>CAJVGC010000589.1:33266706-33435543 GCA_910822075.1 Senecio squalidus
TATATATATATATATATATATATATATATATATATATATATATATATATATATATATATAAGCGGTTTTAAATAGTACGTTGATAATTTTATGTAATAGAAACCGATATTTAGCATATATATATATATATATATATATATATATATATATATATATATATATATATATATATATATATGTATAGAATACGAATAAAAGTAATAAATAGTACACACTATAAGACCGACCCTCATTTTTCATATTTATTTTCTTATTCCTTATTTTTTCCCACTGTTCACGGTTCTTTTTATGGTTAAGGTTCATCAAAAGTAACCGATTCATAATATGTAAAAGTAAAGGACTTTACATCGACTAAACTAGACTCTCACTCTAAATCATTCCGGTCCGACTCTAAAAATGGTTGGAGTTATATAATGACACAAAAACTAACGGGTGATTAAAAATATGTTTGTAGGAATCAACTTATTTGGTTAGCAAGATTGTGACTACTTAAACTTCACTATAAACAACCTATAACTCTTTAACTATTTTAATCAAAAAAATTATTTGTTTCAAGCTACACTCACTAATAGTAATACTATAACATTCACCATTCTAGAGGAGGTAGACTGCTTCTAGAATTTCTATTTTTTCTCATGTTATATAATATTCATAAAATGTAAATAAAATCATTTAGAAGACGTAATAAGTGACGACCACATTTCTTATTTTAAATATAACAAAAATATAATTTACTTAAGTTATATTAGTGAAAGCTGGAGGGATTAAACATTTAATAAAGTGTATCAAGATGTTTTATACGACGGTATTCGGGCTTTAAAACATTATATTATATTGTGAACTATTTAACATATTCTTTTTTTACATTATTGTTGGTTAAATTTATTTCAATCAAAAATCCTTATTATCTATAAAGTTATTGCGAAAAACATTTATACCCAAAAGATTGCTTACTTATCCAAAAATTTAACTGTCTTTTTGTCGTTGCCGCAACAACGCGCATGTATCTTACTAGTTTAAATTAAGAGAAAGAGAGATGCTACACTTACAAATGTTATTCGTCTGACACTATACATTTCAAAAGTAATCACCAAATTCACGAAAAGTTTATGACCATTTTTTTCGTCACGAGAATTTAATGTGTGATAAACTAAATATATGACACAAGAACTTGTTACAATACTCATTTCCGACTCATCAATGTTGCCCAAAAAATATGACACCTGTATGTGGAGCTAGAATGTGGTTTTAGAACTTGAAATCTATCGTTTACGAACGTATGGAGCGAAACACATTTATCTTAAGACAAAAGATTGGCACAAGAAATTTTTACGAATTCAACGATTATTTTCAAAATATAATTGTTCAAATATTTATATTTTTCTCTAAAAATAATTTCATTTTCACAAAACTATTCAATTCAATAATTAAAAATAATAAAGAAAATTGACCAAGAAAACATAACACGAGAGGCTGATATAAAAATACAAAAGATGTGATTTCGTTTAAAGGGAAAAAAGAGTTTTCCCAACTCTTCAATTATCTTCTTCTTCTTCTTCGTTTCTCTCTCTACTTGATCACAACAATATTTCTAATTTTATTTCTAGAGAGAGATAAAATATATACATATACTCACCTATATCTATATATCTATACCACTTTGAATTTTTATCGGATCTACAGATCTGATCATTTCACCCGGATCTCCATCTCTTTGATTTCACTTGATTCAGCTCAACCCCAGATATAAAAATCCAATCTTTCCAACTGTAAGTCATCTTTTTCATATTTAATTTCATAAAGTAATGATTTTTCTTTATAAATTTGTTATCTTTTTAATGTTTCCTTGGTGGGTTTTTAATTAATTTGACTAATTCTTAGGTTTGGTCAAAATGTTGACCAAGAAATTTGATTTGACTTATTAGGTTATCTTGATTATATTGTGCATTTAATGTTAATTATTTGTAAAAAATAATAGAAATTTTTTAGCTTATAGTTTTTATTTGATCAATTATTAATCTAAATTTGATTATTTAGTTTTGATTAATTTATGATAATTTAAATAGTGAGAAGAAGATTTTGGGAATCTCAGATGAGGGATGTTATCAAACTTGATAAACATTCTAAAAGCCTGCTGGCTACCGTCTTCGGAACGTTATGATCATAGCGGTTCGGATGGTGTTGGTCGGCAGGACGGTCTTCTGTGGTATAAAGACATTGGTAAACACTTGGCCGGCGAGTTTTCAATGGCGGTTGTTCAAGCGAATATGTTGCTTGAGGATCAGAGCCAGATCGAGTCTGGCTCATTGAGTTTTCTTGATTCGGGTCCATTTGGGACGTTTGTTGGAGTTTATGATGGTCATGGTGGACCCGAAACATCACGATACGTTAATGATCATCTTTTTCAAAATCTCAAAAGTACGTTATTGAAAGAAATTTTCGTTTTTGGTTAAGTTTTATTAGAATTTTGTTATTTTTATAATGGGAATTTGTAAATTTGTAGGATTTACTACGGAACAAAATTCAATGTCGATGGAAGTGATTCGTAAAGCATATCATGCTACTGAAGAAGGGTTTGTATCGATTGTTTCTAAACAATTTATGGTGAAACCACAATTAGCTGCGGTTGGAACATGTTGTTTAGTTGGTGTTATTTGTAACGGAATACTTTACATTGCTAATGCTGGTGATTCACGAGCCGTTTTGGGAAGAACCGTAAAGGCAACTGGTGAGGTTATTGGTATCCAACTTTCAACGGAACATAATGCAAGTATAGAGTCAATTAGACAAGAGCTTCATAGTTTGCATCCCGATGATCCACAAATTGTCGTATTAAAACATAATGTATGGCGTGTGAAAGGTCTCATTCAGGTATGGTTTTTATTCCGGTTTCACAACAATAGAACAATATTAAAACTTGAGTTTTTTTACAGTTCTAAAAAGTTTGAGTGACTTTACTAGAACAATATTGAAATGGTTACTATTTGACGAGTATCAACTGGTTTGTATTCTCATTGTTTGGAATATTGATGCAGATATCGAGATCTATAGGTGATGTATACCTAAAAAAGGCGGAATTTAATAGGGAGCCGTTGTATGCCAAGTTTCGTCTTCGTGATCCTATTCGAAGGCCAATACTTTCCGCTGATCCAGCAATATCAACGCATGAAATTCAACCAGACGATCAATTTGTTATATTTGCATCTGATGGTCTATGGGAGCATCTTAGCAATCAGGATGCGGTTGATATTGTGCAAAATCACCCACATAACGTAAGTACTTCACTTAACAAGAATGTGCAATTTTGTATAAACAAATGTCATGTAACATTGAAAAACCTTAAACTGTTTAATTTAAACAGGGGAGTGCTAGAAGACTTGTGAAAACAGCCTTACAAGAGGCGGCAAAGAAGAGGGAAATGCGGTACTCAGATTTGAAGAAAATTGACAGGGGAGTAAGGCGGCATTTCCATGATGACATTACTGTCGTAGTCGTATTTCTAGATTCTAATCTAGTTAGTAAAGCGAGCTCGTCTAAAGGTCCTACTGTTTCTCTTAGAGGTGGTGGTGTCAACCTCTCAACGAAAGCTCCGGCACCACGATCAACCGCCGCGTAGGGTCACTGCCCCGTTTGCCCTTGCTGTTATTGATTCCTTCTCTATGTAGATGGATGCATTCGGGGGATAACAAGGTAAATTAGTTTCTTGATGTATATTTTTGGCATCTTAGCTTGAGAAAAAGCTATTATTTGTCTGTGGAGATAAAAAAAGACCCCGAACAGAAGTTGAAAAAGTTGCAGAATCTTGAGAAAATAGAGAGGGAGAGCTCGAATTGTGGCTGTGGAGATATTTAAGGAACACTTTTTAAAGCTTTTTGTTGTGTAAATCTTGTAAAACTTGTTTTTAGAAATTTGATTTTTCTTAACTGTTTACAAATCTTTTCATATTACGTCTATTCTGTTTGTGGGATGTAAGCGTTTTTTGTTCATGTATCAAGCGAAGACAACTTATACACAGATCTTTACGTTTTTCCTTTTCTTGCCAACATCATATAGATAGACTCCTCGTCTCTTTTTTTGTATATAGTGATTTTCTCCCCTCAGACTTGAACATGTTAAACTTGCATCCATTGAATACACCAACATATCGTTTGATGAATCAAAACGATGAAACAGTATATATTCATATTAACGTAGGGAAAGTAAGACTACATCAACGTGGTTAGGTATTGTTATCGTAAAAGTCACTTGCAGTATAAATAAGTATTGCGACCTGAATAATCAATGTATCATTTTTTTTACAAATTTGTATATATATTAGTCGCGAGGGATACTATAATCATCCATACAAAGGCTCATTTCATCTTCAACCACTTTACTCTCGTAATCAATATGAAAAACGATACTATCTGCTTCTAAACATCGCAAACTCGTACTCTGAAAAGAAAGACTATCCATTTCTACACGAAATCTTTGAAGCCCAACACCATCTAGGCTTACCGAACTATCGTGATCCATTACTTGACCATCTCGGTGTTCCAACAACCTGCCACTGTTAGTTTCTGCTAGAGACCGTGGTGGCCTTTGGCGGTGGAGGGAGCTATTGGCTGACCAAAGAGCAGCCTCTAACTCTTTGAAAACTTGAGTCATGGTGGGCCTTTGTTTGGGCTCTTTGACCACACATCTAAGGCCCAACAGGCCCATTTTAAGCATAATTTGCATGTTGCATGGTTCTAGTAAGAGATTTGTATCCAAAATTTCTTCAACATTGCCTTGCTCCAAATGAGGTCTTGCCTAGAGAAACAAAAAAATAGTCAGGGGCGTATATGAAAACAAAAAAAGTATAAGGGAGTCGAATGAAAATTCTTTTAGGTCCATTCTAATTTCCAAACACAAGTTTGAACCTTTCTTACCCATTCGATGATGTGATAACTGGAGCGACTCCGGTTTGAGTCAACTGCTGGTCGAGCCGCTATAAGTTGTAAGAGAATGACTCCAAAGCTATAAACATCACTAAACGGGCTCAAATGGAAACTCGTACAATAAGCCGGGTCAAGGTAACCCGGTGTGCCTTTGATTTGGCTAGTAACATACGAGTTATCCCCAACTGGCCCCGATCTAACTAGCCCAAAATCTGAAACTTTGGCCTCAAAACCATCTCCAATGAGAATATTGCTCGGTTTTATGTCACGATGGATTATGCTTGGTTTAATTCCTTCATGCAAATGAGCTATGCCTAGAAACCAACACAAAATCATTAGCAAATCATTTTCCACATATGGTTTGGTGTGGTTCGGATTTAGTTGGATATAAAGAGTCGATGCTTACCTTTAGCGGCTTGGATGGCTATATTTACTCTTTGCCTCCATGTTAAGGGCTCTTTGTCCCTGCCTTTTAACATTTTCTCGATTAGGGCTGATCAACATTATGTAGTACATAACCGTTAAACATACATTTTTCTAAATTTACACTTACCTACAATATGATCAAGTAACGAGCCATTTGTGACGTATTCATAAACCAATATTTGCATCCCATTCGTTCCTACATTCATACCGACAAAAATAATACATCCATAGTAATGTTGAGCTATAGACTTGACGATATAACATATGTATAACATACCGGTTTCTTCACAGTAGCCCACAAGACCAACGAGGTTTCGATGCTTCACCTTCGAGAGTAACTTTACCTCTATTTCAAAAGAAAAAAAAATAGTTAAGAGATGAATAGAAAAACATGATCAAAGGTATATTTAGGCTATTACCATTTCTGAATTCTTTAGTACTTGTATAGGAATCGTCTCGTGCTTTCTTGATGGCTAGGGTTATATTCCCTTCAAACGTTCCTTTGTACACATTTCCGAATGCACCAGATCCTATTAGACACTCTTTAGCAAAATTGTTCGTAGCCATCTTGAGCTCTTCGACTTGAAATTTCGTCAGCATCAACTCATGAGCATCTATCTTATCTATTTACATAAAACACATTAAGTCACAATTAATGTGTACAAACATTTTACTTTGTTTAGGTAAATACGATAAACTAACCTTTCTTATTCTCGATGTGTTGCTTGAATGCAGCTACAACTTTCTTCTTCTTACAAAACCATAACACGACGGCAACAAAGAGGATGATGCTACATACAACGAGAGTTGCCCATAAATACTTGTTGTATAGGATTGAGTTTTGAAGCTTCTTCGACGGAAATGGTGGTTCTGATGAAGACCACGTTTGTTTCTCCGACATTTGTGACACAAATTCGTAGTCTTTTCGATCAAAAACTTAATTAAAATCTTACTCCCATAATCTGTATCTTCTTAGTTTTCCTTAGAATTATTTGTTCATGAAATACTTGAAGCAATGTAGTGGAAATACACTGATTAATTTCTTATTTACTAAAAGCCGGCAATTTATATTGTTCCATGTTGTTTTCATTTGTCATTTGTGATGTTTATCATTCATATATTTTTAAACAATTTTGCAAAGGTACATCAATACGTATGTAGGGGTGTAACAAAAACCCGACCCAAACCCCACCAAGTATATTAAGGTCATGTTCAAGCTGGTTTAATACGCTAATGTGTGAGAGAGTTTTAGAAGACCACCAACACTGTGTCGTCGGTTGGTTTCATTTGGCTAAGTGACATATCATTGTTGACGGTAGTCAATCAATTTTAGTTATTTTTGTTGTTTGTTAATGTGGCATCGAGTTGTCAATAACTAACCATCTGGTTTTAGTCACCATTGGGAGTGATCCAGTATAGTGACAAATTTCAAATTCAAATTTCTTGTAATCAATATTATTAAATATTCATAACTTTGATTATGTTGTATTAAAATAGAAATATAGTACAATTGATGTGGTGTTTAGATTTAATTAGTAAATAAGCTGGTAAACCAAAATTACCAAGTCTTTTCTCCTTAGGACGGCAACTTTAGCGTATAGTTTTTGCAATTATTGTGTTAGTTTATTGTCTTCTTGCTACGTATTCGTGGTGGCGCCTTACCTGGTCAAGAAACCAAAAACAAGGCTTTGCCATATTTTTTTATTGGCGCGATACTTGGCTCTTATAACAAAAAATCGACTTAAAAGTGTGAAGGATTTGAAAGTTTGAGTATTTCACAAATTTATAATCAATTTGTTAACGCATTATTGGCATGATACTTGGCTCTGATAAGAAAAATCGACTTAAAAGTGTGAAGATTTGAAAGTTTGAGCACTTAACAAACTTATGGAGATTTAATCATTTGCCAACGCGTTTCTAAGGGTAGAGTTTTTATCCGGTTCATGTCATATTTATCTATGTTTATCCTTATTTTTAGGCGCTTTTAATTTGTATATCTGTATTTGAAAAGCGTAAAATGAATGTTAGCTAAACTACCACCTTTCGAAGCTTTGAGACGAGAAATCTTCTAGACTGTCAACAATGGTCACGAAGTATTAAGAATCGACTTCAATGCCAAAATAAACGGTTATGATGCATCAACAGTATCGTCAATAAAAACTATGAAAATTTAAATAAATAAATGAATAATAAACAACAACACAAATGATATATTTAGCTAGTCTTTCCAATTAAGAAACCAAAAGTGGTCAAAGACACAATAACTAAGATTTAAATGAGAGAGGTGAGATCTAATGACATTGACCTGGTCGAACGACACGACAATAATATAGAATAGTTGCAATGCTTTGCCGTCACTCATGACCGCACCCATTTAATCAAAATTGACAAATCAACCATATGCCATCCAACTTTCACTATTTTCTACAAAATGTGTTTACGTTTTCGTAAAAGCGTATTGACGAATTTAAAATTGGATAAACTCTTACCAATGAAAGGGTTCTAAGGTTTGATTCTTAATAGGTGTTTTCTATAAATGACATTTTACTAGCTCGTAAAATGGGTCATTAAAAAAATCCCCTTGCGTTGTCACAAAAACTTACTAACCTTAAGATTTATGCTTAACGAAAATCGCTAAATTAATGATACATTTTTTTATAAGTATTTGGTCAATCTGATGTGAAGCTAGGAATTTAATCGAATGAGTCGGGGCCCGTGATGGATTATTTGAGATTATTTCAAATTGACTTGAAAATTACATATAAATTTGTCTCGTTAAAGAGGGATTGAGGGACCATATCCTTCCTACCCCCTATTGTCTCCTCCGTCACTGTGAGCAACTCATGCGATTATATGATTGCTTTGGTATTTTACTAATATGAATTTTGATTTGCATCCAACAATTAATCCGTCAAATACCAATCACACGGGCTCTCCTTTAACCATAGTCGAGGGACAAATCCAAGCTCCTGTATCTATCATGGACCCGATTTTCATATCATGACGACTTTTGATACAAGAGACCGATATGGGTACATTTATTTCGACTGATCTACCATAAATCCATGATTGTTGAAATGGTTAAACATGGGGTAAAACTATCAATAACACATTTGGGCTAAACCGTGGCCCTGTTACTGATTGTTTGAACTAATATTAAGCACAACACGAACACTAACAACTAAAGTTCCACTCAAAATGTAAAAACATATTCGGATGCACGAAACCCAAATCTCGAGTGATTCAAAAGTTCTTAAGCAAATGCTGAACCATAGATGTGCTATGAATGTTAACTTTATATAACTAATCAACTCTCAAATGTATCATGATACATATGCGGTATACCTTATCTACATATACTATTGCATACAAAACAGAATGCAGTATATCGACAAATAAACATCTATGTGTCAGAATACGAAAAATGTCTCAACAGAATTTACAGAGAATAGAAAAAAAATTCAGAGGTTTCGCCTGCATAGGGGACAAGACGCGTGTCTTACCACCCATTTATCGATACATGGTAGGTGAAACATGTGATGACATTGAGGCAAACTTCTCACAGTTTCCCCAAGCTGAAAATCCTGAAGAAATGTTAAAAAATAAAAACACCGATTAGGATACGACATGATAACTTCTATATATAACTAGACTGGAAGTTGATCCATAAGAATCGATAATCATAGAGGTAACATGTAAAAACGGGTAATGAGATTATTTATTTTACATGTTTGAACATTTAGAGATAAATCACAACCGAAATCATCCATTAATAAGTAAATGCATGGACATAATTGCATTACCTGAAGGCATACAGAGCAAGAGACTCTTTCTCCCGAGTCATCCATATTATTGTCACTTGTCACGGTGATTTTAGGTATCTTTTCAACAGAATATTCAGGCAAGCCTTTAGAACCACCAATGTCGAATATGTTATGAACCTCGTCAAAGCCCGTTTCAACGGCTCCCATCTAATTTATAAGCCAAAAGATCAACAATGAGAAACCCAAAATTATATTTTAAAATATACTTTTGAAAAACAAACAAATCGGGATTGATTTAAGTTAGCAAGCTTTACCTGGTTCTGTACTGCACTCAACATAGCTGGACCAATCCGTTCACGGACAAGTCTTCCACTTAACAAGCTTACAATAACATCAATCTGTCATAAATATGTCAAAAGTAATATCAGCAAACCAATTTATAACACAAAAGGACTAAACGAGAATAAAGTTCCAAATTCTGATCACCATTTCGTTATCATTTTCCATGATAAACAAGAATCGGTGAGGTTATCAACACTTGTCTTCATAATGACCGAACATTTCTTGAAAACTTCAATAAATATTGGGGCAAGAAGGCTTTTCTATCAACCATTTTGTTGAGATGCCTTCGGGTCCTAATTCAAACGAAATCTCATGAACTGGTCCAATCTTTCTACACATATTTAACTCCAATTTTTCTAAATTTTACTAATACCGCCAACTTTTTAAGCATTACTAACTTTTACTCTCTTAACCTTTTCATATTGTGACAATGGTTATGACTTATTAATCGTAATACTTATCGCTACTATATGAACACGAGATAAAAGAATTGCTCACCAAGTAAAGAAGACATCCAATCCCAGATTCATCAGATTGCCACAAAAGAAGCGAAGATTCGAAAACCTCAATCGAAAAAACAGCACCAGAAATAGCTCCAACTGCAGCCCCTCTAACGAATCCACTCTCGGTTTCTTGACCGATTAAAGCCCCGGTTAATGCTCCTAATAAAGTACCCACTGCAAATCAAAAAAATTAATCAAAAATGAATGAAATTGTGATCAAAATAAAAAACAAAAAAATCCCAATTCAAATTAACAAAAACCCATATAAAAAAACTAAAACTTTCGACAATCCATGAAAAAAAAGCATACCTAAAGCGAAGAAAAAGGTGAAAATTGCAGAAAAAACATTGCCAAGAATAACGGAAAGTGCAGAGCTGAAGAAATCTTTAACCTTGGAAACCAAATTTGAAAACGAAAAAGATGAAATTTGTGAATTTGATTGAGAAAATCGAGATGGGTATGTGTAAAAATCCATTCTTGAAATTTTGGAAAGAGAGGGGGTTTGATCACACGGGTTTAGTCACGTTTTGTTAACCCACAAACAAAACAAAGTAAAATAAGCAAATTTTGGTGGTTAAAAAGAAGGTGAATGGAAACACTTATATATATATATATATGTATATGTATAATGTATGTATATCTAACCAACTAAGCAATGCATTTATAGCTTTCTCACTTTGTTGTAGTTGAAGATCTAATCCAAGTAAGGACTTTTTTGTAATTTCGTCATCTCCATAAATCTATAATCATATTGTTATCATATTTTATATATCCTATCTTATAACATAAAGTTTTATTTTTATTTTTTTTAACTTTTTTCTTTTTAACAATTTTGTATCTTACTAGGTTTCCTCCTTAGGTGAATATTAGGAGATAACTAACTTTGATGTAAGATTCGTGGGTTGCATACTGTACAATTGGATGTCACTGTGGTCCCGAATCACTAACATGGCCGTTCAAAAAAAGAAAAAAAAACAATTTTGTATCTTATAAAATTTCCCTCCACGGGATTATGTGGAACGGAATCAAGATAAGTGCAGACTAATCGGTTGTTTCTATTCTAATTTTCTTGTTATATTAAATATAGTTATTTTTATGTTATTACTGAAATTTTACTATTTTACTGTATTCCTGAACAATCAAAAATTTCTCCAGTCTATAAATATTACCTCGTATTTATTTGATACATACACAAAAATTTTACTGACCTTACATCTCCCTGTTTGTAGAAATAATCGCTCTTAATGTTTAAATACTTTAAATATATGGTTCGGCTATATTTAGCAAGAGTTGTTACTCTCCTTGGTAAATATTTTTTATAAGTAGTTCTTAAAAATTTATAGTAAAATTGTTATATAGAGAAATGGAGAGATAAATAGAATGAAGAAGGTTCTATTATTTTTAACATAAACAATTAGTGGGTGTTAAGCCAAAGAAGACAAAAAAACTTGTAAATATCTAAGTTCATTGAATATATAATTTATATTTTTTTCTTGTAGACATTAATAAGAATGTAGTTGTATCATTATACTTATATTTCTTTATATATTATTGGGTATACAATAATTTAATGGAGATATGTAGGTTGGGAGACATTTTGGGCATAAAACCAACTAATACAAGACATATTCAAGACACATATTGACCAACCAAATAAAAGACTTAGTAGGCATATCTAATCAAAAGGTCCTAAACAACTCTTTATTCTCAATTATGTATCTATGACTATTTATGAAACAAATGGTCTTTTAATTAAAATTAAGTAAGAGAACTATAAATGAGATTGATTTATTTCTTAGTGTCTAAGATTTAAAACGACACGTAGATGGTTTTTATGGGACGTATGTTAAGATAGACTCGACCTAAAACTACCCTTCTTCGTATCTTTTGGCTTTCAAAGTAACTATTTTGTATGATTTGTTGTAAATATTTGTTTTTAGAAAGAAAAAAAAATCTTAATCGTTTGAAAATATTAATTTTTAGAGTACTTACTTCAAAAGAAAATCTTTAAAATAAGATTGAATTTTTTTATTGCCGATTTGATATTCCAACCAAAAATAAAAATGATTTCATTAGACAATAGAGTGTGGTTCAGGTAATACTTAGCTTTTGAAATCATCATTTACGGTTAGAGCATATCTTACTTTTTATTCGTAATCATCCCCCTAACAAGGTGACCGGAGAATGGATTAAAAATATAAAGTAAGACGATTATAACATCACCTCTAGACGAAAGCAAATCACGACGATGTTTGGGTAGACACGTTACGAGTTGAATGTTGAAAAACAAACTTCGTAATTAATAACAAAATTATGATTGTCAAAATAACAAATGCAAAAGAGGCGTAATGAATTTCAATATGGTGATTATGTTGGCCCGCCTTAATTTTATTTGTTACAAACTAATTCGATTACATTTTTTTCATGTGGTCCACTTAATATAAAAGTCATCTTAAGAAATTTCAAGATGTAAACATTTTCAAGAGAAAATTCGAGACAGAAAACTAGTTTTGAAATATTCTTCACAATTAATTCGATTGCTAATTTGAAACTATGACTCGTTATACAAAATTTCAATTCAATGACATGTGTTATCACACCAATTATTATCTTTAAAAATAAATCTGTCAATATAAAGCCAAGTTGTTTTTGTTTCAATCTTATGAAATTTGTTGTAAGTCGAGATATTGGATATTGGGATCACTTTATTGATAGAGTTACTTCAATTTCTATCGGTCTCAATGTGGTGCCACTTCATAGTGTTGGAGAAGCAACGTTTGATTTTGATTTTTTAATTATCGTTCTCATTAATAAAAAGATAACAATAAAGAATAACTATTTGAACTACATGTATAAGTATTACGGAAAAATATTAGACGTAATCAACATCACCTAACTTTATATGTTATAAGAATACTAATGTTAAATAAAAAATAATATTTAATAAATATTTTAAGAAGTCAAAGGATCAAAAATAAACTTTATATACAATGTTTGCATGTGCTACACATATTTAATAAGTTATATACATCTAAGAACTTATATATTTAACCCATATATTATACCATATATATATTTTTTAAACCATTCCTCAAACACTTTATAAAAACAACACTCTATTTTTTAATAATCACACAATTCATATAATCATATATATTCCTTTATGTCATAACCCCTCATTTACTGAGTTAAAACTGGACACATAATATAAGTTTCAAACTAACATTTGATACATTCTTAAACATTTTTCCAATTTACTTTGTAAAAGGAATATTTTTATGTAAAAGTAAAAACTAGAAAAAAAAAATATATCTTATATTTTAGTATTAGTATATAACCCGCACGATGTAGTTATGACAAAAAAATTATTTTTAATAAATTTACAGTACGATAATGGTTTCTAGTTTTTTCTCATCTTGTAAAATATATGTTGATTGTATTGGTTTCTAGCTCGTCTCTTCGTATTAATTAAAATAGTTATGCGCTCATGTTTTCTGGTTTGGCTATTTAAGTCGTAAAAAGAATTATGTGCTAACGATATATCGTTCGGTCCTTTAGACGGTAATAACCATAATTTACAAGTAGGATCGTTTCTCGTTTTTCGGTCCATAAAAAGGATCGAGAGCTAACGGTTTTTGTTTGGATTTGGTAGTAAAAAGAATTATGCGGTTACGAAATCTGATTCAACCTTTTGGCTAGGAAAAAAATTATTATATGCATAGCAATTTCCCGTTGTTTCTCATTCGTTCTTTCGATCCATAAAAAAAGGTCATGCGATAACGGCCTATAGTTCAACCCTTTTAAAAGCTTTATATATGGTAACGGATCTAGTAACTTTCATTCATCCCGTGATATATATGTTAAATTTAATAGTTTCTATTCTTTTGGTCCTTAATTGAATTATGTCGTAATAATTTATAGTTTGATTATTTTGAAGCCATAAAACAATTATGCCGTTGAGGCGAAAAATTATATTGTGATAACAATTACTTGTAGTTTCTCATTAGACTCGTGATATACATGTTCATAGTTTCTAGTTCAACCTTCACGACAATAAAAAAAAAAAAAAAAACTATGCTATAATGGTTTTGGGTTTGGCCCTACGGGCCATAAATAATTTTCATTCGGTTAAAAAGAATTATGTGATGTCTAATTGTTTTACTTAACGTGTTTCAGAGGCCATGTTATATTATCAGAAATGGTTGTGTCCCGTTGTAAACTAGATAATACATTTAAAAATGTGTAGCTCATAGGGGTGTTCAAAAGACACGGACCGGACCGAACCGGTAAAACCCGGACCGGACCGAGACAAAAAAAATTAAGAAACGGTGGATAGAGGACCGGACCGCTTTTTCCGTGTCATTTCCGGTTCGGTTCCTAGTCGGTTCTTCGGTTTTTTCGGTTCATTTCGGTTCATTTAGATCTCGTTTTGAAACTTAATGTTATGGCTTCCTATCATGTTAAGTTGTAATGATTTTTTTATCGGCGATCTCACGTAAACATATAGATTAACAGCTATGATTAGATATTTTTTTTTATTTTAACAACAATAATTGATTAAACAAATAAAAATCAAATTTTAATTATTAAGATTATCAAACTATCTATTTTATTAAAATAAAGCAGTTACTAAGATAAATTTTTTAATCAAATATTTTCAATTAAAAGATAAAGGATTTTTTAAATACCTTTGATGAGTTCGTAAAGAATGAAACTAGTATGTTTATTAAATAACTCTTTTTTCAAGTGAGATTGTATATACACATATATAAAAAGTTAACTTTTCGGTTCGAACCGGTGAACCGCCGGTTTAACCATGGACCGGACCGGATTTATTTTTTGAGTATTTTTGAGAACCGAGAACCGGACCATCATAGCCGGTCCAGTTCGGTTCCGGTCCAAATGCGGGCCGTTTTTCCGGTTCTAGGCGGTTCTCGGTTTTTTTGGTCACCCCTAGTAGCTCATGCATAGGTGAACTATGTCATGTTACGAAAAATATTTCCCCCTAGAAATTCTGAACTTAAATCGAAAAATATAAATATTAAATATGTGTGGTACTTAAAAATCGTATATTGTTGAACATCATGCTTAATATGGAATATACCATATTTCCTAGAACCATAATGAGTCTCTATATAAATGGATATCTTTATTTTCAATAAATATGTTGTAAAAGATAAGATTAAGTAGGTTAACTTTTATTCTAGTTAAAAAGAGGAAAATAGCAAAAAGAACAAAAAGAAATAAATTAAAGAATTTCGTTAAAGAGTTATTAAAAATATCTATAAAATAATTTATATAAATCTCCTCATTAATTGAGTCACTAAGAAAAAAAAATTATAAATATACTTTTTTTAAGGAAGATATGTAAACATATATAATTTTATTCCTTATGTCTTTTTAGCATATAGCTTCACAATAGATATATTTTTTATTTTTAGTCTATTACAAATTTTATATTTATAAATCTTAATTTCATAGATTCTTACTTCATGTTTTTTAAGTAAACAACTTATGAGTCTTAAAATGTTTGGTTATTGGGTTTATAATTTAATTCCTGGTTATGGATTAAGTTTTGTAAGTAATAATCTAATTTGTTAATGAAACTTTGACCCAATTCTTGTTATTATTCAATACATTTCAATTCAGACATATTATGAAATAAATCATGAATATTATACTTATTATTATTAATCAAAAGAATGTTCCTTTTCTTAAAGATATTAAATTAAAAGTTTTAAATGTTATTTAAACTATTATAGACTTTCTAAAACTAAAAATGTGTATACTTAATGACATTAAATTAGATTTAGAGTGGAAGAAATAAATTAATGTTAAAAAGGGTAGTTTAGTGTTTTAACTTAACGTAATTTTCAACTTTTAAGTAAAACATGAAATGCTTTATAATATGGTATAGATGATCACTAGAATATTTTCATACTAATAGACGTGATAGCCTTTTTCGGTGTCATTTACCCCAACACTTTTAGCTTGATTATGTTGGCATGATGATGATCTCTTCAAGCAAAATTTATGTGGCTGTTTAAGCAAGAATGGGCTAAAGTTATAAACTCTTGGTGATCGAGTTGGTGACACTAATTTGTTTCAAAATCAAATAAATGTATTTCAATATGAGGTTATAACATCTCAACATTTGATTGGTATGTACTCCTAGGGATATAAATAGTTCGGTTTTGGTCGGATTAGGTTGCTCAACCACATATTGGACGGCATATTTTTCAAATTTGTCATAGTCATTCTTCACATGTTTAAGACAAAAAGATAGTACTTTGTCAATTCATATTTTCAACTTTGATTCTCATCCACCACTAAATTTATGGCTTATATCACGTTAAAACTCTATGTCAACTTTTTTTAATTAAAAAATCACGGTTATTTATCATTCATATAATGTTTCAAGTATATACTTTTAATGTAAAGTATATATATGAAACATTTTACTATATGCTTAAAACGTGAACAATTAATTATGTTGCCAAAAAAGAACAACTAGCTTGTACAACTCTTTTCCCTTTTCTTTACCTTTCACACAAAAAAAAACTTTTAACCTTTTTAGTTTCTCTTTTTGTTTTCTTAAACTAATAGATTACTCGTGAAGTAACGCGTTTTTGATTGTTTGATGTCGACTTTTATATGGAAACACATTCTAGACGTATTCACAAAAGTTTACTATCGGACAATTCTTCAATTAAAAGATGTGACATTATGTTTAGAATCAAACAAAACACAATCGTTTTTTCTAAACAGAATTGAATTCAATTTATAAGGTGATAAATCGATACTATGTGACAAGCCGAATTAGGTATTCATTTTCATAATTGATCGATTTCATTGAGGTTTTATATTTAAATAGTAAAAAAGTGGTCTTTGCATCTTTAATATGGAATCTAGATAAAATAAATGATACTATAAAAATACAGAAGTAAGTGAGCCATAAAAGTTATTTACGAGTAATTTATTTTGAACTTTTGGTGGGTAAGCTAACTTCTTCTAAAAATATTTTTTAATTTTCTTTTAATATTTTCAACTTTGGCATGATTAATTTAAATGTTTGCTCATTAATCATTGTTTCTTAATAACAAAATTATATTTAGTTTTTAATAACCTATTTATTCTTATTGTGTTAAATGATAAGTTTTGCTTCATTTAAAATATTTTTTAAGAAGTGATATTTTTATGCAACTTTGAAAAATATAAAATTTATTATAAGATCATTAAAATCCATATAAGTTTACTTGATAAAAAAGAAATACAAGAAAAGGAAACAAATGGTATCATTACTGAATTTATTCAACATATATCTAAAGTTAAATATTTTATATTTATGTTATTTCCGTTTATTTAAACGTCAATTGACAATTTTTTCCATAAGATTTGATGGTTTACCTTTTTTCTTAGACAACTTTTGAAGAAAAAAGAACTCCGATCTTTATTTGTGTGGGTCACACAAATTTTGTTTTTCGAGATAATAAAAAATATTGATCATGTTTTTTTTACCAGAATAAAGACCAAGGAAAACAAATCTAGTTACTCATGCCCGTTCATTATAATTTATGTAGATTACACAAAAATCTGTAGTTATTGACAATTATAATTATCTTAACGACTATAAGAAGTTCAGAAATGATTACGAGTTTGGGCCGTGAGTTGATCATGTAGTAGATGAACATATTCACCTCAGGTGGAAAAGGATTGTTGAATGCATAAAAGCTGGATGAAGTCATCTTGTGTAAATTAATGAATTCGATGAAGTGTCACTTAATAAAAACATACAATGAACTTTTGAAAACCATACAAACTAAATACACTTGCTAATGAGTTAGAACTCAAGCAAGTTAGCTTCTAGGGGTATTCAACTGATACTGCTTGGACCAAAGCAACTTCACTTATTCAGAGCTTGAATAAAAGTGATGCTAAGTATATGAGTAAACCATTAGTCTTTTATGACACAACGTGTTTTGATGGCTACAAGCACTGCAAAGCTTAGAACTCTTTAGTTAAGTGTGTTTGGGTCAAGGTAGTTTTAGGATGTGTGACTCCCTCGAAAGCTGTACCAAAAGTAAATCCGTGAGTCTTGCTGACATAATGAGCAATATCGTGGTCATGAAAAGGCGAAATGTTACATATATTTAGATTATTATTATTATTATAATATTAGCAAAACTATAAACTATTGATCTAAATTAAATTAAGAGAAAAAGTAGATGAGAATTAGCTATATTTTTTTTTTTCTTTTACACGATTGTTAGGTCTACATAATGACAAATTAGGCACTAGGTCCACTCAAATCTAATTTTATTTTATTTAGAACATATTCCCCACATATGATTTTTTTTGCAAACTCTTATCAAAATATGTGTGTATGTACACTATTCATGAAATAGTGTAACACATAGGCAGGCACCACACCTGTTTTTCGGTATGTATAACAGTTTCAAAATAAATAGTAATAAAGCAGCCGGCTCATCCGGTTATGTAACATAACTACTTTTGTGCGAAACGTGGGTTCGACCCCATCGTCCTACAATTTTTTTTTTTTTTTTTTTTTTAAAATCTCTACAGATTACAACCAGGTCCCTGGGGTTTGAGCTTATGACAGATTACCAAAATTCTTAAAGCAATTAAGATTTTTAATTTATACGCATCCTTACTTTTTATTAAACATAATTAACATATATTTAGAAATAAAAATTTAGCTTTTGTTATTAGTTTACATCCTTTTATTTTTTTGGTTTTTGTTTTCTTAGCTTTTGTTTTAGGTTGATAACAAATTTTGGGTTACGCTATCAAATGAAACATATATATATATGTTCTTTTTAATTTAAGGTTTTACCTTTGGTTTTTGTGTCTTTTTTTTTTTTTTAACTTCCGTTTTGGGTACATTGTTTTCAAATTTTATTATTTTAGCTTTTAGTTTTTGTTTTTGTTTACTTTTTCTATATATATATATATATATATTTTTCTAACTTACGTTTTAGTTTTTGTTTCTTTGTTATATTTTTTAGCTTTTCTTATTGAGTTATTTTTTTTTTCAATTTTAGATTAGCCTAATATATAAAATACTTACGTCAATTCTTATGAATTTCAATTGTTAAAGGTTTTCTTTTATAATTCAATTTTTATTATATGGTCATTATTATTATTAACTTTGTAAAGGTTTATATTTTAACTCTTTATATATTTTATAACAATTTTTTAGTATACATTTCTAATATCCGTGACAACGCACGGACGAATTCTTCTTGTTAAAATGATTTATAGATTAAGATTAAGTTTTTATTGCTTCTTGGATGAATCCCAAATTATATCAATATTCACCACTAGAGATGGCAACGGGGACGGTTATGTCGGGTATTGCATTTCCCATCCCCATAACCAGATCCTCACCCCTATACCCATAACCGTAACCATCCCCGTCGGGTATTAAAATTTTGGCCCCATCCCCATCCCCATCGGGTAACGGGGATCCCCAACGGGTATTCGGGGAATTTTCCCCGTTACAAGTTTTCGAACTTTTATTATAAATAACTTCATATTTTGTAACTATCAACAAAAAAAACATAGGAATAATAATAAGCAAACGCTTCAATCGCCAAAATAGCAAAATTTATATATATATATATATATATATATATATATATATATATATATATATATATATATATATATATTCGGGTATCCATCGGGGCCGGTTTTTTGTACGGTTATGGATACCCGATAGGTAATACCATCCCCGCATCCATCCCCGATTTTTGAATTCGGTTATTATCCGTCCCCGTCCCCGGTCAACTCGGGGATTTACCCGGTCAACTCGGATTCGGTTTTCGGGTCTCCATCGGATACGGTTTTTTTTGCCATCTCTATTCACCACTTTCATATTTGTGAAGATTTCAAGCATTAAATTATTTGTAGAAAAGAAACAGAACTTTTTTTATATGTGAAGTTATTTTTTCAAGTTTCAAGTAATCATATTTATATATTTACATAAATAGGTGGAATTTTCGTGTTGCCTACAAAAAAGTGTCATGAAGCCATCAAAAGGTTATTCGTCTTTGTCCCAAGTTGAAATGTTATAATCGCTTCGCCTAGCTGACATTGTTCCAAGAAATCGACATAACTTTAAGACTTCCCCTGCAAGCAGTCATGCTTCAAAAAATCCACACTAGATAATTGTGATGATCTACTGTTTTACTTATATAATTAAGCGATGTTTACAATATTAACATTACTTTTATTTTAATCTAAAAACACTATATACATGATTTCATGTAAAGCGTAAATATCTTCGGAGGTGCTGACCCGCGGCGAGGCAGAGATGACTAAGTGACATATGGAATATGTTTGGAAAAATACAATAAAGAATTTTAGTAGGTGAAAGAAATTAAAAAAAAAAAAAAAAAACATATATGCAAATAATGTTTTTGCTAATAAATCTCTTTTTCCTTTTTTCTACTAACTAATTTCAAAACTAAAACCTCTACGCTAGAGATTACTTGGTTTACAAGTCAAGATTATGAAGAAAAAGACAAATCCACTTAAGAGCCAATTGTTTTGTGGAAAACCATTAGCGAATATTATCATTGATTTAAGAATGACAGCCCCACATAATCGCAATTAAGGCATACATACTCCATAATCCAAATTATGTTTTACAATATTTAGGTTTGAGTCTAGAATCCTTGTTTATGTGTTTATGTAGTTGATCATATAATAAATTGTAATTACAAAAGGAATCAAGATCAGGGTGACCATTACGAAATAATTGCAACTTACCGAGAATAAGAAAATAGAACCAGGTTGATGGGAGAAGGGATTCCGAAGTTCCCAACCCGTGTCTTGCACTACAAAATGTTTCATGACTTTTTTTCCGGCTTCTTTTACAGAAGTCCATTTTCTGTTTTAAAGCTTGTTATGAAGTAAAAATGGATAATAAGTCTCAAGAAGTTGTTATAGTGGTGAATTTAAAATTAGATAAACTTTTACAAAAAATGTGAGGGGTGTGTAGTTTGAATTATGTTATGTGCAATCCCGTCGAAGACATTTACGAGCTCAATATAAGTCATTTACCAAAAAAAAATAAAAAAATTTGGAGACTAAGCCGTGAACAATGGCTTATGAAAAATAAGTCGAAACAAATAAACTCATATGCAAAACAAAATAAGCTATAACAAGCCTCCCATGTCCTTGCTTTAGTTTAATGAGTATTTAGGGGTGTGAGTTTATTAGTTAAAATACGTATTGCAAATTTGTACATTTGGCAGTTTTATTAAAATCGGGTGTTATTGATAAATTACAAGTATATAATGCAAGTTCAAAGTTTTTAACCACATTATTATGATTGTTATTATCAAAACTATTGTTTTATTATTCCCTAACTTTCCTAACTTACACTAAAATAAAAAGAGAAATGATAACAACAAATCTACTCAAGGTTGTGTCTAAAACATTAAGACATTCTGCAAATACTTTTACATTTCAAATATCACCCCCTACATTTTTCGAATCACCTCTTTCTTATTTAATGTACACATTTCTAGTCCATGTAATAATTTGTTACCAACAACACGTAGGTTGTTGTTATCAACACTCAAATAAAAATTAGGAAATGTTTATCTCTGTATTTGTATAGATTATAGGTCAAGTGTTAGTACACATTTACGGAAGTTTTGCTACAAAAACAAGAAATCAAACTATGAAAAATGGTTACGGGCCATAGCATCCTTAAATACCATACGGAAGTAGTATGGGTAGCCACTACCCAAGTATGGAAACCCACTCCTGAATATGATTGATGAACTCATTTGTTGTTAGTCGGCGTTCAATATATCATGTTCGTAGATCCTTCTTCTTTGTGTGTCCACTTCCCGTGCATTGTATCCTTTTCTATGTCCATCGTCCCATAAACATTGTCGTAGAATGGCACAGAAAGCGAATAATTTGTACGAAACTGTGTGTGGTGCAAAGAGTGAAACCTGAGAAAATATTGAAAGTCTCATATTTATTCAAATGTAAGTTATAGTGAGTAGATTAGTATAGTTCTTAGACTACGGAAATAGATAACCATCCTGTAATCCAATGAATAACACATCGAGAACATGATTATTGATGTAGATAAGATTAAGCCATGCCATCAACAGAAGTCAGAAAAATATATTTTTTAGCAAATTGTATTAAGAATGCGATTAGGACTTACGTGTGTATATGATGAACTTCAGAAGAGGGAAGATAGAAAATAAACTTTTGGGTATGACTTTAAAGTTGCAATGTCCCATGTAGTTACGAATAATAGTGAAGTACAATGGGAAGATATCCGTCAATTAGAAATCACAAAAACGCAACTTAAATACATGTTTATTTACATAAATGAAGCGAATAAAGGAAATAAACATGCAAATATAAGTGCAAAAAATGCATCTAACAACGTAATAGAACTCCGGGTTCACATGAGAGACGTTAATTCGTATGGTTGTCACCATGGCAATAATGAGGTTAGGCTGCTAAAGGTCCAAAATAGATGGTAAATAAACATTTTCATTGCTTTGACTGTGACCTTGACTTAGACTTCGACTTCGACTTTGACCTAATATTCTATGATTCTATCTGCTTACAGGTGTTATTTGTTAAAGCAGTACTAGTTAAGTTTTTTGAAAGAATTTATCCCAATAATCTATTGTCCGGGTATCGATATTATTCCACTTTGTTTCTAGCCCAAAGAAGACGCGGGGACTCTTGAGTTGACCGGACGAAACAATAATTTTAAATATTTGTATCGTATATTAAAACATTAGTAAAACACATTATCGAGTCAACTTATAAACAATCAAATATGTCACAAGTCTAGATTATTATGTTTTGATCTCTATTACTTGCTTCCTTGCGCAACCTCTTTATTTCACATATGTAGTGTGGATGTTGCTGCATTTTGCTACTCTTGATAATAAAAGTAGATAAGAATTGTTTTTTACAATCAAAAGTACAATCTACATTAAAGGGGAGTTTGTTGAAATATATTTGTTATTGATATTAGTTTGTATTTAGTCTGGGACATGTCGTGTAAGTTAGAATGTATTTAGATCGAGTTGTAAAAGTGTTACGTCCATTTCTGAATTGTTGCTCTAAGTGTTGCGTTGTGCAACACTTAGTTGAGCAGTGTAACACTTGTTTAAGTGTTGCGTTTATGTAATAGTTTAGGGTTTTATGGTCACCTATAAATACCCCAACTTCAGATCATAAATGTAGCCATCTAGAGAGAGAAAGTAAAGTGTTACGCTACTTGGAGCTTAAGTTGCGCAACATTTGTTTCCGACGGTCTAAAGTCTTGTAATCGAGTGTCTTTGATATTATTCGTATTGTACAACATTATGTGAGCTTGATAATATCAAAACATTTGGTTATTTACGTGTTCTTCACCATACATATTCACATGTTAGTGTTTGCGCCATTAATACGTGTTTGGATCCAAATCGGATCTAAGGAAGGCGACCAACATATGTACTTGGTCCAAATCATATCTAATCTGATCATTTAAATCATATCTAATCTGATCATTTAGATCATATCAAAATGACCATGGTGGTAATTTCAAAATGAGATCAGCTCTTTGTTGACGGGTATAAGGTTTGATTCCTACTTACTATATTCTTGTTGAGGACATTTACCGGTTCAAAAATGAAAGTTAAAGAGTAATTTTTGTATCTGTTGTAAGATGAAACCTTATTCTTTGAAGATTTCAAGCATTAATGTAGCGGAAAAAAAGTATAGTTAGTTTTACAGCATATTTATATACTTACATAAATAGGTGGAATTTCGTGTTGCCCGTAAAACCAATCATCAATCCAAAACCAAAAACAAATTCAACATTAAACGATAAGATATGAATCGATACATGAACGCAATTGCAGATTTTAATAGGGTGCAATCAGATACAATAGAAGAATGGAATGATTACAGACTCGATTAACTAACTACACAACCGACCGGTAAGAACAGCTCACGAGATTGGATTCCAACTCAAGTACAACTTGAGTGGTGCTCTCTCTCTATCCGAGATGTATTCTCTACACAAGCAACACTTGCTTTTACACTGGAAAAGATATGCAACTTTTGTGCTTTATAAACTTTACTTGAAACCTTTAAATAGGCCAAGACTTGCAACGATAAAGAAACAAATTAAGCTACAAAGTTAAAACCGACTTGACTTACTTAAACTAGAAAATAGGAAGTCTAACACCTATTTTCATTTATAGAATTAATCAATCTTAACTAGTCAAAGTTCGAATTAACTTGACTTACGATATAGGACATGTTTCTTGGGCTTGAAGAGGTGCCTAGAACGATATGTTAAGCGAAATACTTCCACAAACAAAGTAACTTGAAGCTTCACATATATTAGGAATGGAATCATAGCAAATATGCTGATAATTATTGGAATCCATAACAAACCCTTCTCATAAAGTACGAAAAAGCTGACACTAAAAGCAACTATCATGGATGTTATTGATAGGAAAAGGAATGATAGACCTACAATCAACTTTTTGGGTAATGATTCCAAGAAATCACGTTGAGCAAAACGTGACGTGAAGACTGATAAGAACATGTGGAGAATTGACGCAGAAGCAGTGAATAAAGAAATGGCATCTGCCACAACGAAAACCTTGAAGGTTGATTTTGAATGCAAAAGTGGCATACCATTGTTCTGGTCATATCCACCAGGGACTGTAAAAGCTGCAGCAAATACCATGGTGGCAATAAGCGTCGCAACCAGCATACATTGACCAGCTATTTCTTTCATCCGTATTTTACCTTCAGCGAGCACATCTTTGTGTTCCCTAGTGAATAACTCATACGGCGTTAGACCCTCTTTGTTCTTCCGATCTCGATACGCAGGAGGGGTCATATTCCATACTTCCTACAATTAACACAAACAAACTAGAACAGTTATAGAATACTGTATGCGGTTATACACTTATACTTGTGAAAGAAAAAAGTATCTCATAAGCTTACATTGAACCATAATAATTCTCGTTGCATTTGTAAAGCAACTCCTGACATATCTTCACGTCTGTATTGCGTTTCTATTTTCCCTAGTAAGTGCAACATATTGTTATCCTCTGGATCTCTGAGAGGAGTTATCAGATCCTTCATTGTACCTATCTCGTACAATAGGTTGTAGATACCCTCATGACGATGTTTGACAGCAATATGAAATATACTTTGATTCTCATCATTTACCTTCCATAACACATCAGGATATTGACGGATAAGCTCAACTAAAAAGTCAGTATTGCCGAATTCTGCAGCAACAAACAGTATTCGAGACGAGAATGTAAACTTTGAGGTTTTTGCAGAAAGGATCTTCTGGGTTCCATCACACAATTTCTTAATATGTTTAGAAATGAGTTTTCGGAGGTGCAGTGCTTGATCTTCCTTTCCAAAAGCAGACGGCCATACTTTATGGGTCTCATCATGCACGTTAACAATATATTCTGAAATGAGCTTTTGTAATTCCAGAGCTTTATCAACCGTTCCAGGATAGTTGTCTTTCTTCATTGAATCTTGGGTACCACTACTTATGTTCTGGGTTTCGACATGCATGCTCACAAGTTGTTCAGAAATGAAGTCTTGTAGTACCTTAGCTTCAACTATCTTTCTAAAAGCTTCCGTGGGTTCTTGAGGTCCTGCTACTTCTTGTGTTTCAACTCTCATTATGGCAACATGTTTAGATATGAGTTTTTCTAGTTGCAAAGCTTGAACTATCTTTCCAGAAGCTAGCTTGCCTAACTTAACCGGATCTGGCGGCCCTCTTAGTATACAATCAATTTCCTGCTTAGGTCTTTTAGCAATATCTTCCCAAATGATTCTTGGTAATTGGAATGCGTGGGTTTTCTTTGCAGGAGTTATCACCATTAAACCAGTGACATCAGAAACTGAAAGCAACAACCAGAAACAGAAGCCCAATTGATTACTATAAAATTACTTGTAAGATGTAAATTGGATTCATTCATTCATATTATGACCGGAACATTTTCGGCATATTTCATGGATCTTATATTTAAACGCTTCTACTTGACCAATTGTGTTTTATCATATAAAGGGTATTTAGACTAAAATCATTTTAGATTTTAAACTTTATATATATATAAAGTCAGATTCACATAAGAACCTCAAATGTTGTAAGAACGTAAGCACATATCACAACCATATGTATAACTTGAATTCAAGAGTACTAGGTTTGGATCTCAAAAACCAAAAGTGAATATTCATTTTGAGGCAATTGATGTGCAAGTAGAGATTTTTACCTAAATTGACGGTTCTCCGGATTAAACCATATTCTATTTCTTGAAATGCTTCAGGCTTTCGAGCCAACTGTAAAAGTACACTTCCACTAACAAATTCTGGATACTTTTTAACGATCTTTAGTGCGATATCTAAGAAAGATTGGCCAATCGCTTTGTTAGGGAAAATGTAACCTCAAAAGTAACAAAAATCAACAAAAAGAGCAAGAATGAAAAAGCATTAAGATTTTTCTTTTAACAAGTTTTTCGTATACCTTTCGTTTGTGTAATACTTTTGTTTTAGTATTCACAAAAGGTATATAGACATGGAACGGAGAAACAGAAAAAGTTCATATACACAGATTATGATAATACTAAAATGCTTACCGAACATGTCATTCTCAACACATTTCTCAAGAAGCCAAACACGATCCTGCCTATTCCAACCAGCATCACACAAGTCGTCGGAATATTCATAAAGATACTTTACCACCTCATATTTTCCATTCCAGGCAGCTGCATACAGTGGCATCGTCTTTGCCATACCACCAGGAATTGTCAGCAATTTCCTGTTCTTTTTTACTATAATCTTAACTAGTTCAATGTTTCCAGCAGAAGCAGCCAAGTAGAGGGCAGTGCTGAAATTTTCATTTTCAAGTGCCAAGTCGTCTTCTTCCATTAAATCCACCAGGTTTTGCACAAACTTCCCCACCAGTTTGGGAATTTTCGCGGATGCGGCAACGTGAAGTGATGTTTCCCCATTTTCGGTGATACTATACCTTACCAACTCTGGTTTCTGATCAAGAATGGCTTTAGCAGCTTTCCAATCACATTTAATCGATGCTTCATATAGAGGGACACCAAACTTGAGGTAATTTTCTCGAGATCCTTTAAAATAGTAGTTCCAATGCAAAAAGTCAGTTAAATACTCCCCTATCAATCTCAATGTTCGTTTAACCAATGCATATGCATCTTTTATAATAAAGGGAAATACCCTATATTCAAAACGTTGACTAATGAAAACTGTTTTTCAAACAAAGGTATAAAATGTAAATTTTTAAAAACATCTTCTTTCACATGTACTGCCTAAAACCTCCATGACTATGACTGTATTTTTTTTAATCACCAAATTAATTCTATTCTTTTTATAAATCAAAGTATATAAAAACACATTTTTGTCTATTTTTTTTAATGATTACTGTTTGGGTTTAATAGTAAATTAATATTTGGCTAAATGAACCTACTATAGGATACCCGATAACAATTTTTGATGCCCTACGAACCCTGGGTGGTCGCCCAGTACCAGGGCCGGCCCTGTGCAGTATTAAAAAAACTACTAGCAGCTCAAAGGGAAAACGTAGCATGTATAACTGGAATATATGAGATTCATAGCGGTTGGTTCAAAATCGACTTTAATTTGTAAGTTGTAGCTTCGTATTGTGTACTAATGTTGCTTACATAATTTACATTGATTGCCCCTTGCTACAGATGGTATATCCTAATTTATGTTAATTAAAATACTAAAAATACTTCAAGCAGAAAAAAAAAATCCTTTCGGTTAATTCGGGTTAGATCCGAACCTAATTAACAAAAAAAAGAAATTCATAAGACATGACCTAATAACGATTCAGGTTAGATCGGGTCAACCCGATTAGAGTATATAGACCCGAACAAATCGATCATATTAAACTTATATAGGTTCGGATCAGATCGGGTCATTCGAGTTCTGATATTTTTGACACCCTAGATGGGAGCCATAAATATTTTCACATGCTCCAAAGTAGATCGTATTTATCAAATCAATAGAAAATTTCATTGTTTAAGAAAAAAGTAAATAGTATTTTTTAATTTATAAGGACAATTTTAAAAACAATATAAACATCATTATTTTTTAGATTATAGAAAATTGTAATAAGACATCTACTAAGTCTTCCCCAGATCTGTCTCCACCCATGCTTTCAACAAATGGTGGCAAATTTGTAAATTAAGGGTGAGCATGGACCGGGTTGAGTCGATTTTTACCTAAATTCGAATTCAAACTGAAAAACCGGTTCTTGAAACCATAGGACCCGTTCGGTTCAGATTTTTTCCAGGTTCGGTTTGGGTTTTTTTCATAATAAAAGATGAGTTAAAATCAAAACTAGGTCTTGTACGATTTTAGTCCAATAGTATTGTAAAAAGGTTGTAAATAACCTAAAAGATGCATACTAAAATCTACACACATGTATATTTGCAATGATTTTTTAACATATTTCACATATAATGATATGAGAACACATATTTATATATTGAACAATTTGATTTCATACACATAATAGTAAAAAAATAATAATATGATTTCAAAGACATAATATCATAAAAATACGCATGTATGCATTGCACCATATTTTGAATTATTTATAATATTTACGATAAGAAAATTTTCTAATTTTCGAGAGGGAATTCAAAATAGATATAGTAATAAGATATTTAAATTTAATTTTAATAAGGTAACAGTTCGGTTCGGGTCCAAATGGTTCTGTTCCTACATAAAACCCAAACCGAACCGAAAAAACTGGATTTTCAAATATTAAAACCCAAAACGCCGGTTTTTAGTATTGGTTCGATTTTTCGATTTGGTTTTTTTGGTTTTTCGATTTTTGGTACGGGTCCTGCTACCTTCATTTCAATGTGATATAAAACGTTCTATAAAATAGACGTAAATGAAAAATTAACTAAGTAAAATCGACAGCATAAATATTACCCCTAACTAGATATCCACGAGGTAGATTGGGTCTTAATCGATTTGTGCTAGCTTGAGAAGCAACTGGGTCGATAGTGATTTCATGTTGTTGCTGCGGGTTTAAGGGATTTTGCTGATCGACGGAGGTTAATGTCACACCTATTTCTGGCATTTGCAGTGTCACACGATGCAATAAAATGATTTTAGCTGCAATTGCTTGATATATAGATTGACAAGAGGATTTCCTTTTATATGTATGTGTGAATGTCAGTGTAAAGCTTTGAGATGTGATCATTTGAACATGTATTGTATATATATATGATTTTATATACTCTCTTATCTGGTTAAAGTCAACTTAAAACAAAATAAAATATTTTCGACTTTTCTTAAGACGAGGTATAAATTTAGAAACATTTAAGAGTTTCGGCTTATCTCTACCACATTATAATGCAATTGCCATTTTTAAGAGATTAAGATATTGACTTTTTAAGGGTTTGATTTTAAGAGGTTTACAACACTCTATGCATATAATACAACACTTTAAGCATACAATACAATACTTTAAGCATTCAATACAACACACACACACACACACACAACACAACACACATACACACACAACACAACCCATTCTCTCGAAACGCCATGACCTCTCTCTACAAAATTGTCGGACGCCGGAACCACCTCACCTCACCTAAACCACCTTAAATCACCTACGGAACCCTAGCCAGTGGCCGGAACATAAATGCTTATACTAGCCGTCGCCGGAACCCTAGCCAAAACCACACAAACAGCCACACAAAGACAAAACCTCACACACGAAACCCTAATCTCTTTACCCGATGTGTATCTCAAACATCTCTGTTTTCTGGTGGTAAGTTTTTGTAAAAGTTTTTCCGGTGGTTTCAACGACCTTTTTGGCTGTTTTTGGAACCCCACATTGAACCCCCTCTTTGAGGGTTTGGATCTTGAGCCGCCGGTCCCTTTCTTTGGGTGGATCTCTCTTAAACTCTTAATCTTTCTCTCTTTTCTTTCTTTCGGATCTCGATTAATCTTGAACCGTCGGTCCCTTTCTTTGGGTGGATCTTGGTTAATCATATGTCGTCGGTGACGGTTTAGAGGGTTTGTTGTTTGGTGGCCTATCGAGATCTTTTTGCTGAGTTTGCTGTTTGGTGGTTTTCATGCCGGTTTGGAGGTTTCGTTGGCAGTTTTCTTTCGGGTGACTCCCGTGGAAATCAGTTAGAAAATGATTAAATGAAAGGTAAATTTTATTTTCATTTAGTGTTTTAATTTTTATATCTTCTCAGAAAATTAAACCTTTCTTTGTTCTTTTAATTTTTCATGGTGAAGTTGTTCTTGAGCCATTGGAGATCTTGATCCGCCAGAGATCTTGAACAGCCGGTGATATTGACCACTGTTTATTTCTTGAGCCGCCCGTTAACCTTAAGCCGCCGATTAACTTTTACCCGCCGCTATTTGGTGGATCGGGTGGTATTTGGTGGATCCGGTGGCTTTTGGTGAATCTTGACAAAATCTTGGTGGCTGTCTAGTTTATTGTTTATTTGGTATGTTTCTTGGTTCTTTTATACATTTGTATGTTATTTTTAATTTATTTTCGATAGGTTTCAATCGGATCTCGGTTGTTGTTGGTTGTGTTTGGTGGCTGCCATTGTGCATTTGGTATTTTCCATGATGATTATGATACAATATGAAGTTGGTTGTTTATCGGTTTATTGGTTGCCATTGTGCATTTGGTTTTTGTTTGCGTTTTGATATGATCTTTGTGATTGTTGTTAGCTAATTATGATATAATATCGGGTTGTGATGATTTGGTTGATTTGTTTTGATCATTATGACGAACATACATGTTTTGTTGTTGGCGTGGCAACGATGAGATGACATATTTTATATGCAACTCGGTTTTGCGGCCATAATTGAACAAATATGAGCCAAGTTAAATTTTGTTAATAAGATTGTTAGAGTAATATAAAAGTAGATTGTAATTGTATTTGTACTGGTTAGTAAAGTAGAAATCCTTTTATAAATCATGTTGTTATTGGTTTCGATCATGTTTATATTGCTTTTATGATGAAATGTTTTTATATTTTCGGAGAAAAAAGATAACGAAAAATATTGTGATTCAAAAGATAATAAACTAGAAAGTGTTATACTTAACATATGGATCACGAGATGGATTAGAAACTACTGAAACTATAGCCGCAAAACCATTTTACGAAATTAACTTCATCGTCGCCGCTGTATAGCGCGTGCTCTCTACTAGTCTTAAAAATGTATATCGATAGTGACCGTTTTATAATTTAAATAATAGTTTTGATAGCAACGATCATCCATTGTTAAAAATAAATTTGAATATGTATTATTATTATTTCTATTTTTTTAATAACCGTTATGTTGGGCATTAAAGAACATGTATGAAGTTATAAAATCTTTAAATGTTTGTTTTTGTCTAAGTTTTTAAATCGGAAAAACAAAGTTCAACCTCTAATTGGTCAGCTTTAAAGAATTTAACTCTGATAATGAAACTGCCCATCCGAGTTAAGTAAACAACATCATAATTAAAATGAAGATGATGGCATAGTTGATCAATAAGTATTCTTTGAAATATTTACTTCTGAAGATGAAGATCAACATAAGAGATAAAATGAAGATCAACATCAGAGATAAAATGAAGATCATCAACATCAAGAAAAAGAACGTTGAATTACTAAGGATGATTGGATGGAGAATGGATTGTCCTGCTCATGAAATAGTAATTGAAAGAGAAGGTGGCTCTGAGGACAGTGTATGAAGATGCATACATTAGAGCTTTGAGTAACGTAGATCTTATTGATATTAACCCCTATCGCCTTTCAAAGATCATGAAAACTATCCTGATGTCAAGCATTTTCTCAAAGTTTTGGATTATTGCATTGATTTAGTTCAAGAAGGAAGAAGATAAACATGGAGAATCAGTTGATGACGATGACATACATGAAGATGAAGTGTGTAGTGTAGATTCTGTTTTTGAGGCTGAGAAGATTTTGGAAGCATCATCAAAGGGGGAGATTGTTGGGCATTGAAGAATATGGATGAAGCTAAAAATCTTCAAATGTGTGTTTTTGTCTAAGTTTTAATTCGGAAGAACAAAGTTCAACTTCCGAATTAAAACTTAGTTGGTCAGCTTGAAGTCAACATTGAAGAATTAAACTCTGGTGATGAAACTGCTTCCGATTTAAAGTAAACAACATCATAATTAAAATCAAGATGATGATATAGATGATCGGTAAGTGTTAATTGAATTTTTTACTTCTGAAGGTGAAGATCAACATCAGAGATAAAATGAAGATCTCATCAACATCGGAAATAATGAAGATAAAGACTTAAGTGTTTGTTTAGAGTCAAAAGTGTTTTTAAATAAACATGTGTCTCTAGTTTTTATTTATAGAGAGTTTGTAATGAGGACTATAAATAGAATGATATGTGTGTTGATTCAGTTGTCTCTAGATCTGGTGTATGAGAGTACAAGGTGAGCTTATCCGTGTGATATTTTTGTAACGGATTTTCCAGCCAAAATTGTTCTATTGAAGAAATCAAAGCACACTCTTAAAATTAACAAATTCTCTGTCACACCCCGCTAAAGAGGAAACACAGGATGTGAAGAGCAATAGCATTCGATAGCAAGATATAGATAAACGCCAAGTTATATTAAATAAAAAGTTACATCAAAGTTTACATAATAGTTTTGAATATCGATTACATATCCGAAATCAAAATGGGGTGTTCACAACCAAACCACCCAAACCCTTCCCGTTCTTGAAGTCATTCGCCCAAAAGCATAAAGTCATCAGCTAGCTTACTCGTTACCTGAAAATACGAGTCAAGTGTTAACTACGGGAGACGTAGTTAGTGAGCTACAAGTTTAAGTAAAAGCATACAAGTTTCGACGCACAAAAAGTGGCGTGAAGTATAGTTTTCAAATAGTGTCGCATAACCATGCATAAAGTATTAGTATCCAACTAGTTACCACAAAACATGTGTAAAGTATAGCATTTGCGTTTGTAGGCATGAACATATAGCGCGACTATGTGACAATCCTAAGTATTGCCCAATGATCGTTGCTAAGCCTATAGCCTACCCTATTAGTATTATGCACCATCGTTATAAGTCGTTGTGGTGAGGGTTAATTTACCCTAATAGCGCTATCCATATCTACTAACGATCCTTTCCAAAGGGATTAATAGCAACTAATGTCCTTGGTAGTGTCGGGAGTTTTAATGGTTTCTCAACCATGTTGTACAAAGTCCGCAACATGACGATCGATAGTTTTAGTCATTGGCAATTATAGCTTTCGTATTCTCGGCATTGTTGGCAAAACCATCAACAATGCCGGCAAAATAGTCTTTCATAAAAGTATTCAAGATATCAAAGTGTTTTATAATAGCATTCAAAGTATACAAGTGTTTTCGTAATAGCATTGAGTATCAAATCGTTTTCGTTTAGCATTCAAGTAATAAAGCGTTTTTCAGCTTAAATAATAGTTAAGCCTAAGACTCGCATTTTACCCCAAAAAGTATTAGAAGCGTTTAAAAGAGTAGGGGTTTGTAACTCACTGGTTGCGAAGATAATCGTAAGCGGGAACGGTCGAAAAGTGTGTCGGGAATCACCGAAAGCCTAATAATACCAAGGTTTGTTCAAGTGTTATTATGTTATTGTATAGTATAATAAATAATCTTTAGTTAGACTTTAAGTGTCAATGTTAAAATGTCCATTTGTCGTCCGAAACGGTTATCGTTGTGTTTTTAGTCCAAAAGTCCAAAGTTAACATTTTTATTATTATGATACATACATTTTGGTCGCTGACCTGGTTTGGATTTTCTAATGAAATTTGGGCAGCGCTTCCGCGCCCAAATTTTATGTCCAAAATCCAAAGTCACTTTCCTGCTCACAATTGCATATATCACATAATTAATTCAAACGAGTTCATTTTAGTATAAATGGTCCAACAAAAGTCGCCAATATTATTGTTTTTACCAAACTCAGTCGTATATATCAAGTCTCGAGAAAATCAGCAGTGTACACAAGCTTAAAACGGTCAAAAACGACGATTTTCGGGAAAAACATCAAGGTGTGCGTCGTCCTGGACCTCAGGAACGACGCACAGGGCACAAAATGTCCCGCTGCGTCGTCCTGGTCTCCAGGGACGGCGCACAGGTCGCTGTTTTGTGTTTTTTTCTTGCAAAAATCGATTTGTTACCCATAGATTCCGACATGCAATCGGTTTAAACTTCATAATATGTCATTTCAACAGTTTATACATAACTTTTATCCATAAAATAGTAGATCTAAGTATGATTTTGGTAAAAACCCGTTGTTGTATAAGATGTGTTATAAAACTTTGTAAATACTTGTTTTTGATGGTTAGATCATACATGCAAGTTGTTAAAACAGTAAATATAGATAAGAGAGTGATTTCTTCCTTTGTTTGTTTGAACGATTTTAATGTGTGTTTTAGTGGGTTTTGATGGCTGTAAATGGATGTGTTTGTGATGTTCTTGAGAGAGAATTAGAGAAAAGTTTAGGTGTGTGTGTGTTTTATGTTTATAAAATTGTAAAATGAAAAGGAAATAAAGAAATGATGAAAGGGGTGTTTGGGACAGTGAAAGTTGGCAGCAATGAGTGTAGAAAACGAGTTTGGATTGGTATAAAAGTTGTAGAAATCGAGACATGCAGAAAATCAAATAATTTTGCGAATCTGGTCCTTCCAGGACGGCGCACAAGGCCTTTGTGCGGCGTCCTGGACCAATTTTGTAAACATTTTTGACTTTTGGCTGTTTTTGTAATATTGTTTCGTTGGACCTTTTCGCTAACTAATGTTCTTTAATATGATACGTTATGAACTTAGGAAAGTTCATTAAGTTCATTAAGTGTTCCCAGGTATATTCGGGGCCACGCTTTGCGTTCCATCGCACCCTCACTATGGGGATTTTACTATGTCTCAGTCTCTTAGTTTCGCGATCTATGATTTCAATCGGTTCCTCGACAAATTGGAGCTTTTCGTCTAGTTGTACTTCTTCCAAAGGTGTAATAAGTGTTTCGTTTGATAGACACTTTTTCAACCTCGAAACGTGAAAAGTGTTATGCATGTTACCGAGCTCTTGCGGTAGTTCCAAGCGATACGCAACTGGGCCTATCCTTTCGAGTATCTCAAATGGTCCTACATATCTCGGACTAAGCTTTCCATGTTTTCCGCGACGTATTGCACCTTTCCAAGGTGACACCTTTAGAAGTACTTTGTCGCCGACTTGAAATTCTAGATCCTTTCTGGGCATATCAGCATAACTCTTTTGACGACTTCTCGCAGTCTTAAGTCTTTCCTTAATCGTTGTGATCTTATCGATCGTTTCTTGCACTACATCCATGCTAATTAGTTGTCGATCTCCTGGTTCCAACCAACACAGTGGAGATCGACATTTCCTTCCGTATAGATCTTCAAAGGGCGTACATTTGATGCTAGCATGGTAGCTGTTATTGTAAGAGAATTCTATTAGTGGTAAGTGGTTATCCCAACTTCCTCCGAATTCGATAACGCATGCTCTCAGCATGTCCTCTAGTGTTTGTATAGTGCGCTCGCTTTGACCATCGGTCTGTAGATGGTAAGCCGTGCTCAAGGCTAGTCGAGTGCCAAACGACTCTTGGAATGCCTTCCAGAATCTGGAAGTGAAGCGAGTATCTCTGTCCGAAATGATTAACGTGGGTATTCCGTGACGAGTCACTACCTCGTTGATGTATATCTGGACAAGTTTTTCCACGTTAAAACTTTCCTTGATGAGAATAAAGTGTGCTGACTTCGTTAGCCGATCCACTATAACCCAGATCATGTCGTTACCCTTTGATGTTCGAGGTAACTTTGTGACGAAGTCCATTGTGATTTGTTCCCATTTCCACTCGGGAATTTCGGGTTGCTGTAGTAATCCGGATGGCTTTTGATATTCGGCCTTCACTTTCGCACAAGTGAGGCATTTCTCTACGTATAAAGCAACGTCTCTTTTCATTCCAGGCCACCAATAGTGTTCCTTGAGGTCCTTATACATTTTGGTTGACCCTGGATGAATGGAATATCGTGTTCGGTGTGCTACATCCATAATGGCCTTCCTCAATTCGTTGGTCGTAGGAATCCAGGCTCGATCCTTAAAATAATAGACATCGTCGCTCTTTCTTACAAAATCCTTGTCGTGATTGTGCAAGGTTTCGACCTTTATGTTATCTGCCTTCAAAGCCTCATGCTGGGCACTTGCTATGCGCGTTATCAACTCGGGTTTAATGTAAATTCCTAGTGCACGTACTCGAGTCGTCTGTTGCCTCTCTTTCCTACTCAAGGCATCTGCTACGACGTTCGCTTTTCCAGGGTGATACTTAATATCGCAGTCGTAGTCGCTAAGGAGTTCCCACCATCTCCTTTGCCTCATGTTGAGTAGCTTCTGATCTAGTATGTGTTGCAGACTCCTATGGTCCGTGAATACCGTGCATTTGGTTCCGTAGAGATAATGTCTCCAGATTTTTAGGGCAAAAACTATCGCTCCTAGTTCTAGGTCGTGTGTAGCGTAGTTGACCTCGTGTTTCTTAAGTTTTCGCGATGCGTAAGCTATGACCTTATTTTGCTGCATCAATACACAACCTAATCCTAGGTTAGATGCGTCACAATACACTACGAAGTCCTCGTTTCCCTCAGTTAGAATTGGAGCATTGCACAGTTTCGTTTTTAGGATATTGAAAGCTTGTTCTTGTGCATCTCCCCAGTTTAACTTCTCGTTCTTTTGCGTTAACTTTGTTAGGGGTTTAGCTATCTTAGAGAAATCCTGAATGAATCGTCGGTAATAACCAGCTAGTCCTAAAAATTGGCGGATTTCTGTCGGACTTTCGAGAGTTTTCCAGTTCTCTATCGCTTCGATTTTTTACGGATCAACGTGAATTCCAGATCCATTAACTACGTGACCGAGAAATTTGACTTCACGCAACCAGAATTCGCAATTAGAAAACTTTGCGTAGAGTTGTTGTTCCTTGAGTAATTCCAATAGTAGTTTTAAGTGCTCCGCGTGATCTTCTTTGGTGCGCGAGTAGATTAAGATGTCATCGATGAATACAATAACGAACTTGTCTAGGTACGGTCGGCAAACCCTATTCATCAAATCCATGAACACCGTCGGCGCATTGGTGAGTCCAAATGGCATCGCAAAATAAATCCACGCACATCCCGTAGCCAAAAGCATAGCCACAAAAAGGTGTAACCTCAAATCCCTGAAAAGCGTTAAATCCGACTCAACATAAGTTGGTGAATGATCGCAAGTAGTTGAAAACATAATAGTAAAAAAAAGGTTTCAATAGCTTTTGACCCAAAAGTGATCCGTTTGAAGTAAGTCATTTAAAATGATGTTTTGAAATAGCGTGCAGTATACGAACCTTTGAAAAATACATACTTGTAAAAATACCATAATCATTTTCATAAAAATACCATACTTAGTTCATAAAATAATACCAGACTCGGTTTCATAAAATATACCATACTTTCGGAAATGATACCATACTCCGTTCATAAATAATACCATACTGGATAGAATAATAATAGCCTTTGGTAAATACGATACACCTGATCCTCAACAATATTAATGGCAACTAACCCCACCTAGTGCATTACGCTAGGTTGTCCTCGATAATATACTCGGTCATAACAACTAACACGGACAGGGCTCCTCCCTTATCATAATAACGTATTAGGATGAGGGTTTGTAAGACCCATATAGCGCTATATATACTTCCGACGGCAAAAGCTAACAGGTGTGTATACGGGGCCTCGTTCTACCACAAAGGCGGAACGAGTTGGGTAATGCTAACCTAAGGCATCCATATCCAAAATACATACCATAATACATAGACATAATACATACATACCATAAAAATATATTTGTTTAACGCTAATCATGCCCAAAAATGTAAAAGAAGTAAAAAGGGCAACGAATAACTCACTGATAGCAAAGCAATCCAAATCTTTATATGTCGGGAAATACTACAATACCGTCAAGCTTCAACGTCTAAGTGCCCTATACATCACGTAAATAAACATGTCTAAGTATCTCTAAGTCTAGTAGGGTTATGCCTTAATGATTAACGTTTTATACGGGTTTTAAAATAACCGAAAGGAATATCAATATAACGGAATAACGAGTGTTTCGGAAAGTCAACAGACTAGATACGTGATTTTCATACTTACGTGCACTACAAGTCACGTAAGTATCAAGTTACGTGCTATATAAGAGTTACGGGACAAAACAAGAAGTTACGGAACATAAGGACCATAGTTACGTGTTCCGCAAGGGAATTACGTGACATCCAAGTCACTTACGTGACTTAGGGAACCAATTACGTGAATATGAAGCCATAATTACGTGCATATGGTTTAATTTGTGAAGACTTACGTGAAAAGGACCAATTACGTGATAAATTATGAATTTCAGGGACCAATCACGTAACTGTGGGAGTTACGTGAGGATGAAGTCTATTACGTGACTTTCAAGTCACTTACGTGACTTAGACTTCAATTACGTGAATTAGAAAGAAATTTCGTGCATAAGGGACTAATTACGTGACAAAAGGACTAATTTCGTGAACAATTACGCGTCAAAAGGACTAGATATGCAAATCTGATGAGAGTTACGTGCCAGAGATGACAGTTACGTGATTTAGGGGTCACGTAACTCCCTAATTACGTGAGGGAATGGTAATTTCGTGAGCGTAACTCTCAGATGATCAGTTACGTGCATGTAACTACAGTTACGTGCATGTAACTGAGTTTTTACGAAAAATACATTCGGAAATCGATTTCTGAGTGTTCTAAAGGTCTAAATGACCCCAAATTGGAACCCTATGTCCAGAATATGATAACATACAATAATCCACAATAAAATCTAAGTTTTGACGGTGAGAAGTGGTATTTTCGGGTTTCAATCAAAATAACAAAGTTTAGAACTAAAATGGAGAAATACTTACCCGATCGTAACGAAACTTGGAGGATAGATGAAGATGATGATGGTGATCAATAATCCGGTCTCGGATTTGGAATCCAACGGTCGGATCGCCGGAAAAGTTAGAGAGAAGGTGGAGGTTTTGTGTGTGTGTTTTGTGTGTGTTTTTAGAGAGAGAGTGGATAGGTGAAATAATGAGGATAAGGACAAATATCCAGAGACAAAAGTTAGGTGAGGGACGATTTTTGTAATAAAAATCCGAATAGGACTAAAATTGTAATAGAATTTCTCGCGTAGGACTAGTTTTGTAATAAAATTTCCGAAAGGACTAAAAATGAAATATTTTTAAACGTTAATCTTAATCATATAATTAAGGCATAATTCCCCTAAACTTATCATAAGAGCATACTAGACTTATACTAAAGGCACTTTAGACTATCCGTTCCCGACATAAAGATTCGAATCACATACTATATACCCGATAAACACAAATACGCATAAAATACAAATACGATACCCATAAAATACGAGAAATACGAATACAATACTCATAAAATACGAATGCGATAAAACATAAAAAGGAATACAATAGGATCATACATAAACATAATAAATAAAACGAATACGTGACGATAGAATTATACTTCGAAATTCGCGAATGTCACACAGGATGTGAAGAGAAATAGCATTCGATAGCAAGATATAGATAAACGCCAAGTTATATTAAATAAAAAGTTACATCAAAGTTTACATAATAGTTTTGAATATCGATTACATATCTGAAATCAAAATGGGGTGTTCACAACCAAACCACCCAAACCCTTCCTGTTCTTGAAGTCATTCTCCCAAAAGCATAAAGTCATCAGCTAGCTTGCTCGTTACCTGAAAATACGAGTCAAGTGTTAACTACGGGAGACATAGTTAGTGAGCTACAAGTTTAAGTAAAAGCATACAAGTTTCGACGCAAAAAAAGTGGCGTAAAGTATAGTTTTCAAATAGTGTCGCATAACCATGCATAAAGTATTAGTATCCAACTAGTTACCACAAAACATGTGTAAAGTATAGCATTTGCGTCTGTAGGCATTGAACACATAGCGCGACTATGTGACAATCCTAAGTATTGCCTAATGATCGTTGCTAAGCCTATAGCCTACCCTATTAGTATTATGCACCATCGTTATAAGTCGTTGTGGTGAGGGTCAATTTACCCTAATAGCGTTATCCATATCTACTAACGGTCCTTTCCAAAGGGATTAATAGCAACTAATGTCCTTGGTAGTGTCGGGAGTTTTAATGGTTTCTCACGTCCATGTTGTACAAAGTCCGCAATATGACGATCGATAGTTTTAGTCATTGGCAATTATAGCTTTCGTATTCTCGGCATTGTTGGCAAAATCATCAACAATGCCGGCAAAAATAGTCTTTCATAAAAGTATTCAAGATATCAAAGTGTTTCATAATAGCATTCAAAGTATACAAGTGTTTTCGTAATAGCATTGAGTATCAAATCGTTTTCGTTTAGCATTCAAGTAATAAAGCGTTTTTCAGCTTAAATAATAGTTAAGCCTAAGACTCGCATTTCACCCCAAAAAGTATTAGAAGCGTTTAAAAGAGTAGGGGTTTGTAACTCACTGGTTGCGAAGATAATCGTAAGCGGGAACGGTCGGAAAGTGTGTCGGGAATCACCGAAAGCCTAATAATACCAAGTTTTGTTCAAGTGTTATTATGTTATTGTATAGTATAATAAATAATCTTTAGTTAGACTTTAAGTGTCAATGTTAAATTGTCCATTTGTCGTCCGAAACGGTTATCGTTGTGTTTTAGTCCAAAAGTCCAAAGTTAACGTTTTTATTATTATGATACATACATTTTGGTCGCTGAACTGGTTTAGATTTTCTAATGAAACTTGGGCAGCGCTTCCACGCCCAAATTTCATGTCCAAAATCCAAAGTCACTTTCCCGCTCACAATTGCATATATAACATAATTAATTCAAACGAGTTCATTTTAGTATAAATGGTCCAACATAAGTCGCCAATATTATTGTTTTTACCAAACTCAGTCATATATATCAAGTCTCGAGAAAATCAGCGGTGTACTCAAGCTTAAAACGGCCAAAAACGACGATTTTCGGGAAAAATAGCAATGTGTGCGTCGTCCTGGACCTCAGGAACGACGCACAGGGCACAAAATTTCCCGTTGCGTCGTCCTGGTCTCCAGGGACGGCGCACAGGTCGCTGTTTTGTGTTGTTTTCTTGCAAAAATCGATTTGTTACCCATAGATTCCGACGGTTTATACATAACTTTTATCCATAAAATCGTAGATCTAAGTATGATTTTGGTAAAAACCCGTTTTTGTATAAGATGTGTTATAAAACATTGTAAATACTTGTTTTTGATGGTTAGATCATACATGCAAGTTGTTAAAACAGTAAATAAAGATAAGAGAGTGATTTCTACCGGATGAAAATGGATGGATGGTGTTTTAGAAGAGTTTGAGCTCCAAAAACGGTAGAAAATGCTTTGATACCGAAATGCTTTGATCCCCCTTGCTTCCTTTCTTTGTTTGAACGATTTTAATGTGTATTATAGTGGGTTTTGATGGCTGTAAATGGATGTGTTTGTGATGTTCTTGAGAGAATTAGAGAAAAGTTTAGGTGTGTGTGTGTTTTATGTTAATAAAATTGTAAAATGAAAAGGAAATAAAGAAATGATGAAAGGGGTGTTTGGGACAGTGAAAGTTGGCAGCAATGAGTGTAGAAAACGAGTTTGGATTGGTATAAAAGTTGTAGAAATCGAGACATGCAGAAAATCAAATAATTTTGCGAATCTGGTCCTTCCAGGACGGCGCACAATGCCTTTGTGCGGCGTCCTGGACCAATTTTGTAAACATTTTTGAGTTTTGGCTGTTTTTGTATTATTGTTTCGTTGGACCTTTTCGTTAACTAATGTTCTTTAATATGATACGTTATGAACTTAGGAAAGTTCATTAAGTGTTTTCGTGGTATTAGGACTTATATAAATTGATTCAGGAGTTGATTTACGATTCCGATCCCGATCCGCGCTTAAAGGTTTAAATGACGTAAACTTACGTTTAAGAGTTTTGTGTGAGTTACAACGAGCTTAGCTTAGAGAGTTATGTCTACGTAACCACGTAACACATAAATTTAGTCATAACGGGCATCAAATATAACACATAGAGGTCAATAGCTAGCGTTCTCGACCTGAGTTTAGACGGTTGTCACATTCTCATTCCAATTAAAGCTTAGATTCAATTAATCATGAGATTTCGCATCGAGATTGATCAAACAATTCACTAATTTCATGTAGATTCGTAGGTTTAAATATCATGTCAATTGGTATCAGAGCTGGAAAATCAATTTATTTTGATCCAGTTCATCTATTTGACTTGATTCGAGTGAATTTTAGTCAAATTATCACTGTTTTGGAGAATCTCAAAAGTTCTAATTGAAAATTGAGAAAAGTTATTGAAGAGTTTGTGAAGGTTATTCAAATATTTTGGAGGAACCGTTGTTGTAGTAACCACTTGAAGATAACTGTGTGATTATGCAGTGTTTGAAGGTAATTTGGTGATTATGCGGTGGTTATGAATAGAATTGAGATATGATGGATTAAATTTGAGTATTGAAGAAACTATGTTTGATGAAATAAGGTTAAAACTGATAAACACGAAGCTCAGAATCTTTTTAGAATTCAAGTATGCATGTTATCCAAGCTTAGATTAGTGATTCGTCAATTCAGTTAAAGAAAGTGAAGATGTTGAATATGAACTTGTGAAGGATGTGTGATCAATTTTCTATAGATTGTAAGGAATTTAAAGTTGAGCGAATGTGAATCTGTCATCAGAGGTTATCTAGTGAATCTAATTCTTGTGCAGAAGTCAGTACATAAGTTGATATGTTTGGAATGAAATTGTGAGTGACTGAACAAGTGGTGATGCATGTAGTACCTAGATTGATACAGATACTGAAGTGAAGAACAAAATGTCTTGAAGATATGTTTATTCACAATACAATGAATCTATTATCATTTCACTTGTTCAGAGATTTTTCAAAAGGTGTGATGTTGATGGTTATGATAGTTGTTTGGGTGATTAACAATTCTGCAAGATTCGTTTATTTCTGCACATCATAAGGAATATGTCACCAAGCTCAAAGTTCATTCTTTAAGAAAACCACATTCAAAATTTTCTACAAGATGATGATCTTCTCAAGTCTAAATGACTGTTGTGAAATTGTTTACTTTGGATGAACAAGTTTCTAAATCCGAAGTAAATCATTGAAGTCAAAGTTACTTGGTTAAGTCAACGATGAAGATGAAGACAAAGTAACTTAGTCAAGTGAAAGATAAAGATGGAGACAAATTAACTTGGTTAAATCGTATCTGAAGGTGAAAAGAAAGTAACTTGGAACTAGTAAAAGATCATCAGACTAGAGAAAAGATAATCAAACTATAGAAAATTTCATCAATCCAAGCAAGACTGAATATTGGACTTGAAGATTGAACAGATTATGGAGTGTGAAGAACTGAAGTACGAGGAGCTAACAATGGAGAATTCATTTGTTGATTATTTGAAAATGCTTATAGCATCATCCAATAGAGAGATTGTTGGACATTGAAGAATATGGATGAAGCTAGAAATCTTTAAATGGGTGTTTTTGTCTAAGTTTTTAATTTGGAAGAACAAAGTTCAACTTCCAAATTAAAACTTAGTTGGTCAGCTTGTGTCACACCTCGCTTAGGCGGAAACCCGATATGTACAGTATCATAGGTATCAGAAGACCAAGATTACATCGAATAAAACTACATCATTAAGTTTACATTAATAAAGTTCAGGAGTTACATAAATACAAAATAAGAACAACATAAAAATCAGTTTGTGGCTTAAATAGAAACTAAACTACGTCTAGCTATGTCTCTTCAGAAGTCCACACAAAATCCGAAGGCAAATAATGTAACTTCACAATCGATGCAAATCTCAATCTTCTGAAAAGCGTTAAAAATACGACGTCAACATAAAGTTGGTAGGTTATTCGCTTTTTTATAAAAACATTAAATTTCGAAGGTTTTGACCCATTTGAAATATATAAGACCAATAATAATAATAATATCTTGAATTATAAACAAAGCGAGATACATGCATAGCCTTAGATCAACAATTACACCTGAACCTTACGTGTAAAGGCAACATTAACCCCCACCCTTAGCGTGTCAAACTAGGGTATAGTCTCGAAAAGTATGAGGTCATAACATCGAATCATAGGGACAACACTCAGTCGTAATCCCATATCAGCGATGAGGGTTTGTAAAACCCGTATAGATCTATATATATATATATATATATATATATATATATATATATATATATAGAGGTGGGTTCATTTAGGAACCACTAAATATTTAGGAACCATTAGGAACCAATATTCACCAGTGTATATATATGATATTCACCAGTGTATATAAAAGCATATGTATATATATATATATATACACTGGTGAATATTATATGTATATACACTGGTGAATATTATATGTATATACACTGGTGAATATCATATTAAATATACACTGGTGAATATCATATATATACACTGGTGAATATTGGTTCCTAATGGTTCCTAAATATGTACATGGTTCTTAAATGAAACCAACTCTATATATATATATATATATATATATATATATATATATATATATGTACTGGTGGCTCAAAAAAAGTTAACAGTCGTCCACCTAGGGCCTTATACTACCACTAAGGCCATATACGTAAATTAACACTAAATCTAAAGGCATCACAATCCACAATACATAAAACAAGATTTAAAGTTTAATTCACGCTTTTCATGCCCAAAGTATAAAACAGTAAAAAGGGCAAACGAATAACTCACAAATCAGCAAACAATATGTCGGGTAGACAAATCGTAGAATATTGTTCCACCGCCTAAGTGACCTAGCATAAAATAATTGAAAGTCTAAGTATCTCTATAAGTCTAGTAGGGTTTAGCCTTTAATGATTAACGTTATATTATGTAGTATATTAAAAGTATTCCAACGAAAAATATTTCGAGTCAAAGTGACGAGTAAAAGATAACGATATTTTGTAAATTATGAGTAAAAGATAACGATATTTCGAGTCAATAATGACTACTAGAAGATATCGATAATTTGAGTCAATAACGACAAAAAAAAAGGATAACGATATTTCGAGTCAATAATGACTACCAGAAGATATCGTTTATTCAAGTCAATAATGACGATTAGAAAATAATGATATTTCGAGCCGAAAATGACTAACAAAAATATCGATTGAAGATTGAATACTGGTACCAAAGTTTAGTGGAAGTCAACCAAGATCAACGTGAAAGGATAATCGACTTGGTCAAAGTCAACGATTTCGAAAGGAGTCAAAGTCGAATAAAAAGTCAACATTCGTCATTTTGAAGAATTTAAATATTTTGAGTAAAAGTAGTTTGAAAGCAATTTAAAAAGTTTTAACGAAAGATATAATTTATTATTAAAATTTAAGATTACGATGTCATTTTTTGAGAAAGAGTATAGTTATCGAAAATGTATACGTTTTAACGAAAATCATAATAATAACTATTAGATTTATGATTGCGATTATGTCTTGACTCTAAAACGTTTATTTGTAAAAAATATACTACTTTATGTGTAATAATATATGTATATATACTTATGTTCGCTCAAAATACGCGACGTTTTAGGTTCTGAAGCTCACTGCGTCGCACAGGGACTAAGCTACGACGCATCTAGTTTGTGACCAAGCCTGCTGTGGCGCAGTGGGGCAACAGTGGCAAAAACGAGTTTTTAAACTTTTACGTTTTAGTATCGAGACGTTAGTATTAAGTCTTAATATTTCTAGGTGATATGTCTAGTATGTATATAAGTTTATTCATATGTTATTTAAGTAAGTTTGTACATGATAATAGATACTAATAAGAGTGTATATAATAATTATATGTATAATTAGTCCAATTACTCCCAAATTTGTCTAAAGAGTCTAAGATAATCACATTTTCGGTAGGAATTTACTAACAATACCTATATGACTTGAAATTACCCGCTCTTTACATGTATGTTCATATTATACCATTTTCATGTTATGATAACTAATAACCTACAAATATGATATTAATATGTATAATATGTTAAGTTTCATGTTTTCTTCAATTTTAACCATATTCAACTTTTTATAAGTTACTTAGATGAAATTTAGTGAAAATTAAGAAAACAAAAAGGAGAATTAAGGATTCATTAGAGAGTACCGCATACCTCCGCAAAATCTACCAAAAATCGTCGGAATAGCCTCGAAATCTCCCGGAAGTGAGCTCCAAAAGTGGTAGTGAGGAGAAACCAAGCTCCAAACACAAAGTAAACCACTTGTTAGAATAAGAACTCAACGAAATAAGAATTAGAGTGAGATTTAAGGAGTGTTTATGTTTACCAATCTTCAAGACATAAAGGTTTCCATGATGGTGAACAGAAGCGACAATGGAAAGGTGAAGATGGAGGACAAATCCTTGCAAGAACACAAGAGTTTTATGTTAGAATTCTCCATGTAAACAAAGGAGAACAAGAAGAGATAGAAATGATGAGATTTAAGTTGAAGAATGCTTACCAAGTTGGAAGGAAATCAAAGAAAATGATGTAGGATGTGATGATGAATCTTTAACTCTTGTAAAATTCACTTATCTGTTAAATATTTGGTTCATATTTTCTAGAATTTAGAGAGAGAACTGAGAGATTTTTGAGTGACGAGAATGATAGAAATGTAAAGGAAAAGGTGGTGAAGATGTGAAGTTACAAAGTTGACATGAGAGATGATGTGAGATGATGTTAGATCCACAATAAGCTCAAAACTACTCAATATAAAAGTTTCTAGTCAGAATTCACGTGGTTGAAAGCTGTGGAATCTCAAGAAAGGTGAAAAAGCGTTTTTGGCATGATCTGCCCAGACCTCGACTGCGGCGCAGTCCTTCGCTCAGTTAATTTCCGTTAATTGTCCGTTAAAAGGACTGAATTTGTAAGGAGTTTAACGTTAACCTCGTTAAAGGACTAACTTTGTAAAATATTTTTAACGTAAATCTTAATCGTATAATCGAAGGCATAACTCACCCATGCTTTTCTTACGAGCATAATTCTATCTACTAGGTACTTAGGTACTAAACGTTCTGGTCATGAAGGACGAAACAATAATATAAATCCCGACTAAACAAAAATGCGTGATAAACGAAATAACAAATAAACAAAAAATAAAGGGTCAAAACAACAACATCGATAAATAAAAGACAAACGGAACACTGGAATGATACCTCGAAAAGCGGTTGTCACAGCTTGTAATCAACATTAAAAAATTTAACTCCGATGATGAAACTGTTCTTCTGAGTTAAAGTAAACAACATTATAATTAAAATCAAGATGATAGCAAAGTTGATCAATAAGTGTTAATTGAAGTATTTACTTCTAAAGATGAAGATCAACATAAGAGATAAAACGAAGATCAACATCAGAAATAAGATGAAGATCATCATCAAGATTAGAAGTAATGAAGATGAAGACTTAAGTATTTGTATTATTTCATAGTTGCATGTCATATTTTCTCAGCTCCGTTTTTACTTATCTTCACAACTCATGTCATTTTCCAGACTACAAGTAGCGTACCGGTGCTAAGTAGCGGGATACTAAAAAACGTACGTGGTTGATGTAGTTAGCATTGAACTTTATCTCATTGGTTTAGATTTAGGAAATGAAAACATTGTGTTTGGTTAGTTTTCCAATAATCTTTCATTTTGTTTTTAAAATGTGACATAGTCATAATATCTTTATCTTACTTCATAAATTTTAGTTAGTTTGTGATTAGCTTAAAATAGTATTTTCACAATTTTCATTTCATATAACATATTAGTCTATATATTCATTAATCATTTAATTATATAAATTTCATTTTAATTATTTTTTAAATGAAAAAATGGTTATATTTTAAAGTGATACTAAGCACTATTAAGACTTAAAAACAATGGTCAAGATTTAATCTTCTTAAAAATTAATATTAAACTTAAAATATATTTTATGCTTTATATAGGAGTAAAATTAGAAATATGCTAACATATAACATAAGTATTAAAATATAAATAAATAACAATTGATATCAACAAAAACATGAAGATGTTGTTATATTATGAATGTATTTGAGGTTGCAAGTAGTTGTTTATATTGGATAACTGCCTCATTTCAAGTTGATAAAAGTTTTTTTTACTTTTGTTTACTATCACAACAGTAATATAGGATCGTATAAATATCTTTTAGGTAAAATGGTATAAAAATGCAATAAATTTTGACAAAACTATCACTATACTATACTAACTTTGTTCATTATTAAAAAATAAGTAATATTTTTGTATTATTTTATAGATACATGTCATATTTTTCTCAAAAACAAATTGATATATGGGTTCAGTAACTGATGAAAATTGAAAACACATTCATCATTAAATATTAATTAGATATGAAAAACAAAAATAATCATAAATAAGTTAAAAATGAAAATCTAATGGATCTTAAATCTAACTTTGGTTTCTTTTTATATGTGACAAAGTTATTACATAAAATAACAATTTAATCAAAGCTTGTTGTGTTTTCGTACAATTTTCTTTAAAGTTTATATATTGTACTCTATAAGACTTAAGCAACAATGAAAATATTTTAATTATTTATTCTACCAATAATATCTATGAAAGAAAAGTTTGATATGTAAAATATAATTTAGATTAAATAAAGAAAAATTTTAACAGAAATATAACGAACTTTGATCAAATATTCATTGTATATAACCAACTTTGTTTTTATAAAAAAAAAACCATAAACTTTCATTTCGTGAACATTCTATATAAAAAGTTAACTTGAAATCTTATTAATAATTGAAATACAATTTTGTGAATTTGTTTTTTCATAGATACATGTTACATATGTAATATAACTTCTGTTAATCGTTTTATTTTGTCACTATTTGACATTTGGGCCAGATAATAGAAGATGTTGGAAAAAATGTTGATTGAAAATTAATTATATACAAAAGACTTCTTAACTTTTTTTCTTCGAAATCAGTACAAATAATGATGTTTAAAATATATATGACACATAACTATAAAAGGATCGCAAATAATTCAATATGAAAAACTAAAGAAATTTCAAGTTAAGTTTTACATACAATGTTAACGAAATAAAAATTTATCAATTTTTTTTTTTTACAGAAAACTAAAGTTGGTTACATACAATAACAAATTAATAAAAGTTAGTTACATATTTATACAATTTTTCATTAGATAAATTGTTAAGTAACAACGTTAAAATTATTTGTAGTTGAAATATTATTTAAAGTAGATGAATTAAATTAATTTATTTAAATATTATATAAATTATATATATATATATATTATTTAAGTTATAAATATTAAATTTAGATTATTAAATGATCATATCACCGAAATGATTTAATGAAATAAATAAAAGAAAGTTAACTACCGAAACATCCCACCTTGTTTTTACAAAGACTTTATGACATAACTAATATCGAGTAGACTTTATAATAAATTAAGACTTTATAGACTATATGCTTAAAATATTAAGGCTAATAATAATAGGAGTTGTGGTGATACTAGCTAGAGGCGAGCATGAGATTGTTTGGGTCGGTTTTTGACTAAAACTGAATATGAAAGTTTGGTTTTCTGATTTCATAAAACCAAAACGGAACTGTTATTACGAGTTTGGTACATTAATTTGGTTATCGATTTTTCCGGTGTGGGTTTTGATTTTTTCGGTCTTTTTTATTAATGCTCTAGATATTATGGTTATTTTCGGTTTTATATAAAAATTACACTTTGAAGGGGTAGTGAGATGAAGTTTCTTAAGATATACAAGTGTGTATACTAATAGCTTATAATTTAAAGTTGTTTTTGCTATTTTGGTTAGATATAATTGATGAAGGTATTTAGGTCTAAATGTTATAAACCAAAATCCAAACCAAAAAAGTCGATGTGAAAGTATTTCTTAAGATATGAAGGTATTTCCATTAGAATTAAATACCTTCATCAACTATATCTAACCAAAATTGTCAAAAACAACTTTAAGCTATAAATCATTAGTTAAACACATTTGCATATCTTAAGAACTAGTTCATCTCACTATCCCTTCAAAAGTGTAAACTTTTTATATAAAACTGAAAGTAATCATAATATCTAGATCATTAATGGAAAAGATCAAAAAACCGAAAACCCAAAACCTAAACTGAAAAAGTCGATAACCAAAATAACATACCGAAGTCATATAACCGGTTCGGTTTTGGTTTTATGAGTACTCAGAGAAAAATAGGTAAAAGAAAAGAAAATAGACTGACATTAGGTTTATAAATTTAGCGATATAGACGGTTGTGATTTGAAACAGAGCAAGAACAACATGAGTATTTGATCGAAATTGAAGAAAAAGATGAAGATGGAACAAAAAAAAAATAATGTTTAAGGAAGTTGGAAAATAAAGGGTTGCTGAATCATAATTTAATCTTAAAATTTTTTGAATCCAATTTGGGGATAAATTGACGAATGCATCGAAAAACTACTTTTTGTTTACCAATGAAGATGAACAAAGCCTTGATTTAGGATGGATTCCAAAAACTTTTCATTTAGTCTTTTTGAGAAACGTAAAAAGAAAAAGCCTGCAATTATCTTCTATCGAAAAAATCAATTAATTATTAATAACTCTTATTAAAATAAAATAAAAAATATATTTTGGTAATGTGAAGTATGACATCAATTTGCTTATTCTCTCTCTTAGGTGGATAGCCTTATATTTTGCCACGTCAGACATATGACATCGTCTAAGACTCCTATTTATTAGAAAGGAAGAGATTATTATTATTATTATTATAGTATATATCTAATATAGAACTCAATCTCGGTTTATATAACATATTTTATCTTACTACTGAAAAAAATTTGCAATGTAAACTTAAGCTATTATAACTTACTTTGAATGAATATCTAATAGCTTTTACTTTATATATTGGATTAAATTTTTATTTGTTGTACGTGAACTTCAAAACCTTGAATCCGATCCTTTTAATTATATAATATATGTTACCATCTTGAATTTTAAACATATCTTTTTTTATAAGTTTTTTTTAAGTCATATTGACTAGGGGTGAAAATTATGGTTATTAAGTTACATGCATAACTTAATAAACATAATTAGATATTATGATATGGTAAAAAGTAAATTACATATAATGATACTGGATATAAAATTGTTATTTGTAGTTTATTTGATAAATTATGTTAAACACATATTAAATAACTTACGCAATCCATATTTGCCTTATATTGAACGGATGCATGTGATCCGTTTCTTTTTAAAACGGGAATTATTCAATATGTGGACAATGACCATAGAGACTATTTGTTTTAGAGCTCACCCAATTTTGTTGCGTTGTTTAATTCTAATACTCATATTAATGATTATAGTCAATTGTTTTGAAAGTAATAAAAATTAATATGACTAAAGAATTATGAAACGAATTTTTAATTTATTTTGGATTTTATACGCTGAATGTTGGGTTTATACCGTAAATTTATCCTTCGATGGAACGTATTAAATTACAAAATACATTAAAAATCAAACCTTTAAAAGCGTGTCATAGATAATTCGTAATTAAATGTATATTCTTAGCGTATACATTCTCAACTAAGCCCACCTACATAAAAGACGATGTCTAGGAAAGTTTGTGGTGGTATTATACCCCTAATGAGGTCACGTTTTAAGTGATGTTGTCCCCTACCCTCACTCACTTTCATGGTCGTACCGGTTGTAACGCTACTGAAAGAGTTTTTATGATGACGATGGTATGTTTAGTTATAATATACCTTGGTGTATACGAATTACACAATCATAGAAACACGTTTTAAAACTATAAAAATGTTTATATAGAAAACAACAACTTTAAACTATAAATCATTGGTTAAACACATTTGCATATCTTAAGAACTAGTTCATCTCACTATCTCTTCAAAAGTGTAAGTTTTTATATAAAACTGAAAGTAATCATAATATCTAGAGCATTAATGAAAAAGATCAAAAGATCGAAAATCCAAAACCTAAACTAAAAAGTCGATAACCAAAATAACATACCGAAGTCATATAAACGGTTCGGTTTTGGTTTTATGAAATCGAAAAACTGAACTTTCGATTTGAATTTCGGTTATAGTCAAAAACCAACTCCAATTGTCCCATACTCATCCCTAGATACTATCTAGTAGATACTATCACTACCACTAGTATTAATGTATTATTATTAGTCTTAATATTTCAGGTATGAATATGTAATAAATACTACTGTAGTCTTTTAAGCATAACAACCTTTATATTAAAGATATGATTAAAGTACACTAAAAGTCGTGATCATCTAAGCCTTAATTTATTACTCGGTATTAGTTATGTTATAAAGTCTTCGCAAAAATAACGTGGTGTGTGTTGGATTTTATATATAGAAACATGGTTTCTTGTCATATTCAATTTGACGAAGTATTAAAGAATCACTATATATTTCTTTGTTTAATTCATATTTTAATTTAAGATGGCTAGTACGAATAATATATGAAATTACTTCATTTCACAAACATAAGGCCTCGTAGTATATTATATTCCAATTTATAAAAAGTTTACGTATAAATTTGTCTTATTAGAGAAAGTCAAACACCCCTCCAAACCCTTGTCCCCGCCACTTGATCGATCAACTACATGTACTTATTTGAGAATTTGGATCCAATGCTTGTTATTATATATTAGTGTGCTCAATTATATGCATGTTGTATTTTCGACTTAAGCTAATGATATATTATTAGGTTATAGCTTATGATGAATAAGCCATACCCTTTTCATGAGTGTTTGGATTGATTGATTCGCTTATTATGAAAACCAAAGAGGAATCTCTCATTAGCTTATAAGCAGCAAAAACGGACCTTATGAAACTCCTAAAATAAGCTTTATCCAAACACTAAACTGGTTTATATCCTTTTATAATCAGCTGAGTAAACTGCAATTTGGCATGGTTTATAAGTGTTGACTTTATAAAAAGTATAACTAAAATAGTCTAATATCTTTTACTTTTTACAATATGGCTTGGGTTCAAGAGTTCAAGGCTTGGTATCTTAGGAAAAAAATATTTGCAGTCCGAGTGGATTGTTGAGATATATGAAGCAGTTGCCCCTTTCGTAATGTTGGTTATGGATGTACCACTTGTATCTGTAAGTATTTGAATAGTGTCGAATAAAGATGTGATTGTAAATGTGTGAGACTACGGGGTGCACACATCGACATTTAGACACGACTATTAGTTTAATGAATTTAGTAAATATTAAGTATAATGTTTATTAAATACATGGGTTTATTATATAAATAAGGAGGTTTCCTTATTGTAATATAACTCAAACCCTAAGATTTGAAAACTTATAATAAAACACAAACCCTAAACCCTAATTACAAAAATTAAAAAAAGTCACTAAAGGTTTTTGAAACCTTAGAGCGGATCGGCTATTGGAGAAAAAAAAAGGTTTTTGTTTTTTTGGTTTTTGTAAGATAAAAAGGGTGTGTACGCAATCGTGGTAATACCTTACGTTAAGTTTTCATTATTTTGTTTGCTCAATAAGTTACACACTTTATATCCGATTTATTATTTACTATCTGATCCAAATTTCCTCTACATGTAATTATTTGACCCCGCAAGGGGGCGCAGCCCCCTTGACCCCTGCTTTACTCTCGTTGTTGAGTTCATATTAGCTCAACGAGTGTGCACTCCACACTTCCCTGACTCGTTTCCGAGCTGATCATGAAATCACATCATTCTCTAGTAAATCTCATTACCTAAATGACCGTTGATGACACTAAAATCACCAACAAACCTCCCCCATTTTAGTGTAATCCTTGATTTACTAAATCATATATAAAGATATATGAACATAAATAAAACAAACATAACGAAACAAACAAATGCATAAATGAAAATGTCTTGCGATTGAATTTTCATCTTAGTATAATACACATTCCAAATAATCGAAAATCGGGGTGTCGTAACGATTGAACCCGTCAATCCATCTGAATACCTGAAGATACTATACACATAAGTTTCTACAATACTTTACAATTCATATACTTGACACTATAACAAGCCATGTGTCCTAATCCATTAATGAACATATAGGAAGCCAAGTCCAAGCTTCTTGAAGCGGCAAAACTTCATGTTCACATAGGTGGTCCTTTTAATTCTTGCACCTGCAGTTGCAATTTTTCAAAAGAACCATTAAGAAGGTAAACTTCAACCTAACCATCACTTGCAGGTCTGAACACTTACCTCGGGAAGATCAACATTCGTGTTCCAATCTCTAACTATGAGCTTTCCACATTGAATTCAGCTTCTAACGTTGTATTAGAAGGGAATTGGGTATCTCATAAATAGAAGATTTATATGGACTTTAATCCCATCCCTATCACCGACTTATTCACTAAGTCCCTAGCTAAACCCTTCGTCAAGTGGTCTGCTAAATTATGATGTGTCCGAACAAACTCAATAGATATAACACCATTCAGGATTAGTTCTCTAACCATACTATGTCTAACACCTAAGTGTCTAGACTTCCCATTGTAAATCTGACTATAGGCCCTAGCCATGGTGGGAGCACTATCACAACGGATAGAAATTGGTGCTATTGGTTTCGGCCATATGGGAATCTCATGTATCAAATTTCGTAGCCATTCTGCTTCTTTACCAGCAGCTGCCAATGCTACAAATTCAGATTCCATAGTAGAACCAGTGATGCATGTTTGCTTCTTGGAAGCCCATGAAATGGCACCTCCCCCAAGCAAGAACACCCATCCACTCGTAGAAGATGAATCTTCAACATGATTTATCCAACTAGCATCTGAATATGCTTCTAACACCGAAGGATATCCAAGATATGATAAACCATAATCCTTTGTACCTCTCAAGTACTTAAAGACCCTAGTTATTGCTTTCCAATGTTGTCTACTAGGATTACTAGTAAACCTACTCAATCTGCCAACAGCATATGCAATATCCCAGCAAGGGGCTCAGCCCCTTGACCCCGCAAGGGGGCGCAGCCCCCTTGACCCCTGCTTTACTCTCGTTGTTGAGTTCATATTAGCTCAACGAGTGTGCACTCCACACTTCCCTGACTCGTTTCCGAGCTGATCATGAAATCACATCATTCTCTAGTAAATCTCATTACCTAAATGACCGTTGATGACACTAAAATCACCAACATCAACTACATGTACTTATTTGAGAATTTGGATCTAATGCTTGTTATTATATATTAGTGTGCTCAATTATATGCATGTTGTATTTTCGACTTAAGCTAATGATATATTATTAGGTTATAGCTTATGATGAATAAGCCATACCCATTTCATGAGTGTTTGGATTGATTGATTCGCTTATTATGAAAACCAAAGAGGAATCTCTCATAAGCTTATAAGCTGCAAAAACGGACCTTATGAAACTCCTTAAATAAGCTTTATCCAAACACTAAACTGGTTTATATCCTTTTATAATTAGCTGAGTAAACTGCAATTTGGCATGGTTTATAAGTGTTGACTTTATAAAAAGTATAACTAAAATAATCTAATATTTTTTACTTTTTACAATATGGCTTGGGTTCAAGAGTTCAAGGCTTGGTATCTTAGGAAAAAAATATTTGCAGTCCCAGTGGATTGCTGATATATATGAAGCAGTTGCCCCTTTCGTAATGTTGGTTATGGATGTACCACTTGTATCTGTAACTATTTGAATAGTGTCGAATAAATATGTGATTGTAAATGTGTGAGACTACGGGGTGCACACATCGACATTTAGACACGACTATTAGTTTAATGAATTTAGTAAATATTAAGTATAATGTTTATTAAATACATGGGTTTATTATATAAATAAGAGGTTTCCTTATTATAATATAACTCAAACCCTAAGATTTGAAAACTTATAATAAAACACAAACCCTAAACCCTAATTACAAAAATTAAAAAAAGTCACCAAAGGTTTTGAAACCTTTTAGCGGATCGGCTATTGGAGAAAAAAAAAGGTTTTTGTTTTTTTGGTTTTTGTAAGATAAAGAGGGTGTGTACGCAATCGTGGTAAAATCCTTACGTTAAGTTTTCATTATTTTGTTTGCTCAATAAGTTACACACTTTATATCCGATTTATTATTTACTATCTGATCCAAATTTCCTCTACATGTAATTATTTGATAATTTTACTCGGGGTGTATATGTTGGGAAAATCAACGATTTAACCCAAGTTAATAAATCTGTTTATTAAAGTCTTAAGTTTATGAGTCTGGGTGATTTAGAGTCTGAGTAACTTGAGTCTGAGTGACCTGAGTCTGAGTGACCAATAGTGACTAAGGCATTATGTAGCTGACTACTCAGCTTCATAATGAAACGTGTTGCTTTATAATAGGTATGTTAGTTAGATAAAATCTTCTATCATTTTAGAAGATTTTATAAGATTCGTACTTGTCAAGCTCACTATTATTGTGTATAAATAGTGAGCTTGAGCTTTGTAATCGATGCACCTTTCTAATCGAAATAACTGTGTGTTATACTCGTTCTTTGTTATTATAATTCGCAATAATAAACTAAGAAACTGAGTAATCAATCGATTCATAATAATTAACATCTAAATACTTATTTGTGATTGATTAGCTAGTGTTTGAGATCTTATTGAGACCTAACATCTGGTATCAGAGCAAATAAGATTTAAATTTTAATAAATTTATAAATCTTAAACGATCAATATATAAAATCTCAGAAACAATGTCATCATCTTCAAATACACCTGCAATGGCTGGAAAAGGAATTCCTGTGTTCAATGGACATAATTTTGCCCATTGGAAACTTAAAGCTGAGTGACATCTCTCAGGAATTCATGAGGAAATGATAAGAATAATAACTGAAGGACCCATTATTCCAGGAAAAAACATTGATGAAGTCAAGGAAGGTGATAAAACTGTTCAACGTGCAAAATGGGTTCAAACTCCAAAATCACAATGGACAGATCAAGACAAGTTGTTGTTCAATCTTGATCCTAGAGCTAGAAGTATTCTAGGAAATGCAGTGTCTGAACGAATATTCTCTAAAATAGTTGGCTGCAAAACTGCAAAAGAACTATGGGACACTTTAATTGTGTCTTATGAAGGTGTTCCTGTTGTGAGAGAGGAAAGATTAAACAGTCTCATTAGAAATTATAAAAATTTCTATATGAAAGAAAAGGAGAATTTGGCTGACGTGCATACAAGATTTCAAATAATGTTGAATGATATGTCAGCTCTGGGAGTAACAAAGGAAGATGATGAAATATGTAAGAAATTTGTTGACATCTTACCTAACAAATTATAATTTGTCATTACATCTCTTGTAGTTAGCGAGAAGCTATCCACTTACAAGCTACCTGGGCTCTTTGGACTATTGTTAAATTTTGAAGAATCTCAAGAGAGGAAAAAGAAAAACAATAGACGAATTGCAAGAGATCCTGAAGATGCTCTAGTTGAAAAAAGTAGAAGGAATAAAGAAATTTATTCTAAAGCTGACTCATCTGAGTCTGAGTCACACTCAGACTCAGAATCAGATGATGAAACTAAGGTCAAGAAACTAAAGAGTCAGCTTGCTCTGTTAACTATGAAGCTTGAACAGAAGACATGCTACAAAGGAAAGATGAAGAAGGTGAAATGCTTTAAATGCAATGAATATGGTCACATGGCTGCTGATTGTAAAGTAAAGAATGCTCAGACTGAACACATGGACGAAGTTGCTGAGAGGGCCCAAAGATATCGAAATAAGTATCTTAAATACAAGAAAGGCAACATTTCAAATACACAGAAGCCTCAAACTGAGCAAAAGGCATTCTTTGCTGAAGAATGGCTAGATGAGGAACTGTCTTCGGATGTCGATGAGGAAGTGGTGGATAAATGCTTAATGGCATTCACAGAAGAAGTGACTGAAGCTGAGAAATCTGCTTCTCAGTTCGAGAAGGAAGCTGAGAAATTGAGTTGTAACTCAGACTGGAACAAGTCAAAACTTTATAAGGTACACAATTTTGACACTTATACAAATGAACAAAAACTTCAAATGTTTGAGTATATTTTTGTTGACTTGACCACCACTTTAGAACAACAATCGGAATTCAAACAAAAAATTAAAGATCTTGAAAATAATTTGAAAATTAAAGATGATAAAATAATTGAACTAGAAAGTTATAAAGTTCTTTTAAATGCTCAGATTGAAGCTTATAGTGATCTTGCAAAAGAAAATTATAAATTTAGAGAAGAAACTGAGCATTATAAAAGAATTTGTAAGTCATGGTGAATATCATCTTTAAAAAATGAAGATTGTTTGAGCAGACAGGTACCCAAACAAGTTCAAGCTGTGTTGGGTGAGGACTTCAGTCTAAAGAGGCATATGACTGAAGAAGAAGAAGAAACTGAAAAAGCTGAAAGAGAAAAAATTGTTTTCAAACCAGAAATTCTTCCAAATACTTTCACTTATATGAAAGGAGAAAAAATAAAGATGTCAAATGCTTTTGTCAAACCTGTAATTTCCCAAGTTTTTAATAAAAGTGATTATTCATCTTCTTCTCAGTCTGAATGTGTTATTTTATCTGAAACTGATACAAATGTGCATGCTGAAAAAGATATTGTGCATCTAAATATTAGCTTTCCCAAGGTTGTGAGTAAACCTAAGATTCAGCGGCCAGTCAGTTCCGAAATTCCTAACAAAAGTCATGATACAAAAACTATTGATAAATTGGGGAATCAACTGTTGGAACTGACTAACATAGTAAAAACTCTAGTCAGGAACAAATCACCTAATTACATCAGGCCTAAGACTCCTCCTAAGAGAATTTGCTACAATTGTGGTGAAAAAGGACATGAAGCTGTGTTTTGTAAACAACTGACCCAGTCTAGACCACAGAAAAATGTTTTTCAAAAGTCAGTCTCACCAAAATATTGGTCATCTCCACCCATCCATAAGTCAGTTTCACCAAAGTCTAGGTCAGTTTCACCAAAGTCAGTTTCACCTCAAAAGCAAAGAAACACATCTCCATCAAAGATAACATCTATGAAACCTACCAAGACTAAGTCAGTTTCATCTTGAGTCAGTCTCAAAGATACTCCATGTAAATATTGTGGTGTCATAGGTCATTATTCTGTTAACTGCATGAAGGAACTAAATAAATGGAACTATACCAGCTCCAAAACTGACTGCAAGACTGAACCTGAACTTAAATCTACTTCAGTTCATGGATCCACTCTAAAGTGGGTACCCAAAAGGAACTAATATCTTCTATTTCATGTGCAGGACTCTACAAAATGGTATCTAGATAGTGGAGCTTCAAGGCACATGACTCGAATGAAGTCTTTTCTACAAGACTTTAAAGAAGAAGATGGGCCTCAAGTGAGATATGGTGACAACGGGGTATCAATGACACGAGGATATGGAAAGATTCATGTTGGAGCTGTCACTTTCAAGCGAGTTGCATATGTGGAAGGCTTACAACATAACTTACTAAGTGTGAGTCAAATTACTGATGAAGACCATGAAGTCAGATTCAGAAAGCAAGCTGGAATAATCTATAGTGCCAAGGGAAAACCATTACTACTTGCCAAGAGAGAAAGAGATGTCTTTTGCCTGGATCTGAGTACTGCCAATGATGAGGCTGAGACATGTTTGTTCACAGAAACAAAAGAAGAACTTAATTGGCTATGAAATCGAAGGTTATCCCATCTAAACTTCAAAAACATAAATGCCTTGTCAAAGAGTAAATTGGTTAGAGGTCTTCCTGAACTGACCTATACCAAAGACAAAGTTTGCTCAGCTTGTGTACTTGGAAAGCAAACAAAGACTCAATTCCCATCCAAAATGTTACATTCAATTGATGAACCTTTATTCATACTTTGTCTGACTTTCTTCTTATAAACGATTTTAAAAGATTATCAATTAATAAAACATTGTTTATCAAAAAGGAATATGGACATGTGATTTTGGTACAAATATATGTTGATGACATAATATTTGGATCCACAAATGAAAAGTTGTGTACTTGGTTTTCAATACTTATGTGTAGTGAATATAGAATGAGTATGATGGGAGAACTTACTTTCTTTCTTGGCCTACAAGTAGAACAAAAGAAAGATGAAATTTTCATAAATCAAAGTAAATATGTCCATGATTTAGTAAAAAATTTGGTTTTGAAACATGTTCTGAAATGAAAACACCAATGAGTACTTCTGATAAGTTGCATAAAGACTCATCTGGCAAGTCAGTTTGTCAAGCTACTTATAGAGGTATGATTGGTTCTTTACTTTATTTAATTGCTAGTAGACCTGATATCATGTTTTCTACATGTCTATGTGCACGTTATCAAGCTGCCCCCAAGGAATCTCATCTTAAAGCTGTCAAAAGAATTTTCAAATATCTTAAGGGTACACCAAATCTTGGTCTATGGTACCCTAAAGATTCTGGTTTTGAATTAATTGGCTACACAGATGCAGATTATGCAGGATGTAAATTGGACAGGAAAAGTACATCAGGAGGATGTCAGTTTCTGGGAGGAAAGCTAGTCAGCTGGTCAAGTAAGAAGCAAAATTGAGTGGCAACTTCCACAGCTGAAGCTGAGTACGTGGCTGCAGGGAGCTGCTGTGCACAATTACTATGGATGCAACACCAATTGGCTGATCTTGAAATCAAGATTCAAAACACTCCAATCATGTGTGACAACAAGAGTGCAATTCAAATCACTGAGAATCCCGTTTTCCACTCCAGGACCAAACACATTGAAATAAGACATCATTTCATTCGAGACTGTGTGGAGAAAGGAAAGGTCAGACTGGAGTTTGTAGCTACCAATGATCAATTGGCAGACATATTCACGAAACCTCTGAGTGAGGACGGGTTTTTCTATCTGTTAGGAGAACTGGGCATGTTAAATCCTTAATCTGTCAAAATCATAAATCTCAAGCTGACCTTTTAGTCAGCTTGTGCATTTTCAGTCTGACTTGTAAGTCAGCTCAAGATTTTTCAGTCTAACCAAGTGCTCAGACTGAGTGTAATTTTAGTAAATATCTTTTCATATCTTTTAATTTTTTTCTTTATTCTGTAAAGGTTTTTTTAATATTTTTATTCTTAGTTTTATTGAGTCGGTTGTAACGTCTATCTTACCTCCAGGGTCAAAAGTGTCAATAGGATTAAATTACATGGACTAAATGGAAAGTTTCCTAACTTAGTTACTTCCAAATTTCGCTCTTGTAGTTTATATTCAACTGAATTTCAAATCTTAACCTAATTGTCTTCTTCTCTAATATTCTGTTTGATTTTTTTTTCTCCATGGCGAATGCAAACATGATCCTTCACGTTACCTCTCGTATGATTCCTGGTGCAGATTTTCAACACAGAGTTCAAATCAAGGATAATAACAGGGTGGCTAATGTTGATATTCCCGCCAATCGCCAAAACAGGGGATTTGAGCAACTGATTGAATACATGAAGGCGCATCCCTTATATGGCGCCTATTTTTGTGACACAGTGATGTACCCACCGGTGATGTGTGAATGGTGGTATACATGCACTGCCAATGAAGAAAAGACAGCCCTCACTGGCACGTATAATGATGGAAGACAAACAATCACCATCACTGAGGAGACTATACGCGTCGCCCTATTGCTTCCCACACTTGCTGAAGCTGGTGAAGGTGGATTCCAGGCCAGACTGACAAAACAGCAAGCTCGAGCTGAGGCCTTTCCCCTAATTGGTCAGCCTGAAATTCAAGGAGTAATTCAATACAAATGATTTACTGGAAAATGGACATTCTTATTTTCCAGTATCACAAGGTGTTTGGGGGGTATATCTGGCAGTTTGGATCAGATGAATGAATTTGAAACCCATCTGTTTCATTCCATGGTAACGGGTCGAAGAATCTCTTATTCTCAACTATATTTTGAAGAGATTATATCCCTTGCCTTGGAAACAAAACGACCGAATTATGTTCCATTCATTCGAGTCCTTTCATTGAGTTTTGAGGAGGCTCTGGGAAAAACAGTGTATGAGCAGCTTGAACAAATTTTTTATGTATGCCCTCTTCCCAGGCTGACTCCAAAGATTTTCACTTACATCAATATCACTGAGGCTGAGCCAGGGTTAACCCCAGTTATGCTTCAGTGGATTGAAAATCCTTTTATCGATCACGAACTCACTGAGTCTGACCAGTCAGATTCAGATGATCAGCCTGAACAAATGGAGGCAAATATTCCTACTGCAGATGAGGTGGACATGGGTGGGGCAGGGCACGCTGAGGCTGACCCAGGTATGGATATTAATCTCTCTATTCCTCATTCTGAGAGTATCCCCTCCCAGACTGAGCAGTCCACTCCCCAACTTGATGTCCTAGCGACTCAAGAGACCAATATGATGGACTCACCCAGTTCATTTGAAAAGGCACTCACAACGAGCCCCACCATAAATCAAGCACTAATGGATTCACTATTCCATGAGGCTGAGAGTTCTAAACTCCCCTCCAGTGTTGTAGATCAGTCTATTCTCCCTCTGCTAGAGCAAGAGATGGATCTGACTACCATGACTACCCCCCCCCCTAGAGTAGTCAACTTGGAGCAACACGCTGCTGCTACCACACTGACACATGTGGTAAGCATTGAAGACGATATTTCACTCCTAAATATCCATGTACCTAGTATGGGAAAACCCCCCTCAGTTTCAAAGCCAATCTCTAAGGCTATTTTCACTAGCTCTGTGCTAGTTCACGATAAAGTACCACCAAAACTCTCACACTCTTCTGCACAAGTCGTCAATGCCTCACTTCCCAAACTGAGTGAGGTACAGAATTCATTTTCTATGGCTAAGGATCATTCTCCTAAACAACAAGGAGGGAGTGAAGCTGTACCACCTGTTCCACACCAACTGTTACTAAAATCCCTCACTCTGAGGTTGCTATGACTGTCCTTGTGCTGTTACAAGCCATTCAGGACATGTCAACTCAGTTTGATGTCAAGATGAGTGCAATGCAGACTGAGTTGCAAGCCCTGAAAAGTCAAAACACTGAGGAGATGCAGGATTTGAAGGGAATGGTTTTGGAGCTGACTTCTGAGATCAGCATGCTGAGAAAGGGGAAACAAGTTGTTGAGGGTGCTCAGACTCAGGGGGAGAAAACAACTACACCAACTGATGAGTCTGACCTCCCCAAGCAAGATTTGAAAAGAAAGAGGGAAGAAGGGGAAAAGAAATACTACAAGACTACCAGGTTCAATCTGAAAACGGGTCAGTCTGAAGTCTTCTATGAGACTGATTACAGTGACATATCAAGTAGTGAATCTGAGAAAGAAGATAAGAAGGGAAAAGGTAAAGTGAGAGCTGATAGTGATCCAGATCAGACTGGGGATGAAATTGAAATGGAAGAACCAACTGTCCAGACTGAGCTAGAGGCTGAAATAAAGAAGAGACAAGATGAAGCTGAGAAACTGGCTAAGCTTCAAAGGTATGCTCATAATTCTGGAATGACAGTTGAACAATACAAGGAGTATGTCAGAGGGTTGTACATGGAGAAATTTGAAGATAATCCACAAGATCAATTAATGAAAGCAACTGAAACACTTGAAGCTGAGTTGAAGGAAGAAGAAGAATTGGCTATTGAAGAAGAACAGCTGAGGATTGAAGCTGACAGATTGATGGCTAAACAAGTGTTAAGAGAAGAAGCCAGACTTGACTACATTGAGTCAAACTTTACATTGAGGAGGCACAATAATAAAATTCAAAACTTGGAGTGTGCTGATACTGGTGGGTCTGACCTCATGCTAACATGTTATCACAAAGGAGGATCTTTCAGAGTTGGGGTACACAGAATGCACACCTTGGGTTTGGAAGAATGGAAAGAAATAGCCAGTCTGAGCTCGAATATAACAATCATTGCACACAGGCTTGAAGTAAAAAGAGAAGTTGTTTCCAATGTCAATGTTGCTCACATGCTGAAGCTGATCTCAGATGAAGATTATAGGGCATTTTGTACTATCAACAGAGTGAGAGCTGGAGCCAAATCTCTTGGTCTGGAAACGAGCTATATGCACCCGGTTCCCAAAGGAGTCATATTTCAAGACAAGACTTATGTGAAGACTGAAAATCATGAGGGCTTGTGTTATGTTGACTGTGGGGGAGAGGAAAGTTTTCAAGCCAAAGACAGACTGAATATGAGTTCCATCTACCATTGCATTGCTTTGCTAAGTGAATGTGAGTCTGCTCAATGCATCCCCTTCAGAATGAAACTGATCAGCTGGTTGTTCAATAACCTGAGAAGGATTGAAGAAATGAGGACTTTGACTGACAAAGTTGACCTGATCAAGAAAGAGTATCAAATGTTGTTTCATAAATCTGATGCTGAAATGGAAAAGCTGCTTGACTGGAAAACTGAGAGGCTGAAATGGGCAAAGGAAGTGAAGAAGCCTACTCCATGGGAGGTGCCATTAAAGAAGAAAAGATCTGTCAAGAAAAGGAAGTGATGTGCTGTGTGTGTGTGTCTTTTTGTTCACAAACAATCTTATGTAAACAATTTTAGTTTGTGTTTATTTTTTATGCATGAATTGTAAAAGACTTTAATCCAAACAGATAGGGGGAGATTGTTGGGAAAATCAACGATTTAACCCAAGTTAATAAATCTGTTTATTAAAGTCTTAAGTTTATGAGTCTAAGTGATTTAGAGTCTGAGTAACTTGAGTCTGAGTGACCTGAGTCTGAGTGACCAAAAGTGACTAAGGCATTATGGAGCTGACTACTCAGCTTCATAATGAAACGTGTTGCTTTATAATAGGTATGTTAGTTAGATAAAATCTTCTATCCTTTTAGAAGATTTTATAAGATTCGTACTTATCAAGCTCACTATTATTGTGTATAAATAGTGAGCTTGAGCTTTGTAATCGATGCACCTTTCTAATCGAAATAACTGTGTGTTATACTCGTTCTTTGTTATTATAATTCCGCAATAATAAACTAAGAAACTGAGTAATCAATCGATTCATAATAATTAACATCTAAATACTTATTTGTGATTGATTAGCTAGTGTTTGAGATCTTATTGAGACCTAACAGTATAATTATAGTGGCATCAGTCATAACATAATATTTTTATTTTGGATAATAATAAAACAACAAAAATTGGGGGGATTGAGGTTTGGATTACAACTTGCGATTAAAAGTGTTTAAAAAGCACCGGACTGCGCCGCAGTCACCTGATGGTGCGGCGCAGCGGGCGAACAGAAGAAAAAAACGTTTATTTTATTAAAAATTAATCAAACCTTAAACGCAAATTTTGATGTTTTATTAAATATGTGCGAAATTTATTTTTTATGAAAATTATGGTTATTAAGTTACATGCATAACTTAATAAATATAATTCGATATTATGATATTGTAAAAAGTAAATTGCATATAATGATATTGGATATAAAATTGTTATTTGTGGTTTATTTGATAAATTGTATTGAACACATATTAAATAACTTACGCAATCCATATTTGACTTATATTGAACGGATGCATGTGGTCCGTTTCCTTTTGAAACGGGAGTTATTCAATATGTGGACAATGACCATAGAGACTATTTGTTTTAGGACTCACCCAATTTTGTTGCGTTGTTTAATTCTAATACTCATATTAATGATTATAGTCAATTGTTTTGAAAGTAATAAAAATTAATATGACTAAAGAATTATGAAACGAATTTTTAATTTATTTTGGATTTTATACGTTCTATGACGAAAGTTGGGTTTATACCGTAATTTTGTCCTTCGATGGAACGTATTAAATTACAAAATACATTAAAAATCAAACCTTTAAAAGCGTGTCATAGGTAATTCGTAATTAAATGTATATCCTTAGCGTATACATTCCGAACTAGGCTCACCTACATAAAAGACGATGTCTAGAAAAGTTTGCGGTGGTATTATACCCCTAATGAGGTCATGTTTTAAGTGATGTTGTCCCCTACCGTCACTCACTTTCATGGTCGTACCGGTTGTAAAGTTACTGAAAGGGTTTTTATGATGACGATGGTACGTTTAGTTATAATATACCTTGGTGTATACGAATTAGACAATCATAGAAACACGTTTTAAAACTATAAAAATGTTTATATAAAAAACAACAACTTTAAACTATAAATCATTGGTTAAACACATTTGTATATCTTAAGAACTAGTTCATCTCACTATCCCTTCAAAAGTGTAAGTTTTTATATAAAACTGAAAGTAATCATAATATCTAGAGCATTAATGGAAAAGATCAAAAGATCGAAAATTCAAAACCTAAACTAAAAAAGTCGATAACCAAAATAACATACCGAAGTCATATAACCGGTTCGGTTTTGGTTTTATGAAATCGAAAAAATGAACTTTCGATTTGAATTTCGGTTATAGTCAAAAACCAACTCCAATTGTGCCATACTCATCCCTAGATACTATCTAGTAGATACTATCACTACCACTAGTATTATTATTAGTCTTAATATTTCAGGTATGAACATGTAATAAATAATACTGTAGTATTTTAAGCATAACAACCTTCATAATAAAGATATGATTAAAGTAAACTAAAAGTCGTGATCATCTAAACCTTAATTTATTACTCGGTATTAGTTATGTTATAAAGTCTTTGCAGAAATAACGTGGTGTATGTTGGATTTTATATATAGAAACATGGTTTCTTGTTATATTCAATTTGACGAAGTATTAAAGAATCACGTGCCAGCTAATACTGATTGTTTTAACAAAAAATATTGTTGGGTTATAACTTAGACAAAATCGTTTAAGCTATAAACAATACCTTAACAACAAGAATAGTAACTTAAACAATTAATGCGGAAGACATTAAGAGTTACTACGGAAGAACAAGTTAGTGCGGCTGTTCAACCAAGTTACTACTGCTCGAGAAGTTGCTACGGAAGAAGTCAAGATGATGTGGTCATAACAAGTTACTACGGAAGACCAACTTGTCGTGCAAGAATAATCTAATTAGAGTTATAATTAGATTATAGTTAAGTTTCCTTTTGTAATTAGATTTAGTTTCCTTATTCTAGATAACGATATATTTAGATAAGGATAGAAGATGTTTCCTAGTTTATCTAGGTCGGCCTCAAGGTCTATATAAAGATAGATCCTTGTATGATAGAAAACACGTTGTATTGATACTTTCATTCAATACAATTGAGGCTTATAATTCGACTATATTTTGTTTGTTCTTATTGTTATTCATATAACATTATATTGTTCGACAACTCGTTAATATTGAAGTGTTCATCCGCTGCTGAACTTCTTCAATAGATCACGATCTTAACGTAGGCGAACTGGTTAGTTTATATTGGCTAATCCGATCCTGACAAGTGGTATCAGAGCACAGGAGGTGCTCTAGATCCATTGATCAACGAGTTTATAATCCTCATAAACAAGAATCAATATAACCATCATGACTGAACTTGCAATCGGCAAAGTTCCTGTTCTAAACAGCAACGAATTCGACTTATGGAAGCTACGAATCAAGCAACACATTCTACTATCTGACTATACAGTTTGGGACGTGATCATCAATGGTAACAAACGTCCTACCCCCCATGGAGCTGATGGAGAACCTGGAGTTCTTTCTCGACAAACATTGTCTGATCTTGAACGGAGAGAAAAACAAACCGAAATCAAGGCCCTTAGTATTCTGCTAATTGCCATTCCCAACGAATATCAATCGCAATTTGAAGAATATCAAGATGCAAAATCGCTATGGGAAGCTTTGGAGAAAAGATTCAGCGGAACAAAGAATACAAAGAAGAACAAGAAAGCACTTCTTAAACAGGAGTATGAAAACTTCAATTCTCTAAATGGCGAACGAATGACTCAGACGTTTGATCGATACAAAAAGCTCACCGGAGAGATGATCAGCGCAGGCATTAAGTATGAAAAAGATGATCTCAATAGAAAGTTCATAAGAGCTTTGGGCAAGGAATGGATAATCTACACAGTCTCTCCTACAGACAAGGAGACAAATTAGAAGAACTGGAATTGGATGATCTATACAACGACTTAAGAGTCTTTGAGGCAGAAGTGGAAGCAGAAAAGTCTAGCAATAGCAGTCACGGTATTAACAATGCTAATACTGCACTGGTTACAACTTCTGGAGGAACTAAATCTGAAATCAGTGAAGATATTTCCTTCGAAGCATTCATCTGTAAATGCTCAAGTCTCACAGGTGATGACGTAAAACAGATGCATCAGGATGACTGTGATGAAATTGACCTAAAGTGGCAATCTGCTATGTTGGCGTTACGAGCACGAAGATTTGTAAACAGAACAGGAAGAAGATTCAACCCCAGAAACAATGAACGAATCACTTTCGACAAAAGCAAGGTGAAGTGCTATGAATGTAACGAATTAGGTCACTTTGCTAGGGAATGTCCAAACAAGGCTAAAACCAACAATCCACGATCCACTCATGACACAAATCAGAGTGCACTCATGTCGCAAGACATATTTGGATACGATTGGAGTGACTTAGCTGAAGAAACAAGTCAAAACAGGGCACTAATTTCTGAAGAACAAAATCCTGTTTACGTAGAAGACATTACTACTGTTCACCATGCATGCATAGCAGTAGTAATGGATGATGCGGACATTGTTCCTACTGAGGATATAGTTACTGCGGAGCTAGTTTATACTGATGTTGGAATTACCGAAATTGGCAACAACGTTCTTGGATATGACTGGAATGATGATGATCAAGGAGCAACACAAGATGATGCTCTAATGGCTATTGACTCACCAACTCCAGAAACTCCATCTCTTATGACCGAGGTAAATTCTAAATTATGTACTTCTGAGTGTAAAGCTATAATTGTTAAATACAAAAATCATAATCAATTAATGAGTGATTCAATTAAAATCTTAGAAGAACAAAGACGATCAGCAGCTAGGGTAATTAATAACTTAGAAAATCAGATCAAGTCACACAAAGTAAATGAACAAAGTTATCAAGAGAAACTTAGTCTAGTTGAATGGCAAAGAGAGGACTTACTACTTAAGCTTAAGATGGCTAGGGATGAAATCAAAAGATTAGAACAAGAACATGATTAAATTGAGTTAGATGTAGGGAAATTAGAATTTGCGTCAAAATCAGTAAATGACCTATGCCAACAACAAATTCATGGAAAGGTAAAAGCAGGTTTAGGTTACAAAGAAGTTGCCCCTCCATTTAACCAAAACTACATTCCACCATCTTTAGATGCACCTAGAATTCCTATCTCTCAGACACCTCCAAAGGAATCATTCAATGTTGATCCAATCAACTATGATGAAGTTCTAATTGAGGACTTAGTTGAAGAGAGTAAGCTTAATAATGTGAAAAATAAGGACATTCCTTTAGAAAATCACCTTATCACAATAGAAGGATGTACTCAACAATCTTCACAAAGTTTGGTGTCCATGCCACGTCCTGACCCCATTAAAAAGATCAAAACACCCACTGAAAGAAAGCCCAAAACAATCCCTAAGGTACACGAAAAGACTTGGAAACATATAGGTAAACGAGGAAACCAACGAAATATGAACCAAGTAAAAACTCAAAAGGGTCAGATTGTCAAAAGTTCAGGGAAGGGATGTTTTATATGTGGTAAATCAAATCACTCTGCAAAAATTTGCTATCACAATCCTCAAAATCAAGTGCAAGTGATTCAAAAACCATATTATGGGGTGGGATATACAGGAAGGGTTGCCCATAAAAATAAATCCATGAATCCTAGTAACAAATCAAATCAAACAAATCATAAATTTGTTACTATGAATTCAGGAAGAAATAGTGTAAACAAAAGTAACACATTGCTTAACAATAAGAATAGAGTTCTTACTGCCAGACAAACCTTTGTTTCTACTGCAAAACTTAATACAAATACTGCCCGTACTAATATTGGGAAAAATAACCATGTTAATACTGCTAGAGTTAATAGTGCTCAAGGTAACTCAGTTACTACGGCTTTCATTAACACTAAGAAACAAAAGAAATTCAAACCAGTATCTGTTCCTATTGTTAAATCAAAAATTGTTAACACTAAAATTGTTTCAAAAGTTAAACCTTTCAAACAAGTGTGGCAACCAAAGGTCCAAGTAACTCAACCACCTATCCCCATTGATTTCTCAAAACTAGTACAAAGGAAGGTGAGTTACTTTGATGAAATGGGCAAACCCAAGTCAACTTTGGCTTGGGTTCCCACCAGAAACTAATCTCTATCGTTTATGTGCAGGTTCATCCAAAAAAAGAAAATGAGAACAGTTGGCATGTAGATAGTGGCTGTTCCAGGCACATGACGGGCAACATGTCATGTCTTCAGGACTTTGAAAAGTTCAACGGAGGATATGTTGCGTTTGGAGGCAATCCAAAAGGAGGAATAATTTCTGGAAAAGGAACAATAAGCAATGATACACTACACTTCAAAGACGTGTACTATGTGCAACAGCTTCAATATAATTTGTTGAGTGTCTCTCAAGTCTGTGATGAGAAACACACACCGATCTTCACTGCTACAGAATGCATTATAATGAAGCCTGGGTATGTCATAGATGAAAGCATGATCCTACTCAGAACACCAAGGAGAGACAATGTCTATTGTCTTGACATGTCAAAGGTTCAACTCAATTCACCTGAAGCATGCTTTCTCTCAAAAGCTACTCTAGATGAATCCACCCTATGGCATAGAAGAATGGGCCACATGAACCTGAAGAACATCAATAAACTAGTTAAATATAGTTTGGTTAGAGGTCTCCCAAACAAGCAGTTCAACCTGGAAGACAACTGCTTAGCATGCTTGAAGGGCAAGCAACACAAGTCTTCTCACAAGACAAAGGAGATCAACTCCAACACCACACCTTTACATTTACTTCACATGGATCTCTTTGGTCCCACTAATGTAAAGAGCATTGCGAAGAAGTCATATTGCCTTGTCATCACTGATGACTTTTCAAGATATACATGGGTGTACTTTCTTGGTACTAAGGATGAAACAAGTCAGCTCCTCATCACTTTTATCACCAAGATTGAACATCAACTCGACCTGAAGATCAAGAAAATTCGATGTGACAATGGCACGGAATTCAAGAACCAAGTGATGAATGACTTCTGTGACAAGAAAGGAATAGAGAGACAATTCAGTGCTGCTAGGACTCCTCAACAAAATGGAGTTGCTGAACGAAGAAATAGGACATTGATTGAAGCAGCCAGAAGCATGTTGGCTGATTCCAACCTTCCCATCTTTTTCTGGGCAGAGGCAGTTAACACTGTCTGCTATGTTCATAATCGGGTTCTTCTAGTCAAGGCACACAACAAAACTCCATATGAGCTCCTCCACAAGAAACAACATTTGATCAGTTTCTTACGCGCATTTGGATGTCCATGCACAGTCTTAAACTCCAAAGACTATCTTGGTAAGTTTGAAAGCAAAGCTGATGAAGGAACTTTCGTTGGATACTCCTCCCAAAGCAAGGCATATCGTGTTTACAACCACAAATCGAAGATCATCGAAGAAAGCTCCAACGTAACCTTCAATGAACACACTTACACCAAGAAGGGACATGGACCAGATTGGGTTTTTGATTTGGATGCCTTGACCAAATCATTGAACTCTAACTTTGAGTTTCAATCTAATCCAGCTAATACGGATCCTGTTAATACGGAAAAATCTATTCCTACTATTCCACTTACTACGGAACCAGTTGTTGCGGCTCCTATCACTGGTACTGATCGTTTGGATGTAATGGAACACATCAATCTTCCTGTTTCAATGGAGACTCCCATTCATGTCATTGATCCCATTTCCCCAGATGAAACAGAAGATCTTCAACCTGAACCTATACATGAAGATGCAGCATCCTCTCCTAAGGATGATACAAAGCGCCCCGATGGCGTTCCACACTTAGTTCAAGAGGATGAAAATGGAATTGAAAAAATTATCACTGAAGACTTTGAGCCTTACACTACCGATATACCTGCTTCAGTTACTACTCCTCCAAACACTGCCTATTATCCAACCAATAATATGCCTGATTTGAATGACACAAACTTAGGCTCTGAATTAAGGATTGAGAAAATTCCATCTTCTCGCATTGCAAAGAACCATCCTCCTACTCAAATCATTGGAAAATTTGGATCTCTCAATGGAAACTAGAAGTCAAACCAAGTCCAAAAAGGATCCAGCGACTGCTCTTATCAACACATGTTTATTTGCATGCTTCCTATCTCAAATGGAACCCAAGAAAATCCAAGAAGCATTACTTGATCCACATTGGATCGAGGCATGTCAAGCTGAGCTACTCCAGTTCAAGATTCAAGGAGTATGGGTATTAGTGGAGATCCCATATGGCAAAAAGGTGATAGGTACAAGATGGATCTTCAGAACAAGAAGGATGAACGCGGAATAGTGGTTAAGAATAAAGCAAGACTGGTTGCACAAGGCTACACACAAGAAGAGGGAATTGACTATGAAGAATTTTTTGCTCCAGTGGCTAGGATTGAAGCAATTCGATTATTTCTAGCCTTTGCTTCATTCATGGGCTTCAAAGTTTATCAAATGGATGTCAAGAGTGCCTTTCTGTATGGTGCCATTGAAGAGGAGGTATATGTCAAACAGCCTCCTGGTTTTGAGGACCCTCAACATCCTCACAAAGTCTACAAATTTATCAAAGCTCTCTATGGGCTTCATCAAGCACCACGAGCTTGGTATGACACTCTTTCAGACTACCTTCTTCAAAACAACTTTCAAAGAGGAACGATTGACAAGACTCTATTCTTCAAGAAATCTCACTCCGACATTCTTCTTGTTCAAATCTACGTTGATGACATCATCTTTGGCTCTACCAAAGATTCTTTGTGCAAGGAATTTAAAGACCTCATGCACACCAAGTTTCAAATGAGTTCCATGGGAGAACTTACCTTTTTCTTGGGTCTACAAGTTAAGCAAAAGTCGGATGGCCTCTTTATAAGCCAATCCAAGTATGTCAAGGACATCCTAACCAAATTTGGACTCATGGATGCCAAAGTTGCAAGCACTCCGGTTGAAACTCACAAAAAATTGACGGCTGATCTTGAGGGGGAGGATGTGGATATACATAACTATCGATCACAATGAAGAAGCAAACAACGGTTTCAACCTCTTCCACAGAAGCTGAGTACATTGTCGCTGCTAGTTGTTGTGCTCAAGTACTTTGGATACAAAATCAAATGATGGACTATGGCTATTCCGTCATGAACACGCCAATCCATATTGACAATCAAAGCACCATTAGCATCATCAACAATCCAGTCAAACACTCCAAAACAAAGCATATAGAGATACGATGTCACTTCATAAGAGATTGCAACGAAAAGAAGTTGATCCATGTTGAGAAAATCCACACTGACAATCAGCTTGCTGACCTTCTCACAAAAGAATTTGATGTGGGAAGATTCACATTCTTGATTACAAGTATTGGAATGATCATATGGGATTAACAACGATATCCAGTCTTATTGTAGCTCAGCTCTAAATTGTTTAAAAAGTCCCCTTCGAGAAGCAGTAGTAATCTTATATAAGATATCAAGTGTGCCCTACTCTTTAGCATTGCACTATGTTACTACTGCAACAGACAAATCTTGACCAAAGTATGATTAGTACGGCCAAAAGAGTAGTATTAAGGGAAGGTTTAACTACTACTGCCCTAAATCTATTAAATTGGACGGAATGGTTAATACGGACAAATAATGTGTTACTACGGACCTCTGGATTAATACTGCCAGTAACTCACATTACTACGGACAGTCCAGTTAATACGGCCCATGAACCATTACTACGGACAATTAACCAACTTACTGCGGACTTATTTGTTAATACTGCAAATTACCATATTAAAAGGTTTCTTAAACAATAAGTTTACCCTAATTAATGGTGATTTGACAAGTCAAAATACAACTTGTAACCAACCTTTACACGTGGCAAGTTCCGATTGGACCTAATTTTTAAAATTCAGGCGCGTGGCACAGCTACTACTGACACGTGGCAATTTTTAATTGGACCGTTACATTTAAATCATTACCCGCGTCTAATCGGAGTCGTCAAGTGGTTACAAATTTTCAGTATAAATAGGGGTTCTTTTTAACCGTTTTAGAATTACCTTTCTTAAGAACCCTAAATCTTCACAAAAAGTTACCGTTAGACTTAAAATTTCTCAATTTTCTTTCCTTTTGTGACTAACCGTTTGCCTTCTTGTTCATCAATCTCATAATGATCAATATTGGAATGATCAATATGGATTAACAACGATATCCTTTTATTTTAGTATCTCTATTGTTTAAAAGTCCCTTCGAGAAGCAGTAGTAATCTTATGATAAGTATCAAGTGCCTTACTCTTTAGCATTGCACTATGTTACTACTGCAACATTAATAGTAAAGACAAATCTTGACCAATGTATGATTAGTACGGCCAAAAGAGTAGTATTAAGGGAAGGTTTAACTACTACTGCCCTAAATCTATTAAATTGGACGGAATGGTTAATACGGACAAATAATGTGTTACTACGGACCTCTGGATTAATACTGCCAGTAACTCACATTACTACGGACAGTCCAGTTAATACGGCCCATGAACCATTACTACGGACAATTAACCAACTTACTGCGGACTTATTTGTTAATACTGCAAATTACCATATTAAAAGGTTTCTTAAACAATAAGTTTACCCTAATTAATGGTGATTTGACAAGTCAAAATACAACTTGTAACCAACCTTTACACGTGGCAAGTTCCGATTGGACCTAATTTTTAAAATTCAGGCGCGTGGCACAGCTACTACTGCACGTGGCAATTTTTAATTGGACCGTTACATTTAAATCATTACCCGCGTCTAATCGGAGTCGTCAAGTGGTTACAAATTTTCAGTATAAATAGGGGTTCTTTTTAACCGTTTTAGAATTACCTTTCTTAAGAACCCTAAATCTTCACAAAAAGTTACCGTTAGACTTAAAATTTCTCAATTTTCTTTCCTTTTGTGACTAACCGTTTGCCTTCTTGTTCATCAATCTCATAATCATCCCTCAAATTACAACAATGGAAGAACTACAGATTCACAAAACACACAACATGGTAGCTTTCTTGGAGAAAAATAATGAAAACACTGACTTCCACCAGATTATTGATTTCTTGAATCAATCGAAAATCAAAACGGAATTAACCATCAATCCAGAGATCGATGAATCCCACATTAGGGATTTCTGTACATCTGCCGAACTTGATCCTGAATAGGCGGAAATTCATGCAGTGGTGGATGGCAAATCAATCAAAGTTACGGAGTCATCTTTACGCAAACATCTACAACTACAAGATGCAAAAGGTAAAGCAAAACTTCCTTATGACATCCTGATTTAAAATTTTACAAAAATGGGATATGAGGGGGACTTAAATATTTCTACCTTTCTCAAGGCAAAACTCTCCCCTCAATGGAAATTTATGTTGCATACTTTGCAACAATGTATATCCCAAAAACGAACAGGATGGCATGAAGGTAGCTCTGCACTAGCTAATGCCATGGTTTGTTTGGTAACAAAACGAACCTACAATTTTTCTTACATGATTTTTGAAGGAATGCGATGGAATATTTTAAACCCAAAACTTAAATTTTTAATGTATCCTCGCTTTCTTCAACACCTTTTTAACTGTGAGCTTAAAGATCTTACCAGATCAGAAAAATGATTTTTCCCACATGCTCATTCAAAGAAAGTTTTTACTAATATGAGGCAAGTTAATAAGGGCAATTCATCCAATGTGACACCATTGTTCTCTACAATGATGGTGATCATTGTTCCTCCAGATGAAGGACAAGTGACTTCACCTCTGTCCCAACCCCCAGCTTCCACCATCAGTACTACTGCAATATCTGTGGGCACTAGTGCCATATCTGCAGCAGGTACTGAGGGTGTTATCCCTGAGGTTACTACGGCAGTTGATACTGTCAATGTACCTCCAGTTGCTACTGTGAGTTCTACTCCAGTTGCTACTGCACCAGTTAATACTTCTATAGTAACAACCCCCACAGTTTCATCACCTCACAAACCATCAAAGGCTGCCTTCAAAAGAATCAAGAGGGTTACTCAGCATCTTGTTTCTAAAACCATCCCCCATTCTCACACTTCAAAATCATTACCTGAAACATCTTCAGGAATGACTCAAACTTTAGGGGAAAACATTGAACATACCCCCTTGTTCACTGAGTTGGTCCATAAGGAGGGGGAAGACCATGTAGGGAGGGCTGATACTACTGCAGCTTTCACTTCTCATAGTGAAGCTCAGGACAGTATCAACAAAACTAAGACCCAAACTACGGCAACACCATCCACTGCTGAGAACTTGTTCTCATCTTTGGAAGGTGGTCCCTGGTGCCAAGAGACCATGGGGGAGTTACATGCTTCTGCTAGGCAGGAGAGTTTCTCTTTTCCCTGTGATCAACCGCCTGTTGGTACCCAACAGGAAAGGGGTGAGGGTAGTAGTGGTCAGTTTTTGGAATTGATGGATTTGTACCGAACTCTAATGGTGAAGGTGGAAAAACAGGGTGAAGTACTTTCTACTCTCACATCTTTGGTGCAACAGGTACTGGCACAAAAAGCTTTATTATCAGCCCAGTTACTGCCCAAAAGAATCACCACACGAAGTGCTGGAAACTCACTCAGGCCCTCCAGCTCCTCAACTTCAGATGACTCTCCTGCAGATGATAAAAAGGGGGAGAAAGAACACATACATCTTTTCTCATCTGAGGAGAGCAAGGGTGAAGATAAGAGAAGTGGAGACACTGTGATCACTGCCACCTCCAAACATGATGAAGATATGGAAATTGTCAGTGCACTTGAGGGGGAGGTAGAGGTAGAGACAGAAGATATGGTGGTGGATGAAGAAGGGGAGAGAATGTTAATAGATGCTGAAAAGGAACAAGTAGTTGAGGGGGAGCAGCAGAAAGAAGTGAAGCAAATGGTTGAAGAAACAGTAGACCAAATGCAAGTTGAAGCTGAAATCAATCCTAAAGTTGCTACTGACTCACTTGTTGCGGACCCAGTTACTGCTGATGATCCTATGGTTGATGCGGACTCGATTGTTGTACAGACACAGTTGCTACTGATCCTATGGTTACTAGTCCAGTTGCTACGGACATAGTTGATATTGATCCTATGGTTACCAGTCCAGGTGCAGATGATGATCAATCATACTTATTCACAACCACTCCTCCCACATTTTATCAAGCTTCACACCCTTTTCAAGCAATACATTCTGAAGCTACAACACTTTCAACCACAACAACTGAAGCTCCTGTTCCTACCATTGATCAACAAGAAGCTGCAAATGTCTTGATCCAACAAGAGATGACAAGAACAACTGTCATGGCTGATGAAGACACTATAGCATCACAGCTTCTTAAGATCAAAGAAGAAAAGCAGAAACACGAAAAGGAGAAAGCAGAAGAGGAAAGGAAGGAGATGATAGCTGAACTAGTTGCTAGACAAAGAGCAGCAGCTGCATTGGTTGCTAAACCCTCAGCAACTTCTCTAACCTTACCTGAACAATCTGCTAGTGTGTCTGTTTCTACAGGTAGATGGGGATATGTTACTGTGGATAAAAAGAAGAAAAAGATTCAGAAAGTTGATCTTGATGCTCCAGAAAATAAAGACAAAGGCAAAGCTATAGTTGTGGAGAAATCAAAGGAAGAAAAGATGGAGGAAGAAAGGCTTGCTAAAGATAAAGCTGCAGAAGAAATAAATTTTCAAAATCTTACAAATGAAGAAAAAGAAAGGCTAAGACAAGAGCAAGTAGAAGCTGAATTGATGCTCAGATTGGCTGCTGAGCATGAGCAGGCTGAAAGGGAAAGAAAAAGGAAGATAGCTGAGGAGGATGAGCTTCATGCAAGATTGAATCAATCTCCAACTCCATCTGAAAGAGAAAAGCTAAACAGAATTGCAGAGGAGGATGCAATTCATGCTAAGGAGATGGAAAATGAAGAAATTTTGAATGACCTAGTTCGTAAAGGTTTGGTAAAGTCAGATGAATTGCTTGCAATGAAGATGCAGGAAGATGTACAGAAAATCAAAGCCAAAGCCAAGCCTGAGAAGAAGAAAGTGTCTAAATCCACATAGGCCAAATTAGCTGAAGATAGGCAGAAATACTCCAAGTACCTCAAGAGCAAAGGGTATAGTGGTAGGTCTTTAGGTCCTATGAAATTGGCTAACATGTTGGACCTTGTGAAGGAAGAAAAACAAAAGGAAGCAAAAAGAGAAGTTGCTCTTGCAAGAATTCAAGAGAAGAAAAAGCAAGATGCAGAAAAGGCAATCAAAGCTGCTCTTAAGACTGGAAGGAAAGTGTTCCTTGAGCAGGAACCTGTTGATACTGTTCCTGCTGTAGAGAAGCCACGTGAGAAGCCCAAACGACAAAAGTTAGCATCAAAGAGGATTCCAATGCCTCCAGCCAAAAGACAGAAAATGGCAGATGTTGCTGCTTCTCAACAAGAAAGTCCTAACATTCCATTTATGAATGTTAAACAAGAACCTGAAAGTATGGAACAAGATCCTCCTATGACTACTCAAGGGGGAGATTATTCTGCATACATAAATCATGCAGAAGGACTTAGGTTTACTCCATTGGCAGTGAAACCTCCAGTAATCATCGACTGGAAGTTTATTGGTGGGCAAATGAACACTGAATATGAAGTTATCAGACACGACAAATCAAGAAAGATACTTCATGCCTTCCATCAAGCCATAAGAGACTTTGACAGGGATGACTTGGAAAGAATGTATCAAATAGGCAAAACAAAGTACTCTCATCAAAGAGGAGTATGTTTAGGAACAGATCTTGCTATGGACGTTCTATGTGGACTATTTGAACCAGGATACATAAAGAAAAGTTCAGTGTTCAAGAAAGGAAGTCCAAGTAATCCAGTAATCAAGTGGTTCATTTATGATCGAAGTGGTGTCTACTCACTTAGAAGAAAGGAGGGAGCAATGGAATTTTATCTGGTGGATGTACACTATCCACATGGATTGAAGACGTTGGAAGAGATGATTGAAGTCAAGCTCAATGGACTTCATGATTCACCACTTGCACATGAACTAGTTTGGAGAATCTTGGTGCAAATCATAGATGAAAAGACAAAAGGAAAAGAAGATGATTGGCCTAAACAAAGATGAAGAAATATTTGTAATTAACTTGAAATAGTTAAAACATCTTTTGTAATGAAGTAGTTAGTACGGTTGGAGCATGAAACTTGTACTTTTGATTAATCATAAAAGTTCAAGGTTAGGGGGAGATTGTTGGGTTATAACTTAGACAAAATCGTTTAACCTATAAACAATACCTTAACAACAAGAATAGTAACTTACACGATTAATGCGGAAGACATTAAGAGTTACTACGGAAGAACAAGTTAGTGCGGCTGTTCAACCAAGTTACTACTGCTCGAGAAGTTGCTACGGAAGAAGTCAAGATGATGTGGTCATAACAAGTTACTACGGAAGACCAACTTGCCGTGCAAGAATAATCTAATTAGAGTTATAATTATATTATAGTTAAGTTTCCTTTTGTAATTAGATTTAGTTTCTTTATTCTAGATAACGATATATTTAGATAAGGATAGAAGATGTTTCCAAGTTTATCTAGGTCGGCCTCAAGGTCTATATAAAGATAGATCCTTGTATGATAGAAAACACGTTGTATTGATACTTTTCATTAATACAATTGAGGCTTATAATTCGACTATATTCTGTTTGTTCTTATTGTTGTTCCTATAACATTATATTGTTCGACAACTCGTTAATATTGAAATGTTCATCCGCTGCTGAACTTCTTCAATAGATCACGATCTTAACATAGGCGAACTGGTTAGTTTATATTGGCTAATCCGATCCTGACAAAATATTGCTTTGTTTAATTCATATTTTAATTTAAGATGGCTAGTACGAATAATATATAAAATTACTTCATTTCACAAACATAAGGCCTCGTAGTATATTATATTCGAATTTATAAAAAGTTTACGTATAAATTTGTCTTATTAGAGAAAGTCAAACACCGCTCCAAACCCTTGTCCCCGCCACTTGATCGATCAACTACATGTACTTATTTGAGAATTTGGATAGTGTGCTCAATTATATGCATGTTGTATTTTTGGCTTAAGCTAACGATATATTATTAGGTTATAGCTTATAATGAATAAGCCATACCCTTTTCATGAGTGTTTGGATTGACTTATTCGCTTATTATGAAAACCAAAGAGGAATCTCTCATAAGCTCATAAGCTGCAAAAACGGACCTTATGAAACTCCTTAAATAAGCTTTATCCAAACACGAAACTGGTTTATATCCTTTTATAATCAGCTGAGTAAACTGCAATTTCGCATGCTTTATAAGTGTTGACTTTATAGAAAGTATAACTAAAATGTTCTAATATTTTTTACTTTTTACAATATAGCTTGGGTTCAAGAGTTCAAGGCCTGGTATCTTAGGAAAAAAATATTTGCAGTCCCGGTGGATTGCTGAGATATATGAAGCTGAAGAAGTTGCCCTTTCGTAATGTTGATTATGGATGTACCACTTGTATCACGAATTCCGATGAACTTAATGAATTCGCTTCTACTATTACTTGATAACAAGTTTCGATCCATCTCCATTTTTCTCTCTTTGAACAAGTTTGTGTTTCTCTTCGGACTTCATGGCTGCAGATATCTTATTTGGGAACAACAGATTTTGAAGGTGGGGGGTATAAATCCACTTACAAGAGTAAATTGTCTTGCTTTGTGTCCCCCCCTGTGATTGTATATGTTTTTGTTGGCGCGATATATAATTTGTCTACCATCTGAATTCAACCTCCGGTTTTGCTTTAATTAGTCATGTGTTAACTTTTCGTGCTTTGTTTCTATATGTTTTTCAAATCATGCTCCATTGACTATAGGTTGATATCGACTCTAAGAAGGAAGAAATTGGGCTAAGTAGAGACGGAATGAAAAATCCTTTTGAAGGACATTTGGCCATCTACTGAAGTAGTGGATGCGAATGGATTGTTTTGGGTCATCTTTAATCTTTATCGGCTCAAACGAGGTGAAAAGTCATCCAAATTATATTTTTGACGCTTACAACCTCCTAAATCTCAGTTATTTAAAATTTTATTAAAAAGTGAATAATACAGTTATTATGGTATTAGAATATAGAGAATGAATAGTTGATCTTCTCATTAATCATAAGCAGGTGTATATAAAAATACAATATCGACTAGGCTAGATGATGGGCTAACTAATAATACATAATTATTATAGTCTAATACACCCCCGCAGATTGAGTGGGGGTAGATCGGAAGCTTAAACTGGAACGAAAATCAGAGAAAATCGGAAACGATAGACCTTTTTGTGAAAATGTTTGCATACTAATAACATGAGGGGACATAAAGAACACGAATAACCCATCAACCAGGTTCGAAGACATAAAATGCGCTAACATTCTCACAAAATATAATAGTAGCATATGAAAGCGGATTATGTTGTAAGTTGACTTGGATGTTTCCACAACTCCATTCGCAACACCCCGAAATTCTGCTCCTGCATTAGATTTGAGACATAATAGACTCACGTTTCGAACACCAAGATAAAAGATTAGCACCAAGAAAAACACAAGACCCAGAAGTAGAGCAATGAGAGTCGGGACAACCGCCCCAATCGACATCAGATAAGGCGATTAACTGAGTGGTCAAGAAGAGTAAAGTTGTAAACTAAAGTAATAGTACCACAAACATACCGAAGAATACGCTTGAGAGCATGAGATTCTCTAGGATCATGCATAAACAAACATATACAACATACTTGGTCGAGTAAAAGTAAGATACTGCAACGCCCCCTCATGAATACGGTATAGACTAGGACACCCAGGGGGACACTGGATCCTAGTTATGTATCGGTGTCAACTAGAGTCTTCCAAGAGTTGCAGTTAAGCATGTTCGCCCTCTCTAAAATTTCTAGTGCATATTTCTAATGCGATAAAAACGTACCCTCGGGATTACGAGTAACCGAATGGCTAGAAAATAACTCAAAGTCCCTAAATCCGCCATTGAAAACTCCTTACTAAGAGCACCAATAATGCGTTGAAGAAAATATACGGAGGAAAGATGTAAGAATAATATCATCCACATCTAACAAAAGATAAGCAGTATTAGTGCTCTGTCAAAAAATAAACAAAGATGAATCAGTGTGACTGTGCCGAATCCCAAGTCGTAATGTATAAGTGGCAAATCTCTGAAACCAAGCTCGGGGAGCTTGTTTTTTATACCATAGAGAGAGAGAGAGAGCCGGAGGTGGCAAACATAATCCAGAGTTGAGAATTAACAAAGGCGACGGATGATGCATGTAAATAGTCTCTCATCAAAATGCCATGAAGAAAAGCATTTTTGACATCAACTTGATGAATGGGCCATGATATCGGGTAAAAACACCTATTTTATAGATACGATATCTCACATTTTTACCACTTTTTGATAACAAAACATCACATCTTATCCCGAAAGAGCATATTTTGTGATTGATTCACCAAACAGGTGATTTTATAAAATAAGCAGAAAAGGAAGGAAAAGAGGCATTTGTGTCCCAGGAGTATGTTTTCTAAACTATGGTGGTTTAAGGGGGAGGATAACCTCACCCCCCTCCTCTCTATAGACACCCCCCATGTATTTTATATTATTATTATTATTATTATTATTATTATTATTATTATAGATCTTAAATTAAAAATATAGATTTAAAATAAATATATTAATAAAATGAACATTACTCATAACAAAATACAGAAATGTAAAGAAATGGACAAAAATGTAAAGAAACACATAATAAAAAAGATAATTAAAAACATAATTAATATAAAGAACATTACAAAACTTACTTAAAAAACATAATTAAAAAAAACTAATAATAAAAAGATAATTAAAAAACACTAATATAAAGAACATTAGAAAAACACTAGTAATCCACCCAGCCGTTCTCTTTTTTTTTCATGTCCTTCTCAACAACGGTCGGCAACGGTGCGTTGATTTTGGCAGCTTCTTCGCTGCTCGGTGGAGACACAATGTCGTCATCATCGTCTTCGTCAACAGGGGCGCCCGCAGCTTCTTCGCTGCTCGGTGGAGACACAATGTCGTCATCATCGTCTTCGTCAACACGGGCGCCCGGTGGGATAAATATAACGTCGTGAACTGGAATACGAGAGCGATCAAAGAGGGAATTGTGTAAAGAGTGATGATCAACGTATGGAGTGCCCGAGAATGGTAAAAATCTTTTTGGTGTTAAGAAATCTTCAGGAATACGAGACATTATAACTTTGTGTTTGGTGAGTTTGTGAACGAATTATAGAGATTTTGATATAGAGTTTAGGTGCATGGTGTCTTCTTTTTATAGAGTTTGGGATAAGGATAAAAATCTGACAGAAAATCCAGAGATTAAACCTTGTCCAGTGAAAATTCTCGTTTATAAACTTTGAGATTGAAATGTAATGGTGAGAATGAAATGTAATGTGAGAATAAATTCTCGTTTATAAACAAAAAACCAGGGAATATATTCTTTTACTTTTACTTTAGTCGCGTCAAACAGAAAAGCAGGGAATATATTCTTATTCTTTTACTTTAGTCGCGTCAAACAGAAAAGCAGGGAATATATTCTTTTACTTTTACTTTAGTCACGTCAAATAATTTAAACTTTTAAATAAATAAAATTAAAACGAGATTTCGAGTTATCATATTTATATAACACGCATAACCGGTAATAACATTTATATTTTCATAACATTTTGTCTTAATTTTTTGATTTTCATCAAAACTAAATAAATAAAAGTTTTAGTTTAATAATTTATTTAAATAAAAATATAACAAATGAAATAATAATTAAAAAAAAAATTAATTTAAAGTATCGATTTGACCCTTGGGGGGGTGTCGATAACCAAAAAAAAAATTTTGGGGGGTGTCTTTATCAACACCCTGGTTTAAGCGCTTCACGCATCTTAAGTACATCCGAATCTATAGCCTGGTATGTGTGTGCCAAAAGTCTTGGAAGCATTTAAAGTAGGACGCACAATATTAGGCAAAAACTAAAAAACCACCTTGGTTAATTACCGTTTCGAATACAGGAACTAAATGTTGTTAAACTTGTACAGTTGAACAATTAGCCTATTCTATAAGCTCGATCTCTCAATTCCAAAGTTTCATATAATTGTAATAACTATAGTTAACATTCATATCGATCTGAATGTGAATATTAAAAAGTCTAAATTTTTACCATTGTTTTTAAACGAAAAAGTGAGTAAAAGTCTTAGCAGGGGTGTTTGTTTTAGCTTATTTTTTTGGCTTAAGCTTATGATATATTAGTAGCTTATAGCTTATGAAAAATACGCTCAGAAGCTTTTCATGAGCGTTTGGATTGACGTATGGCTTAGTATGAAAACTAAAGAGGAAAATCTCACATAAACTCCTACAAAAATTGAGCTTATAAGTATCTACGGAAAAAATATTTGTAGTGGATTGTTCAGATATATGAAACAGTTGCCTATTCACATTGTTGATTATTCAGCTTCTGCTATTACTTGGTAAAAGTAATATAGTTAAAAAGTTCCGATCAATCTCCGTTTCTCTCTTTAAACAAGTTTGTGTTTCTTCGGACGTCATGGCTGCAGATATCTTATTTGGGAACTACAATTTTGAAAGGGCGTATAAATCCACTTACAGTCCCCTTGTGGTTGCATATGCTTTTGTTGGCACGGTATATAAGAAGGAAGAGATTGGGCTAAGTAGAGACGGAATGAAAATCTTTTTGAAGGACATTTGTCCATCGTTAAGAAGTAGAAGAAGTGAATGGATTGTTCTGGGTCATGTTTAATCTTTAACGGCTCAAAAGGGGGTTGAAAGTAACCTAAATTGTATGTTTGGTGCTTGCAACTTTCTAAGTCATTTATAATTTTATTCAAAAATGGATAATGAAGTGTTTTCAGGCCGAACTGACCCAACTGAACTATCTTGCCCCGAGCTAAAATTTACCTTCTTTTTTTTTCCTGTAATCCAATATTCCAATTTGTTGCCTCAGGTTTATAATCTAGTAATCTACCCATGCGAGTGCATAACTAATTTTATTTAGTCAACTGTATATCAGATTGTGCAATCTAAGATTATACCTGGCACGTTCAATTCCGTGTATGATACCATAGCTGAAGGGGAACCAACATGAACCAAATTACATGTATTTTCTAGCAGTCTGTATAAATGGGATCGAAAATCAACTTATATACACGAACCACCTAATTTAAAAGATATAAACAATTCCTCTCCCGGTCTGTACATGGTCAGATGCATATTCCTTGGTCAACATAGGAGACAGTATTACAACGGGCCATATTTCACCAGGTTGAAGCATTTAAAAAAACAGCTCTGCTGCCAAAAAACTGATGGAACTCGGGGGTACATAGGAGAGACTTAAATTTGAATGGTGATTAAAGGTGTATCAAGTTTTATTTTATAGGTGGTTAGGCAAATAATAAATCTCGTTTGAGCAACTCAAACAAGCTCACTGACCATGCATATTTTATGGTAACCTAATCCGTAAATCCTGAACATGGGAATAGTTAAAATTATTTGCATTCATCAATTTCAAACCAACATTAATGTATGACCGGAATTACTTTAATCAATGGCCATCTTGGCTACATTGATGATAACTACAAGTGCACACCATCTACAAATACAACTAAGGAATGAATTTTAAACACACGAACTTGAACTCTATTTATAACAGAAGCTCGGTATCCAACGATTCAGTTAAATATATCTATGCCTCAAGAAAAGAAAACAGCTGTATACAGGGGTGATAAAGGGCATCAAAATTGGTGGTATATGACGAGATAGGAAAAGAAACTACATAGTTGTAAAAAATCAGTAATGTCAACAGCCTTAAAGGCTTTCCCTTTCCCCCGATTGTAGATATTTCATATCATTCTCCAATAACAGTTATCATACCTTTGGAACCAAAATTATGCACTATACTCGTTGACACGGATCCATTTTGTAGAAGACCACTTATTCCCCTTGATAACAGGGCACCCGCCTATGCAATAATAAAAGAAAGTACAGAGTTAGTGTAACAAAACTAATCTCGTGCAAACTTTAGAAAAGGAATGCGACAATCTATATATAAATCACTTGATAAATATTAAAACGCTAACTGACCATGCAAACTTGAAGGATCTGGAGTTGCGTCCGGTGTCATGCTCCAGAAAAGTAACGCATCACCCATTTTTGGTTTAACAGATAAACCTTCTTTACCGCATTCAGATAGTTCACTCCACCAAGGTACGTCACTAATATTTCCCTTTGCAGAAGGGAAGACCGTCTCACCGCCTTCTTCAACATCTGACCTGTAAATGGCGAGACATTTATCGAAATCAGAGGAAACCATACAAAATTATGCGATACAAAAACAAAGAAGATATCACTTACAGGTACATCAGAACTGTAGCCATCCGTTGACCTCCATTCTTGGTATTATAATCATCAAGAAAGTAGTCATAGTGAGGTTCGTATTTCTGACCTACTTCATAGTGGAGAACCTGAAGTCCTTCGCCATGTTCTGAACATAAATTAAAATCAGTTTATCTGTTTATAAAGGACGTAAAAATTGGTTTTCAATAGTCCATAACTCGATACAGCTAAAATTAAACGTCATACCTACAGGTAAGAATGTGAAGTCTGCAATCCTTTTCTCAATAGCTCGAACTGTTTCATCTTGTCCTCGGTCCAGAAAAGTTCCAGAACTTGTACGTACCCTGAACGCAAGATGTGAATGTGATTTTAGGTATCCAAATTATAAATAAAACCGTAATATAGCATCTAACAAAAAGTACTTAATAGCGTTAACATCTATCTAATCCGGAATAAAAGAGAAAGAAGCTGCATACCTACTATCTTTGCTCTTGCCAGTCACACTATCAACAACTGTCGACTTTTCCATATGAGGTTTAGCAAGATTGATTAGATATTCACACTCTTCTCGCGACTGCCATCAAAAAGGAAACATATTTCATCTTTGTATCTATTCCCAAATTACAAACTGCATATCCCCAATCGATACAAGCACAAACACGAGACCTGATTTTCCTTTTTAAGTAACTTTTTATCACCGTAACACTCAAATATGGTAAAAACAACTTTACATCCCTCCCAAATATGTATCCCCAATCGATACAAGCACATGAAGAATGAAAATATAATGTACTTAGCTGCAGTTACATGTTGTTTTTAGAATCGGAATAACGAAACGGGATACATAAAGAAAAACACTAACCAGGAAATTATGATAGATAACAGCTCTAGGCTCCCACGATATAATTTCAACCCAAGGAACTAGTCTACCATCACTTCCCTCACTTGTACATTTATCGAAAACCGACTCGAATTAAAACAACAATAACAATAAGAAATCAAAACAAAGTTGAATAAAAACATTAAACAGAAAGTAATAAACCTGGCAGCATTGGTAACACGTTGCACGATTGAGCTGAGATCATGAGCTTTATTCGAATCGAAAGAATTGCTTGGAATCGAAAGGATTCCAAGAGCTAAAAGGATCAAAATGAAAAACAAACAAATGATTAGAAATGAGAATACAAGCGTTGATGATTGTCGTGATGGATTGCCTCGAGGGTGTAATCGTGCTTTTCCTGCCATTTTTGTAACCCTAGAATTTAAATTATGGTTTCTTTTTTTGTTGGTGATTTTTCAAAGTTTTTTGTTTTGTTTGCTGAAATTTGAGGATGGATTTTGGAAATAGTAACGGAAACGCGTTTGTGGGTAGTGTATTACTTATTCGACCCGGATCCAACTATTCTATTTGATAATTCGAGGAGTTGATCGGTCGATTTTGAATAGCTCGTTAACTGTGTTGTCTTGTTTACACCTTCTATATTGACGATATTAAAAATTGACAGGGGTTGCTCAAGGTTTCAAATGACCTAAAACAAAGTTTTTATAAGGTCTTAAGAATTAAGGCTATACAAGTTATTTAAGTTTTTCTTTAACAAAAACTTTATTTTTCTACCTTTAATTCATCCCAACTCTATTTTAGGTGTTCATGTTTCTTCTTAAAAATGTAATACTAATTATGTGTGATAAAAGTATAATAAAGAAAAAACTTATGTGCTTAATTTTGGAAACTTCAAAATTTTGGGGTCTAAAGCGTTTGTTTTAGTGGCTTTATGGTTGAGTCAGTCCTAGAAATTGGATTAATATTAGAACATAATGTTAGAGGTTGCTTTAAAGTGAGTAACTGACTAAGTGGTATGTTCACGAAAGTGTTGGCACGTGCTAGAAAACATAACTATATTCGCAAAGTGTTCCATCTAATTTTTATTGAATCACGTATATGATGGTTTATGGATTTGTTTTCTTATTCGACTTAAATATTTGATAAATGTTTGATAATAATGTACTTGAAACTTTAGATTTCTTTGAAACTTTAGATTTCTTCTCATATGTTGTTAGAGCACAAACTTGCGATTGGTATTTAAACTTTGATAGCTATACCAATTTTGATGTCAAAGTGATGAAAATGATAAAGGTGTAAAGTTTGTAGAATATCATACCTTAACGGAGAATGTTACTTGGTAAGTTTTTATTGCTTCCAACAGATAACGTGAGATTGACTCGATGTAGTCGAGTTGAGCTTGAACTATTTATCTAGTCTGATCAAGTTTGAATTGTTTTAAAATTTCGTCCTTTATGTAAAAGCATATTAGTAAATACCCTATTGTTTAACTAAGTCCGGTTTATTAGCGCCCCAAATAGAGTCGAACTCAAAAGTATCAATAAATAGTGAACTTGGTTATTGGAGATTATTATTTTTTAAACCTTAATAATGATAATCAAGTCGAGTTGAACCAAGCATAAGTCAGGTTTCATCTTTTCTAATCGAATCAAGCTCAAGCTTCACACTATTTTACGCAGATTCGACTCATCTAGATCCCTACATGCCTTTTGATCGATTATAAAGTCGAGATCAAATCCATTAGTCAAAATTACAATCTAAAAAATAATAACTATTCAACAAAAAATCCATATAATCATCAAGATTCAAACATGTTTATACACTACAAACAATCCACAACAAAAAGCAACCAAACCTATACAAAAAAAATCTCAAGTTTCCGAAGTAATTCGCAAGGATTTAATCTTAAAGCGATACCTAGGCGCTCTAGGAATGGCTTGACTAGGTCCAAACCCAAACTGACCAGTTCCGGACATCATAGGTGGTCCATCATCATAAACATACCCAACAACCCGACCACAAGTATTACAAACAAGTTTAGTTCGTTTCCTCTGAATCCCCCAGTAGTTAACTGTTTCAAAAAAGGGTCTGATCTTGTCTTCCTTGACGAACCGAAACTTGGTGGAGTCGATTGCGGCGAAGGAGAGAGTGCCCTTGTTCCCGGCTTCGAAGTAGAAGTCGGGTGCGAAGAGATTGGTGGTGTGGAGATTGAGATTTGTGCCGCATTCGATGCAGGTGTAGATTGATGCCATTGAGATGGTTAGATTGGTGATATGAGTTGGGGTTTGATTGTATTTGAAGGTTAAGAATGTTGACTTTTTGTTTGGGAACGTGGTGAAGGTTCCAAAGAGAGGATTTTGTAAATTTCTTGTTTTCTAGAAATGTTTGAAAACAAAATCAAAGATATTTCTAATACGTGTGTCATAAGCAAATAACACTTTTTCTAAAATTGTATCCCATATGAAAACAAGTATTTTAAAGAAAGTAGCTCCTTTCTAAAAACTGATCTCTATAGGTTTTAAGTTATGTAGATCGATTTTGTATTATGCATTGAATTTTTGGTGGTAGATCTATAATTGATGGGGTCGTAGTAAGTGAGAAAGATATGAATTCACAGTTGAGATATGAATTAACATTTGAAAAATCATACGGTGAAAAAAGGAATTTATTGTACGAGGACTACTTAATATAGATGCAGATGCGTATAACAGAAAGAAATTGGTCTCTCTAAGCATCTGGAGACCCATTTTAACGGATATTCCGATGGTGGTGATCTGGATGGCTATTTCGACAATCTTGATATTGGTGGGACAATTTTATTAAAAAAAAATGAAATCAAAGAAAAATTCAATTAGTATTCTTGTGATTTGATCTAAATTTTACATTTTGATCTTTATAGATAAAATGATATTTTACCCTCATATCCAATGCACATGACATTAGTTAATGAACTTTTTAGCAAACATCTACATAAAATATAATTGGAATTAAAATTTTCCAGATAAAGATAAAAGACATACAATGTCCTTTTTCATCTTAAAGGACAATATTAGAAATTTGGACTAAACTACAAAAACATTCTTTGTAAATTACTCTTTAAAATTTCACACCACACGTTCATTTAGAAAAATTATTTACTTTTTTCGTCCATAAAATAGATGTTTATTAAAAATTATCGTTAAATAATAACATATTTTGTTTCTAAAATAAATATCCGGTGAAATATAAAAACGAAAAGCCTGATTAATTTAACGAATGATATAATTTTTTAAATTTAAAAACAAAATCCGTCTCTCAAAACCAAAGAAGGTTATATAGTTTACTCTATATAGTAATATTAAATGTATATGGTACCAATAGGCATTACTTATAATGTATTCAAAAGTAAAAAGTTATATGGAAGGAAGAATAATCACAAAGAAGGGAAACCATTGAATATTCCAATTTTTTATGTGATGTGCTACCAAATGGAGAATCAAAGTTATCCTTTGAACAAAAGCACACACTTGATGACTAGAGCTATACCAAAGTATCTAATTATTTTATCAATCATAAACTAATCTCAACAACCAAGAACAACTTGTTGCTTAACTAGTTTTAAACTTTTGATATATAAAGTTACTTAACTAGTTTAAAACTTTTGATAAATAAATAAAATATATTTTTCTTAAAGTAGTTACCACTAGCTTTATCAACTACTTAAATGTTTTAAATTCTAATATAAAATATATTAGATATACCAATCATTTCTCATATCGAAATAGTAAAATATAATGGTTATATTAATAACAAAATCAACATTGGAAGTAGGGATGTCGTTTATATCCGAACCGAATAATCTACCCGACCCAAAATAAGTTCGGGTTAAATGGGTCATGTTAAATGGGTCTAACCCGAAGCTTATATGGGTATAGGTACGGGTCTATTTATTTTCATTTGGATAACACGCATAACCCATATAACCCGATTAAGTTAACTCCTATATAGGTATTAATAGCTTATGTCCAATTTTATTAGTTATGCTTAATGAAATATATTTTCATAATATATAAAAAACTTACAAAAATTTATTCAAAGATAAATATTTGTTTTGTTTTTGGTTTGTGTAAGATGAAATGGTTATAAAATGGCAAAATCGACGATAAGTTGAACTTATTTTATACGTTGTGAGTTTGGCCTATTTCATTAATATGAAAATTATAACTAAGTATACTATCTTAGTTAAAATCCAATTAGTTGTAAACCATATTGTTGTTAATATGGTAAAATGGGTTAAAATCATCACCCTAATAACTCAAATCCGAATAACCTAAACCCGTTTAACCCATATTGTTATTCGGATATAGATATAGATATTTTTCTCAAAACTCAAACAATCTAACCTAAATAACCAAAAACCCGTTAATCCGACCCAATCAACACCCCTAATTGGAAGCAACCAAAACTTTAGGTGTGTTTTTGTTGTAATTAAACCAAAGTAAAGTATACTACTATAAATATGACCCCAAGCAATATTTTCCCATACAACTACTATAAATATGGCGCGAACATATCCTAACAACGTCATTTTTGTCATTTCAAACTTGTTCGATTAGTCCTAAATCATCATAAAACATCTCAACATATTGTTGAACTTTAAATTGTTCGATTTGTCGGGAAAAAAAAAGGTTCAAAAATGGCGGATAATTCTTCGTCAAAGGTTGTATTCTTACATGGTGATTTACATCTTCAAATCATAGAAGCACAAAACTTACCAAATATGGATGTAATCACCGGGCACTTCCTTCGTTGTGTGTCTTTTGATTCGTGCCCAGAAGACACTCCTCCCGCTGGATCCAGTGATCTAAAACTGCGATCCAGTGGGAGGAAGATCATTGCTAGTGATCCATACGTCAAAGTATCTGTTCCTCAAGCAGCCGTGGCACGTACACGTGTGATAAAGAATTCCAAAAATCCTAAGTGGGACGAACGGTTTAATATCCCGTTAGCTCACCCGGTTGTTTATTTGGAGTTTGAAGTAAAAGATGATGACATTTTTGGAGCTGATTTGCTAGGTACGGTTAACATTCCGGCAGAGCAGATTCTTAATGATAAATATATCTCTGGCTGGTTTCCGTTAAAGAATTCACGAAAGGATTCGTTGTTAAGGCTCGAAATGACGTTTATACCCTTTGAGACTAATCCCATGTACAAACATGGTATTGCTGGTGATCCGATGTTTAAAGGTGTTCATGACACGTATTTTCCGTTAAGGAAAGGTTCTCATGTGACGTTATATCAAGATGCTCATGTACTGCCTGAATCTAAAATGCCTAGAATTGAATTAGATGATGGTAAGATTTACGAGCATAATTCGTGTTGGGAAGATATATGTCATGCTGTATCTTCAGCTCATCATATGATATATATTGTTGGTTGGTCTGTTTTTCATAAAATAAAACTGATTCGAGAACCAACTAGACCGTTGCCTAGAGGAGGGGATTTGACACTTGGTGAATTGCTTAAGTATAAGTCTGAAGAAGGTGTTCGGGTTTTGTTATTGGTTTGGGATGATAAAACTTCACATAGCAAGTTGTTCGTTAACACGGTAAGATTTCAAAATTAGTTTATAATTTAGCATATGATTGTTACAAAGTAAGTACATCGATTTTGAATTGATTCAGCCTGGAGTAATGCAAACTCATGATGAAGAAACTCGGAAGTTTTTTAAGCATTCGTCTGTTCAGTGTGTGCTTTCACCTCGTTATGGAAGCGGAAAACTTGGTCTTTTTAAACAGCAGGTAAAATGATGAATTGTTAATGATCGATATTTTTAAATCTCTATACATGTTCTTATCTACTTTTTTATGTTTAAGGTTGTTGGAGGCGCTTTTTCGCACCATCAAAAATGTGTACTTGTGGATACCCAAACATATGGTAATAACAGAAAGATTACCGCGTTTTTAGGAGGTCTTGATCTCTGTGACGGTCGATATGACACACCTGAGCATAGGTTGTTTCATGATCTCGACACTGTGTTTAAGGACGACATTCATCAACCTACAATCCCCGTGAGAAAAAATAGATGTGATTAAATCTTTTCATACGAGTAAATTCTATATACTATATTTGATAAATAATCGAAATTAGGCAGGAACAAAGGCCCCAAGGCAGCCATGGCACGACTTACATTGCAAGATCGATGGTCCTGCTGCATATGATGTCCTTATAAACTTTGAGCAACGATGGCGAAGAGCTACAAGATGGAGAGAATTTGCAATTATCGCCAAAAGAATGGCTCACTGGCAAGATGATGCACTGTTGAAGATTGATCGAATCTCGTGGATCATAAGTCCTAAAAGCCCTATTCAAGAAAACGGGCATCACACTGTGGTTCCTGCTGATGATCCATTAGTCCATGTGTCCAGTGAAGACGATCCTGATAACTGGCATGTGCAGATTTTCCGGTCTATTGATTCTGGATCATTGAAAGGGTTCCCAAAAACTGTGGATGTTGCCGAGGCACAGGTTAATAATTGAAGGTTTTGTGAATATTATCATCAGTAATCCGTTTTAATGAATGTGTCTACTTTGTTGACAACCTGTTTCCTGCAGAATCTTGTTACCGCAAAAAATATGGTTATAGAAAAAAGCATTCAAACAGCATACATTCAAGCAATCCGATCAGCTCAACATTTCATTTACATTGAAAATCAATATTTCATTGGATCATCGTACGGGTGGTCATATGAAAATGCAGGTAACAAATTACACATTTCTTGACAGCAAGCTATTTTTTAAACACTTAAATGAGTAAATGAGATTTGGAAACATATTTTTGAGACGAGTTTGTTCTATCTTGCCAACTTTTAGGAGCTGATAACCTAATACCAATGGAGTTGGCTCAAAAAATAGCAAGCAAGATTAGAAACAAGGAAAGATTTGCGGTTTATATAGTCATACCAATGTGGCCGGAGGGCATCCCAAACTCCGCTACTATGCAAGAGATTCTCTATTGGCAGGTAATATAATAAATTTTAAGAATATTTCAATAAAGGCTTCTCGGCATTTTATATGGTTGTTAACACAATTTTTTTCATCCCCAAATAGTAAAGTATACCAAAATGACAAAAATCATGTTGTAATTTACAGAGTCAGACAATGCAAATGATGTACAGCGTTGTTTCAGAAGCAATCAAGTCGATGCAACTAAATGCACACCCTCAAGACTACTTAAATTTTTACTGTCTTGGAAAACGAGAAGAAATACCTTTCAGAATGAACCAAACATTTGCTGATGAGAAGGTATTTCTCCTTAAAATCATAATGCTCAATTTACGTACTTGTACATTAAAGGTAAGTAGATGACATTTGATTACTTTTATAGGTCTCAGATTCACAAAAGTTTCAGAGGTTCATGATTTATGTACATGCTAAAGGAATGATTGTGGACGATGAATACGTGATAGTGGGATCTGCTAATATTAATCAACGATCTTTAGCTGGTTCAAAGGACACAGAGATAGCCATGGGTTCATATCAACCCCATCACACTTGGGCTGCAAAGAAACGACACCCATATGGACAGGTTTGACAACTTCTCTGTTTTTTTCTTAAGTTATAGATGTCACACAGAGCTAACAATTATCACAAAGAACGTATTCTCGTGATTTCAGGTCTATGGTTACAGAATGTCGTTGTGGGCTGAGCATCTAGGAGTACTAGAGAAAGCCTACAATGATCCCGAAAGTCTGGAATGTGTGAGAAAAGTTAATAAATTAGCTGAAGAAAACTGGATAAAATATATAGCAGAGAAACAAACAACATTGGAAGGTCATCTTATAAGGTACCCGCTACAAGTAAATGGCGATGGGATTGTAAGTTCCTTGCCTGGATATGAAAATTTCCCTGATGTTGGTGGTAAAGTGATGGGAGCACATTCCATTAAGCTGCCCGATATTTTAACAACGTGATTTCCAACCTGTTTGTTATGTATATATGTACACCATTATCGTGAAATTAAAGCATGTTAAGTAAATTTGAGAGTGTTTCAACCAAAGAGCTTCTGAAAATTTGAGAGTGTATTTGTAATTTGTGAATTGAAGCATTATTTGATTGTGGAAATCTTTTTATTTTTTAGTAGTTATATGCTCGTGCCAATATCCGACACATCTATTTTATATAAAATATAATTTACGAGTCTAACATAATTAACAAAGTTTATCAATGACAAAAATGTATCTTTTATGTTAAGGTTAACCTTCTTGCTTATATATCTTTTCGGCCAATCTCTCAGCTACTTCCACCTTTCCATGAGTCTTACACGCAGACAATAACGCACTCCATAATGCGTCGTCTGGTTTATCATCCATCATTTCCACGATTGCTTCAGCCTCCTCCACCCTCCCAACTCTCCCCAACATATCAACCATACACGTACAATGTTCCAAACTCGGCCTCAATCCAAACCTATCCTTCATCATCTTAAAATACTCAACCCCTTTATCCACCAACCCACGATGACTACACGCCGCAAGAATGGCAGTAAACGTCAACCCATCCGGCTTCACCCCATCACTAACCATCCTCTCAAACAATTCAAACACCTCTTCACACTCCCCATACATCCCAAACCCACTCATCATAGCCGACCACGTAACCACATTCCTCTCAAACATCTCATCAAACACCTTCCGCGCACTCCCTAGCTCTCCACATTTACTGTACATACTCACCAAAGAATTCAAATTTGCAACGTCCAAATCAAACCCGTTCACAAAAACCAAACCATGCACATTCCTACCAAGACGTAAAGCCGGAACACCACCACAAGACTTTAACACAGGTGGTAAAGTATGCCGGTCCAACGCCTTCCCATCCCAGATCATTTTCTTAAAAAGTGTCAAGGAATTTGAAAACCGATTAACCGAAGAATAAGCTCGGATTAGGGTGTTGTAGAGGAATGTAGATTGACGATTGGTGATGGAAAAGATTACTGAAGCTTCGTGTAATTGTGCACAAAGTGAATACGATGAGACCAGTTTCGCACGAATGAAATCGTGGTGTGCGATTCCTGTGATTATTATACGACCATGAAGTTGTTTGAGTGTTTGCAAGTTTTTTGTTGAAGAACATGACTCGAGGAGTGCGGAGAATAAGGGGATTGTTTTATGCGGTTTTGTCTGCATGGTTATGGCGAACCCACCGCCGAGAATCAACACAATACTTCAGGTTATGCTTATTCTTTATAAGCAGAACATAAACGAGTCGAGTCTAGATCTGCCAAGCTCGAACTCGACCAAACTTTAAATTTCAAACTTAAGTTCAAGCTTGACTCGGTTACTAAAACTCTTGCTCGAAACTAGACTTGAGATTGTTTGATTTTACATTTCAAGTTCGAGTTCGATAAACAATCGTTATATTAGCTCGACTCGTATACATATTACCGTATAGAATAACAATAATTTAGTAAATGTATATATAGAAGGATAGAAGTATAATTTAACTTAAATTTCGATAAAGTTCTTGATCCGAGTATCTTGGAACTCAAAATTTACTCGAGTAACTCGAGCTCAAACTCGGCTCGTTTAAATTGAGTTGATTTCGAATAATTTGCTAGTCGATCTTGAATAGCTTACAAGTTCTCATCTCGTTTACCCCTAAACACAAAGTCTAATAAAACAAGTTCTTTAAACCAATAATTTATATTTTTCAATTAAATATACTAGGATATAAGTTTTCAAGACGGATTTTTTTTATCTTTTAGAAAAGCAAATTATTCACACACCCACTAAATAACCGAAAAATCTTTTCTCAATTCTTAAATCTTTGGGCAGTATACCTGAGTTTGTCGTCGTTTGACAAAAACTAGTCAACGAGATCTCAGCTCAGTTCATTACCTCACTCACAGCTTACACAAAAACAAAAGTTGTACTTCCTCAATAATCCCACAAGAAAAGCTGAGAAGAAACATTTTAACCTGCTTTAATGCATTGTCAAGACTCAAGAGCATAATTTGTTTCTTCGGATGAATTTTAATCAGTTTCAACTTCAAGAATTAACAATAACAAAATCTTTAACAAACCATACACTAAACGTCTACGACATATAATTCAATTCCCAAAAGGTTAAACATCTGTCAGACTTGATGTTTTAGACAAAGAAAGACAAACATCTGCCAAATTCACAATCTCACAACACACTTTCGAATCAGGATTCAGCAGAGCACCTGAGTTATCACCTAACGACGAACATAGTGCCTTTCAGGACTCCTGTGAGGAGAATATTGAGGAGGTGACCTTGTTCGTTCTCTTCTTGATCTGCCGCCATAATGAGGTGGTGAACGTCTTGGCGGTGGAGAGTAATCACGACCAGCACCACCGCCTCTATATGGTGGTGGAGACCGCCTTGGAGGAGGAGAGTAATCTCGACCACCACCTCTATATGGTGGTGGGGACCTCCTTGGAGACCTACGGTACCCATAGTCTTCACGGCCAGAGCCACCACGATACCTGCCTCCTCCTCTGTCACCACCTCCCCTGTCACCACGGTACCCTAAAAACGATACCAAATTCCATCAATATGATACCAAATTCCATCAATATGATAACAAACTTCACCAAATTCCCAGGTCAATCAAACTGGTTAAACCAATTAAATAACTTGTTAAAAAATTGAGATCGAGAAAGAAATAATATAACTTGCGTAATCATATTTAACACACTGAACATTTATTTAATGAGCACAAACTTGTTGAAAAATTGAGATCGAGAAAGAAATAATATAACTTGCGTAATCATATTAAACACACTGAACATTTATTTAATGAGCACAAAAAGACGAGTCACCAAGACCTGACTCGTTTTAATGCAAACCCAAAATGACTCAGTTTTACTCGTTACAAAACCAGTCCATTCATCTATATCAAAATGAAAAGTGAAAAGTAGCAGATAAAAAGAGCGAGAAGTTACCAGTGTCCCTAGTGTTTTTCAAGCCTAAGTAATGACCAGGTGTTGGTGTCCTAGCACGTTTCCTTCGAGACTGAAATAAATATATAAATAAACCTCAAGTAAAAGTTCTATCAACAAGGAAAAAGCTTGTTACTATATAGCTACATAATCATTATCAACATGCATATTTTGAAAGAAACAAAAGACCTTAGCCATCAGAAGTTTTAACCGAAAAAGAAGAAGAAACAATTAGAGACTTGACCCGATCTCCATTGCAAATATGAGAAAATATGGCTTGAAAAGATAAAAAAAGAAAATGCATGTGGCTAGTACCCATCAGACTTTAAAGCCTGGCTAGATTAGATGTTGCTAATGATCAGCGATTAGTTGATAGTTGAATATTATTGCTGTTGATAATGACCGTTGGATTAGTTGATAGTTGAGAATGTAAGCCGAGGTTGTAAATAGTTGAGCAATAAGCTTGCTAATTTAGTTGATCAGATGTAATGATTGATGCTGTTTTAGCTGGCCATTGAGTAAGCGGTTTAAAAGTTGCATTGATGAACTCATCAAGTTTGATTGCTGCCAACATAACTGATCCAATATAGCCAGTAAAGTAAACCTCGAAGTTAAGAAAAAAAGGTGGTTTGAAACATCACTTACTGCAAATGTCAAGGTTAACTTACCCTCTCAACAGTTATTTGGCGATGTTCAAGAACCGACTGATTAAGATGCTTTATGCAGCGATTAGCATCCTCAAGAGTGGCCATTGTTATGAAAGCAAAGCCACGAGAGATACGTGAACGAGGCTCCACAACAAGAAAACAGTTAGCCACCTGAAGAGTAGTATAGTCATTAGTCACTGGCTCACTGCAGTAGTGGATGTAGACGGAAAAATCATAAAATCAGGTTCATTGAAAAGTACCAACCTTTCCCTCCTTTGAAAAATGCTCTTCAAGCTGCTCCTGTGTAACACGAGTAGATAGGCCAGTTACATAAAGTGTATTTCCAGGATTTACAACCTCTTCCTCCCTGCCAACATTTAAAAGAAGACGGCGGTAACTTAGAAAAACAGGTACATAATTATAATGAAGCTAAAATTTAGAAGGCAGAAAATAAGGAATCCATATGGAAAGATAAAAATTGTACCTTCCACGGCTTCTGGATCTTGATCTAGATGCAGGCCTACCTCTTGGCGGCCTTGACCAGGATCTCGATCTAGATCGAGACCTGGATCTGGACCTTGATGGTGCTTCATAAGGAGGAGAACCAGAATACCTAAATGCATTAGTAGGATATAAGACATATATTAGATATCAACTAGGAAATGCTATTGTGTTAAGTTATTTGATTACATTAGCATTATGATTCATAAAACCACGAGCCTTTATTCTACATGGTATTATCTTTCACTATTTTCCAACTGTCAGAACTTCAGTCCTTATATACTTCCTCGCTACACATCCATGATAAAACCAACTTAACTCTATTCTAACATTTCATTTTGCAACTGCCCGTTCTGACATTCAAGATGGGCCACCTTTACACATATGTATTACAGATTCCGTTCTAACTGAACTTTCACGCATAAGTAGTGACAAAATGGATGCTTTAAAAAACTACTTTTAAAAGTCATGTAAGCATATGATTTAATTAGAGTCCAAACTACATATCATCATCAAGCCGAAGTAAAGTGAAAACATGAAAATATGACACATCTTAGAATCATAGTATGTAGCTTAGGTGTTGCTTCAACCTTGGTTACTTGTACAAGCGACTCTTAAGTCGATTCACATAATTACATTCCTAGTTGTCATTTAACTTGTAGATCAAATCGAGAGGCATTGTATGACGCATTGTAGAATCATTACCTACTTTTTCATATTCTGAATAAACATGTGTAATAAGTATAGATGTAAAATACAAAATCAGACCAAAGTAACTATTAAGCTAACTTGGAATATCCCTTAGTAACTCGCTACCACTTCAACACGTATTAACAAGCCGACATAACGTTGAACTGGCTACTGGTACGTTATTTAAAAGCTAAGACATGATTCTAATCGATAACAATTAACTTTTAACTATTACGGTATTGGCAACAGCTCTTGTTTGCAGCTTATAGGTACCATTACCTAATCTCGTAAACGCTACTCAAACCTAAATATACACTATCCATCACTTTTCCAGATTCAATTACTCATTTTCCACAAATTAGGCTTAAAAAAATACTTTCATATCTAATCTAACTACATCAAATAACAATAATCAGAGCATAAAATTGACAAATCGAAAACCGTAAGACGCTCGAAACACAAAAATAAGCAACAATTAACGAAAAAATGGAAGAAAAAAAAGTTTGAGATGTTAGGGTTTACCTTCGTCGAGGAGAATCAGCCTGCAATCAATCAATAATAATAGAATCAAAATGTGTTATATGAATAAATTAATATGTAAATTCAAATTCAAATACAATTACATTACCATTTGTTTGCAGATATGAACCCTAGATCGAGATTTTTTATTTTATTTTTATTTTTTTATCTTGTTTAAAGGTTTATTTTATATGCAGCTGGAGGAGTATTTAAATATGGGAGTGGCCTCAATTTACAATAATGTCTAGTAGATTTAGATAAATTACAAGAAGGTACTTTCTTTTTCAGAATTTGGCACGGAGGTTCTTTATACTGTATTTTTACTTTTTTATTATCTTGTTTAAACGTTTTTCATGTTTCGATCTATAAATAACTAGCAGCATATCCGCGTTATACATCAGACATTATATGTGATGTTGCAACCCACTAATAGAGTTATTTAATATGGTGAACATTCATACTAAACATTATTAAAATGTATGTAAAAGTTAATATGAGACATTTATTTATTTAATTACTCTAAAATAATACAAAATAAAAATATACACTTACTTCTACTTTTTATTTTATTATTTTATAAAATGTTAAATATCAAGCACCCGTGGCCTAATGGATAAGGCGTCTGACTTCTAATCAGGCGATTGTGGGTTCGAGTCCCACCGGGTGTGCTATATTTTTCTAATTTTTTTTTATTATCTTTTTCGAATTTTTTTCATTATCTTTTTCGAAGAAATAGTCTTTTGAAAATCATGATGGTCGACTGAGCGGTGTTTGTTTTAGCTTATAGGGTAGTTTTTTCATTAATTGTTGTTGTCAATACAATAAGAACATAGGGTAGTTTTTATAAGCGTGGTGGTGCGGGTCTATCTCTAGTAACTCGACTTTCGATTTTAAGCGCTTCCGAAATGCGTGGTAAAAAACTTCATATGTTATCCGCGTAGATGTCATAGTTGACGAAATTTGATAATACACGTGTAAAATACTATATTGTCATATTATAGATATAAATGGGGAAAATTAGCGGGAAATTAGGGGTTAAAAACTTTGTGATCGAGTATATGATTTTTCAGTTTAAGACTTTCCAACATATATAACTCTAGGTTCTTTCGTTATCGTGATACCAACAAAAACAAACACAAAAACTACCCAACATACGATTTTGTTGTTGATATTAGCCATTATAAATACGAAAGAGCTTGTTTATGTCAAGTATTACTCTTAGACTCATTCGCGAACAAAAGAATTACCGTTTGATTCTTTTTGTGATGTCATTTTCCTACTTTTCACTATTCACAATGAAATAATAATCCTCTTCGCTAGTTTCATTTTAAGGGTATATTTTCATTTATATCTCTTCTCTTGATTTATTTACCCATTTATTTGATATATGCTTCTTCCATCAATTAACGAAAGTGTCGTTTGATTTTTTTTTTGTGATGCCGTTTTCCTATTTTACTGTATTTTACTATTCATAATGAGGTAATAATCCTCTCTACCCGTTTCTTTTGTAAATTGTAGTCACATACTTATCTTGATAAGCTTCTTGTGTGACACTTAGTATCTACTTAGTCAACATTGTTAAGGACATCCAAAGATTCAAGTAACAAAAAGAAAGTGAAAGAGAGAACAAAGTGGAACAAACGAACAAATTTAAATCGATTAGAGAACTTTACAAGAAATAATACAATAATTTTGAGGTGTGTTGTACCAAATGAGTCATTCCTATTTATACTACTCCTACTACAAAATGGATGGCTAAGATTAAACAATCAATGGTTAAAATATACTCATTACATCGTCTAAGTATGTACAAGGTTCTAGAGATGTCTATGGAGTTTCCAAACCATTTCAAGAAGGACCAAAAGAACCACCGAGCTTCTAGCCCAACGATAGAGATATAAGTTGTGTTTAGTGACTTGTAAGTTAGGAGTTTGATTCATATTATAGTCATATCACTAGTTTATTAGCTATCAATTAGTTTACGTAGTTTGACTGTTTATAGGAGAAAAAAAAGTAGGAAGCAGTGAAGCGATTTTATAGAGCTTTTGAGTCGTCCATGATTTAGATTGAAATCTCCAAAAATCTAAGTAGGTTGTGACACGGTAATTTTCTTTCTATCTCTTATGTTGATTTATTTACTCACTAAATTAATATCTAAGATGTCTATTAATAATAGAATATTCATAACATTATATTTGTATTTGTTATTATTAGTATAATTGTAATAACTAGGAAGTCTTTGTAAAACTCCCACACTCCTATAAATAGGAGTGTAGGGTGTGATTAATGGAACATTTGGAGCTTAATGTTAAATCTACTTTCTCTCTCTAGATTATTCAAACCCAACAATTGGTATCAGAGCGGGGTGCTCGAAAACACTTCGTTCGACTAGAGATTCAAATAGGGTCATTCGACTAGAGTCACACGAATAGCTCAATTCGACCATTTTTTTTAACTCACACGAATAACTCATTTCAACCATTTTTTTAACTCACACAAATAGCTCAATTCGACCAGTTTTTAACTAACACGAATAGCTCAATTCGAATAAGTCTACACGAATAGTATCATTCTAATAGGTTTTCAACTAACACGAATAGGAAGTGTGTTCGTGCTTGTTCGTTTTGAAGTCGAATTGCTTCGTTTGAAGATGGTTTGCTTTCGTTTGAAATATGGTTTGCTTTCGTTTGAAGATTAATTCGTATACTTTGAAAAGAAGATCGAATAGATATATTCGTTTGAAGATCGTTTGCATTCCTGTGAAGATTGCTTTGAAGATTGATTCGTATACCTTGATAAGAAGATTCGAATAAGAGTGTTCGAATAGAATCATTCGAATTAGAAGATTCGGATAAGAGTATTCAAATAAGGGAATTTTTGGTTTTGGACAAGTGTTGGAACGAATAGGAATTTAGTACACAAACTTAGTTTTGAACTGATCGATCACGGTGATTTGCTCAGTTATTCGAATTGAACAAAAGTTGAAAAATTACCAAGTACTCATTCGACTTAGATTTGTACCTACGCGAACTCAAGACTATGTGACTCACTTTTCAGCGGACACGGATCAAGTCATTCGACCAGGAATTCAACTTACACGACCAAGTGTTCATTCGACTGGGAATTCAACATACACGACCAAATTCATTCGACTAAGTCATTCGAACACGAAGGGGTGTTTACAATGAGCACCAAAGATCATATTTCAGTTAAAAACGAGGATTTAAAGACTTTACTAAAAAAAAATACTTTTAACATCGAAAAATAAGAACTTTTTCAAAGAGAGCGATTTTTATTTTTTCCGACATATTTTCGGATACCGGTTAAACTTACACGACGAATTTGACGAGATTCGAGCATTGGAAAAATACGAGATTGATATTTCTGGAATCAAAATTGAAAAGCGAATTCAACAGTGTTATTTTAATCGATTGGTTCAATAAGTTTCGGAAAAACGATTGTACAAGCGTGAGATACCAAAGGGTCAATATTATCGCGCTTTTTCTTCAAATTTTAAGCATTGAGAAATTTTCTTCCAACTTTTAAGAGATTTTCGCCATCAAATTTTATATCATAAAGAAAGATATTTTGGGAAGTGTTTTGGATTTCACAATTGACAACGATCAAGGGCTTACATTTTATTGTCCTCCGGATCAAGCTTGGACAAAATTAGAGGAGCTAGAGAAGTTGTGTGATGACACGGGAAATAAATTGTCTTCTTCTAATTGGAACGGTCATGTTAGATCTGATCAAATGTGAAACGTTGCTAAACGTACACGAGACTTTTGGTCAACTGTAATGCGTTCAAACTTCTCACCATGTCAAACCAACGCTAATGAGGTACAATCATCTAAAGTAGAAACTACGATCATTGAGTTGGAGAAGAACTTGCAAACTAACCCCGAATTGGTTTTAAGGTTTTCAAACGAAAAAGCTAATCTTTTAAATGAGAATTATAAGCATTCAAATGAAATCCAAATTTTGACATCTCAACTTGAAGCTTTAAACCTTACCAATTCTAAACTCGAAGAGTTTAAAAAGTTAGCAACTTCTTGGAAGGGAAAATATGACCAAAGTGTGTTTAATATTCAAATCCTTACAAATGAACTTAATGAAAAATTGGATTTAATCAATACACTTCAAAACAATCAAAAACCATAAAGTTTGATGAGGGAAAATATAATCAAAAGATTGATTCAATGCGGAAAATGAATGGTCCAGTTTCATCACAAACCCCAGTCATTTCTCATGAGGAGAAATGGAAATATAAATCTAAAACTCTTGAAAAAGATTCGAAAAAGGAAGTTAAGTTCCATCGAAGGTTTACAACGGTGAATCTTCCAAAACATTTTCAAAAGTGGTTTCTCCGAGTACTAATTCTTTCCCGAAAAAAGAATCAAAAGTATTCTACGAAATCACAAAATAATGGAACTTTACAACACCATTAAAAACTTCGAGTTTAAAATCCAAAATCATCTCAAGAAAACATGTTGAAAAGGATGCACTTTACCCTCAAATGAACAAGAAGAAAACAAAATCTTTCACTTATTCAATACCCGAGTTATTTGAATTTGCACCATCATATTTTAAATATTTGGTGCAAAAAGTGAATTGTTTTGTTTCTAAAATTAAACAACGAACTTCAATGAATTCATTCAAATCAAAGCAAAAATTATTTTCAAATGTACCATCACTTATTGTCATTAAATACATAAGATACTTCATATCTTCACTTATTGTCATTAAATATATCTTTTATTCACAAAATAAGCTTAAAATGGCCAATTAAAACACTAATAAAACACTTCAGTATTGAAAATAAACTTTTTTTTTATCAATTAAAACATGAGGCGCTTAAAGCCCTAAGGCGCTTTTCTCGCTTAAGCACCAACTAAGCGCCAATTATCGTCGCCTCAAGTACATGGAGCGCCCGAGTAGTAAAAGGCGTTTCAGTCATCACCTAGTAGCGCCTAGGCATTGCTTTTTTAAACCAAGATACCATGACAACAATATTGTTTGTTTTTTCTACCATTTTTTTTAAACAATAATACAATACTAAAAATCCCGAAAGAAAAGAATAAACAAGTTTAAAGGCCTCCAAGTAGGAGACCCATATAACATACACAAACAAAAGCCCTTACAAAAGAGAAGGACCAAAACACAACACGATCCTTAACACTTCTAGCCTAAAAAGGAAAATTAGAACGAAACTACACTAGGAGGATCCAAAAACCAGTCCTCCCAATTCTATCCCAACCTGCATCTGTTTGATACCCAGAATAAAGAATAAGATCGAACAAGTGAAAAAACATTGTTTGTCTAACGAACACTTGCTTTGACATCGCGGAGTGACAAATAGAATTTCTTTATCGCCAAGTCTGCCATAAAATAACGCCACACACCCCATGAAAAACCTTTGCAACATGATTGTTGGTGAATTTGATCACCTTTCCAACAATCAAATCGTTAGTAATCACATTAGTCGGAAAATGACACCATCCAAACACCTTTACCAATACCTTCCACAATTTTGGGCAACGAATAAGCACATGATCCGTAGACTCGACATGTGTATTGCATAAATGACATAAGATCGATCCAACATCAATCCCACGCTCATCTAAATTGCACTTAGTCAGGAGGCGATTGTAGAAAGATCTCCACAAAAAACATTTACCTTTTTCGGGAGCCAAGAGTTCCATTGGGAAAACTCGCCACGAGAAAATGGAGTTAAAATCAATGTTTTGAAACCCGGGTCGACCCGGCCGGGTCAACCGGTTGAACCGGTTCCGACCGAAAAACCGGGTCAAATTAAACCGGGTTTGGGGTGACCCGGGTCAACCCGGTTCTTGAAACCCGGCCGGGTCTCTAAGTTTTCGTGTTTTTTATAATTTTTTTTTTTTTTTTTAATATATTTTTACGACGTAATTTTAGTTGTTATATACTATAATTTTTAGTAAGTAGCTTTTAAGCTTAACATAAGTTATATTCATGATTTTTATATATATATATTATTTAGTTTTATTCAAATATTATTATTTTTTATATTTTTTATAAAACCGGGTTGACCCGGCGGTTCAACCGGTTGACCCGGTGGTTCGGCCGGGTCGATTATTGACCCGGGTTTCAAAACATTGGTTAAAATACATTTATCAATCAGTTTGGATAAAGTACTAACCGTAAATTTTCCATCTTGATTATATGACCGACTCCACTCGTCTTGAGCATCGATAACCAGTGTGATCTGCTAGAGAAGATGACAACATTTATTACTCTGAAAGAGAGCGTCCACGTGGTTAAACTCGCTAATTCCAACATCTATTCCAAGTACCATCGCACGACTTTGTATTTTAATGGCGTGACAAAAACACCCTAAAATGTCATCCTTCTTGTTACTTTTTCCATCTATACACGTTTAACTATAAAATTTGTATAAAAAATATGTGTCGCTAATTTGTCAATATCTTATATTTATCTTATCTTGTCGGACTCTGTTATATTCCATCCGTTTAAAAAAAATGTATTGAAATAAAAAACGGTCGAAATACTATAGGTATAATTAATGAAATGTTTTCTAATTAGATTACCCATTATAGTCTTGTAATAAAGACAACAAAATAAAAAATTACTATATTTTAACTAATAAAAACAGTTATTTTAAAACGAATATAAATTGAAAGATAAATGTTTTTTTGAATGAATAGACAATGGACCAATCAAACATGATAAAGAAGTTAATCAATTTCTAGACAACGTATTTAATTATCTTATCCTTTTTATTTCTTTATAATTTCAAGTAAAACACAAAAATTAATGACCTATAAGTAAAAAAGAAGAAAAAAGATCTGGAAAAGTCAAAACACTGTAAACGTATATTCCGGCCAAATATCACCGGAGACACTTAACCGGAAAAGATTTCATGGCGAGCTTCATTAGTCTCTCATCTTCAATCATATTCTCCAATCCAAAACCCAAACACCCTCTTCCATTTTCACCTTCTTTCTCAACCCAGCTCAAGGTACTTAAAAAAAAAAAAAAAATTGTTTTAAGTTTGATCTGATTAAAATTTGTTTAATTTTGTTTGTAGAGTAATGCGGGACTAATGATGCTTAAAGTGAAGTGTTTAAATGAGCCAAGTAGAGACTCGGTTGAGTCCGAATTGACTTCGGGCTCTTCTGGTACTACTGGCATTTCGTCATACAGTTGGTGTGCAGGTCTTGGTGGGTTGGGCTTTCTTGAAACTGGGTACTTGAGTTATTTGAAGATTACGGGTTCGGATGCGTTTTGTCCCATTGCTGGTGGTTCTTGTGGTGATGTTCTTAACAGCAATTATGCTCTTGTTTATGGTAACTTTCTTAGTCTATATACTCACATTGTTATTACGGCTTTACTGATTGATTCATTAGTGAAAACTTCGACATTTAAGTGCAAACGAATTATTATGTTTGTAAAAGCTCCATTGCTCTCATTCCCGTTGTATATCCAATTGCAATGCTTAACTTTTAAATTATGTAAGGAAGCGGAAGTAGAATTAGATGCGTAATTGAAGAGGGAATGATGGAACTTTTACAAACATTATAATTCATTGCTATATGGAAGATTAGAAGTCAAGGTCTTCACTAAGCGGAGATTTTGACATTAATGAATCAACATATCATTACTTATGCATCCTTTGGTAACCTTTCTTACGGTTTTTACTTTTTGTTTATAATATCTATAATATAGATAGTTAAAGTCTTTAAGGAAATAAAGAGGGAAGTTTATGATCAAAAACATAAATCGTATATGTTGTGTCTGAAACCACAAGCCCCTTAAAAGTCAAACAGTCAGCGCTACGGAGAAGTTGAAGGTTCTTAATGTTTTAGAAGACTTGATAAGTGCCTTCATGCGGTGATGTTTATTTAGATTCACTGGACGTATCTGAGTTGACGATGGGGAACTCAAAAAACTTAAGTGGGACAAGAAAACTTTTTATGTACGAGTCTAGAATATAGCTTTCTTTTTCTATCTTATGGATTCTTCATGGGACCTGAATGACGTTGAAGCCTATAACTGACAATCATACTGCCATTGATGGTTACTAATAAGAGGTGCACAAAATATGCTAAAAAAAATGTTGTCATACTGTTAGTAACGTCTTTGACTATATATTCAACTACTTCGAGGCTGGATATTATATTTGACCATTATGCCAAAAAATATGGTATCAGTAACGTTTTCTGCTAGATGGTGATGATGTTTGCTTTAAGTATTTGTTGTGTAGAGGTGGTAATTTCAACCCATTTACTTATGAATGGGACGATTTCGGTATGTTTGGTCTTAAGTAGGCCAAATTAGAACATACTAAAAAGGAAATGTATCAAATAAGTTGAAAGTCGGCCAAAGTGCATTTTTTAATGCGTACAACCTTTCTAAAATCCTTTATACAGAAACTTAATTTAAAATATTATGATAAATATAGTTTTTGAATCATATGTAACAAACTACATTATTATAGCCATCAACTTAGATAATGGGTGATCTATTCGAAGAAATTAAAATTTATCTATACTTATAAGTTTACTTTGTTAAATATGATTATATAACACTGTTATTTGAAGAGAACCTTGTTTATAGTTCTTCTGTTTTGGCAGGTATTCCTCTTCCCGTAATTGGAATGGTTGCATATGGCGCTGCAGCATTCGTTGCACTAAAGTTGGCTGCAAAGGACTTGCCTTTTGGAATTGATGAAAGTGTTGGCGGATTAATTTTACTCGGGACAACTACGTCAATGGCAACTGCCAGCGCATACTTTTTGTACATTTTAAGCACACAGTTTCCAGGAGCCTCATGTGCTTACTGTTTAGTGTCCGTTCTCTTGTCATTCTCTTTGTTCTTCACAACTGCAAAGGTATATTTTCAACGTTTATATGTTCTGTTAAATATTTTTAATGAATTGTTTTTATCGTTACAGATATGAAGATATTTTATTTTTATAATATTTGTAGATTTTGGGATGGCAAAAAGTCCGAGAAGAAGCGGGTTTGCAGTTATGCATAGCTGGTCTCGTTTTTGCTGCTTTAAACAACTCATATAGTGCAGCCCTTCCTCCCCCTGAACGGTAAATTTATCACTGATAAACAACAATAGCTATATTATATTTTATGGATTGATGCATCACAGGTTTGCGTGTGTCTAATAATCTCTATGCTATTGTATTCTTGCGCTTTTCTGCTGCAGTTTTGGGGAGAAGTTTCTCCCATACTTTCCAACTGAAATCAAGGCACCTTCGAGTCCTCTAGCTCTTAAACTTGCAACACATCTGCGTTCAGTGGGAGCGAAAATGTATGGAGCTTTCTGGTGTTCACACTGTTTAGAGCAGAAACAGGTACTCGCTCACTCACTTTCTTCTTCATAATTCGTGCTTATGTCTGTTTTTGGTCCAGTCAAAAGTTAACAAGGGCTTTCTGTTTTAGGCTCTCGAGAATGGAAAATATGCTTCACAGATTTAAAAATATATATTGGGGTTTTCATATGTAAACATATATGGTTTACGCAACTTCAAATTTTGTACTAGTTGTAATGTCACATGTTTTATCGTCTGCAAATTGTATGAATGAGAACGACTGATATATGAAAACTTTCCAAACCAGTCGTAAGCCTAATCTTATTGCATAAGTTGAAATTTAAAAATAAGAATCCATGAATGTTGTTAGAGGTGGCAAATTTGATTTGTCAGGCGGTTGGGTAACAGTTCAAAATAGTTTGCCATCAAGATGGACACTTTTATAATACATGTTGAAATGGTTTGAGTTCGGTTGACCCCTCGAGCACTCATTTTTATGTTTTTTTAGTATTTAATGTTTTACAAAAACTAAATTATTACAATAATAGTGTGAAACTTTTACTAAAGAAGACTTATTACGAGGTGGGCATTAACAATACACTTTGGGAGCCTTTTGACCCATTTGAACCTCTTATAATTTAGCTAATTTTCTTGATTTGACACGTTTGAGATTAAGCATAACCCCAGTTGATCTATTCATATGTATATGGGTCGAAATTGTCTTCATTTAAGATTGTCATTATAATAACAATTGTGGCATAATATGTTTGTCCTCACATCCCCTGTGTGGCATATGAGCTGATATGTGACCTCCATCGAACTAAGAATCATAAAGGTTTAAAATTCATTGCAGATCGACATGCTTACTAAAAAGGCATATTGAGCTTATTTAATTAGAAAATTACCGTCTTCTTATTTATTCAGAGTCATGTTAGGTGTAAACATTATTTACGCTTTGTGGTATATGTGTAGATGTTTGGACGTGAAGCAGCAAAGCTGATAGACTATGTCGAATGCTACCCAGATGGATTTATGAAAGGAACCGATCTAAGTAAGGAATGTAAGAAGATTCAAATAGAAGGTTTTCCTATGTGGGTGATTAACGGTCAGGTGAGTATACTAACAACGATACTAGGTAAAATAAGAAAGTTGTCATTTGGCATTTAATATGTTGTCATTTCGTTGAAGATACTTTTGTCGATTTTTTTTTTATTTTTTATTTTTATTTTGAGGCCATTTTCGTCATTAGGCATCTTCTGTTCGAAATTGGTATAAATGTTACTCCACAAGATACATACGGAGGAGGCGAATATAATAGTTCCCTTAAAACTATGTTTAAGTTTGTAATCTAATTTTACGCCTATGAACTTAACTTTCCTGATCTCCACCTCTTAAGCATTATATATTTGTGGATTCCCCAGGTACTGAAAGGATATCAAGAATTCTCAGAACTTGCTAAAGCATCTGGATTTGAAGCCGGTGAATTCAGTGCAGAGCTGGCAGAGATTGCTAAAAGAGCTGCCGAGGCCGACGTTCAACCATGATTGAGTGTACATTTAATGTATGTTCACATCTCTTTCCATGTGACAGTGGTATTTCTCATACAAAGCATACATGGAATATCCGATAGGGTTTTGTTGGGTCGATATATTGTTGTTGTATGTTCACAGAAACCTGTCTTGGCTTATGTACGAAGTTGTAGTAGCGAGAAATTTAAGTTTGTTAAGATAAGATGTCCTAGTTGTGGACATCCTACAAAGCGCTTAGGTTATTATAATATACCAAACTTTGTTAGCAGATGTTTCATAAATAAAATTTAGATTATATTTCTGTACCATTGAGTCATTGACTGTATGATTTCTGTTCATTGAAATCGAGTCATATTATTTCTTCATCGTTGACATTGAACATTTTTCTTTATAAGAACAAGTAGTTTCACGATCATATAACGAAAGCACGATTTAGCCCTTTTAGCCAACAAATGACTCTTAAGCGAACTAAATATAATCATCGGGTATGAGATCTCATAGCATCTTGAGAAGTATATTGTCACGTTAAATTACCGATTAGCTTGGGGTGCGTTGATACTAGACCGCTGACAAATTTGTTTCATTACTCTTTCTTGTAAGGATCGAGGTACACAAAGGTGCAACTTATAAAACCATTTAGTAATTTGAAAATAAAGATAAGTGTTAAAACTATGGATTGTAGGACTTTACCCTAATAAAAGGGAGTCCTTCCAGAAATTCTCGATGGCCAAGGCAGAACCGAGACCAAGGAGGGGGTTTGGAAATAGTTTTCAACCAGCAATTGACGCGTCTCGGTTAATACCTCATTAACTGCGTCATTGCCCCAAGCGCAAAGATAATTTCTGGTATACCCCAACCCCTCTATTTATAATCAAAATCCCTTTTTTCAGTTCACACATACCACCGATGTGGGATCAATCTCAATTTTCAAATTTCCAAATTTCATGTTATCATTCCTGTTGAGGCTATTACTAATCCTAAGATGAAAACGAAGGCGGAAAATCGGCGTAGGAATAAAGTGGGAATGATAGAATATGTTAAAATTTTGAGTTACCTGTCAAATGCAAAAATTAGTAATACCAATTAACAAATTGTGTGCAAGGTATTGATGGTGAATTTTGTAAATATGGACCAACTTGAAAAAAATGTGATTTTAAGCATTATATACATTAAACGGTTTTGTGTAAAGATTTTAGCTGTACGGTTGCATTCGCTAACTGAAAAGAACCAGTTAACATCACATCCTGTGCACCAGTGGGCAGTGGTGTTATAGGTCTTCACCCGGGGAACGATATTTTGTATCGTCAGCACAGCTTTTTACTGAAAACAAACCATACTTCTTGCAAAATTTGAAAATAACATCGCGCCTTGCAAAGTTATTAAGCGATTTTGAACAAAAAAACGCCAATTATGCTTGTTTTTCTTATTCAACAGAAACTCCTAAAACAGGTATGCAACCACTCATGTAGAAGCCATAGTTACTGCCGAATTAATCACGCGCAATAATCCTGCTTGCATGTTGCAATGGAGACATTTTCATAAGGTATAATTACTTCTTTCACTTTTTTACGGAAATTTTTTCTGTAGCAAGTCAGTGACATTTGGTCATTTATATCCATGATGTAAAAACACTCATGATTCACATGCTGTATTTTTGTGTTCTGCTTTCACCTTATTAGAACGAAACACAACGAGAGATATGAATAATAGAAAACAGTCATTGAAAAAAGTTTCAATAATGTTACAAGCGAGAAGGTGGAAACATGTTAGAATAATTCAAAAGAAAACTCATTTTCAAGAAAAGGAGGATTGCGGAAAAACATATTTTGGGTACTTTAAGAATTTTGATATGAAATATTCGATTGAGAAATTGTCGGGTCATGGTCAATTTGGATATACTTATGTTTCTACTGATAAAGATAATGGAAATGGCGTTGATGTCAAGAAAATTTACAAATATACGGTAACTTGTGAACTGAAGTTTTGATTACGTTTCTGAGTAAGATGATTTGTCTGGTTACTACTTATGAATCTTACATTGAGTTCTTAAATATTATGTTTTCACGATCCAGATTAAGGATTCTTACTTTGATAATTCAGTTATTGTTCATCACCTAGTTGAGTGACCATTACTTGACTTATACTTTGATATCAAATTTACACCCAAAAACTAGAAACTATCACCAAAATATTACCGCCTGAAAAGGGTTATTACTAAGATGACATTTTGATGTAACCGACAAAGGATAGAGTGGGCAAACATGAACTTAGTAATCGTTAGAAATTTATTTTCTTTTTCTTTTTTGACAATTGATTATTCTTCTTGCTGCTGAGGAAGATGTTAAAGAAAGGTTTTGATATTGAAAGCATTAAACGGTCACGAGAATGTGGTTAAAATTATATAAAGCATATTAAGAAGACAGCTCCTAAGTGTACATAGTTATGAAGTATGTTGTATAAAGTGGAATCTTTTTTTAAAACTAGAACAATTCCAGCTTAAATTTGCAACTCGGTTCTTTCTAACAATGTTAATTTGTGAGAACATGAACTAATGTTTTACACTATTCATGTTATGTGAAGATAGTATGTTGTTGGACCGGATTAGGGAAAGTAAGAACTCTTCATCGATCTTTAATTTTGTGGTCAAACCTATTACTTCTCGAATTCTGAATTAATTTTTCATAATATGACGAATTCGACACCTATATGTGCCTATTAGTACTACTTCTTGTAGAATGTAAACAGGTATTGAAAAGTATTAAATCCACGTACTATTACTAATCTTCAAATGAAATACTAATCCTTTTGACTGCAGAAGTCAAAGCATACCTCATTTTGCAAGTATAGACTTGTAGTTCTAAGACTTAGCATAGTTTCTTCTATTCATGAAAGCTAGCCGTTACATTGAGAAAGATGAAGCAATTGTTGTAAGCCAAATGCTTACAGTTGCTCGTGAAAGATCCCCGTACATGATTTACCACTACTCAAGCCCTATGCATGATTCTTTTTTTCTGGTTCTTCTTTATATGTTCAACTTTTTTAGCACACACACGGGTTCAAGAAGGTGGTGACACGTCAGAAATTCCTCTTAACATTTCCGCTCTATCCAACATACGCGGATTTGTGAAATATGTTTGACTAAAACCGTTTACTCGACCATTTAGTATTTTATCTCATAATATAAAGTTATACCGAATAATTTCTTTTAAAACTCATATATTCATGTTTAAGTGTTTGGCTAGCACTCTTGACCAATAAAAATGGTTCTATTAGTCTAGAGGAAATGAAAGAGGTATGTTTGACATTGACCTTAAAAGTCAAACTAAATATCAGAATCGTATTATCTACTCTTACATAAAAATAGCTCGGTTTTGTGGCAGGCCTTGCTAAAGACATTCCTCGAGAGATGAAAGAATCATGTGTTTCGGAGATTTTAGAAAGTAGTAAAACTGTTATTATATGACAGTGTTTGATTCAGTTCATTTGACCACAAAAGTCAACATTTTGTGATACAGATTGATAGTAACACACATGGGTTGTTACTTTCACATAATTTGCTGCAGCCACTCTTCATGTTCATCAACTGGAGGGACATGACTCGGAAAAGTGGCAACACGTGAATTAGGAACTGAAAATCTATTTCGTTGCACGTTTTGATCACCGTTACAACTTCCAAATGGAAAGCAAAAAACTTTTACTTTTGAAGTTAAACATAAGTTTCTTTTAGTTCATCATTTAAACATACTTACAATTCAAGGGGAAACTCAAAATGATAAAGCCTTTACACACATTGCCACTTCTTTCCGGTTTTATAACAGTGTGATGTTTATTCATAAGTTTCATTCCAAATTCTTGACTGTTTGTCGAAATCAACGTTTAAAATTACTCCCTTTGAATTTAAAAGTCAATCTACTGTATCTGGCTTTTCCTTGTCAAATTAAAATTTGAAGCACCTTTATATTGGCTTAAAGGCTTCGATAGATAGATTTCTAGAAGAAGCCGATATGACATATAGATTGTAAGATAAACTTGTCAAAAATTTGAAGGCGGACAAGAAAAGTCAAAAACTTCGAGTTTTCATGAATTTATTTAACTTTTAAAACATCGCTATCGGCCAATTGAAAATCTCTAAACAAATGTCATGACACCCGACGTAGTTGTTTATATGGTTCACACGTCAGTACGGATACATACAATAACGGTAACTTTAAAGTTATATATATATTCAATAGACATATTAAAAATTGGATACAAATAATAGTTTTCGAAGTAAAATTTAATACATTTCTAAACATTTATCCCTGAATTTAAATAACTTCGTTGCTAAATGAAAGAAGACACATTGTGGCTTTTGACAAATGTCCTTTCTTTTTCACATTTCACATGTGACCACATCTATTTATTCTGCTCAATGTCATACGCTAATGGATATTCCAAATTAGATATTCGTATATTCGGATATTCCAAAATCCAAAAATCGTGAACTACGATATAAATTTTAGCTAATATCTAGGCACATAGCAGAGCTAGTAGGAGTCAGAGAGTGTTCGACCCCATTCAATTAGCTCAAATTTTATATAAATTTTAGCTGATAATTCAAATCTTTGAAAAGTTTTTAGTCGACCCAAAAAATAAAGTTGGCTCCCTTTTTTTTTTTTTTTTTTTTTTAACGGCAATGTTATTGATTCGAGAGCACAGTGACATCCAATTGGACGGTATGCGACCTACGAGCCATTTCACAGGGAAGGTCAATCTCCTATCAATGAGATAAGCCCTATTGACAAGTTGGCTCCTTTTAAGTTAAAATTTTGATTTCGTCCGTGTTTGAAGAAGTATAACATACCATAAATCAACTTTATCATGATGATATATTAAGCTTTTTTTCATGAGATTTAAAAAGGTTTTTATGACATACTAAAATTACCATGACATGCTAACATCAGTGGCGGCCCTGGGGTGTGCTGGTCGTGCGGTCGCACGGGGCCTCAGATTTAGAAAAGAATTTTTTTTTTTTTTTTTTTTTCTTTTTGGTACAAGCTTACAAATTATCTTTGTCCCACATTTGAGTCACAAGAGAAAGAAGAGTTTAGTTTTTACTTTTGTCCCACATCGGTGGAAGAAGAAAATGATTAATTGATTAGATAGCTATAAATTAACCTACCTATGCCTTTGAAAAAATCACACCACATACTTTCAATTTCAGGTACGTATTTGATTATTATTTATGTTTAATATTGCCAAAAGTATCGTATTGGATAGTTTATCTATTGTCTAAGAATGCAATATATATTATTTGTTACATAGTTAGTTAGTAGATAATTGTTAACTTGTTAAGTTTTTATTTATTTTTTATATAAAGAATGCATCCAACTAGAAATTTTGAATCGGGTTCTTCTAAACGCAAAAGAAAAGAAAATGAAGAACACTTTATTCGTAATCAAAGAGGTGCTATCGATAAATTCATTATCAAACAAGTACGAGAAGAGGTAACAGCTGAAGCTAATCGGGAATCATTTCAGGTAGAGGAAATAATAATCGAAGATAATACCATAAATGTTGATAATGTTCAATCTAACGATGATCATAGAGAAGGTGTAACACCTGAAATTGATGGAGAACCTAAAGAACAGGAAAATATTCCAGTCAACATATATGATCCTACGAATTGGGACACCCTCGATATTAAATAGAGAGATTTACTAGTGAAAAATGGTCCTATAAGAGATATATTAAAAGGTAAAGGTCCTAAAGATGTAAAAAAGAGACGTTTTTGTTCAGAATTTTATGATAAGTACTTACCAAACGGAGAGAAGCATCATAGAGATTGACTTGTGTACTTTAAGGATCTTGATAAAGTATTTTGTTTCCCTTGCAACTCAATACCTAATTTGTTGAAACGGTTAAACACTTATTCGGTTTCTTGTTTGGCATTTAAAATATTGTTGACTATTCTCATTACTGTTGCATCCACGGAAAGAAGCTTTTATGTAACATCCTAGTTACGAAAAATAATGTTTGTAAGTATTTATTTATTTTCAATAAGTATTTGTTAGAATGTAAGTTTAAGAAAAGGACTACCTTGGTAAGAAATATAGTTAATTGAGTTAAAAAGGATGAAGAATGATAATTATTTTGGTTAGATATTAAGTTAGTTAATTGTTGAAAGATGAGGGACTATAAGTGAAAATTCTGGAAAGTATATTTGGATGAGTCTGGAATTAGAATTCAACTTCCAGAATGTTGAAGAAGAAGATCGATTAGAAGGAGTGTGAGGAGAAAAGAGGGAGAAGCTTGATTAACCCGAATTGAAGCTTAAATTTCATAGAATTCATCAATTAGAACAAAGATAAGAAGATTAAGAACCTTAGTTTTTGGTTCTAGAAGGTATGATTTTATATTCAATTTAATTTGATGAAATTGAGCGTATATTTGGTGTTATAACACCATTTAGATGTTTATTTGATAAGTAGAAGTGTTTAATTTGATTTATTTAGATAAATGATTATTTTGGGGATAATCATGAAGTTGGAAGAATTGATAGAATTAAGCTTGTTTATATGTTAATTTGATGTTAGTAATTTATAGAAAAGCTTAGAAGATTTAAAGATTAGTTATATGAATTTTGTAAAAATTCATATGTTGTAAGTTTTAGAGAAGAAGTGAAGAATTGGTTAGATAAACTAATCATTGTAAGAATTATGTTAAAATGATTAGTTTGAAGTATATGAAAGGAAAGAATTGAAGAAAGTTACTTAATTTGTAGTTTGGATAAATTGGGGATAGTGTTATCCTAGTTGCCAAACGGGTCGTTTAGACCGTTGAAAATGGCGAATGTGTAGGAAATGGGTAGAAGGAAGAATTTACTACTTGCAATGTGTTACTTGTGAGTTATGTAATGTGTGTAAGATGTTTATAATGTAAGTTTGTGCATTTGATGCCAAACGGGTCAAAAGACCCGAAATAGTGGCAACTTGGGTAGAAGTTGCCAAACATGTCTAGAAAGAGTTAGAAAGAGTGGTAATGAAGTTAATACATGTATTTATATGTATGTAAGATATATTTAAAGGAAAATTTGTGTTTTGGTATAAAAACGCAGATTTGGAGAATAGAAGTGCAAGGAGAAAGAGTCGTGTATGTTGTAGTTTAATTCGACATCGAGGTGAGTATACTAGACTCATTTTCATATGGTTTTGTGTTTAAAGTTTGTATTAATGTATTAAAGATTGCTAGGTAAGTTATTCCAAGTTATAGTTAGTGTTGTTAGCGGAAATAAGGAGTTAAAGTGGCGTAAACTAACATGTAAGTGCAGGAAACGTTTGAAAAACGAAAATCAGCCAGAATGAGCCCCGAATGCGTCGCCCGTGGGCTGAATGCGAGGCATTCGGAGCTCAGTGGCTGATGTGGTGTTTTGTCATGTTGAATGCGTCGCCTATGGGTCCGAATGCGTCGCATTCGACCCCTAGACCAGTTTTTAGTGTATTTTAAGGTGCTTTAAGTAGAGAAATGATATATTAACTTATCATTATGATAGAGAAGAATGGAGAAGACATTTACATGTCGATAAGAAAGAGAATCGACTTTAATAGTCGGAAATAATTAGAGTTAACTATGTATATACCGCGAGGGTATGTAATTGAGTTTTAATAGTCGGAAAGAATTAAGAACCAACTTTATATAGTTGGAAGAAGAGAAAGATGAGACTTTAATTAGTCTTGGTATATTTTGTAGTCAATGATAAAGTTATATTATTTGAGCATATAATGAGAATTAAATCATAGAAGCTTTGTTATGATTGTTAGTTATATTATGGTGGTTGTTATTGTTATGTTATTTATTATGTGTGTGAAGTATGTTATATATTGCTATAATGAAAAGAATGGTTAGACACGACAATTTGATTGTCGGGAAAGAAAAGAAGTTGACTTTCAGTAGTCGAGAAGAAGTAGCATTAACTTTACATACCGCGAGGGTATGTATAAGTGTTAGATACGACATTTAGATGTCGGGAAAAGAGAAGAAATGATAGATACGACATTTAGTTGTCAGAAAAGAGAAGAAGTAATAGATACGACATTTAGTTGTCGGGAAAGAGAAGAAATGATAGATACGACATTTAGTTGTCGGGAAAGAGAAGAAGTAATAGATACGACATTTAGTTGTCGGGAAAGAGAACAAGTGTTAGATATGACAATATAATCGTCGTGAAGAGAAAAGAAGCAATTGTATAGAAAGAAAGAATAGATTTTTAAAGTAGTCATGTTAGATGAGATTAACATAATCATAAGGTATACTCACTAGCTTAACGCTAATATATTATGTTAATTGTATGTTTTGTAGGTAATCGAATTTAATGGCAAGGCAAGCTAAAGAAGAAGGGAAGGAGACCGTTGTAGAGATTAAATGTTTAAAAAATGTTTTTGTAAGAGTTTCCGCTCCAAATTGTAAAATGAGATGAAATCAGTAACACCTTAGAATATTAATTACATGTTTTAAAAAAAAATATATATATATATATAGTGTATTTGGTTCCGGGTGTTTCAAGTTGGTATCAGAGCTCTGATACCAACTTGTAACACCCAGAACCAAATACACACCTTTTTTTTTTTTTTTTTTTTTAAAAAACATTTATCAATCATTCTAAGGTGTTACTTATTTCATCTCATATCTATTTTCCACAATTACACTTTTGGTCCCTCATCTTTCAAGGCTTTATTAAGTTTACTTATTTAACCACAATAGTTAACAATGTAACTCCTTTCTAACCAAGACTAACTATTTTTCTTACCAATTTAGTCCTTTTCCATTTCTAATTTCTATTAAAGACTAAAACATAACATATATCTATAAAATATTCTTTATCCGAAACTAGGATTTTACAAATCTTCCCTCCTTCTACCGATTTCGTCCCCGAAATCTATTCTTCGTACAAACAAACATAAAACTCACTTCTTTCACTCTCCGGATTCTAAATAAAATCTGATCTTTTTCCATAATTCCAAAGAATTTTAACTACCTTGATTTACTTATTCTAAAGTTGCTTCACTTTTTGGTCAAAATAACTATCGTTTTCAACATAAATCAACTTTTCATCAATTTCTATATCATATACTATCTCGAATAACTCTAACAAATAAACAATTTCTAATTCTTAAAACAAAAAATTTCTAAACGGTCTAAATAACCGTGGACTAAAATTCCGTCTCTATGTAAATCGTATTACCCATTTCCGTAAAGAAACTTCTAACACATTTTCTCTAATCCTCTTCATATAAAAATGACATTACCTTTCTAAAAGCTTGGCTAATTTCATTAGCCACCATTACTAAACATCCAAATTCTATCTCATCTTCTTTATAACAACTACTTCTTCCCTCTCAAATTCTACTAATAAGAAAATATACTGCTAACAAAATATAAAAATTATAATCGTCGTGAAGAGAAAAGAAGCAATTGTATAGAAAGAAAGAATAGATTTTTAAAGTAGTCATGTTAGATGAGATTAACATAATCATAAGGTATACTCACTAGCTTAACGCTAATATATTATGTTAATTGTATGTTTTGTAGGTAATCGAATTTAATGGCAAGGCAAGCTAAAGAAGAAGGGAAGGGGACCGTTGTAGAGATTAAATGTTTAAAAAATGTTTTTGTAAGAGCTTCCGCTCCAAATTGTAAAATGAGATGAAATCAGTAACACCTTAGAATATTAATTACATGTTTTAAAAAAAAAATATATATATATAGTGTATTTGGTTTCGGGTGTTTCAAGTTGGTATCAGAGCCTTGACTTGTGTGATTTGGGTATCGTGAGGATACCTGAACTCAAGTTGAGGCTTTGAAGAAGAAAGATCAATGGGAAGAAAAGCTTGCCTTGCAGTAACAGAAAGAATAAGAAAGAAATTTTGTAAGAATTGGTAGAACGCCTTAGTCTGAGATGTGCATTGATTTTTATTGGGTATACAAGAGTTAATATTGTTTGAAATTAACGTCTGGCCAACGGTAATTTCGAGCATATGATACGATAGTATATCCGATATGGTCAATATATGTTAAGGACGAAGGGCAAATGGGTAAGAAAGTGTAAGAAGTATATAACTATAATTTATATGCTATAGTATTTTGTGTTACTAACTGTATGTGATTTAGTTAGTAGAAATGGAAAGAGAAGAAGGTAGTCATCGGGTGGATGACGTAAAGAAAAACAGGGATGTTCAGATGATATAAGCTAAATATATTAGCCAAATTTTTGAGAAAGAAATATTATTTGTTATTTATTGGGTTAAAGAAGAAGTGGCAGAAAATTGAAGATGAGAAGATTGATAGAATATTGGTAGAGAAAGAATTAGAGTAGAAAGAAAAGGAAGATTCACAGAATGAAGATAATCACCCCGATCAGCAGGAAGAATTGGTAGAGAGATATAAGAAATGAAGATTTTAAGAAGCAATCTGCGTAATATTTTGTCCACCTTTTATAGTGAACAAAGTTACTTGAGAATTTTGGAAATTGAACAGAAAAATAAGATTGTGAAAGAGATAATAAATGATTTGCTGAAAGAGCAGGATTTTGTTTAAAATATGTGGTAAGTGAGAAGATAAAGATGGATCGTTATATGTCGTGTTTTAATCAAGACATTTGCGATCATGTTTTAACTTTTAATCCTCTAACTTTTGAGGATAAGATTGAGGTGGCAAGAAAAAGAGAGTTAGAAATTTTAAATTTGCTCTAAAGAGGAGAAAAAGAAACGAAAGGTAGGGTATATGCAAGAATCATCGAAGAAAGGTAAGAGTATGAGAAGAAACTTTGATAGAAAGATTAAGAATTTTGAAAGAGAGTTTGAGAAGAATGAGTCATCGGTCATTTGTAGAAAGTGTGGCAAGGAAATGTTTATAGTGAATGAAGATGTGTTGCAAACGGTTATTACTTATGTGGAAAGCTCGTTCATGTTAACATAGAATGTCCTAATCCGATCAAGAACGTGTTATTAGTAAAAGGAGATAGAGTATGTTCAATGACATTATTCGAAGTTGTCACAGAATTTGAAAGATTTTGATCGGACTGAGAAACTCCTTTGTTATTCAAAAGAGAAAACAGTAAAGGAGAAAGATAAAGATTTGAAAGGTTAGAAATGTTAGAAGATAGTTTGGAAGTGCAGAATTTTGGAAAGAAAGACATGGTTAGACAATTTTTAAAAGTGGTTTAGGTGTGTAACCCGTAACCGAAACTACTGGAAGGATAAAGATTGTTAATGTTAAAGATTCGGAAGGGAAGAAGTTATCGTCATGGTAAGAAAAGAAAAGAGAGAAGTAGAGTTCAGAGTTGAGTTGATGAATCAGTTGTAAGAATTGTTAGATAAAGATTTTATTCGCCACAATTATTCTTCTTAGGGTGCACCAATTTTGTTTGAGAAGAAGAAGAGATGGCAGTATATGTATAGATTTATGATAACTTAACAAGTTAACAGTGAAGAGTAGGTACCCGTTATCCAATATAGATAATCTTTTTGATCAGTTGAAAGTAGAAGAAGAAGATGTACCGAAAGAAGTTTTCGTATGAAGAGTAAGAAAGAGAATGATAAGTATTTGAGGCAGATTTTGGAGATTCTTAGACGAGAAGGATTGTGTGCAAAATTCTCTAAATGTGAATTTTGGCTAGAAGAAATCCAACTTTTGGGTTAGGAAGTTAACATGGAAAGTATAAGGGTAGATCCGATGAAAGATTTAGAAGTTACATGATGCCTTTTATTTTGGATTAGATTGTGTTTTAATACAATATGGAAGAATTATTTGCTTATGCGTAGAAGCAAATGAAAGAATACGAAAAGAAGTATTTCGATACAAGATTTAAAATCGGAAGTTATTGTGTTTGTCTTAAAGGTTTGAAGGCATTACCCTTGTAGAGAAAGATTTAAAGGTGAATGTTATTGTAGAGGTAATGAGTAGAAAGAATTTATAACTGAAAAATGAAACTTAAATTTTTGGCTTCGTTTGTTAAAGCGGTTTAGTTAGAAGCAATTAAAGAAGAAGAATTGAAAAAGAGAAAGAATGTCGGGTCAAGTGCAGAATTTTGTAGAAGATAATTGAAGTTTAAAGACTCGATTTGGCAGAATTTAGATTTTGAATTCATCGAGATGTAAGAAGATTTGGTTAGACGAAGCTTATAAGTCTAAATATTGTATTTACTTCGGTAGAAGAAGATATATAAGGATTTGGAAGAAGATTATTGGCGGCTAAGTATGAAAAGAGATATTGCGAAGTAAGTAGAAAGATGTTTAACATGTTTGAAGATTAAAGCAAAGCATCAAAAGCCTTATGGTAAGATGTAACCGTTAGAATTACCGGTTTGAAAGTTAGAAGAGAATGTGGTGCATTTGGTGACGAAGTTACCAAAGTATAGAAGAAAGAATGATACTATTGGGTGATCGTGGATAAGATTGACAAAGAATGTTCATTTTTGCAAGATAAAGAAGCTAAATTTTAGAGAAAATGGCGGAAATGTTTGTAAAGAAAATTTTGGGAGGATATAGAGTTTTAGTATCGATAGCATCGGATAGAAGAAAAAGAAGATCAGTAGAGTTTTTAATGTTGACGATTTGTTAATGTTGAAAGTTCTACCATGAAAAAGAGTAACGGGGAAAAGCTATTTACCGGTTAGAATTTCCGAGAAGTTAAATGAGGAAGAAGTGGATTAGAAGTTGTGTTATATAGGAGAACCGATAGCTATTCATGACCGAAAAGTGAGGTAGCTTTGGAATAAGTAGATTGATATGATTAAGATACATTGGAAGCATAGAAGAAGATACAATCTTATTTGGAAGCCGGAGATAGAAATGAGGAAGTTTTATCCTCAATGGTTTACAAGAATAGATTTCGGGGACGAAATCTTTAGAAGGAGGGAAGAGTTGTAACATCCTAGTTACGAAAAATAATGTTTGTAAGTATTTATTTATTTTCAATAAGTATTTGTTAGAATGTAAGTTTAAGAAAAGGACTACCTTGGTAAGAAATATAGTTAATTGAGTTAAAAAGGATGAAGAATGATAATTATTTTGGTTAGATATTAAGTTAGTTAATTGTTGAAAGATGAGGGACTATAAGTGAAAATTCTGGAAAGTATATTTGGATGAGTCTGGAATTAGAATTCAACTTCCAGAATGTTGAAGAAGAAGATCGATTAGAAGGAGTGTGAGGAGAAAAGAGGGAGAAGCTTGATTAACCCGAATTGAAGCTTAAATTTCATAGAATTCATCAATTAGAACAAAGATAAGAAGATTAAGAACCTTAGTTTTTGGTTCTAGAAGGTATGATTTTATATTCAATTTAATTTGATGAAATTGAGCGTATATTTGGTGTTATAACACCATTTAGATGTTTATTTGATAAGTAGAAGTGTTTAATTTGATTTATTTAGATAAATGATTATTTTGGGGATAATCATGAAGTTGGAAGAATTGATAGAATTAAGCTTGTTTATATGTTAATTTGATGTTAGTAATTTATAGAAAAGCTTAGAAGATTTAAAGATTAGTTATATGAATTTTGTAATAATTTATATGTTGTAAGTTTTAGAGAAGAAGTGAAGAATTGGTTAGATAAACTAATCATTGTAAGAATTATGTTAAAATGATTAGTTTGAAGTATATGAAAGGAAAGAATTGAAGAAAGTTACTTAATTTGTAGTTTGGATAAATTGGGGATAGTGTTATCCTAGTTGCCAAACGGGTCGTTTAGACCGTTGAAAATGGCGAATGGGTAGGAAATGGGTAGAAGGAAGAATTTACTACTTGCAATGTGTTACTTGTGAGTTATGTAATGTGTGTAAGATGTTTATAATGTAAGTTTGTGCATTTGATGCCAAACGGGTCAAAAGACCCGAAATAGTGGCAACTTGGGTAGAAGTTGCCAAACATGTCTAGAAAGAGTTAGAAAGAGTGGTAATGAAGTTAATACATGTATTTATATGTATGTAAGATATATTTAAAGGAAAATTTGTGTTTTGGTATAAAAACGCAGATTTGGAGAATAGAAGTGCAAGGAGAAAGAGTCGTGTATGTTGTAGTTTAATTCGACATCGAGGTGAGTATACTAGACTCATTTTCATATGGTTTTGTGTTTAAAGTTTGTATTAATGTATTAAAGATTGCTAGGTAAGTTATTCCAAGTTATAGTTAGTGTTGTTAGCGGAAATAAGGAGTTAAAGTGGCGTAAACTAACATGTAAGTGCAGGAAACGTTTGAAAAACGAAAATCAGCCAGAATGAGCCCCGAATGCGTCGCCTGTGGGCTGAATGCGAGGCATTCGGAGCTCAGTGGCTGATGTGGTGTTTTGTCATGTTGAATGCGTCGCCTATGGGTCCGAATGCGTCGCATTCGACCCCTAGACCAGTTTTTAGTGTATTTTAAGGTGCTTTAAGTAGAGAAATGATATATTAACTTATCATTATGATAGAGAAGAATGGAGAAGACATTTACATGTCGATAAGAAAGAGAATCGACTTTAATAGTCGGAAATAATTAGAGTTAACTATGTATATACCGCGAGGGTATGTAATTGAGTTTTAATAGTCGGAAAGAATTAAGAACCAACTTTATATAGTTGGAAGAAGAGAAAAATGAGACTTTAATTAGTCTTGGTATATTTTGTAGTCAATGATAAAGTTATATTATTTGAGCATATAATGAGAATTAAATCATAGAAGCTTTGTTATGATTGTTAGTTATATTATGGTGGTTGTTATTGTTATGTTATTTATTATGTGTGTGAAGTATGTTATATATTGCTATAATGAAAAGAATGGTTAGACACGACAATTTGATTGTCGGGAAAGAAAAGAAGTTGACTTTCAGTAGTCGAGAAGAAGTAGCATTAACTTTACATACCGCGAGGGTATGTATAAGTGTTAGATACGACATTTAGATGTCGGGAAAAGAGAAGAAATGATAGATACGGCATTTAGTTGTCAGAAAAGAGAAGAAGTAATAGATACGACATTTAGTTGTCGGGAAAGAGAAGAAATGATAGATACGACATTTAGTTGTCGGGAAAGAGAAGAAGTAATAGATACGACATTTAGTTGTCGGGAAAGAGAACAAGTGTTAGATATGACAATATAATCGTCGTGAAGAGAAAAGAAGCAATTGTATAGAAAGAAAGAATAGATTTTTAAAGTAGTCATGTTAGATGAGATTAACATAATCATAAGGTATACTCACTAGCTTAACGCTAATATATTATGTTAATTGTATGTTTTGTAGGTAATCGAATTTAATGGCAAGGCAATCTAAAGAAGAAGGGAAGGGGACCGTTGTAGAGATTAAATGTTTAAAAAATGTTTTTGTAAGAGCTTCCGCTCCAAATTGTAAAATGAGATAAAATCAGTAACACCTTAGAATATTAATTACATGTTTTAAAAAAAAAAATATATATATATATATAGTGTATTTGGTTCCGGGTGTTTCATTTTATAAACTAAAACTCTTAAAATCTTATTTGCGGTCGACCATGTCTCAAGAGAGATTAAATGCATTGGCTTTAATTTCAATTGAGAACAAGTTTCTTGATAATATTGATTATGAAAGTATAATAGATTAATTTGCTTCAAAAAATGCTAGAAAATCGATGTTTGGAAAATAATAATGTAACTCGTGTTAATCATAATGGAAAGTATTTATTATAAATTTTATGGAGTCTCTTTTATTTTTTTGCACCAGGCCTCCGAAATGTCAGGACCGGGTCTGGCTAACATTATTATGATATAGATTATTTATATCAGTCTCGAGGATATTATGGTGACTTATCGCTAGATGAAAACCGACACATTGTGGCTTTTAACAAGCGTCATTTTCTTCTTCTATGTGACCATAGTTATTCATACTCTTTAATGTCATAATATATGAAACTTGAATATTCGCATTTTCGGATATTGGTGTTTTGACAAAAATTCGTTACTGTAGAAAGAACCGAATATATTGGACGGGGAGAAGTTCCCCTATAATACTTTGAGCGTGAGAGCAAATATCGATTTATGAGGAAATTTTAAATTCATGAAATAAAGATAAATAAATTAGGAGAAGTATATGTTTGACGCCTTAAGAGTGGTTAGGATGTTAGATACATATCATATTTAGATAATAGCGGGCACCCTCTATTTGGTGTGATTATACCTCGTTGTCCATGCCCTTATTTTTGTTTGTTTTTTAACTACCTCTTAGTGTGTAATCCGGTGCTACCCGCCTTTTGGTTTGTGTGTTGGTTAAGATGAAGTACTTAATGGAGTCGTTCGGACAAGAAGCCGAGACAATTAGAAGATAATAACAATTGCAAACAAGATTTCTAAGAAGCACAAACTAAAGCCACTTCCGTAATGTATATAACAATACTTGAAGTTGCATATGGAACCTCAATCCACCAAATAAGCATTAAACCGAAGCCTTCTCCAGCTAGTACATTCTTCAGAGAGAAATTTCTAGTTGCTTTTTGCGGCTCGCTCATGGTACTATTAGCTTTAAAGCTAAGACAAATATACATGATTACCTCCGGATCAATGACATATATCAGTCAATTTACCACAAATATTCGGTTAAGAGTTCTGAATATCTATCTTGGTTTACAAAGTTTACATTTATAATTTTAGGAAAAAGTTACATCACCAACTTAGTAGTTCAATTTCTTGTTTAGTTAGTTTCGGTAAGTAGTATAGGTATATATATAATAAGATTGTCAAACAACATGTTGTGGAAGCAATTAGAATCAAACACATAATCAATATTAAACAAGTTAAGAATTGTACATTTATTTTTGATTTAACTCGTTTAGGATTTATAGTGAAATCCTAACAAACTTGTATGCTAGTACACGTTTATGTTTCCTTCAACTCTTGTCTAGCTCCACAACCCTTGTCTAGTTTGCTTGCTTTAACCCGTGTGCTCGAACCTTACATCCTAGGTGTTGAATCAACTGAAGTCGATCACCAACAAAAACTAAAACCCTTGGGTTTATTGAATCGATCGAATAAGAACAAGGGGAGAAATCGATTTGGGTTTAAGAACCCTAAAATCGATTATGGGATATCTAGAATAAGGGACTTGGTGTTCTTAATATAGTTAAGCAATGTCCTGGAGTCGAATATGTATTATAATTAGAAAACCTTCATAATTACATAATACATTCTTCTTTTATTAAATATTACACTTAACATATTAAGTAATATATAATAAATATATAAACGTATAGTCATGTCTAAATGTCAATGTGTGCAACCTCGTAGGCTCACATATTTATTGACACACATTTTATTTGACGTGTTCAAATACCAACAAATATCTGATGTTATTGTTTAATTATTTTAATGCAGTGTGTAAAAGACAATTTTCACCATTTTACGAGTTAAATTTGCTATTGTACCATTTAGTCTACTTAACCTCAAAAGCAGGTATGTACCTCTAAACCTAATACATTAGTACATTACACTTCATTTTCTTCCTACCTCGTCGAACTTCTAATCCTAAGCAGTAGGTGAATCGCGTGGATGATCCTGTATTCACTTAACCAATACTTTTATAAGACCACTCACAGCGGTTCCATCCCTTTTCTATCCCTTGCTTCATCAGTGGTTCCACCGATGACACCGATTTCGTCGGTCGCCATCAGTTAGTTTTGATCGGTTGAAAAAATCAAGCTTTCGTCGGTTTTAAGAAAGAAAAGGGATGAAAGAGTGGTATAAAAGTGGGCCCCACTTTAATAAAAATTCAATTTTTTTATTTTTTTATTTTTATAATCGTGTTCTATTTTGTATTGTTTTTTTTCCTTATTAAATGTAATTGTATTATTTTTATAAAATATGTAGAGTCTAGAAAAACTGACTAACCAGTAACTGTTGGCAGTGATTTAGTCAGTTGGGTGTCAGTTTTGTGTCAGCTGACGTGACGCTGAGTTGGCAAAAACTGACCGTGTCAGTAGAAACAACGGTTGGGAGTGGTCTAAGTAAAAAAATTACTTCCCACATATATCCCCTAAATTGACCTTATAAAAACAAAGTTAATACAAGGTGATTTTAGAGGTGTTTGTTGTTTGAGTCAATCAAGTTATCACACATATTAGCACGACCATCTTATGAATTTTAAGGGTGTGCAATTTGAAATAAACCTTAAAATAAATAATATATATTTAATTATTAGCTACAAAATGAAAACTAAATTCTGTAAAAAAGAAAGGAGCTTGTAAAACAAGGCTCAAACACGTAACCCTGGACAAACGTAGGGGTGTAAACGAGTCGATCCCGAGCTCAACCAAGCTCGAACTCGGTTGTTTAAGTTTTACAGAGCTCGAGCTCGGCTTGTTTCGAGCTTTATATGTGAAACTTGAACTCGTCTCGTAAGACATACCCCACACTCGAGCTCGGCTCGTTTAAGTAAAATATGCAACATTTTATTATTTTTTTATTTATTTAAGTAAAATATTTATATATTATTTAAATATATATTATTATATTTATATAAATAAAAAGCTTGTTTAAGATCGTGAGTTCAGGGCATGCAGCTCGAGCCCGGTTAATAAACGAGTTTTATATTATGTTCAAATTCGACTCGAGCTTATTTAGACTCGACTCGAATCAAGTTTTTTACAAACCAAGCTCAAGTAGTTTACGAATAATTCGAATCATTTACACCCCTTAATCTAACCTGGTGGGCTACACGTAGTTTTACAAAATAAATTAAAATATTAACTATACTACTTAGGACTTTATCTAATAGAAGTTTAATCATTTTGATTAGGTGGCCCACTTTGAATATACGTTTTGGACGGTTTAGTGATTAAAGAACCTCAAAATAATCCAATTAAGATAAGATAATTTTAATATTATCTTGATTGACACTTTTTAATACAAATCACATATCCAACCACTTTTTAATAAAACAATTCCAATTCTTTAATAATTATTACACCTATTTTATCTACTCGGTCCAATTTGGTACACAAACTTGGTATACTTTTATCCCAAACAAGGGGCCCTCAAGTCCATGACCCCCACCCTAAATCCAACGGTCCAGATCAATTCCCACTTGCACACATCTCAAGACCAATTAGTAACTGTAGAAACTCGACACCGTAATCGTAGCGCTCCCCATCAAACTCGGTCAGAATCGAATATTCCATCCGCATATCCGCCGTCAGATCAGATTCCCTCTCATCCCAATTGTTATTATTGTTATCAAATTCAATCTCCTATTATATAAATCTCAATCCCAAATTTTCATCAAATCATACATATCGATTAAACAAATCATGGCTGAAGAATTATCGCCGGAGCAAATTAAAGTAATTCATAAACTCAATATCTTCAAAATCAAAGGCAGAGATAAACGTAATCGGAAAATTTTACGAATCATCGGAAAAAACTTTCCAGGTACTTTTTCATCATTTTTTTCATCAATTATTGCATCAATTTTTCACTAAGTTTTCATCAATTTTTCGCTATTTTTCGCTAATTTTCATCAATTTTCCCTAATTGTTCGCTAATATTTACTAATTTTTGCATCAATTTTTCATCAATTTTTGCATCAATTTATCATCAATTTCTCACTATTTTTCATCAATTTTTAACTAATTTCCATTTTTCACTAATTTTTCCTCAATTTTCACTAATTTTTGCCTCAATTTTTGATCTATTTTTTTTAACGATTGTGATATGAATTGTTTACAGCGAAGAGTTTGAACGCAGATCTATTGAAAAAATATCTAGAAGTGAAAGTATTCCCCAAACTTGAGAGACCGTTTGTTGTAGTCTATATTCATACTGACGTCAATAAGAGCGACAATTTCCCCGGAATCTCGGCTCTCCGATCTGTTTACGATGCGATTCCGATCACCGTCAAACAATATCTTGAAACTGTTTACTTTGTTCATCCAGATCTACAATCCAGAATCTTCCTCGCCACTTTTGGCCGCTTTATCTTCACCGGAGGGTAAGTTGTACTTTATGCATCAAAACTTGTAACATCATCTGGTTTTAGTAATTTTCAGTTTAGTTAGTTTTTGAACTTGAATTTTTTTGTGCACAGTTTATATGCAAAGCTGAAATATGTGAGTAGATTAGCGTATCTGTGGGAACATGTGAGAAGGACCGCGATCGAGATTCCTGAATTCGTGCACGATCATGATGAGGATCTGGAGTATCGTCCAATGATGGATTATGGTATAGAAAGTGACCATCCTAGAGCTTATGATGCGCCCGTGGTTGATTCCTCTGTGGCGGTCTACTCGATGAGGTGTATCTCGTAGAATAAATTGTGAAAAAACGCAATGGAAGTTCTGCTTTAGTTTGTGCTTGCTTAATTAGTTTTCCTGTTTTGTTGTTTGTAAATTGTTGATGCTGGTATTATAATTCGCGAATATAGAGTGAGATATTAATCTACTTGTTAGTTATGAAAGGTCTCGCGGTTAATTACTGCTCGTTTGTTCGTGGTTAATTACTGCTTGTTCATTCTTTGTTGCATTCAAAATTGCTTAGATTAAGTTAAAACCTAGAACAATGGTTGATCGATTACTTGACTCAACAGGCCAAATCTCCAACTCCAGGTTTTACTTGACTTGATCGCGTTCATGCAGGCGTGCTTAAAAAACAATTCGATGAACAATAATAAAATGCAAACATTCAAGATCAGAATCAAAGAATTCTATTCAACAGTAGAAAAAACATAATCATATTCAAGAGTAAATTTCGCTATGGTTATATATCAGATTGCAACATAATTATCAAACACATTCGAAGCCTAAAGAATTCCTGATAACAGTAGAAAAACAAAATCGTATTTAAGAGTAAATTTTGTCGGTTATATCAGATTACAACTTGTTAATATCATACACATTCGAAGCCCTTAGAGTTCTTGATCATCATCAATTCACTTTCTCTTGTCAATACATTCTCTTTTAATTGATGCAACGAAGAGAGATGTTGTTCCAACTCTTGTACATCAAACCCATCAACCGAGTGACAGTACCACGGTAATACCCCACTACAACTCACAGGAACCATGTCACCACCACGCCTCTTTTCCGCCTCTAGTTCCTGTGAAACAACCTCGTAATCTTGATTGAGAAGTTCTGTTATCTGCACGTCATCATGTGGTTGTAGATAGTTCTGGGCGGTGTTTTCTTGGTTACTATTATTACTGGTGAGATAGCGGTCAACAACAGTCTCTGCATTGGGGTGTCCGAATGAAAAAACCCGACCAGCAGGTGAGTTAACGAGGATGGCGATCTGGGCACCAGTCAAGACACATAGTTCAGAGGCTTTCTTGAAGAGCCCGGTTCGACGTTTGGAGAATGTGACTTGACGGGTATTGTTTTTTTCGATTTTCTTGATTTCGATCTTTTGACGCCCTCTTGACGTCTTCTTCATGCTGGTGCCGCAAGCAATGTTTGTTAGAACCATGGCGTGATATGTTTTACTGGGTGTAAAAGGTGAAAAGAATGACCGAAGAATGGTAATAAGAAAATTTAGGTTAAAAAAATATACCGAGTGTATTTATAAAGATGCCGGGTAATGAAATAAATCAAGATTTACGGGTCTTCTTTTTTATGGTAATGTTTAACATTACCATATTTAGATTAAACATATTTAGAAACTTTACTTATTCTAAAATATAATGGATTTGGTTATTTTGTTCGATTAATGTTAAAATGTTTAAAAGTTTCAATTCTTATAATTTAGATACCGATGGTTTATGGTTTAATTATGAAATACTAGCTAAGTTTTACTAATAAGCAGTGGAGATATGAACAAGTGCGGTATTTATGAACGCACATGACCTTAGTTCTTGAAGACTTCATATATTTAGACCCCATACTATAACTATAACTTTGATTATATCGATAACTAGGACCTCCGTATGTGTATCCTCAACATAATTTTATAAAGTTAATATATTTTCTTAACCCAAAATAAGCTAGGCTTGGTATAAAGTTAATATGGTTATGCTTTAGATGTTTTTGCCGGTTTATCTTGGATCGTCTTAAACGGTATGGCTAGTTTTTCAGACGATGGTTTTGAGTTATTATTGTAAGATGCAACGTAAGTTGGTATGTGTTTTAAAGTTATAGTTAACCTACATACGTAATAGAATAGATTAAATGTTAACAAGTGTTTAATTGAAATAACTAACGATATTCGAATTATACATAGAGTCGAAGAAAATAGAGTTTTTCTTGTATCACGATGGAAATACACTTCCTATAATGTTAGCTCATGGAATAACTAACAAGAGGATATTCCCTAAACTAACATTTGTGAAATAGTGATGGGGCATGATGAACATTAGTCTTTCTGCTTAACTTTTTATTTTTTATTTTATTTTTTTCGATTTAAATTTTATCTATTCTTTTTGGGTTACGTTATTAAATAAAGTTAGTATTCGTTCATTTCGACTGATTGTTAAATTTTTGTTTAACTTTCCTTTTTTTGGGTAACGTTTTTTCTTTTCTAATATTTGGTTACTTTTTACTTTTTGAATTACGGCATTAAATTAAGTAGTTGCATTTTCATTTCGTTTATTTGTTGATTTTTGGTTTTAGCTTATTGTTTGGGTTACGTTATATGTTTAAAGTTACGCGATTAAATAAAATAGTTATGTATTGATTTCGATTGTTTAATTTATTAATTTTTATTGTTATATTATCTTTTTTGTTTGATGTTTTTTCAACTATTCTTAATTCTATGTTGTTGTTTTTGTTTTCAGACTATCAATTAAAATATAAGTTTTTTAACCCGTCGTAACGCGCGAGCATAAAAACTCGTTGTACGCATCTCACATCAAACTAATTGATTTTGAGAAAATTAGTTTATCAATTTCAGTTAGTATATACCTCTATATATCTTCAAGGGTATCAAATAAATCAATCGATTCATCTTTATAACTCTTGTAAAATATATCATTTTCAGGGAGCTATATATGTTAGAAGCTGAGGACATTATAAACTAGGGGGAGCGTGGTTTGACTTGGCTTAGTTTTTGCATAAAACCTAAACAAAATTGAAAATTTAGGTTTTCAAAAGTTAGAAACCGTTTGGTTAAGTTTTAAATTGGTTTGGTTTTAGGATTTACGGAGTCAAATTTGTTTCGGTTTGGTCTTTAATCGGTTTTCTTTTAGCTTTTATTAGTTCGATCTGATAAACAAAATCTTTGTTCTTTTTTTCTTTTGACATTAAAATATATTTTTGACTTGAAAATAGAATTAATAAGCCAATATATATTGTCATTCTACATATAACGATTATGACATAAAAAACTAGTATGTTCATAATAATTACATACGGAGTATAATAAGTTTATATTTTAATGATATATTATAAATGTTAATGTTCGGTTTTTATGGTTCGATATTTGAAGTAAAAGCAAAATTAAACCAAATACTTTTGTTTTTTATTAATAAAAACCAAATATTCGTTTTTGCTTTGGTTTGGTCGGTTTTGATTTTGTTTTCGGTTATTCTGTCCACCCATTAGAAACATTTCATGATGAACAACCTATTAGGAGATGAATATGACCCTAGTTTTTCGTTCTTATTTCTTTTGTTACAAATCATGTTTTTCTCTTCATTTGTTTTAAAATCATGTATATATGTTGTTTTTTTAGATGATGTTGGCATTATTTATGGAATGTTAAATGTTGTTTTGAGCGAAACTTCTATTAGCTAACTAGTAAGGGAAAATATAAAGGAACAAGAGTTAATAACAAATCGTTTCTACGATTATTTTATATTGCTGATTTCATCTATAAGTTTAAAAAGATATATAGCTCTAATTTTTTTAAAATTAATTATGTTTTTCGTCATTAAAATGAATGTCCGTTATAAATTAATGTATAGCTTAATGTAATAACATGTCTTAAAAGAAATTATTTCTTTAATATTTATTAGAGTAAATTACATAGATCGTCCCTAAGGTTTATATGCAATTACGGATTTCGTCCCTAACTTTGAAAAGTTGCATAGATCGTCCCATTGTTCAAACTAATTACTCATTTCGTCCCTAATTTGGAAGTCCGTTAATTTCTATCGTTAGCCTTCCCTCACGTGTAAAACACGTGAGGGTATTTTAGTAATTTCGCATTTATTCTTCTATCTTCACCTTACACCTTCTCCACCCCAAACTTTCTTTTTTCAAAATCAAATCAACCTAAACATACCTTATTTTTCCCAAATTTAGATTCTTCAAAATCAAATCAAACAACTCAAATCTAACCTAAACCTAAACATCATTACAACCGATTCTACTTATTAAAAAAAAAAGTTCCTAAAAACAAATTTGTATCAAAATCATAAATTTTTTCTAAAAACACAAACAAATATTTGATAATGATGAACTAGCAACCCTGAAAGTTTCAGATCTAATCAAATTGATGTGTGTAAGGATATCATGAGACAAAGATCTTCGACGTGTTTGAAAGCACCACCCCCTCTCCGTCGCTGCAACCGTCACTTCCATTACCGGCAGTAAATACTTCATCACCACCACCGTCTCGTAATCAAGTCATCACCACCATCAACGTCGCTAAACTGCCACCACAACCTTTATGTCATTGTCACTGCCACTTCCATTACCGTCGTCGGAAAATTGTCCATCACCGCTACCCTCTAGTAATCTGTCCATCACAATCACCGCTGCCACCGCACATCCCTTAATCCTCGTCGGTAGAAAACGCAAGTAATATCAAGAATTTTATTGCGGTTGTTGTTGATTTTGATTTGAGAATAAAATTTTTAGAGTTCATGGGATTGATGATTAGAAATGGTTTAATTGGAATGGAAAAATTTTGAGTTAGGTGAAATCAAATCTCGCTTCTGCTTCTTTTTGGATCGGTAATTTTGTAAAGATTTGGGGAGAAAGATGAGAGAGAAGAATAAAGGCGAAATTACTAAAATACCCTCCCGTGTTTTACACGTGAGGGAAGGCTAACGGTAGAAATTAACGGACGTCCAAATTAGGGACGAAATGAGTAATTAGTTTGAACAATGGGACGATCTATGCAACTTTTCAAAGTTAGGGACAAAATCCGTAATTGCATATAAACCTTAGGGACGATCTATGTAATTTACTCTATTTATTATAATTTTTAATTGCGACTACTAAATCAACATCAATAAAAACCCTCAACGAATCGGGGATACCACACTCGTTTAAGAGCATAGGGAGTGGGAAGTGGTTGTGGCTCGTTGTCACCCACAACGAGGGTGAAGCCTCGTTGTCCACTCCGCCCCTTCGTCGTTCTCGAGCTCTCGTTACCTGGCTAACAAGCTATGGTGAAAGTTTGAATTTCTTTTTTATTTTTTTCTAATTAAGCAACGGTTGAAAATTTAAAAAAAAAAAAAAAATTTAACAACCAACCCACAACTAGGTTATCATTTCACCAAAATTCCATAACTATAATTATAAATCTTTTTCGACATAACTTCCACAACCATCTACAACCACAATTATCACTTCTCGTGCTATTTTAGTAATGATGGTTTAAGTGCTAATTAAAAGTTAGATTGGGTCATCTTTGGTGGGCTCGTTTATGATACATAGGATCAAGTTGAGCCCCTCCTATTGACTAACCAACATGTCACTATTTTGTACCTTCTTTTAGTCAATAGTCAACACAATGTATGTAATTATGTGATGATACTTGGAGATGATAGATATAATTACTCAATCTATCTAATTCAATGTTCGTATATATAAAAGTTCTAAAACAAAATAATGTTAGAAAAGTTTTGTTCTTCTTAGTTCTTAGCTAGTTGATGCCCGTCTCCTTCGGAAGAGCTTAATCGGGTAAACTATTTGACCGTGGACTTGGACCTCGTATATGGATTACTGGCCGCATCAGATGGTGTCGATACAATGGTACCCAAAAAATAATAAATCACGGATCGATATGTCTTTTTTTAAGACATTTCTATACGCCTGTTAACGTGGATGGAAGAAGTTGGCATCTAAACCTTTACAAACCAAGTTCCACACCGCACCAACAACTACCAACGCACTAAGTCCTGTGCCCAAACAACCAAGCACAAGGTTAATCCACCACCTTCCGGATGTTATTGGTGGTCTCTTAATCGCAATCCACATGAGACATGGGTACCCGAACGTCAAATGCAACGCAATCCCTCCAATAAGTAGTGCTAGGCTGGGCAGAAATGGGAATGCCACAGATATAAAGAATGTGAGACCTCCAAAGAAAATTCTTATTCCCATACGGATTAACTTTGAGCACTCCTGGCTTGTTCTGGTTGAGTAAGCACGTTCCAAGTTGTCGAATACAACCATGCCATAGATTTGAAACGCAGCCAGACAACTTATGAGAACTTGCATGTATATGAGACCTAGCACTGGTTTCGATGCTTGGTGGTGAAGAGTCGTTGATATTGCCGTTAATAATCCTCCATTAGTCGCAATCTGCAACCATATTAGACATCAGGTACGTACATTATCAAATTTTAGTTAACTACTTGAGGGAATGTTATTCGATATACGCATAAATAGCTAATTACCGTGTTTCCAAAGGCCCAATATCCAACAATTCCAAGGGGGAAGAAACACATTGCAATAACTAGATATGATGCTACCACTCCTTTCATCATGAACTTGGAAGATGATCGCGTTGGACTTGACGGGATTGTACCCTGTATTTCTAACACGACATTATGTCCTCTAAATGCAACTGCAATGATCCCAAGTGCATTCAAGATATTTCGAATTTGACCAGCTTCTGATGTGGCGGCTTTTGATGGGTTATAAATTGTGTTGTCCACCCTACCTTTAGAAACTAAAACCACCCATAAGATAGTACAATATCCAATAGCCATGATTGCTCCAAGAAACGATACCAAAGCTACGGAATGCAAGTTTGGACAACATAAGGACACAAAAATTGCCAAACAAACGAAAACCAAGAACCATTCCGTGGTTGTTAAGTTGTGTCTGGAACTAAAATCTTCCCACATGAGTTGATAGAATCGTTTCATGATTCCACCTCCGGTTATTATGAACATGACACATGTACCCCCAGAAAGATACATCACTGGGAAAAGGGCTAAAATTTTCCCTAATTTTACACCTGCACGGTTGATAAGTAATGATCAATAAGGTTCAATGCACCGCGAAAGTTAAATAGAAAATGATAAAATACTGATATGACAGTCTATGAAACTCTGTAAGGCCGGTTTAACGACTAATCCACATTTTCTATGTCAAGTAACTACTCTAACAAAGAGATACGTAGTATTATATAAAGACATACCGAATGCAGCCATCGAAAGTTGAAGGTATCTGCTGTATCGAGTACCAGGGACACATTCATGAAGACTCACTAGCAACCCAATTGTGTAAAGTTGCCATATGAATGCCACCGTCAAACAAAGTATCCCCCAAAACCTACAAACAATAAATAAATGCAAAACAATATTAGTCAATGTCAAGCACTCAAACGTAAACTCGTTGGTACTTGAATATAAGGTTACCAGCCAAGGTATACGAAGGCAAGGGGAATAGAGAGTGTTTGAATTCCGATTCCAGAAGAAAGCAAATGAAATGTCGCGGTCCAAGAATTCCCTCTTCTAGACTGGGTAATGGGAAGCCATTCATCTAGTTTTTGTTGGTTGATTCCATTTCGTTCATCGTCGTTTTCTAATTGCTCAAAGTTGGTAACGATATCACCATCATCGTTTAATATATGAATCCTGTTGTCTACAGAAACTTCTCCTTGCTTAAATACATCCATTATCTTTTCCAAACGTGTTTATGTCGAAGCAAATCTATGGTCGATTTTCTCCTACTTCACAATTTATTGTGTGTTTTTTTTCGATAATGACTCTTTGAGCCGGTAAATGTCCCCAATAGAATTCGAACTTGGTACCTCCGTGTGAGAGTTTTATCCAATTTCAAATTGCTACTTTCGTACTCCCGGAAGACTTATTGTGTGTTTTTAGAATGAGAAAAAGAAAGATTTTGATGTTTTGGTGATGAAGAAGATATGAAGTTGGTCACCTATATATACTTCACCATTTGGCCAGATTGGAGCATGATGACGTGCAATGTAATACGTATAAGCTTACGATCTTTATATAAATAATAAATAAATTAGTTCTATTGAAATAATAATAAGTCAACATGCATCAACATACATATGTGTTTACATTATGTTGACTGTTTGCTGACAGGAGCATGATGACGTATTTAGGTGATATTTCATGCGTGTATGCTTACAATTTATTTTATAAAATGTGATAACAAGAGTTCTATATTTTCTTTTTTTCATACGTTCATTAAAGTAAAATTCATCCCTGCATTTGAAGATGATCTTTTATTTTTATGTCTTGCAAGTTTTTAAGGGATATTTGTGTGAATTAGCCATAACCCTAAGAGCAAAGATCTCTCTCTCTCTCTCTCTCTCTCTCTCTCTCTCTCTCTCTCTCTCTCTCTCTCTCTCTCTCTCTCTCTCTCTCTCTCTCTCCTTGTGGCTTGATAAACAAAATTTAACAACTAAGTCACAACTAGGGTATCACTGGTTGACAAATGCTTTTGTTGACGTGACACTAACAACCACTAACAACCATGATTACACTTTATGTGCTCTAAGGGTTGCATTTATCAATACTTTTATTTTATATATAAATACACTTTTCTTTTCTGAGTATATTATAAAAGACAAATTTATTACTTTTTTTTTTCTTTTCTTGTTCTAAAGTTACTTTTTTTTGCCCAAGAAGTTAACAATAGTTAGGCATCTCCGACAGTTTTTGATATTGCTAATTTATCTCTAAATGTAGAGATAGAAAAGAAAAATTGTGTTTCAACTAGGCTTTTAATATAAAGAAATTTTAAATAAAACTGAATTTCCTCTATATATAAAAGAATACTATTCATTTTATTATAACTTAATTTATCACTTTTAACCATTTAATCTATTTCATTTATATTTTGTCTTTATATATATTGATTATACCAATAAATTCTGAAAATTAAAGTAAAAAAAATAAAAATAAAAAGTCAAAAAAAATTTTGGACAAATTTTCAGTTAATTAAAAAGAATCCGAAAAAATAATTTTAAAAAATGTTTTGTTAAATATGATTATAAAAGTTCAATCAAAACTCAAATGAACAATTGTTTTGTATAAAAATGTTGGTGATTTGTAATCACCAATATGATTTAAGTGTAATGTGATTAATTTGGTAACCAAAATATAATCTTGATAAATATCAAACAAGTTCGGGAAAGTGTGGAACACATGTTTGTTTGAACTTATCTTGATTGTTTAGGGGGGAAACCCCTAAACGACGGGGGTTAGGGGGCAGCGTCCCCGATAGCGGGGTCCAAGGGGTGCAACCCCTGGAGGGGTCCAATGGGCTGAGCCCCAGGCTGGGGTCGAGTCAGCGCGAGAATTTTTGTTTCACATTAATATTGTTGTATTAAAAGTGTTATAAAAATTAATTATTGAACCGTATTTGACCATAAAATCTGATCCGTATTTGAACCTAATTTGCAGTTAATTAAACTGCTAATTAGCAGTTTCTGTTTATTCAATAACCCTCGATTTTGGTTATTATCAGTTTGGTACGGTTTCAAATTCATTCTTACGCAAAACCATACACAAATCATCGTTCTCAAATACTGAGTTTTATCCGATTGAAAATTTCGATAGTACCTTCGAAGATCTGAAAGTGAATCACGACTCCCATTAATACAAAATCAAAATCCCCAATATACAACAAAAAATGAAACAAATAAGTATAAAAAATTATAGAGTAAGGTTTTCTGAGTAGATGGTCGGAGAATACAATCTTTTAGAGGCAAAATATGCTTAAAAGATATTCTATTTTATCTAAATATAAAGATATAGACACATGTATGATTGAAGATTACCTTAAAAAAAAAAGATAAATAAAAGATAGATCATACACGATGTCACATGTTTAAATGTATCAAATTTGACTATGTACAGTATATGTAAAATATAGGTAATTTTCAAAAGAAGTCTTCAATCTCGACTCAAAGATCAACTAAAATATAATATAAATGATTTTTCGAGTGACAATATTATAAACTATGTTTAATTAATGTGTAATTAAATATATAATTTGATTCCTTTTTATCTTTCATTGCATCAATGTAGATGTGATTATAAGCTATTTTTATTAGTTTACAAGAGATCGAATAAGATAGAACATATAATAATTCTTTAAACTTAACTATATGTATGACTTTAACAAAATCCTAATTTATAGCAAAAGGATATGTTTTATTACCTTTTAGGAATGTTTGTATGGACTTATATAAACGGTTTATGATTTATTGTCATGTCGACTTATATTTTATAAATCCAAATTTTTCGGCTTATATAACTAATTATGAGATTATTACTGTTTATTATAAATTTCCTATATAAATTCAAAGATTAAAATATAAACATAGTCAACTATGGTTAGTTTATTTTTGTAACATGGCCACATGGGACTAACATGGGACTAGCTGAATATAATACGATATGTATGTAACCAACAAAAGTTCATTTTGTAATGATTAATACGTGCTATAGATGACAAAAGCAATGACGCTTCAAACCCCAACCAAAGTTGAAATTATTTTCATGCATTTTGGAATGGAAAAAGGTTTTAGGAGCTTACAACATGTTGGATCAATCTGAGCGTATTTTTCAATAAGAGGTTTAAGGATAAAAGTTAAGAAAACCATATGTATTATTGAATTTATAATACTATAATAAACGAACTTCGTAAAATACTATTAAAATATATGTATATCGAAATTTTGTGACAAGATGATAAATATGTAACGTGTTATCTGCAATGGTTCAAACACGGCATCTACGTCAGCTTATTTTCCTTCATGGCATCCATGTCAGAATTTTTTTGCCCTATTTGGCATCCACGTCAGCTTAACAATTAGAAACATTATAACCCTTCCTCCTCCATTTTGAACCCTAATTTCACAACGTTTCCTTCCCCAATTCCATCGATTGTTAACCTAATTCCATGCATCGATTGTAACATATGTCTTCTTCAAATATATCATGTTTCAAGCGACAAATCCCAAGTCAATGTGACTGTGAGAAACCATTGAAAATGCGTACTTCATGGACGTTATCCAATCCAGGTAGAAGATTTATGGTTTGCCCCAATTCAATGGAAGGCATTGTTATTGAGATACTTTAATTTGCGATTCTCGGTTTTCTATAACACTTTTTTCATGTTTGACATAAAAAGGGGAAAAAGTGTGATGCCTTTTATTGGTTTGATTATGAGTTGCATAATCAAAGGTATAGAGAGTTAATGTATGAAATTTCCAATATGATTAACCAAGAAAACATGCAAGAAATAACAAGACATGATGAAATGGAAGAATTGTTGCACACTTTGGAAGCTGAATTTGACTTATACAAGCCAAAGACTACTAATGACATGTGGTGTTTGCAATTAGAATTGAAGAAATCAGAAGCAATTGTTAGGTTGCATAAGAAAGTGTTTGTAGTTAGTGTCTTGTTAGCAACCTTCTTCTCATGTTGTACTTGTAAAATACTTGTAATGTACTTCTATTGTACTTGTTATTTTAAATAAAAAGTGGTTATATTGCTCTATCTTGTTGCAATGTTCATAGTTGTTAGTATAATTTGTTACAATGTTTATAAGAAATGCCACTTTATTGATCACAAGAAACATGTTTACAAGAAACATGGACAACACAGTTGGACAGCACAAAGACATTGAAACTGAGACATGAAGCTTAGAAGCAACAGTAGTGGCCTACGGATCGGCTCAAACTTAGTTGAGTTCTGCAACATTGAAAACCACCTTTCGACCTCCAGATCCATTTCGTTCAAAGTTGAGCTGGAACAACAACACACAACCATAGCGAAGGTGGCTGAACCTCCTAAATCTTTCCAGCCCCCTTTGATTACAACATGGCTTGGTGGTAAAGTTGCCCTCCTAGGATCATCATGAGTCACTAGCTTGAATTCCTTGATGTAATCACGCCTGGAGAAGATGATGGTACAATCTTCATATTTGGACAAGTTGTTTTCCCTAACAAAAGGAGTTGGGATTGTCTGCAAGATACAAAAGATAAGTATATGAAATTAGATGATACTTGAAATAATGCAAGAACTTACCACTCTAGCCCATTTGACCTTGTACCTATCCAAGGTCGTAAGAAAGGTTGGACCATTTTCACTATCACGGTCACTACCACTGTCAGTATCCAGTGCAACATTTACCTTATCACTTCTTGAGTTGCTTGAGACATGAATCACCAAGGTTGTTAAGACCGGGTTCCTACCTAGGATCGTTTTCGTCTTCACAAGATCGTAATTTTAAGATAGGATTGAGATCGTAAGATCCTACTAAGATAGGCTTTCATCATATTAATATAATATATGATTCATATAATAGCAAATAATATGTCAAAATCATTGATTTCATACTATTTGAACTTGATCAAAAGTGTGTAGTAAAATTTATATAGATATATATTACTTATTTGAGTTAATATTGATATTAATCTACATGTTTTCGTTGGTTGAACTAAAATATTTTATGAAAAATTACTTCTTTAAGTGTTTTAAACGATTAGAACATATATAGTTTTTGTTTATTTTAACAAACTTCATTTATTTATAGTTTTTTCTTCTCAAATTCTAGAAAGGTAGCATCAGATCGTACAAAGATCCTAAGATCTTAAGATCAAGATCGAGATCCCGTTAAGATCTTATGACTTTTAGATCCTATGCGGGATCGGGATCGTTTTTGTTAAACGAGATCTTAAAATCGTAAGATCTTAAGATCATGATCGGGATCTTAACAACCTTGTGAATCACATTGTCTTTACGTTCACTTGACATGTTTACCTCAGAAGCAATTACAACTCAGTTTTGTTTACTTGGGAAGAAATTAGAACTCAGTTCAATTTATAGCAAAGATTTTGGTAGTAAACACAACCATTGAATTAAGTGTATATGATTGAAATGAAATGAGCATTGAATTGTCTACTGTTTTTGATAGGCTGCAAGCCTTGAAATGAGTTGACTATTTGTCTATTGCCTGACAACACATTGATTTTCCTCCCAATAACCAAGAGAATCAATACCAAAGACCTTTTGTCTATATTGAATACACCAAACTAACTTCACTTTCAATTGTCATGGTTACTTCGGAAGCTATTAGAAATAAGTTTGGTTTACTTCGGAAGCCATTAAAACTCAGTTTAGATTAATTCGGAAGCTATTAGAACTCAATTTGGTTTAATTCGGAAGCTATTGGAACTCAGTTTGGTTTACTTCGGAAGCTATTAGAACTAAGTTTTGTTTAGTTCAGAAGCAATTAGAAGTCACTTTTTTACACTTCGGAAGCAATTAACGAGTTGAGTATTTGATAGGTTGCAAGCATCCAATTGTATACTGTTTCTGATAGGCTTCAAGCATTGAAATGAGTTGACTATTTGTCTATTGATTGTAAATGCATCATCTTATTCAAGACAACACACTGATTCTCCTCCTAATAAACAAGAGAATCAATACCAAAGAACTTTTGTCTATATTGAATACACCAAACCTGTTAACTTATTGCCAACTAACACCCCAATTTCAAACATAGAAAACAACAAAAATAAGAGAATCAATACTTAAAATATTCATACCATAGATAGTAACAAAAGAAAACAACCCACATGGCTCAAAAGTTGTTTTCCAGTAGATAAAAGATGTCAAGCCACGTGGGTCAAAATTTATTGCCCTGTCAGTTCTACTAGTTGCATTAACTTACACAAAAGCCTTCAATTCTATCCAACCCACACACCTACCATTACACAACTTGATTACATATTTAATGGCTTTGTTGCAGAACAACCAACACCATCTTCGGGAATTACCTTAAATGTCAGCTTCTTCTTCATAATCCTTTCAGACTTGGGCCTCATCTTCACTGGTTTCTTCTTCAAAGTACTGTCATCTTGAGTTTCATATGTTAGTTCAACAACTGGATCTTGAGAACATAAATTTGGGGAGTATCCTCCATGTCAAAATCCCGACTTTCATGACTATGTTGAGTTGTTGGTGGTGTAACAACGTCATATTCATGTTGTACATCTACTTCTCCTTCAACAGGTATGACGACTTCTTCATTTTTTTGAATCCCATGGCTGATTTTCATAGTCTAGATCTGCAAATAGCTGCTCAACAGATTCCTCCTATTCCTATCAATTTCTTTTTCTTCTTCTCTCAAAGCCTCGCTAGTCATCATTTCACAATACTCCTATATAAAAATAAATTAATCTACCAAACATGAAACATAAATAAATATAGTAAACATGACACAATACCTTATTTGTTATATCAACTTCTTCTTCATCCCTTAAGCTCCCACCACCTCTTCTGTCACCCCTCTTACCACCTCTTTTACTACCCATTATGCCACCTATTCCACCTCTTCTACTAGATATACCACTAACACCACCTCTCCTACCACCCCTTCTGCCACCCCTACTTGCATTTGTATTTTTTCTACCACTAGGACCCCCAACTTTAGTCACACTGTGTTTCCTAACCTCAAAATCCTCACCACTGACTCTTTCACAATTCTTGGTCTGTCAGGTTTGCCTTTCACTTTGGGTGGATTTGGAACAACTTCATTTGTACAAGACAACTTGTTATGACCTTTCTATGCACAGTTGCTCCAAGTCGTGACCCTTCCAATTCAACTAACCCCATTAATGTTTTATGTAGGGTGTTTAGCCTTCTTGTTTTTTGGTCTACTAGGCATATTTCTAAGTGCTGGCGGCAATAAAGGTGTGTCAGTAGTTTTCCTACAGATTGTTGTTCAAAATACATGTCTAATTGAACTTGAATATGCCTCTGCCCACATTGATCTTTTATACCAATGCTCCACCCTAGTAACCAGATCAAGCTGCATGTTTGTGTAGGCTACAACATCATGAACACATGTTATTCCACTAAGTTGCCACATTCCGCAACTACAGTCTTAGCCCTTAAGTATACACCATATGCTTCATACCCTTTCCTTACTTCCACTTCTTTGTAACCACTTTTGTAAACTCTCCAATGCCTGCTTAGTACATATTTAGTGTATTTCATATCCTAGACTAAGACCATGTCTCAACAGGTTAATAAAGCAAACACCAATTGTCCTTATTTTCAATATTGACTACAACCCAAGCAATTGGAAACATTTGGTTATTTGTATCTCTTCCTACGACTCTTAACAACTCACCTCTACATGTCCCCTTCAAAAAAACAACAATCCAATCCTATGATTCTCTAACAACCACTAAGCCACCCAAACTTAATTCCCTTAAAACACATATAGATCCTAGTAAAATATAGTTGACCATCCCCAAGCTCTTCAACATTCAATAACATGTTGAACCAGGGTTAGACTCTAAAACTGTTTTTTCTATACTGCCCAAACTTAATTCCCTTAAAACACATATAGATCCTAGTAAAATATAGTTGACCATCCTCAAGCTCTTCAACATTCAATAACATGTCGAACCAGGGTTAGACTCTAAAACTGTTTTTCTATACTGCCATAACCTTGCATAATGTTCAACCAATCCTCTTTCATTGATCAAACAGTGCCCTCTGCTTTTCTCTCTTGCGTTGCCATAGACTAATATCCATCATGTAATTCTCTCTTATATCATTAACCACAAACCTTCGGGCATGAAAGCGTTATCCATAATTTGTTTTGCATATCTCATTGCTATCCACTTGTATGTTACTAGAGAACCATAATTGAAGTTTTTACCACAATTATGCTCGGGTATGAGTGATTTGATTTGGAAGGATTTTTCAGTAGACATACAAGAAGCCCATAACCTCAAGGGTCAAGTACATGTCTTATCACCAACCTTCTTACTGCCAAGATCAACATCAGAGTTAAAGATGAAGACCGTCATCAACATCAGAGTTAAATAAAGATACTTAAGAGTGTGTGTATAGAGTCTGTAATGAGGTCTATAAATAGAAGAATGTGTGTGTTGAGTCAGGTGTCTCTCAATGCAAGGTCACAATGCCTGCATTTGATGAGTACCATTATGCTTCAACGTTGTAATCATTTTCAACGATTTTTCCCGCCAAATCCTTCTATCAATGAAATGAGTTCAAACTCTTTCAATTAACAAATCCTCAATTCAAATTTAGCTTTGATTCAATCAAATTGAGAGATTCCGCATCTCAATTTGATCAAACATTACACTGATCTCATGTGTTTCGGCCCTGAAATGATGAAAAATCATGTGGTTTCAATGTGTGGGTGTGATTTGCAACCAAGTGTTAATAAATGAGGACTAATTGACGACGTGGAAATATATGTCACATAGTGACGTGGAAATTAATTCAGAAAAAAAAAAAATAATCAAAAATACCGATTAATAAATTAGATCCGATAACTAGTAAAAAATCAACAAAATTTTAAAATTATTTTTCGAAGTCCGTTTATTACAATGCTACACATTCAAGAGTACGTACGTTTTTTTTTTTTTTTTTTTACATTTACCCAAGATTTAATGATACATAGGTGAAAGAATTTTCTAATTTTCTAGTCGATTAAAAGAACAAATCCAAAACTTGACATCTAGTCTAATACAAAGAAAAAAAAATCCTAATTATAGTTTTAATCTATTAAATACTAAAATCGACCCATATGACAGTCGAGTAACAATATTCTACCAAATTTAATACTTAAATAAATTCCAATCCTAAACATCTACACGTATGGGGTGGTCGTTTGGATTAATCTATATCATCTGATCCAATTAGATGAATTCGATTGGATTTCGGTTCGTAAAATAAGAATTCGAACCATCCAAACAAACTTAAGATCCAAACCGAATCGAACCAAATTACAATTCGGTTGGCTCGGTTTAAAATTTTGGTTTTATTTCAAAACTCAATCTAATTACCATACACTTATGCACAAATGAATTAAAAGAAATTTGAAAATATGAGGAAAAGTTGGAATTTTTGTGATGTGAAACTTATAGTTGAAGAAATTAATAAAAGATTATTTTTTATATATTTATATATGAAATATAAATCAAAAGAAATTTACTATTCGGTTTTTTTAGATTATTCGGTTCTTTTATGTGAACCAAAAACCAATCCAAAATCCAAAATACTAATTTGGTTTTGGTCCAGTCCGATCCAAAAATCCGAAAAACCAAACCATATTGTCCAATCAAAATTGTCCGATTGAACAATTCGATTTTATCCAAATAGTGAACACCCCTATGACTACACGTAAGTATTTAATATTTCTATGTAATTGATGTGTTCTTGTTGTTATGAAATTATAGTTTTATTTCGATTATAACCAATTTTGATTATTCTTACTATTAAGGCGGCGTCGTCACATAACAAACTGTGCCTTTTCAAGTTGTCGAAGGTGACTTCATTCTATTTTCTCAAGTGATCCATAACGCAGTTTGTATCACGACATGTCGATATTGAGGAAAATTTCACACATGACGTTTCAATGCTTAGGTCGAGTAAAGAATGTTTTTCGTTCATCACGTCCAGTTCCACCAATTTGGCTATGACCTATTCTCGATCTTCTATGACATAACAATTATTTAGACGAATCGGTAAACAATAAGAATTTTCCTTTTTTGAGTTTCTTGTAGAGGCCCGAGAGCGAGTCATTGACTAAAATGTATGTGGCCTAACCGGGGGTTATCCCATGACCGTTTCCGACTTTTTTTCGTAGCCACCAAGATATTTACATAAAATGATTCGAACTTAAGACCTTTACAAGGACATGACACGCATTACCATTGGGGCAACCATTCATTAACTATAGGTTGATATGGATAAACTAAATGGATACATATATGTATATGGATGTTATAAACTTTTTTATGAATCGAATATAGATGATGATCTGTCAAACATAGATTATTCATTTTTATGTGTTTTAAAAAGACAAATATTACATCAACTATACAATTATTCATAATTTTTATATTTTATGAAACTAAAACCCACTACCTTTAATATGTAGATTATCCATTTACCACTCGGTGGTTATTAAAAAGAATCAATAATATGTCAAAGTACCGTCTTATCTAAACAAAATATCCTCGCGTCTCGGATGGTCAACCAGTCCATTCCTATTACTACGTCAAAGCTTTTAAGTTCGATAGGAATCAAATCTATTTCGAAAGAGTGATCAGCTAAGGTTAATGTGCAATTCCTAATTACGTCGCTAGCTTGGTATTCCTGCCCATTTGCGTATTCTACCGTAAACTTTTCACCTAGGGGTTCGGTTTCTAATGCTATCAAAGGCCTAAACTCTAAGGACAAAAACTTTTGTCCGCGCCTGAGTCACACAGTACTGAGGCATAATAGTTGTTAAGGAGAAATGTACCTGCAATCACCCGGGGGTCGTTTCTTGCTTCTTCAGCACCAGTCACAAAGGCTCTGCCACGGCCTTGTCCCCCATCGTTTCCCCTCTGATTGTTCTGATTTTGGTTTTGCAGTGGGTTTTGATTGCGGTTCTGGTTTGGGTTTCGGACAGGGTTTAGCCTAGGACAAGCATTTCGGTAATGTTCCCTACTACCGCACTCATAACATTCTCCCTGGCGAGGCCTATCATTCGGCTGTGGCCTCCCGGCTTGTCGCGGTCCTTCATTCTGATGCCTTCCCGCCTGCTGCGGTCCAACATTCATTGCCTTACAATGTCGAGTCCAGTGACCGAGGCGGTTGCAGTTGGTGCACGACCGCCAGTCACCTCCGTGGTGATAACCGCACCTATCGCATTTTGGCGCCTTTCCCTGATAGCCGGTATTCTCTGTCGTGGCTACTCCATAGTTCCTTACTGTCTTGGCCTTCTTGTTGAAACGCTCTCTTCTGTTCCCCGACGTGTCCTCAACCTTGCGCTTTCCCTTAGCGTCCTCTACACCCGGATTTGACACTCCTCCGTTCCTTATCCAGTCCTGGGTTAGGCGGCTTGCCAAGCTCACAGCCTGTTGCATCGTGGCTGGCTCGGTAGCTGTCGGCATGCCCCTTATCTCGGGTGAGAGTCCCCAAATGAAGTGATCAATTCGCTTGTCTTCGGGGGTTAGTAGTTCAGGTACTAGATTTGCGAGTTCATGAAATCGCGCGACGTAGGTGTCGATGTCAGTTCCCACCATGGAGTGATTCCAGAGTTCGTTCTTGAGCTTCTTCAAGATCTCCTTGGGACAGTACTCAATTACCAGCAGTTCCTTGAATCTTGCCCATGGCATGTTATACGCAGCGTCCGGACCTTGGACCTGCAGCTGGCTGTTCCACCAGGTTAGTGCTCGCCCTTGGAGCATACATGAGGTGAATTCCACCTTCTTGTTTTCAGCACACTGGCTGATCCTTAGCACAACTTCCATACTATCGATCCAGCGCGATAGTCCAATGGCGCCCTCAGTGCCGTGGAATTATTTTGGCCTACAGGATATGAAGGTCTTGTAGCTACATCCCTGGTTGTTCCTTTGGTTGTTCCCCTGGTTGTTGTTTCATTGATTGTCATTTTCCTGATTGTTGTTCTGTTGGTTGTGGTTTCCTTGGTTGTTGTTCTGTTCGTTGTTATTGTCGTTCCCCCTCGGTCCTCCCTGGTGGATACCCGCGTTGATTCGGGCTATGAGTCCAGGTATTGCCTCGTTCAGTTGGGCATTGATCCTTTGGACAATGTGCTCATCGTTGTGATCGGCCATTTTCCTACACAAGAGAGAACTCGGGTTTAGGGTTTTGATACTTTTCACTTTATATTCAAATAATGAGAATTAACAAGAACAACAACAATTGTAATTATAATCCGTCCATTTTATATATATATCGCTCAAAATTTGATGTTCTTACAAAATCCAACATCATCGACTATTGTCGTACATTACCAACCATATAAAGTACTACGCTTACACTCCTTCATAAACTACAGGTTCTGCTTACAACCCAACAGCCATCTTACAACAACCTCTAAACCTTAAATACAACAAATACAACCATAAGGAATACTAGTATTATGCTAATCATCATCAAGTTGAGTGCTGCCCGAACTGCCTTTCGTGCCATTGCCTTTGTGCGTAACACCTCGGTGTACAATCCACGTATCTGATGGGAGTGATCTCTCACGACTTGTGTGTATCCGCGGAGGTCGACGGACATGTTACATAATGCCTGAATCTCTTCAGGAGTCAATCCACGCACAGGGGGTGGTTGTGGTGTGGTTATCTGAGGTCTCAAGTGACGATTCAGTGGGTGTCATGCGCGGCGTGCTGGGAATCGTGAGCTTCCTTCACCGTCCCGACGGAGGAAAGGTAGGGTGAGTGGTGACGATTGCTGGCTCCTAGAGCGCGATTGGGATTCGTGAGAGTGTTCGGTTTCGCTGTCTGACGTAGCTATCTCTTTCCCTCTCGTCATACCCTAAGTAGATAACGAGTTAGTTCGAAGATACGGCTCGTGTTAGTGTTAGTAATAAGCTGAGCACATAGAGTATCTTAAATATAGCATCTAGGTCTGTGTGGGTCCGACTTCAAGAATTCCCGGGGAGGTTCGTTTAGTGTTTACCAATCCCGTTCTGGCATAGTTTAGTCCAAATTATTCGTAGGTGATCAGGCTCCGAATAATTTAAGTTAAACAATGTCTTCACGTATTAGTTAAATAAAATCTTTCGTTTAGAAACTGGTTATAGTTTGATTTTTGAAAAATCGGTATTCACTATAACCTTGCGCTCTGATACCAAGTCTGTCACACCCTGCTAAAACGGAAACACAGGATGTGAAGAGCAATAGCATTCGATACACAAGTTTATAATTCCACACCAAGTTATATTAAAGAAAACATAACATCCAAGGTTTACAATTGTTTAAAACAAAGTTTACATATCCGAAATACAAAATAGGTGTTCATAGCCAAACCACCAGAACCCTTTCCCATTCTTGAAGTCATTCGCCCAAAAGCATAAAGTCATCAGCTAGCTTACTCGTTACCTGAAAATACGAGTCAAGTGTTAACTACGGGAGACGTAGTTAGTGAGCTACAAGTTTAGATAAAAGCATTAGAGTTTTGACGCACAAAAAGTGGCGTAAAGTATAGTTTTCAAATAGTGTCGCATAACCATGCATAGAGTAGTAGTGTTCAATTAGTTATCACATAAACATATATAAAGTGTAGTAATTGTGTTTGTAGGCATTGACCACATAGCGCGACTATGTGACAATCCTAGTATTGCCCAATGATCGTTGCTAAGCCTATAGCCTACGCTATTAGTATTATGCACCATCGTTATAGGTCGTTGTGGTGAGGGTCACTTTACCCTAATAGCGCTATCCATATCTACTAACGGTCCTTTCCAAAGGGATTAATAGCAACTAATGTCCTTGGTAGAGTCGGGAGTTTTAATGGTTTCTCACGTCCATGTTGTACAAAGTCCGCAACATGACGATCGATTGTTTTAGTCATTGGCAAATATAGCTTTCGTATCCTCGGCATTGTTGGCAAAACCCTCAACAATGCCGGCAAAATAGTCATTCGTTTTAGTATTCAAAATATATAAGCATCTCGTAATAGCATTCGAAGTATACAAGTGTTTTCGTAATAGCATTGAGTATCAAATCGTTTTCGTTTAACATTCAAGTAATAAAGCGTTTTTCAGCTTAAATATATGTTTAAGCCTAAGACTCGCATTTCACCCCAAAAGTATTAAAAGCGTTTAAAAAGAGTAGGGGTTTGTAACTCACTGGTTGCGAAGATAATCGTAAGCGGGAACGGTCGGGAAGTGTGTCGGGAATCACCGAAAGCCTAATAATACCAAGTTTTGTTCAAGTGTTATTATGTTATTGTATAATATAGTAGATAATTTCTAATTAAACTTTAAGTATCAAGGTCCAATTGTCCAAAAATAGTCCGAAAAGATTATCGTTTTGTTTTAGTCCGAAAGTCCAATGTTTACCGTTATTGTCATTATGATACATACTTTTTGGTCGCTGAAGTGGTTTGGATTTCCTAAAGAAATTTGGGCAGCGCTTCCGCGCCCAAATTTCATGTCCAAAATCAAAGTCACTTTCCCGCTTACAATTGCATATATCACGTAATCAATTCAAACGAGTTCATTTTAGTCTAAATAGTCCAATATAAGTTACCAATATGTTTATTTTTATCAAACTCAGTCATATATAATAAGTCTCGAGAAAATCAGTGGTGTATACAAGCTCAAAACGGCCAAAACGACGATTTTCGGGAAAAACAGCAGTGTGTGCGTCGTTCTGGACATCAGGAACGACGCACAGGGGCCAGAATGCCCCGCTGCGTCGTCCTGGTCTCCAGGAACGGCGCACATGGTGCTCAGATTTGTGTTTTCTTGATTTTTCTTGCAAAAACGTTTAATGCAACCATAGATCTCGACATGCAATAGGTTTAAACTTCATAATATGTCTTTTTAACAGTTTATATATATCTTTTAACCACAAAATCAAAGATCTAAGCATTATTTAATATAAACCCGTTTTTGATTAAAAATGGTTATAAAACTTCATCAAAACTTGTTTTTATAGTTTAGATCATACATGCAATCATTTATATTAGTAATATTAGTGAAAAGAAAGAGTTTCTACCGAAAGAAAAGCTTAGATGATACCTTGGGAGAGATTTGAGTTCCAAAAGTGTAGAAAACGTTTCGAAATCGAAATAACTTGATTGCCTTACTTCCTCTTGATGTTAAACGTTTTTAGATGGAGTTTTTATTGGGTTTTAGTGGCTGTAAATGGAGGAGGATGAAGGAGATTTGAGAGAGTTTGTTGTGTGTGTGTTTTGAGTGTGTGTTTGTGCTTAAGAAAATGAAAGAAAGAAAAGAAAATGATAGAAAGAGTGTTAGAGAGGTTTGAGTCTGCCAAAAACAGTAATTGATGGATAAAAACCGTGTTTGATTGGTATAGGAGTTGTAGAAATCGAGACATGCAGAAAATCAAATAATTTTGCTAATCTGGTCCTTCCAGGAGGGCGCACAAGGCCTTTGTGCGGCGTCCTGGACCAGTTTTGTAATTATTTTTGAGTTTTAGTTGTTCTTGTATTATTGTTTCGTTGGACCTTTTCGTTAACTAGCGTTCTTTAATAGGTTACGTTATGAACTTATGAAAGTTCATTAAGTGTTTTCTTGGTATTAGGACTTATATAAATTGATTCCGGAGTTGATTTACGATTCCGATCCCGATCCGCGCTTAAAGGTTTAAATGACGTAAGCTTACGTTTAAGAGTTTTGTGTGAGTTACATCGAGCTTAGCTTAAGAGTTATGTCTACGCAACCACATAGCACATAAAGTTAGTTATATCGGGAATAAAATAAACACTTAGAAGTTATAAGTTAGCGTTCTCGACCTTAGTTTAGACGGTTGTCACATTATATGTTTTTTTCTTATCACTGGAGATCTATCAAAGAGATTTAACTTCTTTTTAATATACAACGACCCCTGCATTTTGAGAATATCTCTCCCTTGATAAATATAGACAAATAAAGCGTTTAATAACATATAAACCACAAAATTACATAGTTTTTGATAAGTATCGTATTTTACATGTTTAACAACCCCATATTCACCTTTTCTTTCATAATATATATTAGTTAATTCATTTAAAGATATTCATGAATATACCTTTTATATATCAAATACATATTATAAGAAGCATTTTCATATAAACAACGAGACTGACACATACCCCTACAATACATGTTAGAAAACCCTTAATTTCTTCTTTTCATATCAGTTAGAATAAAAGTCAAAAAAATCATACAAACTTTTTAATTTGTAGCATTAAATAAACCATTTTGGAAAATGCTTATAAAATACATGTGCTTTGAAAATTCGTGGTAATATGACAAATTTGTAACCGGTTAGTTACATGTAATGCTTCTAACAAGGCTTCCACGTCAGATTATTAATGACATGTCATACACGTCAGATTCTTTAAGGAAAAAAAAAAAAAAAACATTCATTTTATTGAAATCAAACAAAAGTATATGATCAAAGCTTTCACCATTGAACATACCCAATTACTACTAACCTTAACCCAAACACAAAGAAATCTATAAATTTCTCCTATCAACTATACCTATAAAAAAAAAAAAAAACCTATACAGTTGGTAATTCAAGTAAGCAAGTCCAAATAACACAAACATACAAACTTAGGCTAAACGGAATAATCAAAAACTCACCTTGGTGAGTATCCAAGTCGTGTGCGGGTCTTATCCCTTAGGGGAAAGTGACTGTGGTGAGTTGCCACGGTGGAGGCGACTTCCCTTCTCTTTCTCGCTGCAAAAGGTGAGTAACTCACCATGGGTGAGTTTTGGTAATCCCCCCCCCCCCCCCCCCCCCTAATTTGAGCCGTTGGTGTGTTTTTTTTTTTTTTTTAAAAACTTTTTTAAACCCCACTTTTTTACCTATAAATACCCACTAACTAAACCATTTTTAAACACATATCTTCCAAATTCATACAATTTCTAAACCTTTCTTACTTTCTTCAAACAAATTACTTTCTTCAAACAAAATGTCTAACCAAAACACTCCCCGAGCCAACAAACGTCAACCAAGAACCCTCAACCGAAGCAATCCACCGACACCCGACGATACTTTTAATCTAGAAACCCCTCACCGACCTTATTTCGACCTTACCCAAACCAACCTTACCGAAACCCGGTGCCGGAATCGGAACAACGTGGCTTTCAATCTTTTGGGATGCAAACAAACACGTTTAGTGATTATGCGTCCCAATCTCCTTCGTGGCCATTTAGTCACCCAGATTATCTCTCGCAACCTCAAATGGGTGGTTCGTCATCACATCCACAAAATGATCCACCTAGGTCTCCGATTCATTCATTTAATCTCGGAGATTGCTATTACCCTCAGTTTTCCGAATCTTATCAAGAAACTGTTCAAGAAACTCAACAAGAAGACGTTGCCACCTCACCAACGAAGCCGAAGAAGAGAGCATCTCGCGCCCGCCAAAATAAGGTGGATACCCAAAGTTCGTCCCGACAAACTGCGTGGACAGAAGAGGAAGAACGCGCGTTATGTAAAGGTTGGCGTTCCGTTTCTGAAGACAATGCATATGGTAATACGAAGAGGAAGGCATGTGGACTGAGATATTAAACTACATAGAGAGCAAAAAGGGACAGGAAGGTCGTCGGACTTACGATATGGTGGTGGGAAAATGGAAACAGATTCGACCTGTCGTGTCGCGATTTGTAGGAGTATATAGTAACGTGATACGTACGACTACTAGTGGAGCGGCAGACGAAGACTACTTTCAAAAGGCGATGGCGATCTATCATACTGAAGTTGGCAATCCGTTTAGATGTGGGAATTGTTGGGAAATTTTGAAATACAATCCGAAATTTCAAAAAGGTTGAGCCTCTAGATTTCAGCCAACCCTCTCAGGGAAGCAACAAGAAGAACAAGTCATCTGGTTCTAGTTCGTTCAACACAGAGTCTGGAGACGCCAGTTTTAATCTAAATACTACTGTTGACGACGATAATGAGGTGGCCGAAGTTCCACCACCACCGACAGGGAGGGACAAAGCAAGAGCTGCGTTGAAAAAGAAAGGGTCGAAATGGTCGAAAGCTTCAGGATCGTCAACTCTGAATGACGAAGCACTTGCTAGGTTGATGGTAAATGAGATCTCAGCTGCTGAGATTGCACAACGGGATAAGTATATACAAATCAAAGAAAGGGAGGTTGTTGCTGCGGAGTATAGAGCCGAACAAGAAGACATGAAGCTATATTTCCAAGACTACGATCACATGACCCGGAACGGGCGAGCGGCATGGGAATTATTTCGGGCAAGGCTCAAAGTGAAATATAACTGGGAGTTTTAACTTATCTATGTATAGTTTAAGTTTTTAATTTCTCTATGTATCGTTTTTAACGTTTGAATAAAAGTTTTAAATTTCGTTAACAATTTTTTTTCGTAAGTACACGTTTATGTAAATATTAATTTTTTTAGTTTATAAATAATAGTCTTTAAATGAAAAAGGTAAGGTGAGTTGGGGTTAAAAGTGGCCGCGGTGAGTGCGTGGTGAGCCTTATTTCCTGAGTAAGGTGAGTTTGTTTATTATTCCGTTTAGCCTTATACAATTACGCAACAACTTAAAAGCAACCTCAAGACTCTTTAATCTTTCAATCTCCATGATCACCCAACGTGTCACAACTATCCAAACTGACACTCCACTTGGTTTGATTTTGTATTAACCGGTTTTACCATTTTTTATGCGATGAAATTACCTTGTAGGGAAGTAGAGGAGTTTGCTTAAAGACTGAACTGATCATCTCTTAATTCGACACACGAGATCTAAAATCACATCTCAAAATTCAATAAGGATCCACCGAATGGAAAAAAAGCCCTAAATCAGTTAGCACAATTCCAGCATTGTCGTTACAATTATAGTATTGATTTTACACAGCAACAATTCAATCATCAAATTGCATGAAATGATTGGGGAAAATTACTGATTTTTGTAATTGTTACTGGGTAAAATCAATACTAGAAAAAAAAAATCAATTACACAGCAACAGTTATAAAAATCAATAATTTTCACTAGATGAATTTCACATTATTACTAAAAGAAATTCAAAATAATTACAAAAAAAATCAAATTAATTGAGATAATTCGTAAATTAAAGAAAAAATAGCATACCAGTGTGTATCGGCAAGGCTTAAATTGAAGCAGGAGAGACTCAATCTCCATGTTAACTTTGTTCTTCCATGATTTTACCAAATCAAACACTCTCTAAATCTTAAGAGAAATTGAGAGATGTTTGATTAGGGTTTCGATTGAACAATACGATATTTGATTTGGATTAGTTTGAGAGAAATCTAGAGATGTTTGATTTTGGGAGAGATTAGGGTTTCAATTTGAGAGAAAGTTAGGGTTTGATTTTGGGGATAAAAGGAGATGATATGGAATTAAATGAAACTAAATTACATAGTATGTAAAAATTAATAGGAGTAAAAAATTAAAAAATACCGGTTAAGAAAAACTTAACGGTAACTAGTAAAAAGTCAACAAAATTTTGAAATTTTTATCATATAGTGACGGATTTTCAAAGATATTATCGAAGTAAAAATTTCGAAATTGATTTATTATAATGTTACATTAAAAAGTTTATATAGTTTTTTCTTAACTTTTAACCCTATCGGTTAATAATATGTTAGTAGTACTAATTTAATTTAGGATTATTTATCATGTAGTAGTAAAATTTGGTTATGATATTTATATGAAACAATCTAGAAGTAACCTTACATTAATTAAAAAATAACTTTCGATTCTGTTGGGTTATAACATAGACAATATCGTTTAACCATAAACAATATGCTTAACAAACAAGAAAAGTAACTTAAACGTTTAATGCAGAAGACATTAAGAGTTACTACGGAAGAACAAGTTAGTGCGGCTGTCCAACAGAGTTACTACGGCTGGTCAAGTTACTACGGCTGATCAAGTTGATACTGAAGAAGTCAAGTTGATACGGAAGACCAACTTGTCGTGCAAGTATAATCTAAGTTATAGAATTATAATTAGATTATGTTTCCTTTTGTTATTAGATATAGTTTCCTTATTCTAGATAACGATATGTTTAGATAAGGATAGTTGATGTTTCCTAGTTTATCTAGGTCGGCCTCAAGGTCTATATATAGATAGATCCTTGTATGATAGAAAACACGTTGTATTGAAACATTCATTAATACAATTGAGGCTTATAATTCGACTATATTCTGTTGTTCTTATTGTTATTCATATAACATTATATTGTTCGAAGAACTCGTTAATATTGAAGTGTTCATCCGCTGCTGAACTTCTTCAATAGATCACGATCTTAACGAAGGCAAACTTATTAGTTTACATTGACTAATACGATCCTGACATTGTACTCAATATGTACCCTATGATGAAAATCAAGTACCTTACTTTCTAGCATTGTACTATGTTAGTACTGCAACATTAATTGTAGAAACAAATTGTGACCAAAGTATGATTAGTACGCTCAAACGAATAGTACTAAGGGAAGGTTTAACTACTACTGCCCTAAGTCTATTTATTTGAACGGAATGGTTAATGCGAACAAATAATGTGTTGCTACGGACCTCAGGATTAATACTGCCAGCAACTCACGTTACTACGGACAGTCCAGTTAATACGGCCTATGAACCATTACTACGGACTCTTAACCAACTTACTACGGACTCATTTGTTAATACGGCAGATTATCATATTAAAAGGTTTCTTAAGCAATAAGAATACCCTAATTAATGATGATTTGACAAGTCAAAATACAACTTGTAACTCACTCTTACACGTGGCAAGTTCCGATTGGACCTAATTTTTAAAATTCAGGCGCGAGGCACAGCTACTCGTGACACGTGGCAATTTCTAATTGGACCGTTACTTTTAAATCATTACCCGCGTCTAATCGGAGTCATCAAGTTGTTACAAAATTTCAGTATAAATAGGGGTTATTTTTAACCGTTTGAAAATTACCTTTTCTCACAACCCCTAAATCTTCCTAAAAAGTTACCGTTAGACTCAAATTTCTCAATTTTCGTTATCGTTGTGACTAACTGATTACATTCTTGTTCATTACTCTCATAATCGATCAACAGAATACAACAATGGCGGAACTACAGTTTTTCAAGACTCACAACATGGTAGCTTTCTTGGAGAAGAATGACGAAAACGCCGATTTCCATCAAATCATTGATTTCTTTAATCAATCAAAAATAAAGACGGCGTTAACCATCGATCCAGAAATTGATGAATCCCACATTAGGGATTTCTAGACATCCGCTGCACTTGATGATACGAAGGCAGCCATTAATGCGGTGGTCGATGGTAAAGCAATCAAGGTTACCGAGTCTTCTCTACGCAAACATCTACACTTGCAAGACTCAAGAGGTATAGTAAAAGTTCCTTATGACATCCTGATCGAAAATTTTACAAATATGGGATATGAGGGGGACTTAAATCTTTCGACCTTTCTCAAGGCAAAACTCTCCCCTCAATGGAAATTTATGTTGCATACTTTGCAACAATGTATGTCCCAAAAACGAACAGGATGGCATGAGGGCAGTTCTGCTTTAGCCAATGCTATGGTGTGTTTGGATACAAGAAGAACTTATAACTTTTCTTACATGATATTTGAAGGAATGCGATGGAATATTTTGAACCCAAAACATAAATTTTTGATGTATCCTCGCTTCCTTCAACATTTTATTAACTGTGAGCATAAGGATCTTACTAGATCAGAAAAACGTTTTCATTCACATGCTCATTCAAAGAAAGTTTTTACAAACATGAGGCAAGTTAATAAAGGTTCTTCAGCTAATGTGACACCATTATTCTCTACAATGTTGGTGATCACCATTCCTCCAGCTGCAGGACAAGTGACTTCACCTTTGTCCCAACCCCCAGCTGCCACCATCAGTACTACTGCAATATCCGTGGGCACTAGTGCCATATCTGAAGCAGGTACTGCAGGTGGAATCCCTGAGGTTACTACGGCAGTTACTACTGCTCATGTTCCTCCAGTTGCTACTGTGAGTTTTACTCCAGTTGCTACTGCACCAGTTACTACTTCTAAAGTAACTAAACCCACTGTTTCATCACCTCACAAACCATCCAAGGCTGCTGTCAAAAGAATCAAGAGGGTTACTCAGCCTCTTGTTTCTAAAACCATCCCCCATTCTCACACTTCAAAATCATTACCTGACACATCTTCAGGAATGACTCACAATTTAGGGGAAAACATTGAACACACCCCCTTGTTCACTGAGTTGGTCCATAAGGAGGGGGGAGACCATGTAGGCAGGGCCGGCCCAGTATATGGGCGGCTTGGGCCTAGGCCCAGGGCAACAAAAAATTTGGGGCATCATCTAGGTTTTCTTTATATTTTATTAATTTTTATAAAAAAAATTTTTAAGCTGCTGTTCTTGTGTTTTAGGTAATGGAATAAATGTTTTTAATTTTTGTAATTTTATGATTTAAAAATTGAGACTTGCCTTTGAATTTGAATAAATTACCCTAATTTCTTTCATGGGTTTATTTCATTTTTGCATAAAGTTGATAAATTGATCTGCTTTTTTTTTTTTTTTAATCTTTAAAATATGCTGATATTCAATAAAGATTGTTAATTTTTTGTTTGTAGATGGAAATTACTTGAATTTCTTTCATGGGTTCATTTTAGTTTTGCATATAATTGATAATTTGAACTCTTTTTATTAATTTTTGTTTATATATATAAGCTGCTGTTCTTGTGTTTTAGTTAATTGAATAAATATTATAACTTTCTTGAACTTATATAGTTTTAAGTTGAGAATTGACCAAATTACTTCAATTTCTTTTATGGGTTCCTTTTTGTTTTGCATAAATTTGATAATTTGAAGTGGATTTTGTTAATTTTCGATTACTTTTTATAGTATAAGACTGTGTTTATCGAGTTGTTGTTCTTGTGGATAGTTTGTGTTGATCTTCATCTTTTAAATTAGGGTGTTTGTTGATATTTTTCGTTGCACTAATTGAGGCCTAATTTGGAAGTTTAATCCTTGAGTAAATGTTATAGATAGAGTAGGTGTTTGGTTGTAGCTGATTTTATTGAATAACACTTTTAGAAAATTTTCCTTTTCGGATGAATTCTGTCAAAGTTGCCAATCGTTGAAATTGGGCTAATTTGAAAAAAGATGAAAACTTTCCATCCTTTTTTCATTATTATAAAAGTTTAAGTTTATGTTTAGTTCAGTTTGAGATTTTCGAATCGGATTGAAGTAAGTTTAATTGACTTTTATGTATCTGTAATGTTTTGTGTATGAATTTGATTTAGTTGGTGATTCTATTTGTGCTTAAGAAATTTTGCTTCTCTGCATCTTTACCTTTTTTTACTCACAATGATAGTTGTTGAAATCTGAAGTCGAATACAAACTGTTTTTCCTTGTCTTAACTTTTAATGAGAGGAAGAACAACAATTACACAGTTGTTTCTCGCATCTCATGTGTACTTCTTTATCTAAATACTCGGAAAAATAGGATTAATATCATATGGTGAATTAAGGAGTTTTATTTTGGTTTAGTGAATTAAATTTTAATTCATTTGGTGCAGGGGACAATAATATAGTAATTATAAAATCTTCTCTTGTCCATTATGTATTCCAGATATCAATTATTTGTTAATGGTAGATATATACATATTGATCCATTAACTTGATAATGTGTCGATCTGGGTTATGTTTATATCGCTAATGGGTCAAATGGATTAAGCTGAACGATTTAATCAGTGTATAAGAAAGGGGGTCAAACGAATTGAAAGTCATCCCATAAAGTAGTATTCAAATGCATAAAAACCTCCTATATCACTTTCAAATGGGTCAAATTGATGTGTTTGCTTTGAAAAATGTAAGAAGACATCGTTTTAGGTAAATTTTGTAGGTTGGGTTTTTCTGCATTATTTGTTTTATTCAAAGAAACTTATAGTATGATACAAGTTTAAGGGGCATAATTTTCTCATCTCGCCCGGGGTAGCAAAAACCATTGGACCGGCCCTGCATGTAGGGAGGGCTGATACTACTGCAGCTTTCACTTCTCATAGTGAAGCTCAGGCCAGTATCAACATAACTAAGACCCAAACTACGGCAACACCATCCTTTGCTGAGGACTTGTTCTCCGCTTTGGAAGGTGGTCCCTGGCGCCAAGAGACCATGGGAGAGTTACATGCTTCTGCCAGGCAGGAGAGTTTCTCTATTCCCTATGATCAACCGCCTGTTGGTACCCAACAGGAAAGGGGTGAGGGTAGTGGTGGTCAGTTTAATGAATTGATGGCTTTGTACCAATCTCTAATGGTGAAGGTTGAAAAACAGGGTGATATGTTGTCTTCTCTTACATCTTTGGTGCAACAGGTACTGGCACAACAAGCACTTTTATCAGCCTAGTTACTGCCCAAAAGAATCACCACACGAAGTGCTGGGAACTCACCAAGACCTTCCAGCTCCTCATCTTCAGATGACTCTCCTGCAGATGATAACAAGGGGGAGAAAGAACCAATTATTTTGTTCTCATCTGAAGAGAGCAAGGGTGAAGACAAGGGAAGTGCATATACGGTGATCACTGCCACATCAAAACATGATGAAGATATGGAAGGCAATACATTTGAGGGGGAGACAGAGTTAGAAACACAAGATATGGTGGTAGATGAAGAAGGGGAAAAGATGGCAATAGATGAGCCATTGGTTGAGGAGCAGCAGAAAGAAGTGAAGCAAATGGTTGAGGAAATAGTAGACGAGATGGAAGTTGAAGCTGAAATGACTTATGAAGTTGCTACTGACACACTTGCTGCTGACCAAGTTAATGCGGATGATGAGATGGTTGCTGCGGACTCCATTGCTGCGGATACATTTACTACGGAGCCAGTGGTTACTAGTCCAGTTGCTACGGACATAGTTACTACGGAGCTGGTTACTACTGATCCTATGATTACCAGTCCAAGCATAGATGATGATGATCACTCATACCTGTTCACAACCACTCCTCCCACATTTTATCAAGCTTCAAATCCTTTAACTGCAATACACTCTGAAGCTACAACACTTTCAACCACAACAACTGAAGCTCATGTGCCTACAATTGATCAACAAGAAGCTGCAAATGTTCTTATTCAACAAGAAATGACAAGAACTAGTGTGATGGCTGATGAAGACACAATAGCATCACAACTGCACAAGATCAAAGAAGAAAAGCAGAAACAAGATAAGGAGAAAGCAGAAGAGGAAAGGAAGAAGATGATAGAGGAACTTGTTGCTAGACAAAGAGCAGCTGCTGCATTGGTTGCTAAACCATCAACAACTTCTCTAACCCTACCTGAACAATCTGCTAGTGTCTCTGTTTCTACAGGTAGATTTGGATATGTTACTGTGGATAAGAAGAAGATGAAGATTCAGAGGGTTGACCTTGATGCTCCAGAACATAAAGATAAAGGCAAAAGTATAGTTATGGAGAAATCAAAGGAAGAAAAGCAGGAAGAAGAAAGGATTGCTCAGGAAGAAATCAACTTTCAAAATCTTCACCTGAAGAAAGAGAACAGCTCAGACAAGAGCAAATTGAAGCTGAATTGATACTCAGAATAGCTGCTGAGCACGAAGAGGAAGAAAGGGCAAGAAAAAGGAAGATAGCTGAAGAAGATGAGCTTCATGCTAGGCTAAACAAGTCTCCAACTCCAGCTGAAAGAGAAAAGTGAATAGAATTGCTGAGGAGGATGCAATTCATGCTAAGGAGATGGAGAATGAGGAGATTTTGAATGATCTGGCTTATCAAGGATTGGTAAAAGCAGATGAGCGATATGCTATGAAGACAGTTGAAGATGATAAAATTGCTCTTCAGCAGCAAGCAAAAGCCAAAGCCAAGCCTGAAAAGAAGAAAGTGTCCAAGTCCACAAAAGTCAAGTTAGCTGAAGATAGGGAAAAATACACCACATATCTCAAGAGCAAAGGTTACAGTGGTAGGTCACTAGGTCCTATGAAGTTAACTAACATGTTGGATCTTGTGAAGGAAGAAAAACAAAAGGAAGCTGCTCTTGCCAAAATCCAAGAGAAGAAGAAGCAAGATGCTGAAAAGGCATTAGAAGCAGCATTGAAGACTGGAAGGAAAGTGTTCATCCAACCAGAACCTGTTCATGTTGTGGAGAAATCTCATGAGAAGCCCAAAAGACAAAAGCTAGCATCAAAGAGGATTCCAAGGCCTCTAGCTAAAAGACAGAAGATGAATGAAGATGCTTCTTCTCAACAAGAAAGTTCAAACATTCCATTTATGGATGTTAAACAAGAACCTGAAAGTATGGAACAAGATCCTCCTAGCACTACTCAAGGGGGAGATTATTCTGCATACATATGTCACACCCCGCTAAAGCGGAATACAGGATGTGAAGAGCAATAGCATTCGATACACAAGACATAGATAAACGCCATATAATATTAAAGAAAACATATTATCCAAGGTTTACAAAGTTTAAAACAAAGTTTACATATCCGAAATACAAAATGGGGTGTTCAACAAAACCACCCAAACCCTTCCCGTTCCTTGAAGTCATTCGTCCCAAAAGCATAAAGTCATCAGCTAGCTTACTCGTTACCTGAAAATACGAGTCAAGTGTTAACTACGGGAGACGTAGTTAGTGAGCTACAAGTTTAAGTAAAGCATAAGTATTCAAATTGTAGTTGCATAACCATGCATAGAATATCGCAATCAAAAATAGTTATCACATAAAAATGTATAGAGTATAGCATTTGTGTTTATAGGCATTGACCACATAGCGCGACTATGTGACAATCCTAAGTTTTGCCCAATGATCGTTGCTAAGCCTAAAGCCTACCCATTTAGTATTATGCACCATCGTTATAAGTCGTTGTGGTGAGGGTCAATCTACCCTAATAGCGCTATCCATATCTACTAACGGTCCTTTCCAAAGGGATTAATAGCAACTAATGTCCTTGGTAGTTTTCGGGAGTTTTCAATGGTTTCTCACGTCCATGTTGTACAAAGTCCGCAACATGTCGATCGATTGCTTTAGTCATTGGCAAATATAGCTTTCGTGTCCTCGACATTGTTGGCAAAACCCTCAACAATGCCGGCAAAATAGTTTTTCATATAAGTATTCAAGATATCAAAGTATTTCATAATAGCTTTCCCAAGTGTACAAGTGTTTTCGTAATAGCATTCAAAGTATTCAAGTGTTTTCATAAAAGCATTCGAGTATCAAATAGTTTTCGTTTTTCATTTAAGTATCAAGGCGTTTATCAGCTTAAATAGTGTTTAAGCCTAAGACTCGCATTTCACCCCAAAAAGTATTAAAAGCGTTTAAAGAGTAGGGGTTTGTAACTCACTGTTTGCGAAGATAATCGTAAGCGGGAACGGTCGGAACGCGTGTCGGGAATCACCGAAAGCCTAATAATACCAAGTTTTGATCAAGTGTTATTACATTATTGTATAATATAATAGATAGTTTTTAGTTAAACTTTAAGTGTCGAGGTCCAATTCGTCCCAAAAATCGTCCGAAACGGTTATCGTTGTGTTTTAGTCCAAAAGTCCAAAATTAGCGTTATTGTTATTATGTTAAATATGTTTTGTTTGCTAAAGTGTCTTTTATTTTCTAACAAAATTTGGGCAGCGCTTCCGCGCCCAAATTCTATGTCCAAATTATAAAACACTTTCCCGCTCACAAAGCACATATACATACATAACGTTTTTAAATATTTTCTTTTAGTATATTAAGTCCAATACTAGTCACCAATGTGTTCATTTTTACTAAACTCAGTCCCAAATGTCAAGTCTTAAAAGTCAGAATGCGTAACCAAGTTTTAAACGGCCAAAACGACGATTTTCGGGAAGGACAGCAGGCCGGTGCTGCGCACTGGGCAATAGGTGCTGCGCACCACCTGCTGTTCTTCCCCGTTTTTGAGTTTTTCTTGCAAAAATCGTTTATGTAAGTGATAGATCTTGACATGCAATCGGTATAAACCTTATTAATCATCATTATATCAGTTTATAAGTAACTTTTATCCATAAAAACAAAGATCTAAGCATCATTTTAATATAAACCCGTTTTTGTATAAAAATGGTCATAAAACTTCATCAAAACTCATTTTTAGTTACTAGATCGTACATGCAAGTAGATATTTGTGTATTAAACAGTGGAGAAAAGTGTTTTTACCCAAAGAAAGTGTATGGATGATGATCTAGAGTAGCTAGGAGGTGTTTTCGGCTTCAAATCGGTAGAAAAACGTTGTATGCACCCAATGAATGAACCCTTCTTGCTTAGATTGATGATGAGGACGATTTGTTAAGGTGTTTAGATGGATTATTTGGGCATTATTTCTGTAATAAGAGAGTGAGTTTGAGAGAGAAAAGGGGAAGGTGTTTGTGTGTGTAAATGTGTGTGTTTGTGTTTTTGTTAAAATGAAAGAAGGAAGGGAGTATAAGCCAAAATCTGTGATGTTAGGGGCCTTAAACGAGTTGGGCTTATGATTGGGCCTATGTATCATCGAGTTTGGGTCTTAAAACATCAAGAAAACCCGTCCAGCCATCTGGTGCGTCGCACCAAGTCCTAGTGCGGCGCACCGGGCCCTTTTTCCGGTTTCCGTCGTTTTTCGTTTGCGTAATTGTTAAGCATTTGCGTTCGTTTGGCGTTTAAGATTGTTTTGCTATGAACTTAGGCAAGTTCATTATATGTTTTCTTGGTATTAGGACTTACGTAATTTGATTCCGAAGTTGTTTTATGATTCCGATCCCGATCCGCGCTTAAAGGTTTAAAATAGAGTAACTTTCGTTTAAGAGTTTTGTGTGAGTTACTACGAGCTTAGCTTAAGAGTTATGTCTACGTAACCACAAAGCACATAAAATTAGTCATATCGGGCATCAAAATAAACACTTAGAAGTTATAAGCTAGCGTTCTCGACCTTAGTTTAGACGGTTGTCACATTCTCCCCACGTTGAAAGAATTCCGTCCCGAAATTTCAACTTGTGGTATTCGTTGTGGGAGAAGTGAAGAGATGAGGATACTTAAGCATCATCTGATCCTCTCGTTCCCAGGTATATTCGGGGCCTCGCTTTGCGTTCCATCGTACCCTCACTATCGGGATTTTACTGTGCCTTAGTTTCTTAGTTTCGCGATCTATGATTTCAATCGGCTCCTCGACAAATTGAAGCTTCTCGTCTAGCTGTACTTCTTCTAAAGGTGTGATAAGTGTTTCGTCCGATAGGCACTTCTTCAATCTCGAAACATGAAAGGTGTTATGCATGTTACCAAGCTCTTGTGGTAGCTCTAAGCGATATGCCACGGGACCTACCCTTTCGAGTATCTCGAATGGTCCCACATACCTCGGACTAAGTTTTCCTCGCTTTCCGCGGCGTATTGCACCTTTCCAAGGTGACACCTTTAGAAGTACCTTGTCGCCGACTTGAAATTCCAGATCTTTTCTGCGCATATCCGCATAGCTCTTTTGACGACTTCTTGCAGTCTTAAGTCTTTCCTTAATCGTTGTGATCTTATCAATCGTTTCTTGCACTACATCCATGCTAATTAGTTGTCGATCTCCCGGTTCCAACCAACATAGTGGA
>CAJVGC010000589.1:33435643-33506545 GCA_910822075.1 Senecio squalidus
CCGATATACTGATGAAGTGACACCCGTTTATGATGAGATGGGGGATGATGTATATATCAATCATTTATGCAAAAATACTTGTTTAACCGCTTCTTTAGAAAAGCCTCACCATTTTGTTGTGTAAGTAGTGATGAGAACTATATAATTGAGACTAAAAATAGGCATTAGAAACACATTAAATATTATAGTTCCAGCAAAGCAGTAAGTATATGTCAATACTGAATCTTACTATCATATAAAATAAAAAGATCTAATAGCTGTCATATTAGATTTATAAAACATATATGAGACAACCCAAGCATGTAGCCTTATAATAATAATCACATAATTTTGTATAATAATTTGCCATTTATTCAACTTTGTCTTATTCTTGAAATCCATCTGCACAGGCAACTGTTTTCAAGGCAGCTGCCTCATTCTTAATGGCAATGGCCCTCGATGAACCTGGCTCTAGTAGTCGTGACATTTATAGAACATGAGAAATTAATGATAGTTCAAATTATTTATACTATTACCAACAAAAGGGATTACTTTAGATGGGATTACTTTAGATACATTCTTTCAAAAGAAAAATGAGCAAAACGAGGAAAAAAACCACGATGAGATAATGGTGTAACATTAGTTATATTACTTCAGCTTGCATTTAGAATAAAAAAGCCACCACTGAACATGGCTGAAGCAGCAGTAGATATGATGGAATAAGGTGGCGTAAAAAGTCTATACATGGACCAGTTAGATTTGTGCTCGAAACTCTATATATATTCCATGTTACCTGCATGAAGAAAACAAAGATATAGTTTTTTAGGAAGATTCAATATTGAACGGACACGAATATATAAGGGAAAACAACTAAAGTGACACTCTCTACTTTCTAAGGCTCACACCTCACATCCTTTGCCAATAATATAAGGAAAATGGCATGACTCATTCATACAAATGTGATGGCCAAACTTACAACAACCCATACTTTTACAGATCTCATATCTATTTAAATAATTGAATTCATCAATAATGTCATATATATATAGTATACAATAGAGGGTAAGGTTACCATAACAAAGAAAGCAAAGTTTATTTTGTAACTATGGCTACTGCTTCAAAATTCAGCATCAAAAGCCAAACTAAACCTATTAGCTTACCATCAAGATCGCATCCAGACACTTTTGAAATCGAAGAACTTCTCAACAAGATCAAAACATCAGTAGCAGAAGCAGCATCCACGGATGCAATTTGCAGCAGTTTATCGCAGCTCACAATATTGTATAAATGCATGGACGGTCTTCTAACTTCATCTACCACCCAAGTTTTGATGTCTCGACAAGAAAATAAGAAATGGGTCGAGGACTTGGTACTCGAATCTGTGAGATTCTTGGATATTTGTGGAAGTAGTGGTGATATGCTGTCAGAAATCAAGAATCATAGTAGAGATCTCCTCTGTGCTCTAAGACGGAGAAAGGGAGACTCGAATTTTGAAAACAGCATCATGAAGTATAACTGTTTCAGAAAGAAAATGAAAAAAGGTGTTAGAGTTTTGATTGGAAGTTTGAAGCAAGTTGATAACACGATAGCAGGTGGCCGATCAGTGGTGTTTAATTCAGATAACCATCAGCTTGCAGCCTTGATCAAAGCTGTAATAGGGGTTTCTGAAATAACTGTTTCAGTTTTTGAGTCTTTGTTGATTTTCTTATCTGCTCCAGTTGCAAAGCAAAATAGATGGTCACATGTGGTGTCAAAGTTGAGACACAAGGCCAAGGTGGCATGTGAAGATCAACAAGAACAAGGGAATATGAATGATATTGAAGGAATCGATGATGTATTAAGAATATTACGTAAATATGGATCGTTAAGTGAAGTAGAAATTGTGAAGATTGCACAATCTAGATTGGAGAGATTGGGATCTCAGATTGAAGGTATGGAGAGTGGCTTGGAGTGCATGTTTAGGTGTTTGGTTCAAACACGAGTGTCTCTTCTCAATATCATCTCCCAGTAACGTCATCTAGTCAGTCGGGAATCCGAGTAGCTAGTGCATAGGCATCCAAAGTTTTAGATGACATGCTTATGCTATCAAGTTTTGTTTTATCAATTGCACATGTACATTGAACATAATTTTTAGTTATACAAGTATAAAGATACAAACCTTTTTAGATTATATCTAATTTTGATCCCATAAAAGCTTTTTGAACTTAAATGGGCTAATAGTGACTATCCTTGAGAGGAGGTGTTGATGTTTTAGTGACACTACGTACTATTCAATTTCTCATGTGCTTAAATATTTTAGATAACCCTGAGTTGCATATACCATCTCTTTACACACACAAAAAAAAGCTAAGTATTATTAGCAAGAGCCAAAAGCCAAAATCCAAATAGGGTTGGCCAAACACAAAAACCAAATTTTTGCAAATAAAAACAAAAAGGTAGATCGACAACGGTTACATCCCCAAAACTTCGCCTAAGTCGAAAAGAGACTTCGAGGATTTAGAATCCAAGACTTCCATATACTTTTTGCATGTGTTGATTGTGGAGTGAACTAAAGAGCAAGACTTATATGAGCATACCGAATAATTGGTAAACTCAGGTATAGAATGGTAGTGACGAGAAAACTCTCACTACTTTCTTGAGTAGTGACGAGAAGTATATCATTGATGTTGGTTGTCCTCGTTGCACCTCGGTTTGGACCCAATCACTAGAATGTCGAGAAATTACTTTAAAGTGAATATATATATTGGTGTAACACTCAAATAACCGAATTGATTGATATTATTAAGTTTACGTAAAGGTTTACAATACGAATAATATCAAATACAAACGATTACAAGACTTTAGACCGCTCGAAACAGTTGTTACGCAACTATGGATCACAAGTAGCGCAACACTCACTTTCTCTCTCTAGAACGGCTGCATTTATGGCTAGTTATTTATAGGTTACCATAAAACCCTAACTTTTACGCAATCGCAACACCGAAACTATTTTTACACAACACAACAGTGTGTTGCGCAACATCAGTGTTAACACTGAGCGTAACAGTCCATAAACGCGATAAAATACTTTTCAACTTGATCTATATTCATACTAAGCATCACCACATATTTCTAAACTAACTACAAACTAGAAATTACAATAATTTTACATTTATAATTACTATATGATATCTTCTCCTTTATGATTATGATATCTTTGATTCAACTACTCCATAAATTTTATAAAAAGGCCTATTTCAAATGGAATCATAAATTAGATATTATGTTAGATATCAAAAAAAAAAAAAAGGGACAAAGTTTAAAGTGCACAGCTCTATCTCCTAAAAAGTTGATAGCGCCTAATAAAAGTAGAACCATAGATTAGATATTATATTAGATATCAAATCCAAGTAAACTAAAACAAAGATAGGGGATTAATGTGGCCATTTTTAGACCTTTCATAATTATTGATACCCATAAAAAATAAAAAAGTATCAATAGATATTATTGATCAATAAGATTAAGAAATCTGGTTGTGGATTAAGCAGATCATACCAATCTCAATCATGTATATCCGTACGTATTTGTTATTTATTTATTTTTAACGATTCAAAGATGCAATCTTGAGATGTCCTCCTTTGTGCTGTAAAATCATCAACCAGCTGAGTTGATTTTGTTTAAACTGCATTAGCATGATCTATTTGTTTCAGTTTGCATCAATTTTCAAAGGACTTAAGCATATTTAGACGTGGTGGCAACAAGTGGTCCTAATTAAGAAGCCGAAATGTGGACCAATTAGATCTCAAAATATATAATTTAAAAATTCCTTATAGAAATAGAAATAACACCATTATTTAATTTGTCACACTCAAGAAATATTGAATAACACCTGCATAAAGTAAAAAAAGATACTATGTTTGAAAGATGCAATCTTGAGATGACACGAATATCTAAAGGGAGGCACTTTGTAAGACCATACACCTTAGTACCTTACCACCCTTTGCCAATAAAAAAAAGAAAATACTTGTTTAACCACTTCTTTAGAAAAGTCTCACCATTTTGTTGTGTACGTAGTGATGAGAACTATATAATTGAGACTAAAAATAGGCATTAGAAACACATTAAAATATTATAGTTCCAGCAAAGCAGTAGAGTATATGTCAATACTGAATCTTACAATCATATAAACTAAAAAGATCTAATAGCTGTCATAATAGATTTATAAAACATATATGAGACAACCCAAACATGTAGACTTATAATAATAATCACATAATTTTGTATAATAATTTGCCATTTATTCAAGCTTGTCTTATTCTTGAAATCCATCTGCACAGGCAACTGTTTTCAAGGCAGGTGCCTCATTTTTTAGTGGCGATGGCCCTCGATGAACCTGGCTCTAGTACTCGTGACATTTATAGAACATGAGAAATTAATGATAGTTCAAATTATTTATACTATTTCCAACAAAAGGGATTACTTTAGATGGGATTACTTTAGATACATTCTTTCAAAAGGAAAATGAGCAAAACGTGGGGTAACATTAGTTATATTACTTCAGCTTGCATTTAGAATAAAAAAAGCCACCACTGCACATGGCTGAAGCAGCAGTAGATATGATGGAATAAGGTGGCGTAAAAAGTCTATACATGGACCAGTTAGATTTGTGCTCGAAACTCTATATATATTCCATGTTACCTGCATGAAGAAAACTAAGATATAGTTTTTTAGGAAGATTCAATATCGAACGGACACGAATACATAAGGGAAAACTAAAGTGACACTCTCTACTTTCTAAGGCTCACACCTCACATCCTTTGCCAATAATCTAAGGAAAACGGCATGACTCATTCATAAAGATGTGTTGGCCAAACTTACCCGAACCCATACTTTTACACTTCTCATATCTATTTAAATAATTGAATTCATCAATAATGTCATATATATATATATAGTATACCATAGAGGGTAAGGTTACCATAACAAAGAAACCAAAGTTTATTTTGTAACTATGGCTACTGCTTCAAAATTCAGCATCAAAAGCCAAACTAAATCTATTAGCTTACCTTCAAGATCGCATCCAGCCACTTTTGAAATCGAAGAACTTCTCAACAAGATCAAAACATCAGTAGCAGAAGCAGCATCCAAGGAGGCAATTTGCAGCAGTTTATCGCAGCTCACAATATTGTATAAATGCATGGACGGTCTTCTAACTTCATCTACCACCCAAGTTTTGATGTCTCGACAAGAAAATAAGAAATGGGTCGAGGACTTGGTACTCGAATCTGTGAGATTCTTGGATATTTGTGGAAGTAGTGGTGATATGCTGTCAGAAATCAAGAATCATAGTAGAGATCTCCTCTGTGCTCTAAGACGGAGAAAGGGAGACTCGAATTTTGAAAACAGCATCATGAAGTATAACTGTTTCAGAAAGAAAATGAAAAAAGGTGTTAGAGTTTTGATTGGAAGTTTGAAGCAAGTTGATAACATGATAGCAGGTGGCCGATCAGTGGTGGTTGATTCAGATAACCATCAGCTTGCAGCCTTGATCAAAGCTGTAATAGGGGTTTCTGAAATAACTGTTTCAGTTTTTGAGTCTTTGTTGATTTTCTTATCTGCTCCAGTTGCAAAGAAAAATAGATGGTCACATGTGGTGTCAAAGTTGAGACACAAGGCCAAGGTGGCATGTGAAGATCAACAAGAACAAGGGAATATGAATGATATTGAAGGAATCGATGATGTATTAAGAATATTACGTAAATATGGATCATTAAGTGAAGTAGAAATTGTGAAGATTGCACAATCGAGATTGGAGAGATTGGGATCTCAGATTGAAGGTATGGAGAGTGGCTTGGAGTGCATGTTTAGGTGTTTGGTTCAAACACGAGTGTCTCTTCTCAATATCATCTCCCAGTAACGTCATCTAGTCAGTCGGGAATCTGAGTAGCTAGTGCGTAGGCATCCAAAGTTTTGGATGACATGCTTATGCTATCAAGTTTTGTTTTATCAATTGCACATGTACATTGAACATAATTTTTAGTTATACAAGTATAAAGATACAATCCTTTTTAGATTATATCTAATTTTGATCCCATAAAAGCTTTTTGAACTTAAATGGGCTAATAGTGACTATCCTTGAGAGGAGGTGTTGATGTTTTAATGACACTACGTACTATTCAATTTCTAATGTGCTTAAATATTTTAGATAACCCTAGGTTGCATATACCATCTCTTTAAAAAAAAAAAAAAAGCAAAGTATTATTAGCAAGAGCCAAAAGCCAAAATTTTAATTATGTTCCTCAAAGTATTTTAGTCTGAGCAGCCATAAGTACGTGATAATGCAACATTTGAGGAAACCGCAACAACACAAACCCTTTACACACAAGAAGAAAAACCCTAATAAGCACAAGCCCGGTTACACAAGAAAACCCGAACCCGTAAACCCGTTCACACGAATCTCCGACTACCCGAATAGTCAAACACACGAACCCGAATACCCAAATATTCAATCACACTATCACAAATACCCGTAGTAGAAACCAAGCAAACGAAAAACAAAAAATAATAGCTTCGAGCATCGCAGCGTAGTAGTGAAACTATCCAGAACTGATGTTGCACAACTTTTTGTGGCCGTTGCGCAACTTTTGTGTAACAGCTGGAAAAGTTGCGTAACACTTGAAAAGTTGTGTAACACTTGCTACGTAACAGATTAGGGTAACACCTCTGGAGAAAATCAAGCAGTGTAACACCTCTACGTAACAGTGAGAACTAAATGTAGCAAGCTTGTGTGACACGAGTGTTACGTGACTTTCGTAACACTTTGCTTGTGTAACAGCACTGTTGCACAACTTGTGCAACAGTCGTGGGTGTTGCACAAGTCTTCGAAAACCAAATCTCGGATTTAGGACACCATATTTTTCAGATATGATGTATATACCAATACTAACCTAAATCTTGAATCTCGAACCAAACACACCACATAATAAGCCTAGATCTACAAAACAAGTCTTCAAAGTACCAAACTTCAAATCCTAGATCTACACCACAATACCGTGAATCTTCACCAAATGGATCCAAAAACCTCTATATGATGTATAGAGGTTCTCATACCACTTGTTGGTCGCCCTCGTTGAACCTCGGTTTGGACCCACTCACTAGAAAGTCGCGAAATTACTTTAAAGTGAATATATATTGTTGTAACACTCAAATAACCGAATGATTGATATTATTAAGCTTACGTAAAGGTTTACAATACGAATAATATCAAATATCAACGATTACAAGACTTTAGACCGCTCGAAACATCTGTTACGCAACTATGGATCTCAAGTAGCGCAACACCCACTTCTCTCTCTAGAACGGTTGCATTTATGGCTGGTAGTTGGGGTATTTATAGGTGACCATAAAACCCTAACTTGTTACGCAACTGCAACACCGGGACCACTTTTACTCAACGCAGGCAACACTGAGCGTAACAGCCCATAAACCCGATGAAATACTTTACAACTCGATCTATATATATACTAAGCTTTACCGACATATTTCTAGACTAAGTACAAACTATAAACAACGACGAATATTCTCCAACAAGACAAAAAAAAAAGCATTAGAAACACATTAAAAATACTAATCCAGCGAAGGAGTAGAGGGGAAGTCAATACTAAATCTTAGAATCATATAAACTAAAAGATGTCGTAGCTGTCATATTAAGTTTATATCATAGAGGAGACAACCCAAGCATGCACACCACCATAATAATAATTGCATAATTTGTTTTCAAATAATTTGAAATTTATTAAATCTTGTCTTATGCTCGAAGTTCATCTGTTCAGGCATCTGTTTTTAAGGCCCTTGATGAACTTAGCTCCAGCAAATAATGTTAGTTTTAAAGTATTATACGATTTCCAACCCTAGTGATTACTCTCTAAACACAATATTTCAAAAAGAAAATACCCAAAATGTTCCCCATAAACATTTTTGTTGAGTTCTAGTTTGAAAATCATGAATTCAATTTTGATATCTATTTAGATTATTCAGGGTGATTCTTTGACATCAAAGAGGATGTAAACTAAATTTGTTCTATTTCCCGGCGGGGATATTGGTGTTACTTTCATTAATTAAATTACATCAAAGACACCACTACACATAGCAGTAGATATGATGGAATAAGGTGAGGAAAAAAAGAACATACATGGACCAGCTGTTAGATTTTTGTAAATGTTAATACAAAAGACCCTTAGACCTCTTTGTCCGACCCGAACTAAACTAAGTCTGACTTGAAGTCCGTTTTCCCTTTAATTAACCTCTGTGATCTTTAGTCCAACCTTCCTGCACTAAGAAAAGACACCAGGTTGAGCGGGGCTATACCCCTGATTCAACTCGGGCGTAAGAATAAGTACCTTGGTTCGGACAGAAAGATATAAGTATGAAGCTATATGTGAAAAAACCTGTGGATACTTACTGTTCACCTAGGTATTTATAGGAGGTCTTCTGGATAATAGGGTGTTCCCTAACATTTACCTCTTTTACCCAGCGGTTAAAAGGATGTTGCTCCGTCAGAGCATCTTTTCTTTCCTTCTTTGTCGATTTCTTGTCGTATTGTTTTTGTCCTTACATGTTATCTGTCTTTTCTTGGCCGAACTAAGGGTTCCGGACGTCTGGTTCGGTTATGACCCGAATCAGACAATCGGACCCTATGTCAACAACTCCCCCAAGTCTAGCATTGTATTCCGAAGAAGTCGAAATATAATGCTGGACTTAATATATTTTTTCTGTCTCGTTTCTGCTTCGATGGCTTCATGTGTTTTCCTTCGACTCGTTGTCTTCTCTCAGTCCACGTGTCCACCTTACATGGATTGAACATTTCCAGCTGTCGTTGTGCCCTTACACGTGGCGTACCCAGATGGCTTGAACGGTGCCAGCTGTTATCTTTCTGTCCACGTGCTATCCACGCGTCACACCGTTTCCAAGGTCACGCGCGTCCCTTGAGGTGCCTGCCACTTGCTTATAAATAGGGGTGCTCCTTCTTCATTTATTTCTCATCCACTCTCCCAACCTCTGCCCTTTTTCTTCCAGAATTACCTCTACTTCGATATCCTCCTCTTACTTCGATATTATGGCAAAAGAGTCGAAAGAAAATCTCAAGGAGATGTATAACACGATGTCTGTCGGAGACCTCCGCACGTTTTGTAAGACGTACCACATTGATGCCACCTATGGTGTCACTGTTCCCGGACCAAACGACACTATCAGAGATGCTCCTCCGGGTAAAATTGGTGTGTACTGCGCTTGGTTCGAATACTCGAACTTGAGGTTTCCCTTCTCTCGTTTCTTCCTTGATGTGATTCAATATTTCAAAGGCCATATTTTCCAAATGAATCCTTTGGGAGCGAACAAGATTACCAATTTTGAGATCCACTGTCGTGCTTTTGGCAAAGCTCCCGATCTCCTGACCTTCCGTCATTTTTATAAAGTGGGGTTGAACGGGGCCTGGCTTACGGTTGACAAGAGAAGGGGTGCCCCTGTCTGTATCAATTGGTATCTTTCGTCTTTGAAGAATTGGAAGAATCGTTTCTTCTTTGTAAATGCTTCTGTAGCCCCAATCCGGATGAGGTGGTGCGTCCGGGGCGATACTCTTACTGATCCGGAGCCTGATAACGACGATTTGGACCCCGATCTTGTTATGGATCTACAGACTCACCCTATTAGAGCTCGTTCTTATCCGGAGAGGGTGCTGGTTTTGACCGGACTAAGCCAGAATTGGAGTCGTCCTTTGGCTCGCCCTTGCTTGAGACTTGCTGATGAAGGTTCTTTCTTGCTCTCTCTCTCTCTCCTTATCTATGTATGTATATAACCTTTTTATGACGAACTAACACCTTTTGTTTTACGTTGTAGAATTGTCCCTCCTCTCCTTTTTGGAAATGAGGCATTGGGACGAAGTGGTTTTTAGTTCGGCTCTTCTCGCCGAAGGTGCTCCTGGGTTTTTGACCACGACTCTGGATCGTGTTGTACTTCCTGATGAGAATATCCCAGCACCTTACACTGATGCCGAAGTAAATGTGGTTGTAAAAAGAAAAAGAAAGACCAAGAAATCAAAGAAGGTTATGAAAGGTCCTCCCGCCAAGAAATCCAAGACTGCTGTCAAGGTCCCTCCTACTTCTCAAGCTTCGAAAACCAAAGGGCAGCCTGCTTCGACCTCAACTCCTTCATCTGCTAAAGAGCCCAGTCCCGATACTGAAGAACTCTTTGCTGCCTCTGATGAAGATGATTCGGAGGGATATGGCTTAGCAACTGAATCTGATGAATCCTCTTCTTCCTCCGATACTGCTGAGTCCGAAGATCCTAGTGTACATGAATATCGTCCTTCCTACTCCGACAGGTCTTGCCCTGCAACTCCTAGGGGCGCTACTAATTCGGAGATTGAAAAGATCATGGAAGAGAGCGGACATTCTCATGAGGGTGAGGTCGATCAACCTCCCAAATTTTCCAAACAGAAGCCATTATCTTCAGCCCCCCCCCCCCCCCCAGAGGGACCTGGTGCTAGTTCTTCCGCCGTTGATCCAAAGGGCGGAAAATCTTCCCAGAATCCTGGTCCGTCCCTATCGAAGAAGAGTGCTGAAGGCTCTAAGGCCTCCCCAGTGATTTTTTCCAGCAAGTCCTCTTCCGAGGCAAAAAAGACAGTTGCATCCAAGAAACCCACTGCTTCATCCGAAAAAACAGATAGTCCCCTCAAATCTAGTAAAGAAAAATCTCATCTTGCTAAGATCCAAGAGACCCCCAGCTCCCACAAAGAACCCCTCCGTATCAAAGTGACAGATCCCCAGAGAACTGTTTCGGTTAAGGGTGCTTCGAGCAAGGTTGTTGATCCTAGGGAAAAAGAACCGATTCTTGATGTTTCGGATCTTAACGGTGTCGAACCTTCCATCGCTGTGAAGAAATTTCAACCTCGTTTTAAGCAAGTCTATAACCGTTCTTTGTATACCGATGCTGGTGTCTGTCGGGACCTTTTGGACACTTTAGCCACTCCATCTGAAGTCATTCGTCTTGATAGTACCAACAATTTTGCCCTAGTTGAGCAACTTGATCATTTGGTATCTCAACTACTAGTCATTGCCCCTGAGGTTCGATCCAGATGGCTCTTGTCTGAAGATGAAATTTCGAACCAGACACGATTAATCAAAAGTCTTGAAAGGAATGCATCTTTGAGCAACCAGAGGGCCGATACGTTGCAGGTTCGATTTGACGAAGAGAAGAAAGGGCTTGAAGATCAAGTGTCTCAACTCCGCCAGGAGGTAGAGGAGCTGAAGAAAGCTCGGACCTCTGGCATCGAATCTTCGTCCCTAAACGACGATGCAGTTCGGGCCTTGGGCGAACTAAACCTTACTCACAGCCGGACTGTGAAAGAACTGAAGGAGCAGATTAATGCTTTGTCTTCCGATCTCTTTGCTGCCGAAGCCCGGAGTTCCCAGGCAACGAATGATATGTTTCGAGAAAGGGAACGCCTCAAAGAACTAGAATCCCGTGTTTCAGAGTTGGAGGCTACCAATGCTACCCTTCGAGAAGATCGGAACTGGTTGATTTCCCAGGGTCCAAAACATGTGGCGGAAGGCCTTCTTAAGAGCAAGGATTTTGTGGAGGCCAGCTCCAGTGTTAATGTGGCTTATTATCGCTCTGGGTGTCACGATGGTGTAGTTGCCGGGTACAAGGGGCATCGGTTGGGGCAACGGATCACACAATCTCCTTTTTATGATCCCTCTACCGAAGCTGGTCTTACTGCAGCAAAAGAAGCCTTTCAGCAGACTCACTATTCATACTTGGATGCCTTGGCTGCCACCGATACTCAAATGCTTGACGCTTTTCAGTCTGTGCAACCTACCTTGCCCGATCCAGAAACTCCTGAAGCAGAAAATCCTTGATTACAGTTAGTTTATCAATGTATGTTTAGATTCGAATTATGGGCACAATTTTCTGATGTTTTTGTATGATTATATCGGGGTTTTTAAATCCCCTCTTTAATGATAGTGCCATTTGTGTTTTATGTGTTAGTGTCACACCCCGCTAAAAGCGGAACGCAGAGTGTTCCAGTTAAAGATATCAAGAGTCAAGGATTACAACATACAACCGTAAACAAAACATCAGAATATATTAATCATGCCTCAAGGTTTTAAAATACAATACATAACCGAATGTGAAACCAAAGCCAAGTACAAATACAATACAAATGTCAAATACTCGGATCATAAAGGAATTACATCAAACAAAACGAATTCCAAATACAAATAATATATGATCCCAAAATGTGCAAGGAATGATCAACTAAAATCCTCAAACTCCTGAAAAAGCGTTAAAAACGACATCAACACAATGTTGGTGAATTATCCGCAATAAGTAAATAAGATTTGACCCAATAAAGATTTAGTAAACATAATAAGTTTCAAAAGCATATCTTGATGTATAATCCTAGTGTGAGTATAAATACCAAAGATTAATATACACTGAACCTGACCACAAATCCCCTAACCTAAGGCGATGCAATACCAAAGGCAACAAATAATCATACGGCCATAACATTCACTCGTAGGGATATCCTCTCGAGTAATGAGGGTTGGTCAAACCCATATAGATCTATATATATGCAACCGTAGGCAATAAGCTAACAAGTGTATGAGGGGGGCTTACCCAAGCCTAAAAGCATCCTAATCTAAGGTGATACTAATACACTAGGCATACAAGATATACATCATAACATAGTTCAAAAACGCTTTCCAGCCCAAAATAGTAAGAGAAAAGGGGCTACGAATAACTCACAAAATAAGCTCGGAAAGAGATCGGGTAATAATCAATAAGGAGCTAATAATCCGCCGCCTAAGTGCCCTAAATCAATATAACAAGGTCTAAGTATCTCAATAGCATAGTTCGGTTTAGCCTTGTCGGTTAAGTTTAGGGTTTAAGATTTATTAAAGTATTCCAATGATTTCCAAGTCGAGTCGTGATGACGGTTCAAAGTGACGATGTTCCACGCCGATAGGGACGATGGGAAAATATCGATAAGTTTCACGTCATAATGACTATTAGAAAGGAATAACATTCCGAGCCGAACTTGACTAACAGGAACGTCGATTGAAAGGAATACCGTTACCAAAGTTTATTGAAGTCAACCAAAGTCAACGTCGAATATGTTGACTTGGTCAAAGTCAAAGATGTTGACTTGGTTAAAGTCAAAGTCAACAATTGGAAGGAAAAGTCAAAATTAAAGATATTGATTTAGATTAGTCAAAAGTCAACTATTTGAGAAAAGTCAAAGTCAACGTTTTGTAGAAAAGTCAAAATTGATGATTTTTAGATTGAAATATAACTTTGACCATTTAAGAGTAAAAATACTTTGATTTTCAGAATAATAGAGTGAAAATGATTTATGACGGTTTTAACAATTTTCCGTAAAAGTAAAAATAAACGTTTGTTTAACTATTCTTGATGAAGTTTAAGATTGCGATATTGTCTTTGAGTCCAAAGACGTTAATTTGACCTTTATAGTACTTTTATACATAATATGTCACTGATATGAGTTTAAAGTTAGAATACGTTATGAGTTTAAGTCGAAAAATATCAAAAACAGAATTTCGAAGGAACAGACCTTCGGTGCTGCGCACCAAGGGCTTGGTGCTGCGCACCGGGGTGTTCTCCGAAATATCGTTTTGTCGTTTTGTCGAAAATCAGGTTGTTTGACGTTCTGAGGTTAAAATACTTTCTGTCCAGAAGTTAAAATAGGTTTAAATAACATTTACCAAGTGTTTTATATATATAAATGTGTAGTTTTTACATAGTAATAACATAAATACGTTAATTTCGGTAAATAACATATCTTTTCATATTTTACTCGTTTTAAGTCCAAAGTTTCCGAGATCGATAGGTGTTGGTCTAATATATTAACCTAACCGTTTTCAAGGCTTAAAACCGAATTTAAAAGTAACGAAAAGAAAAGATAAGAGATTATGATGGTTTTACCGATTTCACCCGCAAGACGTGTCGATGTTGAAATCTTGCAAGGATTCGGAGGAAGGACTTAGATGGTGGTGGTGAGGAGGTAAAGAGCTCCAAAACACAAAAATCCATCATTAGTAAAAGTCTCATAAAGAAAGAAACCAAGGTTTTCGGATAAGCTTTCTTACCAACGTTTCAAGATGATGCTTTCACCGAAAAGTCACTAAGCTCCAAATGTAGTGGGAGGATTCCGGGAAGCAAAGACTTCCATTTAAACCATAAACAAGACTATATGTTAGAGGTTTCTTAAATGGGAAGAAAATATAGAGTTTTGGAGAGTTTTCTTACCAAAATCAAAGGTGGCGTTTCTTCAAAGAAAGTCACCGAAAACTCCACAACTCCAAGGGTATAAACGAGGGTAACAAGCTTGTAAGACAAGGGAAAGAGATTATGTGTTAGAAGGCTCTAACCATATGAGAGAAAATAGAGGAAAGGTATGAAAACATCAAAGAGGAACTTACCGAAATGTGTAGAATGGAAGGATGGTTGTAAGAGATTATTTCTCTAACTTGATTACTTGGATTCTCACTTCATTTGTGGGGTTTTTGTGGTCTTACTTCTCTGGAAAATTTAAAGAGAATAAGTGTTTTGTATGAGTGAGAATGAGAGAAAAGTTTAACAAATGGGTTTGATGTAAAAGTTTGGTCTTGGAAAGAGAATAGGTCTCAACACACATTGAGATCTACAATTAGATCAAATACACCCCAATGGGCAACTTGCAGCAGGAATTACGAGAAAAGTGGTTTGGAATCTCAAGATATTGACTCACAAAGTCGGAATTGGAATTTAGCCGAAAATACACTAGGTGCTGCGCACCACCCACATAGGTGCGGCGCACCGTGGGTTTTCTTGGTCAGATTCTGTTAACTTTTCGTTAAAGGACCAGATTTGTAACAGATTCCGTTAGTTCTCCGTTAAAGGACTAACTTTGTAACAGATTAAGTTAGAGGACTAACTTTGTAATGAAATTTCGAATTATGATTTTCTTAACCGACGATTATGGCGTAAACGCAATACTTTAATAACGTGAGAATACTAGATATTAGGCACTTAGGTGATTCTAAAGCTTCCGTCTCGAGAGACAAAGTAATAAAACACATAAACCCGACTCAAATGAAATAAACGTGAGTAAAATAAAGCGAAATGCAAGGGTCCAAATCATTGCGAATAAAAAGAATAATAATCGGTAAATAAAATGTACCTCGAAAAGACGGATTGTCACAGCATCCCCCAGTAAAAAGGAATTTCGTCCTCGAAATTCTACTGAACACTGCTGCTAGCAAAAAGATGTGGGTACTTTTTCTGCATCTCGTCCTCCCGCTCCCAAGTAAACTCAGCTCCAATCTTCGAGTTCCATCGGACCTTCACTATCGGAATCCGACTCCGCCGTAACTTCTTGACATCTCGGTCAACAATCTCCACCGGCTCCTCTATCACATGAAGCGAGTCATCCAATCGTAGTTTCTCCAGTGGTACAATCAGGGTCTCATCAGCAAGGCACTTCTTGAGATGCGATACATGAAATACGTTGTGCACACCGCACAACTCAGGTGGCAACTCAAGTCGATAAGCCACTGGACCAACACGGGACAAAATCTGAAAGGACCCGTAAAACGTGGACTAAGCTTGTTGCGTTTCTCAAACCGAAACACACCCTTCCACGGAGAAACTTTCACCAATACCATATCCCCGACCTGAAACTCCAAAGGTCTCCTACGCAAATCCGCGTACTTCTTCTGACGGTCTCTGGCGGCTACCAAACGATCCTTGATCCTGAAGATCTTATCCGTCGTCTCCTGAATCAACTCGGGACCCGTAATCTGACTGTCTCCTAGCTCGGCCCAACAAATCGGAGATCTACACTTCCTCCCGTAAAGAGCCTCAAATGGTGCACAGTTGATGCTGGAGTGGTAACTATTATTATACGAGAACTCGACTAATGGTAGGTGTCGATCCCAACTCCCACCAAAATCTAGCACACAAGCTCGAAGCATATCCTCCAATGTCTGAATAGTACGCTCACTCTGACCATCTGTCTGAGGATGATAAGCCGTACTCATATCTAATCTGGTACCCAAAGATCGCTGTAAAGACTGCCAAAACCTCGAAGTGAATCGTGCATCACGGTCTGAAATAACTGATACTGGAATGCCATGCTTGGCCACAATCTCGTCGATGTACAATCTAGATAACTTCTCTACTCGGTAATCTTCATGAATAGGAAGAAAGTGCGCTGACTTAGTCAGCCGATCGACAATCACCCAAATAGTATCATAACCTCCTGTAGATCTAGGAAGTTTCGTAACAAAATCCATCGTGATCCGCTCCCACTTCCACTGTGGAATCTCGGGCTGCTGGAGAAGGCCGGAAGGCTTTTGATTCTGAGCCTTGACCTTTGAACACGTCAAACACTTGCCCACATACTCGCCAATCGCCCGTTTCATACCAGGCCACCAATAGAACTCCTTCAGGTCATGGTACATCTTATCCGCTCCAGGATGAACGGAATAATTCGACTTATGACCCTCATCTAAAATCAACTGCCTAAGACCAACGGGAACCCAAATACGATCCATGAAGTACATCACCCCGTCGTCCTTCGGCTCCAACTGTTGTGCCAAACTGAATAAACCCTCATCCTTAAGGCGATCCTCGGTGAGAGCCTCCTGCTGAGCCTGAATAATACGAGCCTTCAAGCTCGACTGAATAGAAACCATCATAGCACGAATCCTCACCGGCTTAACCGACTCCTTGCGACTCAATGCATCGGCTACAACATTCGCCTTACCTGGATGGTAGCGAATCTCACAATCATAATCGTTGAGCAACTCAACCCATCGACGTTGCCTCATATTCAGCATCTTTTGATCAAAGATGTGCCGTAACGACTTATGATCGGTGAATACGGTACACTTAGTACCATAAAGATAGTGACGCCAGATCTTCAAAGCAAAAACTACTGCGCCCAACTCTAGATGGTGTGTCGTGTAATTCTGCTCATGAATCTTCAACTGACGAGAAGCATAGGCAATCACTTTCCCATTCTGCATCAGTACACAACCGAGTCCCTTATGCGAAGCATCGCAATATACAACAAAATTCTCGGTACCCTCGGGAAGACTCAAGATAGGCGCATCACACAACCGCTTCTTCAGTAACTGAAAAGCTTCCTCCTGTTCTTCACCCCAAACAAACTCCTCACTCTTCTGGGTCAATTTAGTCATAGGCGAGGCTATCTTCGAGAAGTTCTCGATGAAACGACGATAGTAGCCTGCCAAACCCAAGAATGACTGGATCTCAGTGGGTGTCTTCGGAGCGACCCAATCTCTAACGGCTTCAATCTTGGCATGATCAACGTGAATGCCCTCACCGCTGACCACGTGGCCAAGAAACTGAACCGCAGACAACCAAAACTCACATTTCGAGAATTTAGCGTAGAGTTTCTCCTGACTAAGCAACTCCAACACTAGTCTCAAATGCTCCTCGTGCTCTTCCCGGCTACGAGAATATATCAGAATGTCGTCGATGAAAACGATCACGAACTTGTCGAGGTAAGGACGACATATACGGTTCATCATATCCATGAAAGCTGCAGGCGCATTCGTAAGACCGAAAGGCATAACCAAAAACTCACAGTGGCCATAACGCGTTCTGAAGGCGGTCTTCGGAATGTCCTCCTCCTGCACCCTCAACTGATGATATCCGGATCGTAAGTCAATCTTCGAAAAGAAACATGAACCCTGAAGCTGGTCAAATAAGTCATCAATACGTGGCAAGGGATACCGGTTCTTCACCGTCAGCTTATTCAACTCCCTGTAATCGATACACAATCTCATGGATCCATCCTTCTTCTTCACGAAGAGTACCGGCGCGCCCCAAGGAGAGAAACTCGGTCTGACAAAGCCTTTATCCACCAACTCCTGAATCTGCTTCGATAACTCTAACATCTCCGAAGGTGCTAACCGATAAGGAGCCTTCGCCACCGGCGCTGCTCCAGGAACCAAGTCTATACGAAACTCTACCTGTCTACTAGGGGGTAACCCAGGTAAGTCCTCTGGAAATACATCAGAAAAGTCACGAACTACCGGCTGCTCCTCAATCTGCCCCGCGGTGTCTTTCTTCACAAGGTGTGCAAGAAAGAGTGTGCAATCCCGCTTGATGTACTCCCTAACCTTCATGCAAGAAACAATCTTAAGGCGCTTCCCCGCCTTATTCCCCTGAACCAACAACGGACCACCAACTGGAAACGGAATGCGAATCATCTTCTCGAAGCATACGATCTCTGCACGGTGTGTCGCCAACCAATCCATCCCAATAATAACATCGAAACTACCCAGCGTGATAGGAATTAAGTCAATAGGAAAAGTATGATCCTCAAAGCTAATCCTACAAGCACTAAGTATCTCCGAGGCACGTAAATGCTTACCATCGGCTAGCTCTATCTCATAAGTAGGCACTAATGGTCTAGAAGTACAAGTAATCATGGTCCTAAACTCAGTAGATATAAAGCTCCTATCGGCACCAGAGTCAAATAAAATAAAAGCAGGCTGATCACATATAAGAAAAGTACCCGTGACAACACTAGGATCCTGCTGTGCCTCATGTGCGCCCATAACAAAAGCTCTACCACGAGATCCAGACCCAGAAGTAGTACCAGTACCGACCGAAGCTAGCTTGGGACACCTGTCCCGATGATGCTCAGTAGACCCACACTCAAAACACTTGCCCCTCTGGGCACGGCAATACCTATCAGTGTGTCCCAACTTCTTACATTTCTTGCACTCCCAACACTTCACCTCCTGAGAATGATGATTTCCGCACCGTCCACACTTCGGATACTTGCTCTGAGTATTCGGGGTCACCGCAGCATAAGACTGCACTACATGAGGTGTATCCTGCCTCCTATTCCTCTTCCTCGAATCACTGTGACGGAACCCCCCACTCCGTTTCCCTCCGGAGTGCTGCACAGGTACCATGGGTGGTAATCTACCATCGCGGACCGCGTTATGAGTCAACGTGGTCGCGAGCTCCACTGCGCTCTGGAATGTGCATGGCTTCGATGACATAACATTATCCCGAATCTCCTTGGCTAATCCACGGATGTAACGACTGATCCTCTTAGGCTCCGGACGAACCAAATGTGGAACCAACTGCGACAATGTATAAAACCGTGTAGTGTACCCCATAATGTCTGACCCAACCATCTCTAGTTTCCACAGCTCCTCCTCTAGCCTCTCGAGCTCCGCCTCGGGCACATACTCAATAAGGATCAACTCCTTCAGCTGTTCCCAAGTCATCATATCGGTCTCCACCCGACCTCGAACGCTCACTATGGAATTCCACCAAGTCAATGTTGTACCCTGTAGAACAAACGTAGCATAACGGACTTTATCCTCCTCTGCGCAACCAACCGTACTGAAAATGGACTCTAACTTCTCCATCCACTGAAGTGTCCCTATAGCACCCTCTGTACCTCTGAACTCGGGGACCTTGCATCCCATGAAAGTCTTCAGCGAACATCCCCTCCGTGGAGTGTCGTCATGAGTACGACGAGTAGAATCATCCGCTCTACCAGATCCAGAACCTCCCATATGTATACCCGTCTCGGGTCCACCAAAACCAGTAATCACTACATCAGGACCACCGTGTCCAGAACCACCTGAACCAGTACCCGTACCCTCGGGACCTCCACCAACCACAATAGCCTCAGGACCACCCTGATCCGACCCGCCATTTCCTGTACCGTCGCTGCTATGCACCGTACTCTCCCTGATCTGAGCAACAATAGTAGGTAGCAACTCCGCTATCTGCTGGGCTACAAGCTGAGCCAAATCCGGTGTAGTCTCTGGACCCGAATCGCCGGTCCTCGTAACAGGAGTAGGACCTCTCGTCCTCGTAACAGGTGTAGGACCACTAGTCCTCGTGACTGGAGTAGGACCTCTAGTTCTCGTAACGGGTGTAGTCCTCGTACTCGTGCTCGCATCTCTGGCCTTCGCACTCGGGCGTCCACGTCGTGCTGACTTCTTAGGCGGCATCGTCCTAAAAGTATAAACGTGTTAAGCAAGATAGGCGATAAAATAGAGTTAGATGATAGAAGCAAAAGCGAGAAAATAAACACGTAAAGCACATAATGCACACTTAGCAAATCAGAGAAAATCGATTGTAAAGCCTCCGGTCATAGTCCAAGTGATTTCCTTCATAAAGCCACTTGGTTCGCTATAACCATTGGCTCTGATACCAATTTCTGTCACACCCCGCTAAAAGCGGAACGCAGAGTGTTCCAGTTAAAGATATCAAGAGTCAAGGATTATAACATACAACCGTAAACAAAACATCAGAATATATTAATCATGCCTCAAGGTTTTAAAATACAATACATAACCGAATGTGAAACCAAAGCCAAGTACAAATACAATACAAATGTCAAATACTCGGATCATAAAGGAATTACATCAAACAAAACGAATTCCAAATACAAATAATATATGATCCCAAAATGTGCAAGGCATGATCAACTAAAATCCTCAAACTCCTGAAAAAGCGTTAAAAACGACATCAACACAATGTTGGTGAATTATTCGCAATAAGTAAATAAGATTTGACCCAATAAAGATTTAGTAAACATAATAAGTTTCAAAAGCATATCTTGATGTATAATCCTAGTGTGAGTATAAATACCAAAGATTAATATACACTGAACCTGACCACAAATCCCCTAACCTAAGGCGATGCAATACCAAAGGCAACAAATAATCATACGGCCATAACATTCACTCGTAGGGATATCCTCTCGAGTAATGAGGGTTGGTCAAACCCATATAGATCTATATATATGCAACCGTGGGCAATAAGCTAACAAGTGTATGAGGGGGGCTTACCCAAGCCTAAAAGCATCCTAATCTAAGGTGATACTAATACACTAGGCATACAAGATATACATCATAACATAGTTCAAAAACGCTTTCCAGCCCAAAATAGTAAGAGAAAAGGGGCTACGAATAACTCACAAAATAAGCTCGGCAAGAGATCGGGTAATAATCAATAAGGAGCTAATAATCCGCCGCCTAAGTGCCCTAAATCAATATAACAATGTCTAAGTATCTCAATAGCATAGTTCGGTTTAGCCTTGTCGGTTAAGTTTAGGGTTTAAGATTTATTAAAGTATTCCAATGATTTCCAAGTCGAGTCGTGATGACGGTTCAAAGTGACGATGTTCCACGCCGATAGGGACGATGGGAACATATCGATAAGTTTCACATCATAATGACTATTAGAAAGGAATAACATTCCGAGCCGAACTTGACTAACAGGAACGTCGATTGAAAGGAATACCGTTACCAAAGTTTATTGAAGTCAACCAAAGTCAACGTCGAATATGTTGACTTGGTCAAAGTCAAAGATATTGACTTGGTTAAAGTCAAAGTCAACAATTGGAAGGAAAAGTCAAAATTAAAGATATTGATTTAGATTAGTCAAAAGTCAACTATTTGAGAAAAGTCAAAGTCAACGTTTTGTAGAAAAGTCAAAATTGATGATTTTTAGATTGAAATATAACTTTGACCATTTAAGAGTAAAAATACTTTGATTTTCAGAATAATAGAGTGAAAATGATTTATGACGGTTTTAACAATTTTCCGTAAAAGTAAAAATAAACGTTTGTTTAACTATTCTTGATGAAGTTTAAGATTGCGATATTGTCTTTGAGTCCAAAGACGTTAATTTGACCTTTATAGTACTTTTATACATAATATGTCACTGATATGAGTTTAAAGTTAGAATACGTTATGAGTTTAAGTCGAAAAATATCAAAAACAGAATTTCGAAGGAACAGACCTTCGGTGTTGCGCACCAAGGGCTTGGTGCTGCGCACCGGGGTGTTCTCCGAAATATCCTTTTGTCGTTTTGTCGAAAATCAGGTTGTTTGACGTTCTGAGGTTAAAATACTTTCTGTCCAGAAGTTAAAATAGGTTTAAATAACATTTACCAAGTGTTTTATATATATAAATGTGTAGTTTTTACATAGTAATAACATAAATACGTTAATTTCGGTAAATAACATATCTTTTCATATTTTACTCGTTTTAAGTCCAAAGTTTCCGAGATCGATAGGTGTTGGTCTAATATATTAACCTAACCGTTTTCAAGGCTAAAAACCGAATTTAAAAGTAACGAAAAGAAAAGATAAGAGATTATGATGGTTTTACCGATTTCACCCGCAAGACGTGTTGATGTTGAAATCTTGCAAGGATTCGGAGGAAGGACTTAGATGGTGGTGGTGAGGAGGTAAAGAGCTCCAAAACACAAAAATCCATCATTAGTAAAAGTCTCATAAAGAAAGAAACCAAGGTTTTCGGAGAAGCTTTCTTACCAACGTTTCAAGATGATGCTTTCACCGAAAAGTCACTAAGCTCCAAATGTAGTGGGAGGATTCCGGGAAGCAAAGACTTCCATTTAAACCATAAACAAGACTATATGTTAGAGGTTTCTTAAATGGGAAGAAAATATAGAGTTTTGGAGAGTTTTCTTACCAAAATCAAAGGTGGCGTTTCTTCAAAGAAAGTCACCGAAAACTCCACAACTCCAAGGGTATAAACGAGGGTAACAAGCTTGTAAGACAAGGGAAAGAGATTATGTGTTAGAAGGCTCTAACCATATGAGAGAAAATAGAGGAAAGGTATGAAAACATCAAAGAGGAACTTACCGGAATGTGTAGAATGGAAGGATGGTTGTAAGAGATTATTTCTCTAACTTGATTACTTGGATTCTCACTTCATTTGTGGGGTTTTTGTGGTCTTACTTCTCTGGAAAATTTAAAGAGAATAAGTGTTTTGTATGAGTGAGAATGAGAGAAAAGTTTAACAAATGGGTTTGATGTAAAAGTTTGGTCTTGGAAAGAGAATAGGTCTCAACACACATTGAGATCTACAATTAGATCAAATACACCCCAAATGGGCAACTTGCAGCAGGAATTACGAGAAAAGTGGTTTGGAATCTCAAGATATTGACTCACAAAGTCGGAATTGGAATTTAGCCGAAAATACACTAGGTGCTGCGCACCACCCACATAGGTGCGGCGCACCGTGGGTTTTCTTGGCCAGATTCTGTTAACTTTTCGTTAAAGGACCAGATTTGTAACAGATTCCGTTAGTTCTCCGTTAAAGGACTAACTTTGTAACAGATTAAGTTAGAGGACTAACTTTGTAATGAAATTTCGAATTATGATTTTTCTTAACCGGCGTAAACGCAATACTTTAATAACGTGAGAATACTAGATATTAGGCACTTAGGTGATTCTAAAGCTTCCGTCTCGAGAGACAAAGTAATAAAACACATAAACCCGACTCAAATGAAATAAACGTGAGTAAAATAAAGCGAAATGCAAGGGTCCAAATCATTGCGAATAAAAAGAATAATAATCGGTAAATAAAATGTACCTCGAAAAGACGGATTGTCACAGTTAGTTTCTATTTTGATCCTTGGACCCTATGTCAACAGTAAACATGAAAAGATCCTTGGACGAGAGTTCAAATATTTGTGCTCGAAACCCTAGATATCTTCTATGATACCTGCATATAGAAAGAGTATACCATTTTATATAAAATCAATCGTAAGAGGCCACGTATATGTAAGAGAAATCTAAAGAGATACTATCTACCTTCTGAGGCTAACACCTCACATCCTTTGCCAATAATATAAGGAAATGACGTGACTAGCTTATTCATTCAGATGTGTTGGCTAAACTCTCAACACTACAATAAACAATTGCCCATACTTTTACAGATATCATAGCTATAAAAAAAAACGCCAATAATGCATACACATGTATATATATATATATATATATATATATATATATATATATATATATATATATATATACATGCCATAGAGGGTAAGGTTACCACAACAATTTTTCTTTATACGTTTAGTAACCATGGCTCCTTCTTCAAATCTTAGCATCAATATCCGAACTAAATCTATTAGTTTACCTTCTAGATCGCATCCAACCACTTCTGAAATCGATGAACTGCTCAACAAGATCAAAACTACCTTAACAAAAGCAGCATCTGCAGAGGAAATATGCAGAGGTTTATCCCAGCTCACAGGGTTGTACAAATGCATGGACGGTCTTCTAACTTCATCTAGCACCCAAGTCTTGATATCTCAACAAGAAAATAAGAAATGGGTCGAGGAGTTAATACTCGAATCTGTGAAATTCTTGGATATTTGTGAAAGTAGTAGAGATATGCTGTTAGAGATCAAGAATCATAGTAGAGATCTCCTTTGTGCTCTACGACGAAGAAAGGGAGACTTGAATGTTGAAAACAGCATCATGAAATATAATAGTTTCAGAAAGAAAATGAAAAAAGATGTTAAATTTTTGATTGGAAGTTTGAAGCAATTTGGTAACATGACAACATGTGGCGGATCAGGGGTGGTTGATTTAGATAATCACCATCTTGCAGCCTTGATCAAGGCGGTAATAGGGGTTTCTGAAATAACATTTTCGGTTTTCGATTCATTCTTGATTTTCTTATCTGCTCCGGTTGTGAAGAAAAATAAATGGTCACTTGTGGTGTCAAAGTTAGTACACAAGGGAAAGGTGGCATGTGAAAATCAACTAGAACAAGGAGCTGTAAATGAATTTGAAAGAATTGATGATTCATTGAGAATATTACGTAAATATGGATCGCTGAGTGAAGTGGAAATTGTGAAGATTGCAAAATGTAGATTTGAGAGATTGGAAGCTCAGACTGAAAGCATAGAAAGTGGGTTGGAGTGCACAATTAGGTGTTTGGTTCAGACACAAGTATCTCTTCTCAATATTTTCTCCCAGTGAAACTGAAGTCATCTCATTTAATTTGTTAGGACTTGAAGTAGCTAGTGCATAAGCATCCAAAAATTTTGTTAGAGACTTAGGATAATTGACTTGGATAATTTCTTGATCGTATATAATTTCACGTTCTTAATAAAGTAATTCGACACCATACCTTGCCTTAAGGTTGCACAAATTCTCTAATTGGGATAATCAAGAAACAGGCGATCAATATTCATGGAAATTATAATATTTGATCAAGAGCATGAGAGTATATGTGAATTTTCGTTATATTTAATTAAAACCAAAAATTGGTTATATCAGAATATGTATTAACGAATGGTTGTCGAGAATCGACATATCTTTTCGTTTAATTCAGTGGGGAAGAAACGACATACCTGCTCGTTTAATCAGGAGGGGATTATGAGGATAATCCTAATTTAATTAATATATTAAATATTAATATAATATAACTAATATATATTAGTTATATTAATGTACAGGGGACGCTGCCTTCTAGATCCCCGCAAGGGTTGTTGTCCCTTAACCCCGCAAGGGGGCGCAACCTCCTTGACCCCTGCATTCATGTGGAACACGAGATAGCTCGTACGAGCGTGCACCTTGCACTCTCCGACTCGTAAACGAGCTTAAATAGTTTTCCCTTTGGTTTCAAAGTATGTTACAACAATACTAATATGGTCGATGACATAAAAATCACCAACAAATCTCTCTCATTTTAGTGTTATCAATTACCTTACTGAAATAAAATAAATAAACAAAACAAACAATACGAAACAACTTATGCATAGATGATAATGTCGAGACGATTGAATTTTCACTTAGTATATTACAGATTCAGATATTCAAGAATCAGGGTGTCTCTAAGGATTGAACTCTTTCACCTCGTTTTGAATACTTGAAGATAATATACACATAAGTTATTACATTACTCTAATGTGTATATACTTGACGCTATTAACAACCATGTGTCTCTATCCTTCAGCAAGCATATCAAAGATAAGTCCATACTTCTTAAAGCGACAACACTTCATACTCACATAGGTGATCTTTTAGTCTTGCACCTGCATTTGTAATTTTTCAAAAGAATCATTAAGAAGTTAAACTTCAACCTAACATACTTGTAGGACTAAACACATATCTCGGGAAGATATATAATAACGTGCTCCAAACACTAATCATAAGCTTTCCACATTGAATTTTGCTCCTAAGATTGTATTAGAAGGGAATTGGGTCACTACAAGAAAAAAGGCTTTTAGAGACAAAACACGTTTGGTCACTAACAGTTGAAAAATTCCGTCACTAAGGAGTTTAGTGACCAAAATAAAAGTCGTCACTTTTGGTCACTAAAGGTCCGTGGCTAATTTTATTAGTGACCAAAAACATAACTTGTCTCTAATTAGTGACGAAAACAAAGTGGTCACTATATATGTGACGACAAAAAAGTGGTCACTAATTTGGTCTCTAAACAAGTGAAAGTGGTCACTATTAAGCTCCATTAACGGAGTTAACGGCTCCATTAACTCTAATTTGTGACCAAATATGTTGTGTCTAATGTTAGAGACCAAAAAAGGGTGGTCACTAACTACTTCAATACAACAAAAAAAATATTGATTTTTATACATTTAATTAATATTTGGTTATTTGCCGCAATTAAATATATAAATATTAAATTCATTTACATACGATAAATTTTATCCAACTAGTAAGGACTCGTGCGTTGCACGAGTTCGACGGCATGTGTTCGTTGATATTTGATAGTGTACGTAAACACAAAAGATGTTGTTCATAACAGTAGTAACAGTAGTGGTAGTCGGTGTTCTTTACAAAAGATGTTGAAAACGTAGACAGACTGTTACTTGTCGTTACAAAAGTGCAGGCTATGATGGTCGTTAAGAGTGGCTGCTGCTTGTTTTTCGTATCATCGGGTGCTTATTCTGGGAATCGTTTTCCATCCAGATTCTTCACTTACATCTCTTTCCTGAAATCCAAACATTTCAATAGGTGGTAACCTAATTGCTACAAATTAAGAAAGTCATTTACTCATAGTAACATTACCAGACTTTACAGATCGTCATCTTCCCAAGCATACTTAGCATAATCATTTCTTAGAGTCCGCATCAGAATCATTGAAACCAACCCAGTTAGGAAGATAACCATCGTGAATGAATTGAATATGGAAAACCAATGAATCTGCATGACAGTTATAATCTCGTGAGGTGAATTTAAGAAATATACAAAATACGAAAAACGCATCCTTCAAAACAGGAGTGAAGCAAGTCAAACTGAGAAGGGGATCTCAAGGAATCTCAAGGGGGTGCTTGTCTGCATGACTATGTGTTCTGAAGACTATGTGTTTTGAATCTGATTACTGCCACTTAGCAAAACAATATTTCACCATTTAGGGTCAAATATTCAGTTCCATTATAGAAACTAATTATAATAATAGGTAAACCAAATGTACCTATTTACCCGTTCCTTTTGCCTTATTTCCTTTTGCCTCCCATTACACAAATAATCTCTCGTTTTTTCATTAAATTGTCATTAATAGTGAGTCCCTGTATTAATTTCTTAAAAATCAGAATTTTTCAAACACGCAAACAACTACTTGTGTAACTATTAAAACTTTAGACATTTTCAAACACTAGCTCATGTGGCTCATTTTCTTAAACCTGTTGCCTGATGCTGATTATTCAACACCGCACTTTCAAAACACACATACAAACACCCCTAAGTTGGTAAGCCAGCTATACTGCAATATAAACCAAAAGACCAGTGACTTAATAAAACATAGGGGTCCTAACCTGATGCTCAAAGAAATGGTAATCCAGATATACATCAAAACTGTGTGCAAAAGTGATATTAATTTCACTCCATTTGACCGAATAAGTCATGTCTACTGATTTCCCAGCTTCCAAAGGCTTAGGGTTCTGTTGTGTGAGATTAACATGAATGATCTGCAATAACAGAATTAATGATATAAGGAAACAATTACTATATGATCAATCTATACCATTGTACAATTTCATATACAAATAAAAATAAGAGACCTGATCTTTGTTGTATTGAATTGTAATATTCTTATGTGTGAATATCATATGCTTGTTATCGTTGTTGCTATCATAATGTAGTTCGCCAACAAAACCTATACGATTGAAAATTTGTGTAAAATAAAATAATTCAAGAATAAATGCTTACACAATGTCTAGAAATAATATAAAGAAAAAGTGTATAATAGAAGCCGATATTTGTGTACATGAGATAGTTGTAGACATAGTCAAAATCACGCAATGGTACACAGCTGAAATGTTAAAAAAAACAAAATAAATACCAAAAGTCAAAGACCAATAAACATGAGGGAATATAAGAAGAAATGTGACCTGTCAGAAAGTAATACAAAATGTTGATTGTCAAGGTCCTTGAGTGCATTTGCCAAAAGTCGTTTTTCGGCTTCAACCATATTGATTTTGCCCCACTCTACCTGCGAAAGAGATTTATATAATACTTCAATACAACGGCTTTCCTAAAAGAAATTAGTACCGAAGGTGTAGTTTCTCAAATAATAAATTAAGGGGGTGTCTCGACCCTTATATGAGGGATGAATACTCAATTTCGTACCAGCTCCACCAAAACTCATCATCTAAAGGTAAAATAAAATTACCATTTTACCCTTTATCTAACATAATTTGATAGAATTTATTTCTACTTCTCAAAGTACCTACTTTATTCACGAAACAGTCTGTTTTGGTCATAATATCTATTGATTACTTAAATAAGCCTAATTTATATTGATTACTGCGACTTCAAAGAGCAAAAGCATTTCTACAGTCAGAAAAGTTATTGGTCAAGTAAGTGTCGAGCTAAAAAATAACATATTCAGAATCCAAATTCTAACATCTTTATCGAGTTCCTCAATCTTTGCTTTGATAAACCGACCAATTTTTCCAACTTCGTCCACATCTTTTTCCATACGCTGCTTGATTGCTGCAGACTAACAAAGATATAACTATTAATTATATGAATAAATATATAAACATAAATATGTGAACGAATTAAGGTTACATTTCATAGAAGCAGCCTTGGTTACAGCCTTCGACTCCTCATGGGCATCCTGTGTAGAAACCGAGAATCGATTACAATTCTATCCTACTGTTATACATCCAAAAACCAAACCTTTTCTAACTAAAACACATAAAGCTCAAAACTTTTTCAACTAAAAACCTAAAAAGCTTCCGCCTTTTCCTTAAAAAATACCAATCATCTTATCGGAACATCAAAAAGAGAAATCTTACTAAATGAACTTAAACGACAATATTTAAAATCGGGTGAAATTAAAATAATATTGGAAGTCATGGGAGACCTGTAGCTTTTTGAGTTGTTTATTCAGCTTCTCATATTCTTTTAGTGTTAAATGTGAAATTAAAACGGTATTTATCATGCCATACCGTTCTAATTTCACATTTAACACATTTAACACTAAAAGAACATAATCAATCAATGAATGATAAATACCGTTTCCCTCTTGTCGTCCGAGAAGCTCGATCAAGAAAAACAACATCTTCTTTATCAGACTCCATTACTCAATTCGATCAATTAAAACAAACCCTAATTGAATATAGATTCTTAAAAAAAATACGTAATAAAAAAGCAGTCATACCTTTGAAGACAAATGCACAAACCAGTAAGGTGCGCACACAAGAACAGCTACACGGCCACTGCACACACAAAACGAAACGACACAGTAACTTCAACAAACACCTACGACGCATGCAAAAAGAAAAAATTACAGAAGGTAACAGGAAAAACCTTAACCAAAGCGACGAAAACAGCGCACCCCTGGAATGACGGTTCGACCCCGTCCTTGGCCTCGAGGAGTGGTGAGCAGCACTGGGTAAGGCTGAACTCTATACAAATGAAAAGAGTACCTTTGCAAACTCCGCTGGTGGAACCTTATCTCCATTGCTAAGCCACCCATCTTGCAGCTTCTTGTATGCTTCATTGATCTTACCTTGCTTTTCACATAGGATGTGTCTTGCTGAATCAATTCAGAACAAAATTACCCGTCAGATCTAGAAGACCAACATTAGACATATTTTTAACCTAAGCAGTTAAATGTAAGAGAGACCTTTTACATATGTGCAGGTGCCAAGGCCATCAGCAGCCTTTCCACTTTTCCCTTTCCCTTTTGCAGCAGCACCATCCTCACTGCCACCTGCCTGTCTTCCTTTACCCTTTCCGCCCTTTGCGTCCTTTCCCATTGTCAATCCTTCGACATAAAAACGTAAAGATTAGATATGAATAAATAACAGTTATAAGTTAAACCCTAATACACCCAAACAGAAAGTGATAAAACCAATCAAAGTCTAGGTTTTCTGCGAAAGGGATTCATATCTGTTGAACAAACAATCAAACTTTGTTCAGTAAATTAGAAATTAAAATTATTACCTTGGAGTTCGATAGTCGCCGCAGTTGCTGATTAGTTGCTTTATTTATCTAAGAATCGAAGATAGTCTCACAGAGGCGACGGTGGTGACACGTGTCTCAAGTTCAGGACCATTATGTACCACATCCCCATATGATCTCCAACGCAATTTTCTTTCTATAACGAAACTCTCATTACCCAAACAAGATTTCCTGAATAACGGGATCTTAACAACGGGATCTTAACAGCAAGAACACCATTAGTTTTGTTGTTCAATAGAGAGCGATTTTGTGTGGAAACGAGTTTAGGCAAACGAGTGAGACGCTGCAAATGTTTGATACAGTTCATTTTCAACCGGTACGTAAAAACTTAAGCCTAGTCTTACTTAAATGTCACAGAAACCATTTTCTCCGATCACGTCCTGGGAAAAAAAAACACAAAACAATCAATGAACTCATTCCTAGCGAAATTCATACAGTAGTAAACATTGATGTGTAATTATCCGAACTAGTGCATACATTGAGATCAATTCACAGTGGTGAAACAAAATGATTACAGTTAGGATTCTTATAGGAGCAGTAAAAAAAATAGGAGTAGATTGATTGATTATGATGATGAATACAGGTATCGCCGGTGGAGTAAGTGTCAACTGTTGAAGAACACCCCCAATATAATACAGAACTCTCAAAGTCTAACATCATTCCAACCAAAACTAAACTTCTAGAACATTACCTACATACAAAAACCGAAACTCGAAGAATTACACCTAAATTTATACGTTAACATAATGAACTACAGAGACAAACACAGTTTCAATTTAATATAACGATACTATATCAATTTTCACAGAGCGAAACAGACTCTCAATCGAAGACAACACTACCGTAATTACAGAGCGAAACATACTCTCGATTGAAGACAACAAAACTATCACCTCAACTTACATTTATCTTCTAACCAAAACATCGAATTACATAACAAACATAACGAACATAACGATACACAGTTTCAATTGAAGCTGAGATACTAATCACCTCAACTTATATCTATTAACAATTTTTCATGAAAACGAAGAGCTAGAAATCAAAAACCTCAGTTTCGATCGAAGCGTAACGAAACTAATCATCCGCATAAATAAATTACATTCATTCAACATTCATAAATCACAATATCTATAAATTACACAAAACCTAATCCAAAATTTTCTAACAAAAAATTCAAAAACCGAAATCGAAGCTAAAACATTCACAGATTATAAAATTGAAATCAAATTTAAGCTGAAAACATGAAGAATTGAAGAGAAAATGAGCTGAGATTGAGATAAAATTACCTGAATATAGATCGTTTTGTTATGATTCGATGATTTGCATGCAACGATAAACACGAGCGAGATTCTAGAGAGAGAGAGAGAAATGGATTTGAGATTTGGGGGAAAATGAGAATCGCGTAAAATTGAATCCGGTTACCTGAAAAGCTTGAATCCGGTGAAAGATCGAGCTCAAGAAATGAAACTCTGACTTGCTTTTTAGATTGAAGAGGGTTATTTTATTTGATTTTTAACTCTCGTTGGTGAAAGTATTGTGGGTGAATGGTTTGCCACTGCTATCAATTCACTCCTTGTTTGATTTTTTATCAAATTATTGATTAAGTCCTTCGACTTTATAACATTGACAATAGTCTCACATAATATTTTTCTTTATAAAACTATATAACACGTTAAATACTTTTTTTTATCTAATATGAAAAATATATTAGTGACCACTATTATTTGGTGTCTAATTATAAACAGTGACCAACATTATTTGGTATCTAATATTTAAATAGTGACCACCATTATTTGGTGTCTAACTTTTAAGTTAACAAACTCGTTAAAAAATTCTTAGTGTCAACTTTTTTTGTCACTAACTAATCAATGAGCTCAATACACCTAGTTTTTCAACTTAACAATCATTTGTTAATGACCACATTACTTGGTCTCTAACTATCAAATTCAGCGACGACAATTTTTTTGGTCTCTAAAATCTCACTTAGTGACCATATTTTTGGTCACTAAACTTTCTCAACTCACTTATTTTACCTAACTCAATGGATATACGTAGTGACTACCATATTTTGGTCTCTAACATTCCATTTAGTGACCACTTAGTCACCACTTTTGGTATTAGTCACTATTTTTGGAATATTGATCAAAATTAGTGACGACATATTTTATGGTAACTAAATCATTCATTTAGTGACAAAATGTGGGTCGTTACTAAAAAAAAGTCGTCACTAAAGGTCTTTTTTCTTGTAGTGGGTATCGCACAATTAGGGAATTTGAATGGATTTCAATCCCAACCCTATATCCGAGTTAGCTACTAAGTCCCCTGCTAACCCCTTCGTTAAGTGGTCAGCTAGATTTTGTTGTGACTAACAAAGTCTACCGATATCACTCCATTCGTGATAAGCTCACGAACCAATAAGAATATTGCCACTATCACCAACCTTATTGTTATCACTATCATTACCCTTTTTGCTACAACTATCATCACCAACAACTACACTTTCACCTTTTTTACTTAACATCTTTACCATAACTGATAACCATTTGCCACCCATAATTAGCCAAAGCTACCCTCAACTGCTCTGGATGTTCAAACATCATACCCAATATTGGTTTCAAAAACTAAAATTATCAGTAAAAAAATTACATCCGGTAACCAGTAAAAAGTCAACAGAATTTTAAAATTTTTTTATCATATAGTGACGGAATATTGGTCAACTTATATTTTCGTAGTATTTTTCGAAGTTGGTTTATTAAATGCTATAAATTGAAAAATTCGTATAGTTTTTTTTTTTACTTTTACTCTTTTATATACATTCTAGATATTTTTTACATTTGTTGATTGTGGAGTGAATCGAAAAGCATGATTGATATAAACATGCAGAATAGTTGCTAGATTTAGGTATAGATTGGTAGAGAAATACGAATCAACTTTAAGAGGTCATATATCTTTGGAACTTGGTTAAATTAGAGGACCAACGACCTATCAATAGACATGTACAACACTTTGAGCATAGAGCTATAATCATTTGGCTACTATTGAGGCAAAATGTTGACATTTAACTAGAATTTGCAGTTTCAACTTATATTGTTTGTAAATAAATAATGTTTAGTTCGAAGTTTTTTTTTACATTATGATGCGTTTTAAGTAAAGAAGTTATGCTTGACTATGGTATATCCTTATACCTCACTACTAACGTATCCATCAAGCGATTGCAATCAATATTATAAAGATAAATCACATATCAAATAAACTTCTCATAACAAAATTTTCATAGAAATTTTTTGATGCGGTAAGGGGTTTCGGAATGAATCGGTTTCTCCGTAAAGGAAAAAAAAAAAAAAAAACGAGAAATAATGTATTTGAAGTGAAGTCAAAGTTTCCTCTTTCAACTGGCCGAGTTAGATGTAGAAACAAAAATTTGTCATTCGTTCGGAAAGAATAGCTTAATAGTCCTCGTTATTCTGTTTTCGTCGTTTTGTAATTAATTTGTTCTCTTCCCTAGCTTCTCGCTATGTTTTTCTAATTAAAAATTTTTTACCATTCACAAAAGAAAAGAAAAATCACATCTTCAACACAGGTGAGTGATGCCCAAATTTTCGGTTGATTCCTTATCCTCGAAAACACCGTTTAACGCCTTTTATATATGAGGTACAAACAACCTTTTACATTAAGTCTTGTATATGTTCCATTTTATTGACATTTTTATCCCATTCTAGTGTGTATCGGTAAACTTAAAAAATTTTCAGTTACATTAATAAACTAGATTATTATCCCATGATAGTGTGTACAAAAATAAAAATTGAATCGTAAATTTTATGTTTTTTAGATTATAAATTATTTTTAAAAGACAATGTAATACATATAATTACATGTATATTTTTACGTTTATACACATGTTGTTTATAGTTATAATAACATAAACACTTTTACGTTTATACACATGTTTTAATATTTTTATTAAGAGATTTTAAAATAACAATAAGGTAAATCATAGTTCAAATTAAGTGATTTTTAAGTAAATTGGAATTTTGTTTTTATTTTAGCAGAGATGAGAATTAAAGAGAGAATGTAATTATTTATTGTGAAATGGTGTAAAATGAAAATAGTGTTTAATGACTCATCAATTTGATTTAATGGTTGAAATCAAAAAAGTTAACTTATCTAAAGGTCATTACTTCGCAATATGACATTTAAAGCCTATCTTTTATCATATATTAGAGATTAATAAATAATTTACAATACTTAACTTATGAAAAAAATTCGATAAAATGTTTCATAACTAGTAATGACATCCGAATTTAAAAGATCAATTATATAAATAAACATAAAAATAGTAAATATATAGCAAAGTATAATATTTCTTTGTTATATTAACCCAAAAAGTATTAGAAGGGTGCTTGGTTAGAGGTAATGGGGTAATAAATAACTAATGAAATGAAAAGTAATGGTTGGTTATATGCAAGCTAATTATTCATTACCCATTAATAGTCAATAACTCATTACTCTACAGTTTGAATTTAATGATACTAATCATTCAATACCCACTTATTACATACCATAGTATATCATTTTCCTTTTATTTTCCCATTATCCATTTTCAACCAAACACCCCCTAAATCCATGAAAACGCTAGAGGGATAGTCAATACTAAATCTTACAATCCTATAAACTAAAAGATTTAATAGCTGTCATAAGAAATATGTGAAACATATATGAGACAACCCCTGCATATACATCCACATGATTTTCTTAAGAAAATATACCATTACCATGTTTTTGTCGTTTGCTTTTTGTCGTTTGCTAAGGTTCATCTGATTAGCCAACTATTTTCGATGCAATTGTCTCGTATCTATTGTTGATGGGCTTCCCATGAATTCGGTTCCAATAGTCGGTATCATGTCTCCAAAAACAGATTCTTCCAAAGTAAGACTTATAAAATGAGAAATTATAAGAAAACAGATTTTTATGCAAGGGTGTATGTTTCGGTTTGTGTAACCGTTTTATGAGTTTATGTAAATTTTGATAAGCTCATAAGTCCAATTTTTTTAGCTTATAAATTTATCAAGTTGTGTGTATGAACTTATCAAAATTTATATAAGTTCGTAAGTCTCTTATATAAGCCAAAACAAACACCTCGCAATGTACATAAGTATTCAATTCAAGTTTGATTCAAGAGTCTGAATAGCACAAAAATATTGCTTGTATAGCACTATTTAGTCGTGAGAGTGTTGTATATAAGCTGAAACAACTTGTTAAAAGCATGAACTATTTAACATTATATATTACTATATTAGGACTCAATATAATAGTTTGGTTATAGAAAATGTTTTTTTAATTTTTAATTTTTAATTTTCAAGATAATGAACAGAGTTTTTTATTTGTAGAAAACTCTTAAAAAGTTTAAAAATACGTATAATTGCGAGTTTTGTAAATTAGAAAAATATTTTATAAGTGAGTTTTATAAATTAGAAAACCGATTTTTCTGTTTTCATTGAAAAATATTTTGAAAAAATCACATTTGAACACCTTTTATGTTTTTCTATATTTTTCTTTATAATTTTTTTGGAAAAATTTCTAATATTTTACAACTAAACGCACTCTAAAAATTTCTTAAATTTCCGTAAGTCATATTTGCTAAGAGTAGCGTTTGAGCTCGTATAACATCCCACGTCAACCCATATCCTTAATGGTAAAACAGAGACAAATAAAGATTTCGAAATACACAAAATATGATACAGTGTTAGTGTTTTTCAACCAAAAAAGTTTTAGATTAATTTTGACGAACTAAACTCGACTCTATGATTTTTTTTAAGTTTAACCTAACTCTTCACCGATAGCTAGCTTAAAGCAATGTTTTCGAGCATTTGAGAAAATATGTCCTTGAATGAGAAACCTTCCGTCGGATTTTAACTTGTGAACTTCAAGCTATGACTAAAGCTTATCAAATTTAAGAAAATCACTTAAACTAAATGTATTGTTTTCTATTTAGATTAGATTAGTTATAAATACTTTTCATTCTCATAACTAATCTCGATAAATATAAGATCTAACATACATATATTCCTATCTACTCATTATATTACCAAAAATGAAAATAAGGTTAGAGGTTGATGTGGCAATTTAGGACCCACTTCATATATATATTGTAATTGATACCAAAACAGCACAAAAGTATTAATCGTTGTGAGAGCAACACGTGGGTCAAACCCCACACGTGGACCAATTACCTAATTACTACAACACGTAAGCATGGAGCATGATTTATGCAAAGCTCCCCGTTTATGTGAAAGATTCAATCTTTACTTGCCACGTATTATGTAGATACAACAATTTAGATATGGCACTTTTTAAGGCTGTACAACTCACCACACCTTGCCCATAAAGTCCATTATTCCCGGATTAAATTTATAAATTCTTGAGTTTAAAAAAAGTTGAATGTTGGATTTTTATATGGTAGATATAGGGTCGTTTGGTCAGAAGTATCGTTTCAGTGCCATTGAAGTCTAATAGTTGATTGAGTCGAATGTTTTGATTAGAATTCTTTTATAATCATTTGAGTCGGAATTATCTTCTAATTCTAGTGTTGATGTTGTCAAGGTTTTTGTCAAAACTCATTTAACATACCTACATTTTTTTTAAATATTTAACAATAGTACTTAAGGTTATAAAAATTGTAAATAACATAATGCGTTAAAAGTTCTTAACCATTTATTGTTTTGCGACATTAATTTGGTAAAGTTGTTTAATAATCCTTAACTTTCTTAATCTACATAACTAAACAAATCAAATATTTTTATATTAATAGATTCTTCATCTAATTTTAATTGTAAATTATAAATAAATTGACATATTTCAGTGGGGAAGGTGTTGCGTTGGCCGAACACCCGACACAAAAAAATGAAAACCCATACTATCGTCACATGATTTAAACACATGTACCAATACTTTTGTTTTTCTTCATCTACCCATAAACTTACGTGGGAAGCTAGTTTTTATATAATATTTTTTATATACCAAATATGCAAATATATATAGCACAATATAGAAGTTAACTAAACATACCAAATACAAATAAATTCCTAAGTTTGCCTTCTATCCTCCAAGAAAAATGGCTGTTTCTTCAAAATTTAGTACCAAAGGCCAAGTTAAATCTATTAGCTTGCCTTCTAGATCACACCCGACAACTATTCGTATCGAACAAGCTCTTAACACGGCTGCAACGGCTGCAGCGGTTGCACCAACTGTGGACAACATTTGTAATGGTTTGTTTCATCTTGAAGAGGTGTACAAATGCATGGACGAGCTTTTGAACTCGTCTACCACTCGAGTTTTGGTCTCTCGACAACAAAACAAGAAATGGGTTGAAGAGTTGATAGAAGAGTCTATAAAATTCGTGGATGTTTGTGGGAGTATGAGGGATATGGTGGCACAGATCAAAGAGCACATTATAGATCTTCATTGTGCTCTACGAAGAAGAAAGGGAGACCTATATGTCGAAAACAGTATCTCGAAATTCAATTGCTTTAGAAAGAAATTGAGAAAAGATGTTAAATTGTTGGTTGGGAGTTTGAAGCAAGTTGATCACATGATCAATGGGTGTGATGGACTAGTGGTGATTAATTCAGATGACTACCAACTTGCCGCCGTGATGAAGGCGATAATTGGAGTTAGTGAAATGACGGTTTCTGTTTTCGAATCTTTGATGTTGTTTTTCTCTATGCCGGTTTCCAAGCCAAACAAATGGGCTATTGTGGTATCAAAGTTGATACACAAGGGTATGGTGGCATGTGAAGACCAACAAGCACAACAAGGGACTATTGTAAATGAATTCGAAAGTGTAGATGCTGCATTACAATATTTATGTAAATACGAATCATCCGGACAAGGGGAGAAGGTTGAGGTTGCAAAACGTAGATTGGAAAAACTAGAAACTCAGCTTGAATGTATGGAACCAAGGCTGGATTGCATGTTTAGGTGCTTGATTCGAACCAGAGCTTCTCTCCTCAACATTATCTCCCTGTAAAAACCATATTCGCCTACAGAATCCGCGCATAAGAATTGGAAATTTTAGCCGATCTATGCTTATGTAATTCAAGTTTTCATTTCAATGGTGATGTACATTAACCAAAACCAACAGTAATTAGAAATTAAGTACTAAATCATACGGAGTATATATTCTTCTTTAGCCGTACCGAATCATTTTAATGATGACTCCATAAGTAAATATGATCACTTGATCAAAGTTGAATTCAATTACTTTAATTAATGACTTAATTATTTAGAAAAATAAAATTAATTCCAACTATTTAACCGTAGAGAGACTCATATTTCTGTTATGTAGGATACAAAGAGCATATATAACTAAAAAATACAATACTAAAAGGCTTCTAACATAACGGTATAACGGTATATGATTTAGCCAATAATTGTAAATCCGGCTATTATATAAACCATAAATTCAAAAGGCTGTCATAGTAAGTGGAGAAAACTTTATGAAACAACACAAGCATGAACACTTATAAAAATACCATATACTCAACTGATCTTGTCTTTTGCTGGAGGTTCATCTGATCAGACAACTAGCTGACATTCTCATGAAAACGGTGTCAGGAGTCGGTGACGACTGACGTCTATACAGAAGGACAAAATGTATTACTCCAAACACAAGGAGACACTCAGAGAAATTAATGTTGTTAAGGTTCGTCTCCCCTAATTATTTTGAAGGCCCATGATTAAAGATCAAGTCTCGAGCTCGGCTCAAAAAAATATTTTAGCCCGATTCAAAACTCGAAATGCTAAAATATGTTCAATTAAGAAATTAAGCTAAATTGAAAAACCCCGAGATATTTCTACTTGGTTGAGCTAGATTCGAGTTTCTGACATGCTAGAGCTTGATTCGATATGTGCTTTGAGTTTGTGATGAAGTTCGACTAAAAAACTTTATTCAAACGCAAAATAACTCGACTCGTTTACAATTCTCAACAACATCTATATCTTTAATGGTGATCAAGAAAAAACAGAGCTAGCTTTTAGCATATACAAATGGCTAAAACATTACCTTAATTAGATCAACTACATTATTTTTTATTTAGGTATACTAGTACGAAACCTTGTGATGCGCAAAAAGAATTATAAATGTCAAAATTATATTAAACTATGTTTTATTGTTTGATTCTAAGATTAATAAATAAAGAAAAATTCTAAATTTAAATAGTATTTAAATATTTATATTAAATAAATATAAATTAATATTTATTTTAGAAAGTTTAATAGTTGTTACGGAAAGATGTATTGACAAATTAGTAATAAGAAGACGATGAAGAGATAATTTAGTTATTTTATTATTAATAATTAACTTCAAAAAAACATTTCAAATGCTTTATATGTAGTATATATGATATCATTAAAATTAACACAAATTTGGCAAATTGAATTACGTTTGCAGAAAAGTAATGTCTCACAATTACGAATAATACCAATACACTTGATTACAAGACTTGAAACTCACGAATGAACAGTTACACTAGCAAAGGAGTATGCAACGAAATTGTCAGTGGGTGGGTAATCTTGACGGCTACATTTATGATCCCAAAGTTGGCTATTTATAGGTGACCATAAAAACCTACTTAGTTACGTTGTGTAGCTCTTAACCGACTTAAGAGTTACACTAACGAAACAGAATGGAATCAGTTACACTGCGTAACTAAACAGTTACGTTGCGTAACTGCATAGTTACACTAGCGTAACTGTTTCGTAAATGTAGCATTATTTTACAACTCGGTCTAAATACATTGTATACTACATGACATGTCCTATTTGAAGTACAACATACTATCAATGACGGATATGCTCCAACACTTCCATTGGGTGATATCGTATACAGACAAGCCAACACCACTAACTCTTGTGCTAGATGTCTCTCCCCTGTTTCAGGCATCGGGTCTTCCCATGGTCGATTAAGATATTTTGGTATACAATCGAGCATGTTTCTTTGTTGATGGTCCATGACTTCTCTTCTTTTCTTAATAAGAGCTGATTGTAGAGCGGCTGCACGACTCAAAGAAGCTTGTGGATTTTTGAAGATTCTGACAGGTGAGATATCGTTTGAATAACGAGTCTGTCCTTGCAAGAAAAGGGGTTCATCTTCATTTAGCTCGATCTGGAGCTTGTCATCAGCTTCTGAGTCTTGGTCCTCGTCGTCTTGTTGTTGTTGTTTGTCACCTGAAGCAATCATTTGTTTAGCTTCACATCTTTCAAGTGAAATCATTCTTCTTTTCTTCTTCTTCTTCAAATGACGGTAAACATCATCTCCATCATTAATCGTAGTATTTGTTGTTGTTCTTCTTCTTTTATTTGTTAAAGTAGTAGTAGTCTCGTTTCCAGTATTCTGATCTACATCCCTCATTGAGAGAGAATACTTGTTGTCAACAACATTACGTCGTTGTGTAGACGATGATGATGATAATGACGATTCCAACTCGATTTCTTTTTCTAAAACTTTCACCTTATTTTTACTTCTACGAATATTTAAACAACATATTGATTTATTCTTACACTTAAGAGGCAAAATAGTATGAATGATAGTAAACAAATTCCTAACAAAATAATTGGGTATGTCGAGACCGAATTCTTTCAACTTTAGATCAAAATCATCAACAAGTTCAATATTTCGTCCAATTGTTGTAACAAATTCGGCTACAACTGTATCATTGATACCGATATGAGATTTAAGTTCACTGCCTTATCTTTTTCACCGCAGATAAATACTTTAGTTTCTTTAATAAGTTTTTCCCTCTTTTTCTCCATTCTTACCGTCCAATGAATTCGATAATTCTATTTGGGGGGTTTTTTCTTACGAAAACAAAATACTATATGGGGTTTTTGTTTTTTCAGGGTTTAATAATAAATCTGTTCTAATGTTTTCTATTTATATTAGAGTCCTAAATACATAAAATAACACTACACCCCCTCAACTTATTATAAAATATGCAAAAGTAAACACATACAATAAACAAATGAAAAATAAAATTCAATTCTTGGTCATTTCGGTTAATTCAGTTAACATTTAACGGTAAAACGTAACTATAATTTGACTGAAGAAAAAAAAATGAAAAATAATAAGTTAAGGACAAAAATACGAAAAATAATAAGTTAAGTGGCAAAATCAACGAATTGGAAGGTGTTGAAGAGCAACAATTTACTCTATAATTTATATATAGTAGAGTGATGACGACTATCGACGGTGATGGAGGGTTGTCAAAAAACATATGTGAAAAATTACATGTGATTTTGAAATATATTTGTATGCGAAAAATCACGTATGATTTATACAAAAGAAAAAATTAAAAATATAAGAAAAATATATTAAAATAATAAAATTAAAAAATAAATTAATTAATTAATTAAATAAAAGAAAAGAAAAAATATTTCATTTTTTGTTCTTTCAGCTAGTTCGGTTAACATTTAGCAGTAGAAAACTAATTGTAATTTGACGGAGTGACAAAAAAAAAAACATAAAATAATAAGGTAAGGATAAAAGATACGAAAAATAAAAATTGAGGAACACAATCGAGGAATTAGAAAGGTTTTGAAAAACAAAAATTGTAATTTACTCTAATCTAATAATTATATCGGGTTAAAAAGTTAATTAGCCTAATCTCTTATCTCTACATGTTGACGTCGACGTTGACGTTGACCCAACTAATATAAAAATATAAAATGCATGTTCAAATAATTAATCCCACCTCACTGCCAAGGCTTTCCATCCATACAAACACTCGATCAGACAACTGAGGTATTCTCACTTGCATAGATTAATTTTTAGTAAGTTTTATTCATTAATGTTGTCCTTCTGTAGATGAAGCGAAATGGAGATGAGCAAAATCCCTTAATCCAGCACCAGGAAATCAATATTCAGCTTGCTTCACATACTAACGCAAGACGACGATTAAAACCGAATCTACCTCGTCTAGATTTACTTGCAGGTATTCTTGATTGTAGATTAATTTGGTACTGTGTTGATTACTTTATCAACAATGTATGTGGAAGTTTAGAAGTTGACAACAAAAAAATACATATCATTTACAAAAATAATCACCTAATTCGTGACGGATTTCTCGCGAATTTTTTTCGTCGCGAAAATACATATATTTTAATCAGACCGATAAAAATTCGACACGTTGTCGCGACAGTATTCATTTCTCGCGTCAATATTCATTTTCGCGACGACGTGTCTGATTTTTATTGGTCTGATTTTGTTTTATGTACTTCTCGCGACGATAAAGTGTCGCGAGAAATTCGTCGCGAATCAGGTGATTATTTTTGTAAAGTGTAAGTGATAGGTGATTATTCTGGTGATTAATTCTATAATAATTCGAAATTAAGTCGGACAAATATGAAAACTACCTCAAATTTCAGTCATAGTACTAATTATATTTGCATTGGAACTGTTTTACAGGTACTAGAGAAAACTACCTCAAATTCGGTGTCCCTTTATATGAAGCATCAATTAAAGGTGATTGGAAAGCTGCCAAAGTCATTCTTGATACGAAACCAGAGTTGGTAAGGTATGGTATCACAGAAAATGGTGAAACGGCACTTCACGTTGCAGCATCGGCAAAATGTAGTAGACATGTGGAAAAGTATGTGAAAAATTTGGTGGATTTGATGAAAGAGGATGACTTGGCACTTGAGAATAAAAACAAAAACACCGCCCTCTATTTAGCAGCTGCAGCTGGAAACCTTCAAACGGTTAAGATTATGTTGGAAAAGAACAGGGCCTTACGGACAATCCCTGGTAATAGAGGACAAATGATGCCACTCTATGTAGCTGCCTTGTATGGAAAATATCAAGTCGTGAAGTATTTGTATGACAATTCCAGTGAGTTGCGTGATAATGGTTGGACACCTCAGACTCGTGCTTGGCTTCTTGAGAAATGCGTGGAGGCTGATATGTTCGGTAGACATTTTATTTTGTGCTCATTCCTGTCTTGACGCCTGTTGTATGCTCTGTCATTTTGCTTTTGATGTTGTATTTATTGGATCATTGATTGTCAAACCTACTTTAGATGTCGCCCTAAAAATAGTGGAAAACTATCCAGAACTCGGTAGTGGGAGTGTACTTGGAGATTTGGCTCGAAAGCCTGATGCATTTTTTATAACAAAATCTAATATCATCAAGAGAAGTATTCATTCAGGTAAATTTATCTACTTCTAGATGATTAACATACATCAACTTCTCTTCAAATACATCATTAACACAGGCGCACATAAATTTCATACACAGCACTCTTGTTTCTAAAAACCATTTTCCCCACAGTAACGTTCATATAATTATTTTCTTAATCGAGTTGTTAAAATCCAACTTCATCCGTCATATCATTTTTACTCGTAGATATAAATTGGTATCATCAATTTGGATTGTTTTCTGGCTGTTTTTATCAGCTTTTTCATTCATTGGCTTAACGGTGGGAGCTTATGAAAAGGAAAGTGAAGCATTGCAGCTACTAAAAATCATTTGGGAAGATATTGCTAAAAAGCCGAAAAATGAAATTGATAATATACTCAGAGGGTGGCCTGATTCGATTAAGCAAGAGGAGAAGCTGACTTCCGAAAAGGTCGTCCAAGCTTTGGAACTACGAAAAGTCATATCTGAACATCTTGACAAAATGGATGCAAAATTCCAGAACATAATCGGAGGGACGTCAAATGTGATGAAGCAAGACACTGAGTCAGCTTCTGGAAAGGTTGATCAATCCCTGGAACTGCAAAAACTAATTGATGAACATCTTGTGAGCATGCATGGTGAAACTCGAAACATAATTAAGCCAGTTTCTGGTATGGGAGTTCAAGCTATGCAACTACAAAAGCTCATTTCCGAACATGTAGTGAATATGCATGTAAATACTCAAAACATAATTAAGAGAGAATCCGAAGAGGAAAGTCAAGCTAAACACCTAAAAAGACTCATTGCTAAACATATTACCAGAATGCGTTCTGCAACAACTTTAAAGGAAACACACTCTTCTCGTGTTCTGTTTATTGCTGCAGAAATGGGCAATACTAAATTTTTAGTTGAACTCATCCGCAGATATCCGGATCTGATGTGGGAGGTAAATGATAACAATCAAACTATATTTCACATTGCTGTCAAAACTCGTCACCAGGGTATCTACAACCTATTGTACGAGATAGGCTCAATGAAGGATATGATAACTACTCTTAGAGACGAAGATGAGAATAATATGTTGCATTTAGTTGGGAAGAGTGCCAACAAAAAGCAACTTGAGGATGTGTCAGGAGCTGCTTTACAGATGCAGCGAGAACTATTATGGTTCAAGGTACATATAATCCTCTCCAAGTTCTTGTTTCCTTCTATATTTGGAAAAAATAGGAATGTCCTATTTATTAGTATAACCAGAAAGTACTCCTATAACTATTCTAGATTGTTTGTTTTGTAGGAAGTAAGAAATATGATCCCTCCTTCTTATAGAGAACGGAAGAACAAAGGCGGTCTAACACCACTTGAGTTATTCACCGAGGAACACAAAGATCTTATTACAGAAGGTGAGAAGTGGATGAAAGGAACGGCTAGTCAATGCATGGTTGTAGCCACACTTATTGCCACAATAGTATTTGCTGCGGCTTTTACAGTTCCAGGTGGATATAACCAAAACAGTGGTATCCCTATCTTCTCAAGGAAACTAACATTTGTGGTCTTTGTAGTGGCAGATGCCATATCCCTGTTCTTATCATCAGCTTCAATACTCACCTTCTTATCCATCCTCACATCTCGTTTTGCTGAACGTGATTTTGAGGAAGCATTGCCTACAAAGCTGATGTTAGGTCTAGCAACTCTTTTCCTCTCCATAGCAACCATGATGATCACTTTCAGCATAAGTTTCTTTGTACTATACCAAAAGGAAATGAAATGGATACCGGTCCTTATTTGCGTGTCTGCTGTCACACCAGTCCTCCTGTATGTTCTGTTGCAATATCATTTGTTGGTCGATGTAGTTCGCTCAAGATATGGTTCTAAGTACCTCTTCAAGCCCGGAAAACAAGTTCTTTACTATGTAAATCCCAGGGTCTAATCTAACCATTTGGGTTTTATGATTGTGACGGGTTTTATTTCAAGTTGTACTCTGTAATATGGTTATAAGTTTACTGTCGATAATAATGTATTTTTCGAGTATGTTCTGTTATGCTTCTAAGCCAAAGATCCACTTATTATCCACAATAAGGAAAGACAAGATAACAATGTATTAATTTCATAAGAAAGTTAGATAACAATGTATTAATTTCATATTATGAGAGTTATCTATAAAGGGACGGATTTATCTTCGTTCATATATTTTATTTTATTTTATTTATGATGATTATGATTATGATATGATATTGATAAATCTGATGGTAATAATCACAACTTCATAAGAGTGTATATATAAAAATTTCTGTAACCACATGATAAGAACCCATATTAAAAAGTATTAAGTAATTAATTTTGATTATTTGGAATTTAAACTTTTCTTCTGTTAATCAATCAATTAATTAGCAATCTGGAATTTACAAAATGACAGAAAACAAACGAACAATAAGTTGCGCCGCTAATATTTTTAAATTGTAAAGCCAATCAATTGAAATGGTTTTGTGCATATCCTTTTAGTGAAGATTCAATAATTCTTTTGTACATTTTGGTGGGAAACTAGACATGGGCACATGGCAGTTATTATATAAATAATAGAATAGCATATTGAATGGTCCTCATTATCCAGCGATTAAAGTTTTGATTTCTAAATTTTGTGTCTGGTTTATATGATAATGAATGATCCACTTTACTATTTTAGTTAAACGGATCAACTAGGTTAGTTTGTGTACCAATCGTGCAAATATTTATTTAGTTGATATACTAATTAAATATGATCGGCAATAAGTTCTAGTGATAGGAAAATGAACTTTATTTGTTTTAAATTGCAATAATAGTAATTTGTTTGTAGTAACAAATGTGTGATTTAGTTATATATTCTATGTCTATGGTTTTTGGTATTTTTGATCGTCGGATCTACTAACTTTTGATCTCAGTCGTCATAATTGCATATTTTTGTTACGCTAACGTCACTATCAGTTACGCGACGTATCGGTTTTGTAACAGTTACACTACGTAACAAAAACCTAATTTTTTACGCTACGTAACAACAATTAAGCCATTGATTACAGAAACCGTTTTGTAACTTCTCTTTGTGGTATAGGGTGAAATATCATGAGTTTTTAATTGTGGTGTTTGATTCATGAACATCAATTCTGTTTGTTAAATGTGTGAATGGTTTTATTTTTTTGTTGCTTATCTCTAAATCTACTATACTTTCGATCCAACAAATTTTAAGTTGTAATTTCGACCCATTTATGTGTGAATGCGTTGATTTTGAATGAAAAGACAATATAAAAAAAAAACAATAATTCGATTTTTAAACAATAATGCGTTGTTAATTAATTGTCAAAAGTAACGGGAATAAAATGGAATAACCAAATTGTTGTTATCTAAGATATCATAATCCAATTTTTAAACAGATTATGGCTTGTTTTATTTAATAAATATTAAAAACTAATGTTGTACATTATTTTTTATTTTCACATTTTAAATGTTAAACACATAACTTTTATTTCACAATTGACCTAATATTTGAATAAATTTCATGTAATTAATATAACATATAAATTTTATATAAATCATAATATTTTTGGTTATTTTAACGATCCCGATCCAATTTCACGATTTCAATTTTGCAGACATAAAAACAATTTTAGCTGAGATCTAAATCACGACAACTTTGATTAAAAAAATAAAGAAATAAGAAATAATTAGTTCTATAAATAATATTTGGAAATTTGCAATTAGTTTTTGCGACCTCATATTTGCTATATCTTTAATGAAGATAAAATTTAGTGAGAAAAAAGTTTTAGAAAAAATAACTTAAGAAGCCTTGCTGGAATCCAGGAACCTGGGATTCTTTCAAAGGAGTTTTCCCACCAGGCCCCACGACTTCATAATTGCAACATTTTTTAATTTATTCAAATTTAAAAATATGCTAACTATTTAAGAATATGCTAACTATGGTAGGATGTTTTGAGATTAATTATACACTTATGCTAAAAATTATTATTCTTTAATCACTAAAATTACCGAGGAGTCAAAATCGGGTTTGACCACGAACTGAATCGGGTTTGAAAACCGAACCGGTTTTTGGACGATGAAAACACAAACCGATCAAACCGGTTTCCCACCGGGTTCAAACCGGTTCGGGCCCATTAACCGGTTCCTTAGTTTTAATAAATAAAAAAAACGTAACTTGTAAAAACACGTTAAAATTCGACTTTTTTTAATTTTTTTTCGAACACATCATACATAAACGTTGTATTCTACTAAAAAAGTTTGAAACATATTTTCAAAGCTTAATATTTCGACAATTATTAAAGAAAACGTGCGAAAAATACTATTTATTATTAGAAATGTAACTAATAACATGGGGAAGAAAAAAAAGCGTAACTTGTAAAAACACTTTAAAATTCGTTTTTTTTTTTTTAAATTCTTGGCACACATCATACATAAACATTGTATTCTACTAAAAAATTTTGAAACAAATTTTCAAAGCTTAATATTTCGACAATTATTAAACAAAGTGCCGAAAAAGTACTTCTTCGTAGCTATTTTTTATTACTATTTTTTATTAGAAATGTAACTAATAACATTGGAAATTTGAAATTGATTTCTTCATTCTCAATCTTCGTCTACTTGAATAAAGTCATCTTGAACGGGAACTTGTTCTTCTTCGGAGCTATATGCTAGGTTAGCTTCATCGAGAGCGATTTCTTCATCGGAAAGTGATATTGCAACTCCTTCTTCACCTCGATATCGAGTACTTCGCCTTCATATTCTAGTTCGCCTTTAAGATTTTGGTGGTCTTGTGTACGTACGGTCGCGTCTAAGTAATCCTTCATTCAAATGCACATCTCCAATGCCGCCGGTGTGAGTCTTGTTCTTCGTAAAGATAATACCTTGCCACTAAGAGAAATAGCGGATTCCGAAGCTACCGAAGAAGCTTGGACGGTTAGTAGATCTTTGGCCATGGCGGATAGAACGGGAAATTAAGATTCCCGTGCTCTCCACCAAGCAAAAACCTCAAAGTTTGTGAATTCTTCAACCCCCATAGTGGCTAAAAAATCAGTTCCCGTATACCTCCCATATTCGGTATTAGTTTGGTCAACCCCCTCCCCCCTAGCGCGTTTAATGTTTTCTCGTCTTAATTGGTTAAACATGTCAATTTCCGGGTCCGCGCTAGTATAGTTTTCATAGGTCGACGTCATAGAAAACTTGATTCACCCACATTTTATGTTCTAAACTTGTTCAAATAACCCTTTAAAAGAATTATCAAATTCGATTATGGCGTTATCGTCATATAATGGGTCGTCCAAACCACAATTCAATTTTTCAAAGATTTTTCTTATACTCTATTCCACCCCAATTTTGTTCAAACATGGGTTTAGTGTGGCAAAAACGGTAATTAGATGTGACAATTTAGAAATTTTCTCATTTTTTCTTTCATGAGGGCTACCGTTAACTTATACAAATTACCTTTAAATTCATAATCGTCTAACTTTGTAGCCATTAAAGATAGTTGTTTAAGGACTAAATGACTCGTGGGATAATAAACACCCGATACTAAAGTTGTTGCGGTTTTAAAAACTTTTAGCAATTCACTTATTTTACCAATAATTTCCCAATTTTCAAGCGGAAATGATGCAATACCCCAATGTCTAACCACTAAGTCGCCATGAAAATAAGTTAAACTACTTTGTTGGCGTAAACCACAAATAAGCATATTGTAAGTCGAATTCCATCTTGTACGAACATCCCAATTAGGGGCCAAAAAGACGGAATTCGTTTCCTTAAAAAGTTTCATATATGCCTTGTATCTACTTTTGTAGTTTGAAGACATATCGCCTAACATTTTTCTATAAGACATTATGGCGTCTTTTACTTCGGTGACTTCTAGTCCGGCTTGCACAACCAAATTAATAATGTGTGCAACACATCGACCATGATAAAAGTCATCGTTCATTGGTGGTTTGTATTTTAGTTTTAGTTTACCCACCGCGTTTGTATTATTACTCGCATTATCAAATGCAATTGAAAACACTTTTTCTTCCAAATCAAACCTTTGTAAAACATCCGTTAACATATGAAATAAGTTATGACCCGAGTGAGGATAAGGAAATTGGTCAAAAGCAATAACCCTCTTCATCATTTGCCACGATTCGAGATCACACCAATGTGCGATAACGCAAAGGTATGAATCGGGAAAACCATGAGGAGCCGACCAAACATCGGTTGTTAAGTTTACATTTGTATTTAAAGTTTCAAAACCTTTTAATATCATTATTTTAGCTTTTTTCCAAACTTTTAAACAATCACTTCTAAGAGTATTACGACTTACATGAGTATATCGCGGTTGGAGGCACTTTTGAACCACCCTAGTGAATCGAGGGTTGTCGAAGTGATTGAATGGCAAGGCGGATTGAATCACAAAACCAACAAACTCTTGATGCATCCGCTCCACCGTATAAACAAAAATACTCCCGTCTTGACCCATCGATGATTGCCCCGATTCTGGTGCTTTATTGAGAACTTTGCAATGCTTCTCGACATGATTCTTCAACGTCGAGTTGGATTCTTGTTTCAAAAAATGGAGACAATAATTACAATGCGCCATCTTTTCGCCATCGGACAATCTCACCAACCGGAAATGTTGCCAAACGTTAGGGTTTCGGCTTGTTTCGAGAACCTCTACAATCGTTCTTTCGTTTGAGGAACCACAACCGGTGGAAGCGGTAGAGCTTTGAGTTGCCATTTGATTGTTGATGATTTTTTGAGAATTTTTCTAACGTTTTTCGAAGGTACTTTTTGCATTTTTAGAACTTTGAGAGTGTTTTGAGAGAGTTAGAAGTGTGTGTTTAATCCCAAACTCAACCACATATTTATAGTAAATTTGGAATGAAAAAATGGTAAAAAAAACAAATAAAAAAACGGTCAAATTCGCTTTCTAACGGTCATATAACGGTCACATAACGAATCTGTTGACTTTTTAACGGCTAGTTTGACTAACCGTTTTCCCAAACCGGTTTCTCAAAACGGTTTCTCAAAACCCGGTAAAAAACCGGTTCCAAACCGCTGGTTTTGGTCAAACCCGGTTTCGGTTTTCGATTTTTTTTCGGTTTCGATTTTTTCCGACACGACTAGCTGAAACCCAGGAACCTGGGATTCTTTCAAAGGAGTTTTCCCACCAGGCCCCACGACTTCATAATTACACCATTTTTAAATTTATTCAAATTTAAGAATATGCTAACTATAGTCGGAGGTTTTGAGATTAATTATACACTTATGCTAAAAATTATTATTCTTTAATCACTAAAATCATCGTATTTTGAAAAGTCAAAAAACCATCACCGACTTCTAAGGTAGCTTATTAACTTCTACTCTAACCGTAATTTTTTATTTATTTTTTATAACGGCTATGTTAGTGATTCGGGGCAACAGTAATATCCATTTGGGCAATGTTACCCATTAACCTTACACCAAAATTAGTTATCTTCTAATAGAGAAAACTTCATAGAGACAAACCCATTGACATTCTAACCATAATTTTATCATTAACCATATTTAGTATTCTCTTAAATTTATTATAATATAATTAAAACCACTGATTGGAAAACTTATTTATTATTTAATAATTTAATAATTTAATTTAATTTAATATGTTATTATACGTTAACGTTGACTTTGAGCAGTTAAGCAAGTGGGATTGTTGTTTAAAGTAACCATAGATGATTGCATCTTCAAATAATCAAGAATTCTGAGTTTTCATACAAAGGTAATATATATCCTGTGTAGCATTGTAATTTTAGCTTTTAATTGTTAATGATGTGATTATGCAGATAATGAAGCAAGCTGGTGAGCAATTAATCAAGCCCCCCTTAAACCAGCAGCAGCAGCAGGAAGTCAAAACTCTGGTGCCTACGAAAAGTCGATTAACACCGAATTTACCTTGCAGAGATCTAGTTACCGGTATTAACGCAGTTTTAAGTGTTTTAATAAAACTGCGTTTTGGCTTATTTTATACCAAAAAAAAAACGCACTTATATTTAAACACCAACCTTGACGTTTATTTATGAACACACTTATTTGAAAACGTACTTTTAGATATGCAATCCCAAACACCCCCAAGACACAAATTAATGTTATGTTGTGTAATGACATATAGGATAATGGGAGCGGTGTAAAAGATTAGCGGCAAATTTACCTTGTCAATACCATGTATTTTTTGTGACAAATTTACTACTGGATTTTTTAAACCTTGTTAAGTGGAAAATAAGGAGTTTTCAAAAGATTTGTCGCAAATTGACCATTTTGATATGCTTTGAATGGCAAATTAACTTTGTCAATAAGGCGTTCTGTCGGTCTCCTAAGAGACTTGGGTGAGAACCTCACTAGGTAAACATCTTGGGATGACTAATGGAATACCATCTAGGCCGTGTACATCACAGCCTAGGTTTGCTCTCTCCGAGTAGCCTGAACAACGAAATTTCTCTGTTTACTTGTTTACTTTAATCTTACTGAAGAAAATGTTGAGATGAATATGCTAAATAGGGGACTAACTAACTATTTGCATTGGGACTATTTTATAGGACTTAGAGTAAACTACCTCAAAACTGCTGTCCCACTATACGAAGCATCGATTACATGTGATTGGAAAGCTGCCAAAGCAATTCTTGATAAGAACCCAGAGTTGGTAAGGTATAGCATCACCGAAAATAGTGAAACAGCACTTCACGTTGCTGCATCCGCGAAAGGTCCTAAACATGTGGACGATTTTGTGAAAAATCTGGTGGATTTGATGGAGAAGGATGATCTTGCTCTTGAAAATGAAAATTTTAATACCGCCCTCTATTTAGCAGCTGCAGCAGGAAATGTTGAAGCTGTTAAAATTATGGCGGAAAAGAATTGGGGCTTGCTGACAATGGCTGGTAGTAGTGAAGGAAAAATAATGCCGCTATACACTGCTGCATTGTTTGGACATTATAAGGTTGTAAAATATCTTTATGATAATTCTAAGGAGTTACGTGATGATGGTTGGACAGATGAGAATCGTGGTTGGTTGCTTCAGAAATGTGTCGAGAATGATATGTTCGGTAAGCAAATGGTTGAATATGTTCGTTAGTACGAAATTGTGAAATATGTGATTTTCAAACACCTCTGAGACCTTTTGCATTCTTACTAATAAGTCTTATAATTAGTCTATAAAGTTTTTGAATAATTATAATTTTTTTTCGGTTATCTATGTTAAAAAAATCAAATAAATGTACGCGGTTTTCTTTACCGTGAAGATATAAATGCGAACACTTAGCTTATTTCTTGTAGTGTTAGTTAAGGTTTCTTTAATCTTTTTCAAAAAATTTATAACAGGAACCCATACACTTTATAATTCGTTTAGCGTTTTCTTTCCTTGTTGCCAAACACTGTCTCATTGGTGATTTTGATCAGCCCTTGTACCCGAAGTTATAGTTTCCCATATGTTTATAGTCTCGTGCAGTACAAGAAGATAAAATGATGTTTTTTTGTTTGAGTCCTGCAAATGTATCGAGATAAAACAGGTTCTAACTTTTAAGTGTCCGGGCTTTTGTTTTTAATCTGCCACATGCATTACTTCACAAAAAAAAAAAAAAAGATGTCAAACATTCAATCCATACTCTCTCTTTACTAATGCCATCATATATGCTTTATATACTCTTTTAGATATCGCTCTACAGATAGTAGAAAAGTATCCAAAACTTCGTGGTCGGACTGTACTCGGAATTTTGGCTCGAAAGCCTGAAGCATTTCGTGAAACAGAATGTACTTTCATCGGAAAAACTATCAAGTTGGGTAGATATCTACATTCGTTGATATTTATTACACATCAAGCTTCTCAAACTAAGCCTACAGAAGTCGGAACTGTACCAGCACCTAAAACATCTAATAAAACAAAGTCGGATGAAGCAACTCCTGAAAGAAAATCTGATATCATCTCGAGATCCTTTTTAAAATGTAAGATCTATATGATATGCTATATATTTCGAGTCATTAAGTATAGCTTTTATACTGTCGATCGAGTTACTAAAATTTCACACTTCTATCCATCATTGTTCTTGCAGTTTTTGCATTCATTGGTTCAAAGATAGGAGCTCCCGAAAAGGATAATAAAGCATTACCATTACTTAAAATCATTTGGGATGATATTGCGACTAGGCATAAGAAAGTAATTGATGATATAATCAGAGGACCGCCTCTATTAAAGCACGATGGAAAGCCAGCAGTCGGAAATGTAAATCAAGCTATGCAACTACAAAAAGTAATTTCTGAACGTATCGTAAACATGCATGTTGAAATCCAGAACATAATTAAACAAGACGCCGGTCCAACTTCTGGAAAGGAAGATCAAGCTCTGCAACTACAAAAACTCGTTTCTGAACATATTGCCAAAATGCACGTTGAAACTCAAAATGTAATCAAAGGGCCTGCTGCAACAACTTCGAATCATCCAAATGTAGCATCAACGGGAAATGTAATAAGAACATACCCTAATCGAATATTGTTTGCTGCTGCAGAGATGGGTAATACTAAATTTGTAGTTGAACTTATCCGGCAATATCCTGATCTCATATGGAAGGTTAATGACAATAATCAAAGTATATTTCATATTGCTGTCGAGCATCGTCACGAGGGAATCTACAATCTATTGTATGAGATAGGCTCAATGAAGGATTTGATAACTCCTCTCAAAGATTCCAAGGAAAACAATATGTTGCATTTAGTTGGGAAGATTGCTAAGCAAAAACGTCTACAAGACGTATCGGGAGTTGCTTTACAGATGCAACGAGAACTCTTATGGTTCCAGGTACATATATTCCTCTTCAAATTCTTGTTTACTTTATCTTTCTCTATGATGAAGTGTTGTATATTAAAAATGCCAGCAACTAGTCTATAACTGTTATAGTTTGTCTATGTTGTAGGAAGTAGAGGCTATGATCCCTCCGTCATATAGAGAACGGAAGAACAAAGAGGGTCTAACACCGTATGAGTTATTCACCAGGGAGCATAAAGATCTCGTTACACAAGGTGAACAGTGGATGAAAGAAACGGCTAATCAATGTATGGTTGTTGCAGCACTTATTGCAACCATTGTTTTTGCTGCTGCTTTTACTGTTCCGGGTGGTTATGACCAAGACGATGGTACACCTGTCTACAAATCGAAGGCAACATTTATAGTTTTCGTTGTGACAGATGCCATTTCTTTGTTTTCATCTTCAGCTTCAATACTCATGTTCTTATCTATCCTCACTTCTCGTTATGCTGAACGTGATTTCTTGGAATCATTACCCAAAAAGCTCATGTTAGGTCTGGCAACTCTTTTCCTATCCATATCAACAATGACAGTGGTTTTTAGTATCAGCTTTTTCGTTCTTTACCATAGGGGTTTGTTATGGATGCCAATAGTTATTGCAGTATTAGCTGTGTTGCCGGTCCTCCTATATATCAGGCTGCAATATTCTTTGTTTGTCGATGTAATTCGGTCGACATATGGTTCTAGGTACCTCTTTAAGCCCAACAAACATGTTCTTTACTATGAAAACCCAAAGGTCTGACCATTCCAATATGCAAATGATTATGTACTTGTAATATGTTTTATTATGAAAGTTATGTTTGAGTTTCATTATGCCCATTTCCATAATTTTGAGCTAAATATCTCTTGTTGTTGGCACGACTGATATTAGCATCTTAGCGAAAAGCCAGGAGAAAGTGGTCCATATTGTGTTGCTTCTTGGTTCTTTGGAAGAAAAACTAACTCCATGCTATAATGCCGAGAGCTTAAATAAGACGTTTGCCACGGCCTCAAAGAAGTTTCGATGTTCTTCAGCTACTTGAATTTTATCAGCAACAGATAAAAGATTGTTATGTACTTTTTAGATAAATGGATGATCATAATAATTGTAATCATTTGGTTTTGGTTTGTGATGGATGGTCAAGATTCTAATTTCGAAAAGACCGTATGCTTTATAAGGGAGTATATAAAAGGGAATTAAGACTATAATAAATGTGATTTTAATATTAAAAGATCGTTGTTGTATTAAATGTAATTTTATAACGTACGTAGTATTTTTTTTTTTAAGGCGGGATTATCGTTCACTTACAATGTAATTAAATTTTATATTTAAAACACAACAATATTATATAATGTATAAATCATATATACAATTTTTCTTTCTTTCCTTTTTTGTTCATATAATGTGTACAAGTCTAGTTGATTCATATCATATATAAATTCATCATCAAATATAGATTTAAAACACAGACATGTTATATGATGTATGAATGAACTCGACTCAGAATATACATCACATATAATATTATCGAAATCACATGTAAATCCGTAAGAATGAAAAGAAACAAAATTCTTCGACATCATATATTGAGTGACTAATCTATAGAAATTGTATAGTTTGTTCGAGTTATACATCAACCCTTTCTAAATTAATTAATTTCTTTTTATTTATGTGAAAATAAATAGATTTAATCAAATTTATTGGGGCCAATAATTGATTTCTCTTATACTCGAACTTATTATTACTTTCAAATATTCTCATCTAATGAGCTATATATTTGTTTATCTATATATCAACCAGCTATTAGCGATATTGGTCCACCCTAAACAAGGTTGTTAGAAGACGTGGGTCGATCCATTCTTTAAATAACCACAAGACTGGTTATATATTTTCCTCTTTGCAATTTTTTATATATAATATATATAATAGATAAATTTGACTTTGGCTTAATTATAAGTATTTGAAAAAATAAGTTATTAGTTAGAATAAAAGATGGAGCATTAACTAAAGCTTGAGATTTATATATATATAGAAGAGAATGTATTTTATAGAGTAGCTTGATGTAAATTTATTAATATATAAATATAAATATATGTGTATATAAAAGTTTACATTTTAATAGATATAAAAGCTATTTTCATGTAATTTGGTTTCTTCTAAACCCCACAAAATTTTCTAGAAAATGTATTTATGTAAATATTTATTTCTCAAAACCCGTAATTCTCTTAAAAACTACGACAGGTAACTAATCTTCTTAGGTTTAACGATTTTGCTAAACATAGTCCCCGATGTTAATTATATTGTATTTTAATAATAACCACATTTCATCTAGATAATCGTCCATGCAGTTATGGATAACCGCTCATAAATCCAACACTATTATGCGTGTCTGAACTCCTTATCCATAGTCCTAGAGCTACGTTTAGCAAACTCCATTACCATTAATTAAATATAAAAACAATTATAATATTGTAAATCAGAAACACTATTTATTTTTAGGATAAAAAATTAGTAAAAAACATATCAGACAAAAAAAATGTTAAATCGTGTGACATATTTAATTAGAGCAGTGATTTTGAAAATTCCTGTTGTTCTTTATTTATTGGGTATTGAAATAGTAAATACAGAATTACACATGATTTTAACACGAGTAAGTAAAATTTCAAAATATAAATGTTAAATTAGATCGGTGAAAATAAATGAATTTTAACAACTTTTTATTTTTCCCTATTTTGTCAAATATTAAAACTCGTATTTTTTTATTTTATTTTTTTAATTAGGGAATGGGCCTAAATCAACGTTATTATTTGATAATGGCTTAAATTAGTCAATTACGGTTTCACGTACATTTTAATTCATAACTAGAGAGAACTCGTCCGTTGCACGAGTTCGGGGCAAAAACGAAATGTGTGATCGTCTTGACGGGATTATTTGATTCGCAAAGTATATTTTTTATTTGATACTAATCTAAAAAAAAAAAAAAAAAAAAAAAAAAAGAAATGAAAGTCCAACACCCGTCCAACACCCAACACCTAAGCTCAAACCAAACAAATTTCACCAACACCTAAGCTCAAACCAAGCAAATTTAACCCTGGTCTCCTGGCAGTGGGGGCGGCGCGCTAACCACTTTGGCAATAACTTCTTTTGTAACAAAAATGATAAAAATTGTATTTAAAGACAATATTTTCATCATAATAATAACATAATGCACAAACTCATAGGCAAAGACAGATTTTAAACTATAGATAAATTATATTGTTTTAATTAATTAAAATTTAGCATAAACATTTGATGTATCCATTAAAGAAGAAAAAAAAACATTTATTATAAATGTATTTCATTACATCAAATTGATCTAATTTTTGTAAACATTCAAGATGCTCTTAAATAACCAATAAGTTTGAATTGATAATCTTATAAGCCGAACAAAATAAACTTTTGAATTTTCAAAATTTAAATAAATTACATAATTCGAAACAAATCCAAAAAAACTCCGAACTCTCCAAAATAAGTTGTAATTAAAAAGAAAAAAAGTACGCGTATCCAAGTAGCAACCCACTCCTCATTAACAAGGTAAATACTTAATAATAACAAAGTTGTTACAAGACATCAAGTCGTTGACTTATTAGATTTGAAGTATTAAAAGACTTTTCAGTTTTGATTGATTCATAAATAATCAGTTAGCTGAAGCAAAAAAGTATAATCAATCAAATGGCCCAACCAGGTGGTGTACAATTAGCCTCAATCGATGAGAACAATCAACTTAACCAACAGCAACCAATCATTCTTCCGGTTGTCTCACATGCTATTGGTCACCCAGTCCGACCACCAAAAGCAGTTCTACCTCGATCAGATCTTATTAATGGTAATAATATCTTACTATGTTTGTTTGTTTAGTTAACTTATACTTCATTATGCTATTTGGTTGATAGTATTAGATATAACCCAAAGCTCACAGGTCGAGTTTAGATATAACCAAGCCCGACCTGTGCGCGGTTATATCTAATAGATAGTTGAGTTTGATTTTCACTTCTTATGATATATATATATAGTAAGTTTTTTTTTTGGTTGTGATTTGTGGTCGTTATCTTTCATGACCATTAATCCTAGATATTGAGGTCTGAAACTAGTTTGACTAACGGGACCCTTTAACACTAGGACATCTTGTAGACATCTTGTGAATGGTTTTTGGGAAAAAAAAAACTAGCATATGGATCAAAAAGAAATGTTTGATGCTTAATTATTTTACCGTTTTTATAAACTTGAACTTACACAAAACCGACCGGTAAGTTAGTGTCAACTCGACGTCACATTAGCAAACACCAAAATTGGTTCACCACTAGCCAACAATGACCGGTCATTTAATATTTTTGGACCCACACATTATTTACTTTTTATATATGTTACACACACATAAATATTTATGGGGCCACCACCTTTGTCCCTTTTCTCGTCTTTTAATCGAAGACCCCAAACCGACTTGCAGAGTGACGGCCCCTTGAAATCGGTGTCACTTACATTTTAAGTAACAATCGTCACTTTGCAAGTGACGAAGACCATTGGCGGTAGTCTTATACCTTTTTTCAATTAATGTGTTTAACAAAATTGAAGGATTCAAACTAGCTATATACATTAGAAAGGATGCTTAATTTTAATGAAAATAATATTAATTTTCCATAGGAAGTAGAGAAAATTACCTCAAAATCGGTGTCCCTCTATACGAAGCATCGATTAAATGTGATTGGAAAGCTGCTAAAGCCATTATTGATCAACAACCAGAGTTAGTAAGGTATAGCATCACTGAAAATGGGGAAACAGCGCTTCACGTAGCAGCTTCCGCAAAAGGTCCCAAAAATGTGGAAGAGTTTGTGACAAATCTAGTAAATATTATGGAAAGAGGAGATTTAGAACTTCAAAATGAAAATCACAACACCGCCCTCTATTTAGCAGCTGCAGCCGGAAACGTTAAAGCTGTTAAGATTATGGTGGAAAAAAACAGTGGTTTGCTGATAATGGCTGGGAGTAAAGGAACAATGATGCCATTGTATGCGGCTGCCTTGTTTGGAAATTACGATGTGGTGAAGTATATGTATGATAAGTCCAAGGGGTTGAGTGATGATGGTTGGACACCTCAGAATCGTGGTTGGCTGCTTCTGAAATGTGTTGAGAATGATATGTTCGGTAAAAATTTTAAGTTACATTTTTCATTTTTTTTGCTTTTGTTGAAAACATTTTCCCTCACAAATCAACTGTCAATATTCTATTAGATATCGCACTACAGATAGTGAAAAGGTATCCAGAACTCGGTACTGGGAATGTACTTATAGTTTTGGCTCGAAAACCTGACGCGTTTCCTGAAACAGAATCTAATATCATCAGGAGAATCATCAATTCAGGTAAACATCTCTACTTGCCCGATGTATACCTTCTCAAAATAAGTGTCCATTTTTCTATATTCACTACAAGATATATGACTTTTACTAACTGAACAAAAGTGTCACGAAAAGTCCGAAAACAGTACTTTAAACAGTATTTTGAACAAAAGTGTCACGAAATAAAGACACTTTCCGAAAGTGTCTTTATTTTTTTGTTTATTTTTATAAGGGTTTTGCTACTCTTTTCTAAGTCATAAAAAGTTTTGGAGATGAATTTAGTTACTGAGTCGACAAATGTGTTATATTTGAGATTTAAACCTAGTACTTTAAACATCTATCGTCAATTTAGGTTATTTTCTTGTTGTTTCATTCAGCTCTTAGACACATTGGTTGTGGAAGTGTACTTGAAGCATTGGATCGAAAGCTTGAATATCATTCTCAAACAAAATTTGGTTGCAACATGATAATCATCAATATGGGTAAACATCTATACTTCTTGATTGTACTTGCAGATTAATCGTTTTAATAAATGTGTGATGTGTATTTGACTTATTTTCTGGTTGTTACTTTCAGTTTTTGATTTCTTTTTTGCAAAAACGGTGGCTTCTGAAAAGGAGCGTAACGCAATGCAATTACTAAGACTTATATGGGAAGATATAGCTAAAAAACCTAAGGACCAAATCGATCGTATACTCAGAGGGCCAGCTGATCCGATTAAGCATGACAAGTCTGCTTCTGGAAGAGTTGTTCAAGCTATGCAACTAGAATATCTCATTTCTGAACATATTACCAAAATGAAAGCTGAAAGCCAAAACATAATTGGTAGGCAGCAAGACACACAATCTGCAGCTTCCGTAAAGATAGATCAAGCTCTGCTTCTACAACAACTCATTTCTAAACATCTCATCAACATGCATGTTGAAATCCAGAATATAATGATAGATTTGAACAAGCCAGTTTCTGGTAAGAGCGATCAAGCTCTTGAACTACAAAAGCTTATTTCTGAATATATCGTGAACATGCACAATGAAGTCCATAACCTAACTAGAGGGCCATCAGCTTCCGGAAAGGAGGATCAAGCATACCACCTACAAAGCCTCATTTCTAAACATAATACCAAATTGCATCTTGAAACGCAGAAGATCATAAACAGAGGGCCTGCTGTAACACCTTCAAAGTTAACATACTCTTCTCGAATACTGTTTGTGGCTGCCCAAACGGGCAATACTAACTTCTTAGTTGAGCTTATCCGTCTATATCCTGATTTAATATGGAAAGTAAATGATAACAATCAAACTATATTTCACATTGCAATCAAACATCGTCATGAGGGTATCTATAACCTACTATATGAGATAGGCGCAATGAAGGATTTGATAACTCCCTTAAGAGATGGACATGAGAACAATATGTTGCATTTAGTTGGGAAGAGTGCGAAGAAAAAGAAACTAGAAAAAGTGTCAGGGGTTGCTTTACAGATGCAACGAGAACTGTTATGGTTTAAGGTACATATATTCGTCTCCAAGATTGTGGGATTATTGACTCGTATTTCCTTTTTGTTTACAACAATTATTGTCTAACCGCGGAAAGAAGTTTATTACTGTTCTTGTTTGTTTGTGTTGTAGGAAGTAGAGGCTATGATCCCTCCTTCTTATAGAGATCGGAAAAACGAAGATGACCTAACACCACATGAGCTATTCACTAAGGAACACAAAGAACTAGCTTCACAAGGTGAGAAATGGATGAAAGGAACGTCTAGTCAATGTATGGTTGTTGCAGCGCTTATTGCGACCATAGTATTTGCTGCAGCTTTTACGGTTCCAGGTGGATATGGACAAGATGATCCAGGCCTGGGTACCCCTGTCTTCGATTCAAAAGCACCCTTTATTGTTTTCGTTGTGGCAGATGCCATTTCTCTATTCTCATCTTCAGCTTCAATACTCATGTTCTTATCTATCCTTACTTCTCGTTATGCTGAACGTGATTTCTTGGAATCATTACCTAAAAAGTTATTGATAGGTCTAGCAACTCTTTTCCTATCAATAACAACCATGACAGTCGCTTTCAGTGTGAGTTTTTTCGTACTTTACTATAACGGGTTGTTATGGATACCAATCCTTATCGCTGTATTTGCGGTGATGCCAGTCCTCCTGTATGCTTATCTGCAACGTGGTCTGTTTCTGGATGTAATTCGGTCGACATATGGTTCTAGGTACCTCTTTAAGCCTAAGGAACATGTACTTTACTATAAAAACCCAAGGTTCTAACCATTGTCATTTTCCGAATGTAAATCGGGTTTGTTTCAAATGTAATTTCTAAAATGATTGTAAAGTACATACTGAGTATGTATTTAGTTAGCAACATAAACTCATTTTACAAGGTATTTCCAAAACTCGAACACTGAGAGAGACACAGTGGATAGTAATTCGGATCATTAGAACACTTGGTATGGTGAGTTTTTATGTTGTTGCTTTATACTCTTAACGTAGAGTTGTGGTGTTTGTTATTTACTTAATTTTTTATTTTTCAACGTTAACAAATAATATAAAAGGGGACATGAGACCAATTTTTTTAAGTTGATGTGACTTGTGAGTTATCATTGACTAGCTAACGTACTCGCGCTATGTAGCTGAATTATATGTCACATTATAAAAACTAGTAGTGTTATTCATCAATGTGAACATCTATACCTAATATGTGTATCTGAAAGTTTAAATATGAAGATGACGTATTTTATATATATATATATATATATATATATAATTAATATGATTTAATTTGACATTTTGAATGGGTAATGATGTTTATAATGACATATAAATAATAAAAATATTTGTTATTAGAGACTAATGTATTCAAATGTAATGATATTATATATTCATGTACCAATAGTAACAATAACAATGTTAACATTTCATATAAACTAGTAGTGTCCGGGGATTTATGTTCCAGCCTGTACTTTCTCCCAATGTTCGCAAGCCAAGAAAAAAAGGCATCGTCTTCGTCGGATTATTTAATTCGCAAACTATATTTTTTATTTCATACTAAAAATATATATATATATATATATATATGAAAGCCCAACACGCCAGGATTCGAACCGCGGTCTCCTCGCAGGGGAGGCCGCGTGCTTACCACTCTGCCAACACCCCTTTTTGTAATTAAAACGATAAATATTGTATTTAAAGACAATATTACTATTATAATAATAATAAAATGCACAAACACATAGGTAACAATGATATTTAATCTAGATAGTAATAGTAATGACTTACAATTACATGTATTTATAATATATTTCAATATTGATTACGGTTATATTTTTTAAGGAGTCAAAGAATTATTAATTGTTTTTTTTATATATTAGTGTCTTATATAACTTTTATATTTTAAAGTAGTCAAAATTACTAGATTGTCGGTTACATGGTAAATGAGTTAAACACTAATTAAAAATAAGAACATATTTGACTTTTTTAAAAGTTTGTTATGTACTCTTTTTACATAAATGAATGGTTAAGATAACATAGATTGTACTCTTTTAATTTATAATGGATGATTAAGATTAAAGTTACTTAAATTTGAAAAGGGTCATATGTTTACCAAGTTGGTATGGTTGACAAAGCACCTTTGTCTTCACCTTATTACAGGAAATAAATTTATGGGAAACTAAAAGCTTCAAGACTTGATCACCTAGATGACCAAGCCGTTGATGTCATATTAAGGGACTCGAGGCAATGAAAACTTGTGACTTGGATTCCGTCATGGGATACAATGGACCAGAGCTGTCACATCGGATAAGGGGTTTTCGGGTATGGTAATCCTTAACTGTAAAACCGAAAGCGGCAAATTCGATAGAACATTTCTTATCACAAGTGAATTTACGAACAAATATAAGATTTTTTATTATGGTGGGGGTGATTAAAACGTGGTTTAAGTGTAACGGTCGAAAATAGTTTGGTATATGAGAGTGCCCAGTATTTGTTACAGGTATTGCGTTACCGTCACCAACTATAACAGAACGAGTTCCATGATTAATTAAAATAGTATGTAATATACATGAGTCCGAGTTAATGTGATCAGTCGGCCCGGTGTCCATAACCCATCCATTATGAGAGGATCGATTCACTTAAAAGCTTATTTGAATTGAAGATTTAGATCTAAACAAATACAATTGTGTTGCAGCGGATAAACACAAATTGTATGAACAAGGTTATGATTAAAGAGTTATATGAAACAATAAACTTGATGAACAAATAACAAATTAATCAACAACGCCTCAATTGAATTGTATTAATTTCAGAGAAATTACAAATAGTGTTTTTCACATACAATCAACATTATTAACCCAATTAACAAAGGAAATATTTTATAGTCCTTGAGGCTACCTAGCTATGATCTAGTAAAGATTACCATCGATTAAGCCTATACAAAAATCTATAGCCCATACTCTGTAAATAGTTTGATCTCAAATCAAACTATGCTACCAACTAATTACCAACTCTCTGATTAATCACGTGAAAAGTGCTTTAGTTGTTGGTGATCTTCAGTAGTTGTGGATCTTCATCAGCTGTTGTCGTTGATGATTACCCGCCTCTACCGATCAGATGGAGAAGATGAGTTTCTACTGATCAGTATGTAGCTACTGATCAGTTTCTCCATACAGACTAGCTACCGATCAGTTTCTCCATACAGACTAGCTACTGATCAGTTCTACACCTTCTAGATACTGACAAGTACTTTGGGACAAAAGAGTTTGTTTCACTGCTGATCAGTAGACAAAAGTCTTTACTACTGATCAGTAGCAAAACATACTTAGTGTATATTTTGACCCAACAATCTACCCCTTAGTGATAGCATATCCATGCTCATCACTATATCAAAAACCAAAAATTTTATCAAAGAAAGGTAGCTTACTTGGGATCCTTCTTCATGCGAGCATACTTTTCTTTGATTTGTCTTTTGATCTTCAAGACTAGTTCAACCGCTCTTGGGGAGGAAGGAGATGCTCTCAGCTTGCTCTTCATCAAAATTCATATCAGTAGTGGATCATGGTCATATTCATTTTCAATGAGATAGTACTCTGAAGTACCATCTTTTCGAGAAATGCAGTATATGGCATTTCTATCATATAAGGTCCATGATGCCACTTCAGAGAATCTCCTTACTCTTTCAACCATGGATTCTGGTTCAAAGCAGATGGTGCACAAGTCTAGAACAAGATGATTAAGATCAAATTCTCCTTTTGCTCTTTTGTTGTATTTCTTCTTGTCAATAGCAAAGATCTCTTCCCGTTCTGGTCTTTGAAGACTACAAAAGAGTCTTTTGTGAGATGAGAAGGTTTCTTCAGACTTGTCAGCTCTTATCACCTTGAGAATGGATTTCCCTTCTATCTCCTCATGGTACCAATCAGTAATTGGCACAATTTTGTTAATAGGCACAGGGGATGGAATGGCTCCATATTCAACTAGGTGTCTCATCTCCGAAAAAGTTCTTTTGCTTGAAGCTTTGATCTCATCATCAGCTCTGTCACTAGATCTCCCTTCAGCCTCACCTTTTGATGATCCTCCAGCATATGTTTTCTTTCTTTTCAATGGCTGCTCGGGACTTTCATTTCCTTCTTGATCTTGTGCCTCTATTTTTCTTTTCTTTTCAATTTCTCTTCTTGCAGGCACATCCTTCAAATTTTGAGACACTTTGGATCTGATCTCCCACTTGTATTCTTTTTTAGGAGACCACTTGGCATTGGAGTTTTCCTTCTAGTGTCATGAGCCTGCTTCAAGCTTCTCTCAAGCATGAATTGCTCCCTTTCCTCCTTTACTTTCTCCATCCTTTTTTCTTCTTCATATCTTGACACCAGAGTGGTCAGTTTCATTTCTTCTCTTGATTTCTCTTGATTTCACAGATGACATTACATGCTTTTCAGTTTCCTTTTTCTTCTTTTCAGCATCCTTCTTCTGTTTTTCAGCCTCCTCTCTCATTCTCTTGGCTTCTTCAGCATACTCTTGTTGATATTTCAAGGCAAGCTCTTTATCTTTCTCAACTTGAGTCTTGACCTTTTCAAACGAGCCCAACTCCTTTGTAAGTACATCTTCCAATTCAGTTTGTGCCTTGGGAGTTTCAGATGAGGCAGTTTCTTTTCCCTTCCCAGGCACATTAGCCTTTTTGGCTGCAGGTTGGTCTTGAGGTTCTTTAATCTTCAGAGATTTAGACCCAACCTTCTTCCTTTCTTTCCTTTCCTCCTTCCTTTCAACCTTTTTTATCTTCTGAAGTTCTGTCTTGGCTTTTTCCATATTCTCCTTTGTAAGCAGTTCAAGATTCACACTTCTACTGAGATCTTGTGTAAGAGTATCCACCATTAAAGGTTCAGGTTTCAACACTTTTGCAATAGCAGTTTGATCTTCAGTACTTTGATCATCTTTAACGCCCTGTTCCCGAGTTTAATGAGGGGAGAAAAGAATAAAAGGAAAAATAAAACAGTAGAAAGGAAGTATGGAGAAAAGATGTTTTTTTCAATTTTTTGTGTTCCCGAGATGGAAAGAGTTGCAAAGAAAAGAAAGGAACTTTTTTTTACTGTGTGTTCCCGAGTCAGAAAGAAATGAAAAGAAAATTATTATTTTACAATTATACCCTTTATTATATATCACTTAAATAAAACATAAAACACAAGTATCAAGTGGTGGAGACTTTATATTCGAGCTTTATATTGGAGATGAAGATTTTATAATAAAAGAGAGTTCTGATACGGTTCAATTTGTTGAAGATATATTCGAAAAATTATAGCCCATAGTATAATTTATATTTATATAATAATAAACAATTTATAAAATAATAATAAAAATAAATAACTTATTTTAAAAACAAGAACTTGACATGTTTATTATACCACCTATTTCAATAATGTTTATTATTATAAAAACAAGGAAATAGTGAAAGAAAGAAAAGAATGGTGAATACAAAAGTAGAAACAATATCACGATTATGTATTAAACGAATTATATAAATATTAAAATAATTAAGAAAATTCAACTAGAATATTTTTGGGATAGCTCTTGAAATTCCAAAAGAGTTCAATAACGTGTTTTGTTTCTAATAGTGTTTATCATGTTGAGGGTAATTTGGGGAAATAAATATTTTACCCATGTTGGATTTGATTTCTATTAAAATCTTCTCAATTTGGTGAGGAAGTTTAGAAGAGAAAATAGGTAATATATTTCTTTTCATTTCGTTTCTCTTCTCTCCCTCCAAAAACTGTGGAACACGATTTTTATTATTTAATCTATCCACTTCTTTCCATTTCTTTTATTTTCTTTAAAAAAAAAACTCGGGAACACATCGTAAGAGCTTCAGTGGTTGAAGGAACAACATAAACTTTCACAGATTCATCAGTATTCTTCTCCCCCTCCACATTCTCAAACACAACCATTTTCCAGTTATCCTCATTTTCAGTAGTTGAAGGTTCACAAGGAGTTTCAGTAGATGGGGCATCAGCAGCTGGAGCTTCAGTAGCTGGAGCATCAGTAGTTGGAGCTTCAGTAGCTGGATCATCAGTAGCTGGAGTTTCAGCAGCTGGAGGTTCAGTAGCTGGAGCTTCGGTAGATAGAGTTTCTACTGAAAACTCATCAGGTTTCTCCATATCATCAGTAGCTACTGTAGACTCATCACCTTTTACAGCTTCCTCCTTGTCAACCTCCATGACATTTTCAGCTTTCTCCACCACTACCTTCTCAATTACTTCCTTCTCAACTACAATCTCCATCTCCCCCTTAGTGGTAGCATCCTCTGCATGCTCACCACTATCCACCACATTCTCAACATTTTCCAATAATACCATAGACACATCCTCCTCCCTTTCTTCAACAATGACACCCTGGTTCACTGATTTGACTCTTTTGTGAACTTTCCCAGCCTTGGCTCTTCTTTTCAGTGAGATGTGAGTGAGTTTGATATGCCTTTCAAGCTTGGCCATTTGATTTTTCAATTTTCTTATAGTGTTGCCTTGCTTCTCCACCTTCTCCTCCAACTTGGTACATTTAACCGCCAATTCATGGATTTTAAAGTTGTTCTCCCCACTCTCCTGTTGAGTACCAACATGAGGCAGATCCTGGAACGTAGGAACAATATCAAGCCTGGCTCGATCAGCTGAACCCCCCGTGGTTTCTTGGCACCAGGGACCTTCACATGTTGGATCAAAATATCCTCCATATATTGAAGTTGTCGTAGTCCGGGTCTTAATGCCTTTCACACTTTCATGTGTCACACTAGGTGTGGTAGCAGTAGTGTGAGCCCTTTCTACATGGTCACTCATCACCTTTGTGACCACCTCTGTGAGGTTGGGTGAGACCTCAGGTGTACCCTTAGTGACTGAAAGAGATTTATAAATTTCAAGAATTTGGGTGTCATCTTCATTATCATTATCATCATCATCCCCAGTAAATAGAGATGTGAGCCGAAAGGTTTTAGGGGTTTGGGTTTCAGAAAATAGAGTTGAAGGACCCTCTTGAGACTGTACATGCAACTGTGCATCATACATGGTCACTGTCATGTCTGTATGTTTAGGTGGTCCAGCTTCAGAAGCTGGTATACTTAAGCCTGGTACAACAGGTGGTTCAACAACTGGAGCTTCAGACTGATCAAGAGTTTGATCAGCTGGAATATCAGCTTGAGTTTCTGGAACCTCAGGCTCCTCAGGAGCAGCAGGGGTTGGAATAGAAGATGTGGGAGGTGTGGGTTGGGATGCACCTGGGTTTGATGATCCCTCACCTAGAGAAGAAGAAGATACCCCCAACATATTTTGAAAAAGTGGGGTATAAGAACCTTTAAAATTTTTACCTGCCTTCCTCATTAATGTAAAAAGTTTTGAAGTATGAAAGGAAGCCATGTAAATGTTTTCGTGTTGAATAAGGTTTTCCATTTCCTTTGAAAAAATTTCTGCTAAGAATTGTGGGTACATTAAAAACTTTCCCTTAGCAGTATTGTTATTTAGCATCCCCTGAAAGATCATGCTTGAAAAATTATAGACTCGGTCTGTAGCCAAACAAGCCATTGCAGTAGCAATAGGCGTATTCAGTTCATTCCAAGTACTATGTTTAGGGGAAATGCAGGTTTGGATTATATGGGCAAAAAGTTTCCATTGTTTTGGAAACAACGCTTTTTGAAAAGTTAGTCTTGTAGGGGGTCCAGAGTACCCCATACGCCCCATAATCTCAACCAAAGTATCTTTAGGAAGAGAGAGTATACCTGACTTGTCATCGAGCTGTAGATGTCTACGGATAATAGCTTCCGTGATGACCAGTGGCTTTGTATCGATAATGGCGTTGATACAGGGAACGCCATTTACTTGACCTGCGGCGGCAGTGTCCCAAAATTCTCTAATGTGTAGACTTCGAATGGTAGGGTTTAAAGTTAAAGCGTGTTTTACTTTTGATCTATTCAGGTAATCGATGAGTGGATGAAACCCCATTGTATCTTTCTTCTTCACTAGATAAGCCACTGTGTTATGCTGATCGCAGAAATCAAGATATCTGCCATGGATGATGGATTTATGCTTGACTTGAGTTGTTTTGAGATGATTTGAGATGATTTGCAGTTTCTTAGAAAATAGGGTTTCTTAAAGAGGGTTTTCTTGTAACTTAGGTCAAGTTGAGATGAACTTGGCTCGCAGAGAAGGTGCATTTATAGTTTTTCAAAAATGTTGAGAAAAGACTAAAATACCCCCATTAGTATTAAATAGATCACAAAACGACAAGAAAATCTTGGTTATCACCCCTTCATATTCTAAGTACTGATCAGTAGGAACCCACATCAGTATGTAGTTTCCATACTGATCAGTAGGATCAATCATCAATATCACCCATCCATCTGCTTCGTCAGTATAATCTTCTCATACTAATCAGTAAGAGACATCTTCTATACTGATCAGTAGTTCGCTCCTTCAGTAGTCACTTTTTGACTTGTAGGTTTCAGTTGATCAGTATGAAAGTCTTTGTAACACGACAAAACTTTCTGACTGATCAGTAGAAACGTTGAACTTTTCTTCCATCAGTAGTTACTAAGTTACAACTGATCAGTAGTTCCTTACATCTACTGATCATTAGTAACAAAGTACTTTGTTTGTTTGTTTTTTTTTTTTGTTTTTTTTTTGTTGGTTAATACACAGATCAATAACATATGTATTACTTATATATACTCAAAATTTTACAGATTGACCAAGCACATAAATTTTAGTTTTGAAAAGAACACATTCATGTTTGATTTATCATTCCTATGGATTTCACCAAAAATGTAAATCTTCCCACATCAAATGCTTTTATGAAAAGATCTGCAAATTGATTATCAGTGTGAACTTTTAAAACTTGAATTAATTTCTTTTCATTACAATCTCTTATAAAATGAAAACGAATTTCAATGTGCTTGGTTTTGTTGTGTTTGACCGGATTGTTTATGATGCAAATTGTACTCTTATTATCAATGAAAATAGGAGTTTTAAGAAATGACATACCATAATCCAACATTTGGTTTTGAATCTATAGAACTTGAGAACAGCAACTGGCAGCTACAACATACTCAGCTTCAGTTGATGAAGTGGACACATTGGTTTGCTTTTTGCATTGCCACGACATAAGTCTTGATCCAAAGAATTGACATCCCCTAGAAGTACTCTTTCTGTCCAAGTTCTCTCCTCCATAGTCACTATCAGAATATGCAATGAGGTCAAATGGAGACTCTTTTGGATACCATAAACCCAGGCTTTGCTTTCCTTTTAAGTATCTAAAGATTCTCTTGACAGCAGTCAAATGAGAAACCTTTGGATGGCATTGATATCTTGCACATACACAAACACTGAACATAATGTCAGGTCTTGATGCAGTTAAGTACATCAAGGAACCTATCATTGATCTATAGAGATGTTCATCAACTTCTTCTCCCATAAGATCAGCTTCCAGATGTTTGTGTGTTTCAAATGGAGTGCTTGCAGGCTTGCTATCCTTGAACCCAAATTTTTCTAAGATATCTTTCACATATTTGGATTGGTGAATGAATATCCCAGAAGGAATTTGCTTGACTTGAAGACCAAGAAAGAAATTTAATTCTCCCATAGAACTCATTTGAAATTTCTTGTGCATCATCTTCTCAAAGTCTTTGCATAGGCTGGTGTTGGTTGAACCAAAAATGATGTCATCTACATAAATTTGCACCAATAAAATGTCCTTCTTCACAGTCTTGATGAATAAGGTCTTATCAATAGCTCCCCTC
>CAJVGC010000589.1:33506645-33529606 GCA_910822075.1 Senecio squalidus
TTGTTCTAGAAGTGCTTCGAAAAGAGAAGTTGTATGCGAAATTCTCTAAGTGCGAGTTCTGGATATCCGAAGTTCAATTTCTTGGCCATGTGGTTAGCGCGAAGGGTATTCATGTTGATCCTGCTAAGATTGAAGCTGTTAAAAGTTGGGTTGCACCGAAGTCACCGACCGAAATCCGTTCATTTTTGGGTCTTGCTGGGTATTATCGCCGATTCATCGAGAACTTCTCCAAGATCGCTTCATCTATGACTAAGCTGACACAGAAGAGTGAACCTTTCGTTTGGGGTTCCGATCAGGAGGAAGCATTTCAGATATTGAAGCAGCGGTTGTGTAACGCACCTATTCTTAGTCTGCCAGTTGGTTCCGAGAATTTCGTTGTCTATTGCGACGCTTCGCACAAAGGTCTGGGTTGTGTGCTTATGCAGAATGGTAAAGTTATAGCTTACGCTTCGCGTCAGTTGAAAATCCATGAGCAGAATTACACGACACATGATCTAGAGTTGGGAGCCGTCGTCTTTGCATTGAAGATTTGGAGACATTATCTATATGGGACCAAGTGTACTGTATTTACCGACCACAAGAGTCTTCAACACATATTCGATCAGAAGATGCTGAACATGAGACAACGACGCTGGGTTGAATTATTAAACGACTATGATTGCGACATTCGCTACCATCCTGGTAAGGCGAACGTTGTTGCTGATGCACTAAGTCGTAAAGAAACAGTCAAACCCGTCCGTATTCGTTCTATGGTGATATCTATCCAGACGAGCTTGAAGGCTCGGATTATTCAAGCACAAGAGGGTATTATGTCAGAGGGCCGTGTTAAAGATGAAAGATTGTATAAGTTGGCGTTGGAACTAGAACCGAAGGAGGATGGAGTTCTGTATTTCCTCGAGCGTATTTGGGTTCCGGTTAGTATCCGTCAGTTGATTCTGGACGAAGCCCATAAGTCGAACTATTCCATTCATCCGGGTTCCGACAAGATGTATCACGACTTGAAAGATTTTTATTGGTGGCCGGGTATGAAGCGTGAGATCGCCGAGTATGTTAGTCGATGTTTGACTTGTTCCAAGGTAAAGATTGAGTATCAGAAACCGTCTGGGCTACTCCAACAACCGAAGATTCCCGAGTGGAAATGGGAGCGTATTACTATGGATTTTGTTACTAAGCTTCCGAGATCTTCGAGTGGTTATGACAGTATCTGGGTTATTGTTGATCGTTTGACGAAGTCTGCTCATTTTCTTCCGATTCGCGAGAACTATCCGATGGAGAGATTCGTACGTTTGTATATTGCAGAGATTGTATCGAAACACGGTGTTCCTGTATCGATTATTTCCGATCGTGATGCTCGTTTCACTTCACGATTTTGGAAGACTTTTCAGACTGCTATGGGTACACGGTTAGATATGAGTACCGCCTATCATCCTCAGACCGATGGTCAGAGTGAGAGAACTATTCAGACTATGGAAGATATGCTACGAGCTTGCGCTATTGATTTTGGTGGTAGTTGGGATGTTCATTTGCCGTTGATTGAGTTCTCGTACAACAACAGCTATCACACGAGTATCAAGTGTGCACCGTTTGAAGCTCTATATGGCCGTAAATGTCGATCACCTGTATGTTGGGCAGAAGTTGGAGATAGTCAGATTTCCGGTCCGGAGATTATACAAGAGACCACTGACAAGATCTTCAAGATCAAGGAACGATTGATTACTGCGAGAGATCGACAGAAGAAGTATGCTGATAAGCGAAGGAAGCCTCTCGAGTTCAGTGTTGGAGATATGGTATTATTGAAGGTATCTCCATGGAAAGGGGTTGTCCGATTTGTGAAGCGCAGCAAGCTGAGTCCTAGATACACGGGTCCGTTCAAGATCTTAGCCCGCATCGGCCCAGCTGCGTATCGACTAGAATTGCCGGCAGAACTGAGCAGCGTACATAACGTATTCCATGTATCTCAGTTGAAGAAATGCCTGGCTGATGAAACGTTATTAGTTCCGCTTGAGCAACTCCAGATTGACGACAAGCTTCATTTCGTTGAGGAACCGATCGAGATCGTTGCTAGTGATGTTAAGCGTCTGCGACGAAGTAAGATCCCGATTGTCAAGGTTCGCTGGAATTCCCGCTTTGGAGCTGAGTTCACGTGGGAACGCGAAGATGAAATTCTGCGGAAGTATCCTCACCTTTCTCCCGGAAGTAGTACCCAGTGATAATTTCGAGGACGAAATTCCTTTTTACTTGGGGAGACTGTGACATTCGCGAATTTCACGGTATTATTCTACCGTCTCGTATCCGTTTTATTTATTTATATTCGTGTTTTGACCCTATTGTATTTCTTTTTATGTTTATCGTATTCGTATTTTATGAGTATTGTATTGTATTTTATGCGTATTTGCGTTTATCGGGTATATAGTATGTGATTCGGATCTTTATGTCGGGAACGTGTAGTCTTAAGTGCCTTTAGTATAAGTCTAGTATGCTCTTATGATAAGTTTAGGGGAATTATGCCTTAATTATACGATTAAGATTAACGTTTAAAAAGTATTTCATTTTTAGTCCTTTCGGAAATTTTATTACAAAACTAGTCCTATGGGGAATTCTATTACAATTCTAGTCCCCCACCTACCTAATTGTCTTATTAGAATTCAGATTTTTGTCTCTTTCTATCATTTCACCTACCCACTCTCTCTCTCTAAAAACACACACAACACACACACATAAACCCTCCTCCTTCTCTCTACATTTTCCGGCGATCCGACCTTTGAAATCCAAATCCGAGACCAGATTATTGTTCACCATCATCATCTCTATCTATCCTCCGAATTTCGTTACGATCGGGTAAGTATTTCTCGGTTTTAGTTTTAAACTTTGTTATTTTGATTCAAACCCGAAACTACCACTTTTCACCGTCAAAACTCGAATTTTATTTAAGATTATTGTTCCTAAACATATTCTGGACATAGGGTTTCATTTATGGATCATTTGGACACTTAGAACACTCAGAAATCGAATCCCGAATGTTATTTTTCGTAAAAATTCAGTTACGTCACGTAACTGTGGTTACGTGCACGTAACTGATCAAGTAACTAGCCTCTGATCACGTAACTAACCCTATGATCACGTAATTGAACAATTACGTGACTTGTTCATCACGTAACTCCCACATTTACGTAACTAGTCCCTGAAATTCATGATTGTTCACGTAATTGGTATATAAGTCACGTAATTATGGTCCTTTATCACGTAATTCTTGTTTTGTTCACGTAACTTCCTTGTTTGTCAAGTTACTATACCCGTAACTCATCTATAACACGTAACTTAATACTTACGTGACTTGTAGTGCACGTAAGTATGAAGAACACGTATCTAGTCCGTTGACCTTCCGAAACACTTGTTATTCCGTTATATCGATATTCCTTTGGTTATTTTAAACCCGTATAAAACGTTAATCATTAAGGCATAACCCTACTAGACTTAGAGATACTTAGACATGTTTTATTTACGTGATGTATAGGGCACTTAGACGTTGAAGCTTGACGGTATTGTAGTATATCCCGACATATAAAGATTTGGATTGCTTTGCTATCAGTGAGTTATTCGTTGCCCTTTTTACCCTTTTTATATTTTTGGGCATGATTAGCGTTAAACAAAGGTATTTTATGTTATGTATGTATTATGGCATGTATATGCATGGATATGAATGTTTTAGATGATCTCACCTAACTTGTACCGCCTATGTGGTAGTACAAGGCCCCGTATACACACCTGTTAGCTTGTGCCGTCGGAAGTATATATAGCGCTATAAGGGTCTAACAAACCCTCATTGTTAACACTATTTTGGATTATGGTGTGCCCTGTCCATGTTAACAATCTTACGACCGAGTATTATTATCGAGGACAACCTAGTTTGAGACACTAGGTGGGGTTAGTTGCCAGTATCTATTGTTAGGGTCAGGTGTATTGTATGTTCCTGAAGCTGATATTCTATCCAGTATGGTATTTATTTTATGATATGATTATGATTTTATGAAATGATTATGGTACCGTATGGTAATAATCTAAATATTTTTATCGAAAGGTTTTGTATACTTCAAACATATTTTGAAATATCATTTTCAAACGACTTATCTTCAATTCTTATCTTTTGGGTCAAAACTTATTGAAAACCTTTTTACTAATATGTTTTTATTTACTAATGCGAATAATTCACCAACTTTATGTTGACGTCGTATTTTAACGCTTTTCAGGGATTTGAGGTTACTCCTTTTGATGATATGCTTTGATTGGCTACTTGGGACTTTTGCTGGAATTTATTTTGTTATTGTAATTCCTTAGTATCCCAAACGCTGTAGCCGTATTTTGATGTTATTCGGATGATTGTAATAAGTATTCTACTTTCAATCTCTTTATCTATGTTGATGATGTATTGCTTACTTATGTTTATGTAACCTTTGAATCTCTGATACCGTATACACTGCACACCTCGGTTCCGCCATTTATGCGGGGTGTGACATAATATATTCTTTCACATAAATATATTAAACAAATATTGAGCACATTTACCAAGTAAATATTCTTTCACATAAATGCATTAAACAATAATTTATTCCAACCACTTGCAATAAAGCCAAAATACATAATGCATTAAACAAAATTATATTCTTTCACATACATAATGCATTAAACAAAATTATATGTAAAAACTATAGAATCATAGGTGATTACTAAATATTTGGTGACATTTTACATCAACATACTAAGACACATTATTAATAAAATCACAAGTGATTACTAAACGTTTTGTGACATTTTACATGAAAGAACTAAGGCACTAAATTATAAGCAGTTCTTAATGTAAAAACTATGGAATCACAGGTGATTACTAAATATTTGGTGACATTTTACATCAACATACTAAGTCACATTTTACATCAACATAGTAAGTCACATTATTAATAAAATCACAGGTGAACTAAACATTTGGTGATATTTTACATCAACATACTAAGGCACATTATTAAAAAAATCACAGGTGATTACTAAACATTTGGTGACATTTTACATCAACATACTAAGACATTAAATAATAAACAGTTTCTTAATGTAAAAACTATATAATCACAGGTGATTAAATAAGCATTTGGTGACATTTTACATCAACATACTAAAGAAAATTATTAATAAAATCACAGGTGATTACTAAACATTTTGATGATATTTTACATCAACATATAAGGCACTAAATTAATACAATCACAGGTGATTAATAGACATTTACATCAAGGTACTAAGGCACTAAATTAAGAACCTTAAATGTATTAAGGTATTAAGGCACTAAATCACAGGTGATTTTCCTTTACAATTTGTTGACTACAAAATTACATTAAGATATTTAGTGACTCAATTTAATAAAATCACATGTGACATAGTTATTGTTCAAAGAAAATACACCAAACCGAAAGTATTCTCAAACAAAATATTTGTCTACTCATTTCAAATAAAATTCAACTAGTAAAGTAACATATTAAATTATTGTTGGTTGTTGAATCCCCTCTTTCTTCAATAGCTTCTTTTGAAATTAGCGTCATTATCTGCAATTAAAAAAAAAATCGGATCTAAGAATCGATTGCTAAAATATCCTTCAATCGATTGTTAATATTTGTGTCAAACCTTCAATTGATTGTTAATATTACAATCTAAGGCACATTATTAATAAAATCACAAGTGATTACTAAACATTTTGTGACATTTTACATCAACATACTAAGGAACATTATTAATAAAATCACAGGTGATTACTAAACATTTTTGTGACATTTTACATCAACATACTAAGGCACATTATTAAAAAAATCACAGGTGATTACTAAACATTTTTGTGACATTTTACATCAACATACTAAGGCACATTATTAATAAAATCACAGGTGATTACTAGGTAATTACTAAACATTTTGGTGACATTTTACATCAAGGTACTAAGCCACTAAATTATAAACAGTTCTTAATGTAAAAACTTTAGAATCACAAGTGATTACTAAACATTTTTTATGACATTTAAGGCACTAAATTAATACAATCACAGGTGATTACTATAGATTTTGTGACAATTTACATCAAGGTACTAAGACACTAAATTATAAACAGTTCTTAATGTAAAAACTATAGAATCACAGGTGATTACTAAACATTTTGGCGACATTTTACATCAACATACTAAGGCACATTATTAATAAAATCACAGGTGATTACTAAACATTTTTGTGACATTTTACATCAACATACTAAGGCACATTATTAATAAAATCACAGGTGATTACTAGGTGATTACTAAACATTTTGGTGACATTTTACATCAAGGTACTAAGCCACTAAATTATAAACAGTTCTTAATGTAAAAACTTTAGAATCACAAGTGATTACTAAACATTTTTATGACATTTAAGGCACTAAATTAATACAATCACAGGTGATTACTCTAGATTTTGTGACAATTTACATCAAGGTACTAAGACACTAAATTATAAACAGTTCTTAATGTAAAAACTATAGAATCACAGGTGATTACTAAACATTTTGACGACATTTTACATCAACATACTAAGGCACTAAATTAATAAAATCACAGGTGATGTAAAATGTGAGTCCACATTATGACTACAAAGCGAGCAATATCTATATAAAGTGGTCAAAGTTGCTGTTCAAATTCTCTAATAATCTAACCAATAATAAGTTAACCACCTTGACCGATTGTTACCTAGAGCCGAAGAAAATTATAGGTACAAATGTCATATTCTAAGAAGATGATGAGCAGAATCAAGACTAAGAAGTACACTTATAGATAATAAAAAAAAAATTAAAAAAAAAAAGTTAAAAAATAAAATAAAAAATACCAACTACCACTTAAGCAAATATTTAACATCATCTCCCAAAACCAAGATGAAAAGAGAGTTAAAACAAGCCATCGGTTTCTTCCAAGGAAAGAATAATTTCTTGAGCAGTAGCATCATCAAGAAGCCATTTCTCTAGGTAACTAAGAGGTTGCAATTGAGCATTTTCGGTTTTAGGATTGCTTTCATCTTGGAATAAACTTGTTTCAGGCGAGGTTTTCCATGTTGACCAAGTTTTACTTTTTTCCGGCGAGGTTTCCAAGGTTTTCCGACGATGTTTTCAAGGTTTTCCGGCGAGGTTAAAGTTTTCCGGCAAGGTTTTTAAGAACTTTCCGACAAGTTTTAGTTTTTAAAACAAAACATACCTTCTCCGGGGAGTTTACGTAATCTTCGTTCTTCCTATGTAGATCTATGAATAGTATACGTGAACAAGATCTGTCTAACAGCTCGGACCATGGAAGGCGAGTTGAGAAGCCAGATCTGACGGTTTCGGTGATGTTGTTGATGAAGGAGCGGAATGCTGGAGTAGCGATTGGTGGTTGTGATTCGCCGGTTTGTTGGTTTGTGATTGGGAGGATATATGGTGGCGGTGGTGGGTTATGGGAGAAGAAGAAGCTTTTATGGTGGTTATGGGAGAAGAAGAAGGGTTTATATGACTAAAATTAATATTTTCTCTTTTCTTTTAGGGGCGCGTGACATTTTTAAATATTTTTTCAATATGACTAAAATACCCCTCCGTGGGTTTGATCTATTAATGAAATTGTGTGGCTCTAAAGGTGATCCCTGGATCTCTAGAAAAAAAGGGATCCCTATTGAACCTCACCCTATATATATATATATATATATATATATATATATATATATATATATATATATATAACATTTCATACCTACTATCATATTTAATTTTAAGAGTTTCAACATTCAACTTTTTACTTTTTAACCCTATAAAATCAAAATAATTAAAACACTATCCACCTTTTATTATTCTTTCCAGATTTTTATTTTGAAACAATCACACAATCGATACAAAGTTTAAACCAAAAGAAAAAATCAATAATATTGTTTGTTACGCTAATGTCTTTTAAATTTTATGTCTTAATATTTGGGCCTTTTAAATTCAATCACAATTGTTTGTTTATTTTAGGAAAATATAAATGTTTTATATTACTTTTTACATGTTTTTTCTCAAATGATGTTGGTTTATTGTTAAATTTTTTCTGCGAAATGATATAATATAGATTTCGGTGCAAATTAATAAGTATATACAATAATAGTTTCAATCTCGATTTTTTGACAATTGTTATTTTGATCTCAATTTTCAAATGATGTTAGTAAAATACGACCGATAAAACCCAACAAATAAATAAATATTTCTAATATTTTGATTGAAAAGAGTAGAAAATTAAAGAAAAATGAAAAATAAAATTTCAAATAATTGAAAAACTTTTGCTGGTAATTTTAAAAGGTTAATTTCTATATAAAACTAAAGAACCAATCAAATAATGATTGTTTCAAAATTAAAAGATTGGGTTACCGTTAGCAAAAGACTACCGACTTTATGACATTTTAACTCATGATTTGACATGACACTTGAGATCGTGGACATAAATAATTTATGTATATGTGAAAGTATCGGTAGATTAAACTTAACAAAAATATAAAATAGTTAAAACATGCAGCTAAAAATCTAAAAATGAAATGGTGTTTTTATGAAAAACATGGTTTTATTTCAATTGCCTAAACGAGCTTAATAAGTCAAATAGCCCGAAACAAACTAAATTTTGTACGACCCAAACAAAAAATATTTATTTTTATGTCCCGAAGAACATAATTTGAAATTATTAGAAATAACAATAGCCAACTATTTTTAAATTTTGAATGACTCAAGTAGAATATAAAAACTATTACATAAAATGAACATTTCGATAAAGTTGGTTATGTTCTGGCGACTTTAATCCAAAAAGTAAATGGGTCAATATAGGAAAACGGGTCGGGTTTAGTGGATTTACTTGAATAACCGGCTACAAACAGGTAGCCGGTAAAATTGGAGCTGAAAAATAATGTTTCAATAAGTACGTTATTCATTTTAAAGTTTTCAAAAAGTTTAGGTACCCAAATGAACAAAAAAAAAAAGTTCATTACATAAAATGAACATTTGGAGAAAGTAAGTTATGCTCTGACAACATTAACCCGTCTTATCACCAACAACTTTGTATGTAATTAGATGGTATTATTTAAATACATATTATTTAACTACATATGTATGAAATTTATTTATGTAATCTATTTTATATATTATTTAATTTAAATTCGGATATAATTAAATAAGCATTTTTAAAATATACCAAATCTTTATTTTGGTCCCTAAAAACTCTCCCAAATATTATAATAATATTTTTCGGCGATTTCCAAATATTCTATTTATTTAAAATCAATCCAATTATTTAATTCTAGGATATTCTAAAAGTATTCTTTTCTTTGAAAACAGACACCCAAGCCTATACATAAAAATAAAACAGGGAAGGGAAATCGATTTTCTTCAATGGTTTTCAAAGGTTTCCGGTTATTTTGCATTACATATTTTGATTTCTATACTATTTACATATGTTTTTATAAACGCAATTTTACTAAATTATTTATTTGATATTAATTTACATCTAATCAATAATCAATGGATGTTAGATTGGATCTAAACAAAAGATTTCGGTAAGCTTAGATCTTAATTATGTACATATTTTACATACAATTTTAAAATCCCTAATTTGTATGTATATGCATATGTCGATTTATATATATGGAGAGGGAGAGAGAGTTGGTTATATATATATATATATATATATATATATATATATATATATATATATATATATATATATATATATATATATATATATATATATATATAGATAGAGTTGGTTTCATTTAAGAACCATGTAATTATTTAGGAACCATTAGGAACCATTTTTAGGCAAGGCAAGGTGGCAATTTTGTAATTAAACTCAAGGTGGCAATTTTGTAATTAAGTCAAAATTGAGAGCCAAATTGGAAATCAATTAAAACCACTTTAAAATCCTAATTAACTTTAAATTAACATATCTAGAGTATAACTAGGTTTTAGGAAAAACTAAATACACCATTAGAACAAGCATTTAATTATCTTTCCAACGAGCACCCACTTGATATACTTTTGACGACTTTTTTTTTTTTTTTTTTTACAGTGAGTTTCGGTATATACACTAGTGTATATACTAAATATTCACCAGTGTATATACTAATTCACAAAAAACACATCTGAACCATATATACTATACACTAGTGTATACACTATATTCACTAATGTATAGTTATACACTAGTGTATTTATACACTACAGTAGTGTATTTATACACTAGTGTATACACTATATTCACTAATGTATAGTTATACACTAGTGTATTTATACAATATACACTAGTGTATACACTATATTCACTAATGTATAAGATGTATTCTCTATTGAATACATGGTATTCACTGGTGTATATTGTATATTCACTTGTGTATATTGCGTATTCACTAGTGTATATTGTATATTCACTTGTGTATATATATATTGTATATTCACTTTTGTATATTGCGTATTCACAATTAAAATGAAATTAATATAAAGATTCGTATACATTAGTGAATATAGTGTATACACTAGTGTATAGTGTATATGGTTTAGATGTGTTTTTGGTGAATTAGTATATACACTGGTGAATATTTAGTATATACACTAGTGTATATACCGAAACTCACTAAAAAAAAAAAAAAAAAAAGTCGTCAAAAGTATATCAAGTGGGTGCTCGTTGGAAAGATAATTAAATGCTTGTTTTAATGGTGTATTTAGTTTTTCCTAAAACCTAGTTATACTCTAGATATGTTAATTTAAAGTTAATTAGTATTTTAAAGTGGATTTTAATTGATTTCCAATTTGGGGATTTGACTTGATTATAAAATTGCCACCTTGCCTAAAAATGGTTCCTAATGGTTCCTAAATAATTGATGGTTCCTAAATGAACCCACCTATATATATATATATATATATATATATATATATATATATATATATATATATATATATATATATATATATATATATATATATATATATATATATATATATATATATATAATATATATATATATATATATATATATATATATAATATATATATATATATATATATATATATATATATATATATGGAGAGAGATAGTTGGTTTCAAACGAGAACCACCTAAATATTTAGAAACCATATAACCACTTTTTAATCACTAATTTAACAAAACCCATTTCATTTTCAAAAGTAAATATCTTTTAAATTATAACTTTTACGAAATAAAAAATATACCGTTGGAACAAGTATTTAAATTTTTTTAAGAAAAATATAAACTTTTTAAATTTTGAAGATCTTTTTTTATTTTTTTTTATAATCACTGGTGTATATACTACAAATTTTGAATTTTTCAAAAACTGTGTATATACACCGATGAATATCATCTTATACAGTTGTGTATACGTATGTATTCAGTGTTGGATATATGGTTAGAATGTAGGTCACGAACTAGTTAATACACCGATGAATAGAAGTGTATTCACTTATGTATACATATGTATTCACTAGTGAATATATGTTTCAAATGTGTTTTTGGCGAATTAGTATATACACTAGTGTATATTTACTATATACACTAATGTATATACCGGAAGAAAAAAAAGTCGTTAAAAGTATATCAAGTTGGTGCTCGTTGGAAAAAGAAATAAATACTTGTTTTAATGGTGTAATTAGTTTTTTTTTTAAACCTAGTTATACTCTAGATATGTCAATTTCAAGTTAATTGTTAATTTAAAATGGATTTTAAGTTAGTAGTTACTAAATATTTAATAGTTGCTATTTGAACTCACCTTTATATATATATATATATATATATATATATATATATATATATATATATATATATATATATATATATATATATATATATATATACATATAGGGAAAAGTGAATATGAGACTGTTACACATGTAAGCTTACATGCAAAACTCATCAAAAAATATGCCGTTTTGTTAAAAACTCTTCAAATCTATATAATTTTAATCATATATATTAAACTAACTTTACAAATCTTTATCTATTCACATCTTTTTCTTCATTAATCGTGTCTTTCAAAAATATAAGTTTTTTTGTCATCACTAGGCAACAATCGAAGTCAATTTTTATAACTTCTTCATAATAAACAATGACCCCCTGCATTTTGGGGATTACCTCTTCCTTGATGAATATAGGACAAATCAAGCGTTGAAAAACATTTAAACCACAAAACGACATAGTTTTTAATGAGTTTCGCATATAAGCTTAAATGTGTAACAGCCCCATATTTACTTCCCCCATATATATATATATATATATATATATATATATATATATATATATATATATATATATATATATATATATATATATATATATATATATATATATATATATATATATATATAGGAAAAGTGAATATAGGGTTGTTACACATGTAAGCTTACATGCAAAACTCATCAAAAAATATATCGTTTTGTTAAAAATTCTTCAAATCTATATAATTTTAATCATATTTATTAAACTAACTTTATAAATTTTTATCTATTCACATCTTTTTCTTAATTAATCGTGTCTTTAAAAAATATAAGTTTTTTTTGTCATCACTGGGCATCTATCGAAATCACTTTTTATAACTTCTTCATAATAAACAATGACCCCCTGCATTTTGGGGATCACCTCTCTCTTGATAAATATAAGACAAATCAAGCGTTGAAAAGCATTTAAACCACTAAACGGCATAGTTTTAATGAGTTTCGCATGTAAGCTTACATGTGTAACAACCCCATATTCACTTCCCCCTATATATATATATATATATATATATATATATATATATATATATATATATATATATATATATATATATATATATATATATATATATATATAGTGAATGGTTCATGCGAGAACTCCTTTTTTTGCGAGAACTACGAGAACTCTCACAAAAAGTGTTAAATCACGTTTCACTTTGTTCATTCACATGCACACTCTTTTGGAGATTAATAATCAAGTAAATATAAATGTAAAAAACTAAAAAAAATCATATAAAATGACGTGAAAAATTTTCGTTCATATATGAACTCATTTTTTGAAAAAAACGTTCACATGTGAACAATTCTTAATACGCGTGATTTCATACAATTTTTTTTAATTTTTCATTTATATTTTTACTAGATTTTTAACATTTAATAGTTTTACATGTCAATAAACATAATTACATGTTAATTGACACTTTTTTTTAAGAGTTCTCGCAGAAATAAGAGTTCTCGCATGAATCAGTCCATATATATATATATATATATATATATATATATATATATATATATATATATATATATATATATATATATATATATATATATATATATATATATATATATATATATATATATATGGAAAAGTGAATATGGGGCTTTTACACATGTAAGTTTACATGCAAAACTCATCAAAAAATATGTCGTTTTGTTAAAAATTCTTCAAATCTATATAATTTTAATCATATTTATTAAACTAACTTTACAAATTTTTATCTATTCACATCTTTTTCTTAATTAATCGTGTCTTTAAAAAATATAAGTTTTTTTGTCATCACTGGGCATCTATCGAAATCACTTTTTATAACTTCTTCATAATAAACAATGACCCCCTGCATTTTGGGGATCACCTCTCCCTTGATGAATATATGACAAATCAAGAGTTGAAAAGCATTTAAACCACAAAACGACATAGTTTTTAATGAGTTTCGCATGTAAACTTAAATGTGTAACAGTCCCATATTCACTTCCACACATATATATATATATATATATATATATATATATATATATATATATATATATATATATATATATATATATATATATATATATATATATATATATATATATATATATATATATATATATATATATATATATATATATATATATATATATATATGTGGTTGAGATCATGTAAAAACACTCTTAAAATAAAAACTATAAAAACACTTTAAAATCAATTAAAAAGAAGTTAAAAATGATTTGTTTCAATTTTCTTTTCAAAATGTTTTTTAATTGAGATTATAAATTTTTAAAAAGAAAATTGAAAAAAAGAATCGAAAAAAAATTTAGGATTCCATAGGGTAGTAGGGAAAAAATTGGCAAAATGAGTCGTACGACATAATAATTTTTATCATTAAATAATCGAACCATAAATTGCTACCACAAAATTCTTTTTACATTGCCCGAAGGGCCAAACTTTAAGCTATTACACATTTACACTCCACGCATATATAGTGAGACAAATAATAAACTACCAATTATGTTGTTGAATATAATTTTCACGTCACAACTACATCGCGTGGATACTATACTAGTACTATTATAAATTATTTGAGTAAAAATTACTAAATTATCTTTTAAACTAATTAATTATTTAATAGTTACAAGTAGAAGAGTATAACATACCTCTAAATATACTTAAAAGAATTAAAATAATTGAATTGTTTCTTTTTTAAATTTAAAACTATGAATTTTAGTTTAAAAAAGTTCAAGTAAGTAGAATTAATTTTTAAAAGCTCAAACGAATTGAATATTTATAAACCAAAAATTTTATCACTCGTAAAAACATTTATGACAAAATATATACAACCAAGGAAAAGTATTTACTATAATTTTAAATATTTTATTATCACAACTGAATCGCACGATTTCAAGACTAGTATTACTAATTAATCTACTTTGTGTTATAGGAAGTAGTGGCTATGGTATCCCCCTCTTCTTATCGAAAGTGGAAGAACAAAGATGGTCTACTTGCCCAAAGTGAGAAGTGGATGAAAAAAACCGGTAATCAATGTATGGTTGTTGCAACCCTTGTTGCCACCGTTGTATTTGCCACAGCTTGCAGGTACAGTTCCAGGTGGATACAATCAAAATGATGGTAGCCCTATCTTCTATCGAAACCAAACCTATAAGCTCTTTGTTGCGGCTGATGTCATATCCCTATTCTCATCGTGAGCTTCCATAATCATGTTCATAAGCATCCTTACATCTCGGTTCGCCGAAATTGATTTTTGGAATCCTTGCCCAAGAAACTGAAACTGCTGTTGTTTTTATCAACTCTTTTCCTCTCTATAACCACCATGTTGATTGCTTTTAGCATCAACTTCTTAACACTATACCGAACATATCCGAAATGGATGATCCTCCTCATTTCGTTTGCTGCCCTGCAAATCCTCCTTATTATTGTGCTGCAATATTCTTTGTTTGTCTATACAATTCGGTCGACATATGGTTCTAGATACCTCTTTAAGAACACAAAACATGTTCTTTACTATAAAAACCCAACGTTCCGACCATTGTCATTTTGCTCACTTATAAACACTTAGAGCAGCCGGAGTGGTGTCGTTGTGAGCTCGTTATGAGACCCACAACGACGGTTGTCGTCGTTATGACACCGTCTTCCTTCGTTGTGAGGCTCGTTGTCAGCCACCGTTGTGGTGACAACGGGTTGTTGTGAGAGTTATGTTTTTTTTTTTGTTTTTTTTTTCATTTAAAACATACCAACGGTAATATAATCGTTGGTTTTTAAATTTAATTTAATTTATTTTTACTTTTTTTTTTCTCAAATTTCACCTATAAATACCCTCACAACTTAACCAAAAAATCACACAATTTTTCAATCTCATTCTATCTTTATATCTATAATCTCATATCATATACACTTTCCAATCGTAAAAATGTCTTCGACGCCCGAGTTTGTATACAAAAAAGTGGCATGGTTCACGTCCGAGTTGGCTAATAGTAATTGTCAAAGTAAACAATAACTCCGAGTGCAAGAGCAAGTTCAACTTAATCCAATGATAGTAGAAAAAAGTCAACTTCTCCTACGTTTAGTTTCTGACGGTTCAACTGAACCAACCGCCTTTAATCGAATCCCAATCCGATTTAAAGTGATTTCCGTCCTTTCAGCAGTTGGCATTCGATCCAACTGTTGGAGTGTCGGAGATCACTTTGAATCGGCTTGACATTCGATTAGAGGCGGTTGGTTCACTTGAATCGTCAGAAACGAAATGTAACACAAGTTGACTTTTTTCTACCATAATTGGATTAGGTTGGACTTGTTTTTACACCCGGAGTGATTGTTTACTTTGACAATTATTATTATTACGCTACTTGGACGTGAATCATGCCACCTTATTTACCCACAAACTCGACAAGATTAGGTTTTTTTATTTTATGTATTTGTATTTTTTTTTTAATTATTGTATTGTATTTTTTTTTATTCTTTTGTATTTTTATTTTAATTATTGTATTTTTGTTTTGTATTATAATTAAATCTTATATTTAAATCTTTTAAGAAAAAAGAAAGAAAAAAAAAACTAGGTCCCACAACTCCCACAATCACTAAAATTATCATTATCATACCACCCAAAATCTCAGAATCATGATTCTCACTGTCACGTCAGCAAAAGTAATCTCAGATTCGTGATTATCACTCCGGGTGCTTTTATAAACAGAATAAACGATATCATGGTGTAGGATGTCAAATTTGCTTACCGGATATTCAAGCGAATTTAGCCTCATTTTTATATCTTTCGACTCTCTAGTCATATTCGTTCATTCTATCCGTCTACATGTATAACAAGGGGCGAAGCCAGCAGAGTAGGCAGAAGCCCCCACTAAATATATTTTACCATATAAAAAATAGTTATATACGCTATTTTTGAAATTTTGTCTCTATAAAAATAAAAAATCTAAACTGTTACACCCAAGTAAAGACTGGAATTTTACTTACTTGATAAATTCATTATAATTTGCCCTCACTTGAAAATTCTAGCTCCGCCTCTGTGTATAACCGTACGTGTTTTCCCTTTTGTAAGCGGTACATAAAAATGTCTTTTAGTAAACTTGTGGCGAGTGTACTTTGTATTTGTTCAACATAAATGTTCAATTTGAGACAAAAAGGATGAGGTGATAAACATTTTCGGATAATATATAAAAATGTTTCTATCTTTTGTTGATTATTTATGTTGCATTACTTGGGTGACTTTAATGAAAAGGTTTTGTTAACCATAACTTAAGAATGTGGTTAAAAGTTTTAAATTATATCTTTATATACGTAATCGACCGTGGTTGTCAAACCCACATTTTAATTGTACCACCTAGTCAAATGTCGTTGACTTTTGTTGACTAGTTATATGATTGGGTAAATATTGGTAATTTGTTACATTCAAATTCTAAGCATAGTCCCCATGTCCATTGTTGAAGTAAAAATCCGTCGGGTTGGTATTGACAACCAAGAGGTGCCGTTCATCGTCAACCCGAGCTTAGATTATACGACAAACAATAAATAATTAGTTAGAAAGAGACCCGACACCGAAATGGGTATCGGGTTCCATAATCCAAGGACCCGAGGGTTTTGACCCCGTCGGGTGGCGATTCCCCGGAGGTAACACCTTTTCACGGAAAAGGTGTTGTACGCCACAATGTCCGAGAATCAATAGTTTAGAGAAAGAGTTTAGAGAGAAAGAATCTAGAGAGAGAGTCTAGAGAGAGAAAGTAAGGGGAGGAAAGACCCCTTTTTACCATGAGGGGTGAGCTCTATTTATAGAGCTCACATGTGACATGTCACAATAGTTGGTGGGGCCAGTTTGACCATGACCATAAATGGGATGGAGCAGTAGCTCCATCAGTGGGAAGGAGCTATCAGTGGGATGGAGCCGAAGCTCCAGTGCTTCATCAGTGGGATGGAGCTAACAGCGGGATGGAGCCGAAGCTCCAGTGCTTCATCAGAGGGATGGAGCTATCAGTGGGATGGAGCCGAAACTCCATCAATTCTTCAATAATGGGATGGAGCCGAAGCTCCATCACTTCTTCAATAATGGGATGGAGCCGAAGCTCCATCACTTCTTCAATAATGGGATGGAGCCGAAGCTCCATCACTTCTTCCATAATGGGATGGAGCCGAAGCTCCATCACTTCTTCAATAATGGGATGGAGCCGAAGCTCCATCACTTCTTCAATAATGGGATGGAGCCGAAGCTCCATCACTTCTTCAATAATGGGATGGAGCCGAAGCTCCATCACTTCTTCAATAATGGGATGGAGCCGAAGCTCCATCCTCAAATGGGCTGAAGGTGTTTTAGATGCTTCATCCCCCCAAGGGATGAAGGTGGCTTTTTGGGGTATATGCATATATACTCCAACATGCCCCCCCCCCCCCCCCCCCCCCCCCCCCCCCCCCCAGTCTAGTGATGTGGAATGTAGTGAGACTAAACTAGACTCAAGTCTTTAGTGACCTTCACTACCGGGAACGTGCTCAACCCATAAAAGCGAAGAAAATATTTCATTCATATAAGAAATGAAAGTTGTTCATCTACATAAGGGATCAGAGTACTTCATCTAATAAAGAGATGGTGGTGCTCCATCCACATAGGGGATGAGAGTGCTTCATCCAATAAAGCGATGGTGGTGCTTCATCCGCATGGGGGATGAGAGTGCTTCATCCACATAGGGGATGATGGTGCTTCATCTACATAGGGGATGGTGGTGCTTCATCTACATGAGGGATGAAAGTGCTTCATCCGATAAAGCGATGGTGGTGCTTCATCCGCATGGGGGATGAGAGTGCTTCATCCATATAGGGGATGATGGTGCTTCATCCACATAGGGGATGATGGTGCTTCATCCACATAGGGGATGATGGTGTTCATCCTCATAGGGGATGGTGGTGCTTCATCCTCATAGGGGATGGTGGTGCTTCATCCTCATAGGGGATGGTGGTGCTTCATCCACGTAGGGGATGATGGTGCTTCATCCTCATAGGGGATGATGGTGCTTCATCCTCATAGGGGATGATGGTGCTTCATCCACATATATTGTGTTTAGAAAAGTTATTTCCTGAGCTAATTAGAGAGGTTGCTCAACCCATGATATTTCCTCGTGGGAAGTGTGATTCCACGAAATGGAAAATGTTTAATGGTGGTTCGACTATTTTTATTGTGTTAAGAAGCGTCCTTCGCTAACACTGAGCTAATTAGAGAGGTTGCTCAACCCTTACGATACTGGGATATTCTCAGACCAGCCCGGAGTTATTTTTTTACATAGGCTGCTCATACCTGTCTATGTTAGGATTAGAGTATCAGACTAACATGGAGTTTATTAGAGAGGGCACTCTCCCCTACGCTTCTAGGAGCAATATACTCGTAGGAATTTATTCATTGTTAGCTACGTGCTATCATAATTTAGTCAATGGTCTTAGATATTTGCCATGTATTGAGAAAATTGTTGCCCCTTAAACCAAGAGGTAACCATAGCTTTTGTATCACATGCGATAGAAAATTGAGCATTGCCCTTACGTCTTTCCGAAGGAGATTTGTTAACATATAACAATGTCTGAGGAGGTTCTCATGCAAAGTCCTTGGGACTGTATCTCCCCTACCGTTTTTAACTTGTAGGCTTCGTTCCCAAAATGGGATGAAGCTAAAATTTTCGGTGAAAGTCCTCCGGGATGAAGGTCAAAATCTGGACAAAAGTCATCCGGGATGAAGCTCAAACGGGATGAAGCTCAAAATTCTTCCAAAATGGGATGAAGCTCCATTTTGGGTAAAAGTCATCCGGGATGAAGCTACTCCGGGATGAAGCTCAAAATTCTTCCAAAATGGGATGAAGCTCCATTTTGGGTAAAAGTCATCCGGGATGAAGCTTATCCGGGATGAAGCTAAAAAGTCATCCGGGATGAAGCTTATCCTGGATGAAGCTAAAAAGTCATCCAAAATGGGATTAAACTCCATTTTGGGTAAAGGCATCCAAAACTGGATGAAGCTAACAACTGGATGAAGCTCAAAAATTTTGAGCAAAAATCATCCAAAATGGGATTAAGCTAACAACTGGATGAAGCTCAAAAATTTTGAGCAAAAATCATCCAAAATGGGATTAAGCTCCATTTTGGGTAAAGGCATCCAAAACTGGATGAAGCTCAAAATTTTGGCAAATGTCATCCAAAATGGGATGAAGCTAACAACTGGATGAAGCTCAAAAATTTTGAGCAAAAATCATCCAAAATGGGATGAAGCTAACAACTGGATGAAGCTCAAAAATTTTGAGCAAAAATCATCCAAAATGGGATGAAGCTAACAACTGGATGATGCTCAAAAATTTTGAGCAAAAATCATCCAAAATGGGATTAAGCTCCATTTTGGGTAAAGGCATCCAAAACTGGATGAAGCTCAAAATTTTGGCAAATGTCATCTAAAATGGGATGAAGCTAACAACTGGATGAAGCTCAAAAATTTTGAGCAAAAATCATCCAAAATGGGATGAAGCTAACAACTGGATGAAGTTCAAAAATTTTGAGCAAAAATCATCCAAAATGGGATGAAGCTAACAACTGGATGAAGCTCAAAAATTTTGAGCAAAAATCATCCAAAATGGGATTAAGCTCCATTTTGGGTAAAGGCATCCAAAACTGGATGAAGCTCAAAAATTTTGAGCAAAAATCATCCAAAATGGGATTAAGCTCCATTTTGGGTAAAGGCATCCAAAACTGGATGAAGCTCAAAATTTTGGCAAATGTCATCCAAAATGGGATAAAGCTAACAACTGGATGAAGCTCAAATATTTTGAGCAAAAATCATCCAAAATGGGATTAAGCTCCATTTTGGGTAAAGGCATCCAAAACTGGATGAAGCTCAAAATTTTGGCAAATGTCATCCAAAATTGGATGAAGCTAACAACTGGATGAAGCTCAAAATTTTGAGCAAAAATCATCCAAAATGGGACGAAGCTAACAACTGGATGAAGCTCAAAAATTTTGAGCAAAAATCATCCAAAATGGGATGAAGCTAACAACTGGATGAAGCTCAAAAATTTTGAGCAAAAATCATCCAAAATGGGATGAAGCTAACAACTGGATGAAGCTCAAAAATTTTGAGCAAAAATCATCCAAAATGGGATTAAGCTCCATTTTGGGTAAAGGCATCCAAAACTGGATGAAGCTCAAAAATTTTGAGCAAAAATCATCCAAAATGGGATTAAGCTCCATTTTGGGTAAAGGCATCCAAAACTGGATGAAGCTCAAAATTTTGGCAAATGTCATCCAAAATGGGATGGAGCCGAAGCTCCATCACTTCTTCAATAATGGGATGGAGCCGAAGCTCCATCACTTCTTCAATAATGGGATGGAGCCGAAGCTCCATCCTCAAATGGGCTGAAGGTGTTTTAGATGCTTCATCCCCCCGAGGGATGAAGGTGGCTTTTTGGGGTATATGCATATATACTCCAACATGCCCCCCCCCCCCCCCCCCCCCCCCCCACCCCCCCACCCCCCAGTCTAGTGATGTGGAATGTAGTGAGACTAAACTAGACTCAAGTCTTTAGTGACCTTCACTACCGGGAACGTGCTCAACCCATAAAAGCGAAGAAAATATTTCATTCATATAAGAAATGAAAGTTGTTCATCTACATAAGGGATCAGAGTACTTCATATAATAAAGAGATGGTGGTGCTTCATCCGCATGGGGGATGAGAGTGCTTCATCCACATAGGGGATAATGGTGCTTCATCTACATAGGGGATGGTGGTGCTTCATCTACATGAGGGATGAAAGTGCTTCATCCGATAAAGCGATGGTGGTGCTTCATCCGCATGGGGGATGAGAGTGCTTCATCCATATAGGGGATGATGGTGCTTCATCCACATAGGGGATGATGGTGCTTCATCCACATAGGGGATGGTGGTGCTTCATCCTCATAGGGGATGGTGGTGCTTCATCCACGTAGGGGATGATGGTGCTTCATCCTCATAGGGGATGATGGTGCTTCATCCTCATAGGGGATGATGGTGCTTCATCCACATATATTGTGTTTAGAAAAGTTATTTCCTGAGCTAATTAGAGAGGTTGCTCAACCCATGATATTTCCTCGTGGGAAGTGTGATTCCACGAAATGGAAAATGTTTAAGGGTGGTTCGACTATTTTTATTGCAGGCACAATCTTTGTAAGAAACTTTTTGTTTGGTTTTTGTCGCTGCTATCAAGTGAAATGATGTTTGAACATCATGTATGTTTGCTTAGTATATTGTATAAAGTGTCGTGTAGTAAAAATTATATTTATATCGAGTTGTAAACGCATTTCGATATTCTGCGTCAGTTTCGCTACGATACTTTGACCCCCCAACGCAACTGAGTGTTATGTTGGAAAGGGTAGTGTTGCTGCAGTACTACACAGTGTCCCCGACACTGTCAGGCTGTCTAGAGATTTACCTATAAATAGCAATTATCAGGATCATAAATGCAGAGCTCGTATCCCAATACGTCCAGTGTCGTTAGAGAGGCTAGTGTCGTTGTGTAAGTGTACTCCAAGTAGTTTTAAGGCTAGAAATCAAATGTATTGAGTGTTAGTCGTATTGTAACCTTTACGTTTAAGTTATGATATTTCCGCTATTATAAGTTTGTTAAGATTCAAATACAAGATCTAGTATCGTAGTTAAGACAATATAAGGGTTCCACAAATGATAAAGATGACTTTGTTGTAGAGAGTGCGCTGGAATTTGAACGAAGGTCAGGGACAAAAACCAAACCAAAAACTCATTACACGGACTTCGCTTGCACTTTCATAATTGTAGGCTAGAATGATTGTTTTTCTTTCCTTTTGTTAACAAAGCTTTGAATTTAGGGATCTCTTGTTATTATATAATTTTTATGCAAAGTTTTTTTTTTATATAAATTCATGTAAACAAAATCAAATTGATACGTGAATAGCAATACCAAAATGCTTCTTGACTAACGATATGTAAGTTTGACTAATGAGAAGTAAAACCATAAATGACTAAGTTTCTTGCGTAGCAAGTGGTTATTTTAGATTAGTCAGATCGTATAATAGGTTGAAAATCCAGATAATAAAGAAAAAACAAAACAAAAAAAAATTACGTGGTTTGTTGCTTGTTAAAGAAAGAAAAAAAAAGGTAT
>CAJVGC010000589.1:33529706-33603416 GCA_910822075.1 Senecio squalidus
AGGTAGATGCGTCACAATAACTACGAAGTCTTCGTTTCCCTCAGGAAGAAGTTAAGATCGGAGCGTTGCACAGTTGTCGTTTTCAGGATATTGAAGGCTTGTTCTTGAGCATCTCCCCAGTTGAACTTCTCGTCTTTTGGGTTAACTTTGTAGGGGTTTAGCTATCTTAGAGAAATCCTGGAATGAATCGCCGATAATACCCAGCCAAGCCTAAAAGTGGCGGATTTCTGTCGGACTTTTGAGAGCTTCCAATTCTTTATTGCATCGATTTTTGATAGGGTCAACGTGGATTCCAGATCCTATTGACTACGTGACCGGACGAAATTTGACTTCACGCAGTCCAGAATTCCGCACTTAGAAAACTTTGCGTAGAGTTGTTGTTCCTTGAGTATTCCAATAACAGCTTTAAGTGCTCTGCGTGATCCTCTTTGGTACGCGAGTAGATTAAGATGTCGTCGATGAATACAATAACGAACTTGTCTAGATACGGTTGGCATACCCTATTCATCAATCCATGAATACCGCCTGCATTTGTGAGTCCAAATGGCATTACCAAGATTCGTAGTGTCCGTATCTAGTGCGGAATGCGGTTTTTGGTATATCATCTTCAGAAACCACACTTGATGGTACCCGGACCTTAAGTCAATCTTTGAAAAGTAGGTTGCGCCTTGAAGTTGATCGAAAAGGTCATCGATTCGTGGAAGAGGATATCGGTTCTTGACGGTTAGTTTGTTCAATTCCCGGTAGTCGATACCATGCGAAACGATCCTCCTTCTTCTTCACGACAGATCGGCGCTCCCCAGGTGATGAGCTTGGTCGATAATCCTTTATCCAATAATCCTGACTTTGTTGGACAATTCCTGCATCTCAGTCGGGGCTAGCCGATATGGCGTCCTTGCCACCGGTGCCTCCAGGAATTACCATCGATTCTAAACTCAACTTGCCTCTGAGGTGTAGTCCGGTAGTTCTTCGGGAATACTTCCGGTATGTCTCTAACTATCGGTACAATCGTTAAGGTCTGCTTTTGCCTGTTTGTCCTTTATGTTCACTAACGCAAAGCAGCATCCCTTATTCAAGTTTTGCGCCATCTCATCACCGCGATCTGAGCTTCGAAGTTTGGCCCGGCCTATCTCCTTGTACTATCAATTCCCTTCCATCTCCTAATGGCATTCGTATCGTCTTATCTAAACAAAATTTTTCGCGTCTCTTGGTCAACAGTCCATTCCTATTACTACGTCAAAGCTCTTAAGTTCGATTGGAATCAGATCTATTTCGAAAGTGTGGTTAGCTAGGGTTAGTGCAATTCTTAATTACGTCGCTAGCTTGGTATTCTTGCCCATTCGCGTACTCTACCGTAAACAACTTTTCACCTAGTGGTTCGGTTTCTAATGCAATCAAAGGCCTAAACTCTAAGGACACAACTTTTATCCGCGCCTGAGTCAAAAAGTACTGAGGCATAATAGTTGTTAAGGAGAACGTACCTGCAATCACCCGGGGGTCGTTTCTGCCTCTTCGTGCACCAATCGCGAAGGCTCTTCCACGGCCTGTCCCCCATCGTTTCCCCTCTGATTGTTCTGGTTTTGGTTCTGCGGAGGGTTTTGATTGCGGTTCTGTTTGGGTTTCGGGCAGGGTTTAGCTTAGGACAAGCATTTCGTAGTGATCCCTACTACCAGCACTCATAACATTCTCCCAGGCGAGGCCTATCGTTCTGTTGTGGCCTCCCAGCTTGTCGCGGTCCTTCATATCCTGCTTGCCTTCACGCCTGCTGCGGTCCAGCATTCACTGCCTTACAGTGTCGAGTCCAGTGACCGAGGCGGTTGCAGTTGGTGCATGACCGACATTCACCTCCGTGGTGATAACCGCACCTATCGCATTTCGGAGCCTTCCCCTGATAGCCTGTATTCTCGGTCGCGGCCACTCCATAGTTCCTAACTGTCTTGGCCTTCTTGTTGAAACGATCTCTTCTATTTCCCGATGTGTCCTCAACCTTGCACTTTCCCTTAGCGTCTTCTGCGCCTGTCTTTGGCGCTCCTCCGTTCCTTATCCAGTCCTGGGTTAGGCGGTTGGCCAAGCTCACAGCCTGCTGCATCGTAGCTGGCTCGGTAGCCGTCGCCATAGCCCTGATCTCGGGTGAGAGTCCCGAAATGAAGTGCTCAATTCGCTTGTCCTCGGGGGTTACTAGTTCATGTACTAGATTTGCGAGTTCGTGAAATCGCGCGACGTAGGTGTCGATGTCGGTTCCCACCATGGAGTGATTCCAGAGTTCGTTCTTAAGCTTCTTCAAGATCTCCTTGGGACAGTACTCAACTACTAGCAGTTCCTTGAACCTTGCCCATGGCATGTTGTATGCAGCGTCCGGACCTTGGACCTGAAGCTGGCTGTTCCACCGGGTTAGTGCTCGTCCCTGAAGCATGCAAGAAGTGAATTCCACCTTCTTGTTTTCAGCGCACTGGCTGATCCTTAGTACCACTTCCATACTATCGATCCAGCGCGATAGTCCGATGGCGCCCTCAGTGCCATGGAATTCCTTTGGCCTGCAAGATATGAAGGTCTTGTAGCTAAACCTTGGTTGTTCCCTGGTTGTTGTTTCCCTGATTGTTATTTTCTCGGTTGTTGTTTCGTTGGTTGTTGTTTCCTTGGTTGTTGTTTTCTTGGTTGTTGTTATTTCCCCCTGGTCCTCCTTGGTGGATACCCGCGTTGATTCGGGCTATGATGTCCGGTATCGCCTCGTTCAGTCGGGCGTTGATCCTTTGGACAATGCGCTCATCGTTGTGTTCAGCCATTTTCCTACACAAGAGAGAACTCGGGTTTAGGGTTTTGATATTTCATTTCAGATTCATATAATGGGAAATAACAAGAACAACAACAATCGTAATTATAATCCGTCCATTTTATATATATCGCTCAAAATTTGATGTTCTTACAAAATCCAACATCATCGACTATTGTCGTACATTACCAACCAACATAAAGTACTACGCTTACAACCCTTCATAAACTACATGTTCTGCTTACAATCCAAAAGACATCTTACAACAACCTCTAAGCCTTAAATACAACCAATACAACCATAAGGAATACTAGTACTATGCTTATCAGCATCAAGTTGCGTGCTGCTCGAATTGCCTTTCGTGCCATTGCCTTTGTGCGTAACACCTCGGTGTACAAACCACGTATCTGGTGGGAGTGATCTCTCACGACTTGAGTGTATCCGCGGAGGTCAACGGACATGTTACAAAGCGCTTGGATTTCTTCGGGAGTCAATCCGCGAACAGGGGGTGGTGGTGGCGTAGTTATCTGAGGTCTCGAGTGACGATTTGGTGGGTGACATGCGCGGCGTGTTGGAAATCGTGAGCTTCCTTCACCGTCCCGACGGAGGTAAGGTAGGGTGAGTGGTGACGATTTTTGACTCCTAGAGCGTGATTAGGATTCGTGAGAGTGTTCGGTTTCGTCGACTGACGTAGCTATCTCTTTCCCTCTCGACATACCCTAAATCGGTAACGCGATAGTTCGAAGATACGGCTCATGTAAGTGTTAGTAATAAGCTGAGCACATAGAGTATCTTAAGTATAGCATCTAGGTCTGTGTGGGTCTGACTTCAAGAATTCCCGGGGAGGTTCGTTTAATGTTTTACCAATCCCGTTCCGGCATGATTTAGTCCAAATTATTCATAGGTGATCAGGCTACGAATAATTCAAGTTAAACAATGCCTTCACGTTTTGGTTAAATAAAATCTTTCGTTTTAGAAACTGGTTATAGTTTGATTTTTGAAAAATCGGTATTCACTATAACCTTGTGCTCTGATACCAAGTCTGTCACACCCCGCTAAAGCGGAATACAGGATGTGAAGAGCAATAGCATTCGATACACAAGACATAGATAAACGCCATATAATATTAAAGAAAACATATTATCCAAGGTTTACAAAGTTTAAAACAAAGTTTACATATCCGAAATACAAAATGGAGTGTTCAACCAAACCACCCAAACCCTTCCCGTTCCTTGAAGTCATTCGTCCCAAAAGCATAAAGTCATCAGCTAGCTTACTCGTTACCTGAAAATACGAGTCAAGTGTTAACTACGGGAGACGTAGTTAGTGAGCTACAAGTTTAAGTAAAGCATAAGTATTCAAATTGTAGTTGCATAACCATGCATAGAGTATCGCAATCAAAAATAGTTATCACATAAAAATGTATAGAGTATAGCATTTGTGTTTATAGGCATTGACCACATAGCGCGACTATGTGACAATCCTAAGTTTTGCCCAATGATCGTTGCTAAGCCTAAAGCCTACCCATTTAGTATTATGCACCATCGTTATAAGTCGTTGTGGTGAGGGTCAATCTACCCTAATAGCGCTATCCATATCTACTAACGGTCCTTTCCAAAGGGATTAATAGCAACTAATGTCCTTGGTAGTTTTCGGGAGTTTTCAATGGTTTCTCACGTCCATGTTGTACAAAGTCCGCAACATGACGATCGATTGCTTTAGTCATTGGCAAATATAGCTTTCGTGTCCTCGACATTGTTGGCAAAACCCTCAACAATGCCGGCAAAATAGTTTTTCATATAAGTATTCAAGATATCAAAGTATTTCATAATAGCTTTCCCAAGTGTACAAGTGTTTTCGTAATAGCATTCAAAGTATTCAAGTGTTTTCATAAAAGCATTCGAGTATCAAATAGTTTTCGTTTTTCATTTTAAGTATCAAGGCGTTTATCAGCTTAAATAGTGTTTAAGCCTAAGACTCGCATTTCACCCCAAAAAGTATTAAAAGCGTTTAAAGAGTAGGGGTTTGTAACTCACTGTTTGCGAAGATAATCGTAAGCGGGAACGGTCGGAACGCGTGTCGGGAATCACCGAAAGCCTAATAATACCAAGTTTTTATCAAGTGTTATTACGTTATTGTATAATATAATAGATAGTTTTTAGTTAAACTTTAAGTGTCGAGGTCCAATTCGTCCCAAAAATCGTCCGAAACGGTTATCGTTGTGTTTTAGTCCAAAAGTCCAAAATTAGCGTTATTGTTATTATGTTAAATATGTTTTGTTTGCTAAAGTGTCTTTTATTTTCTAACAAAATTTGGGCAGCGCTTCCGCGCCCAAATTCTATGTCCAAATTATAAAACACTTTCCCGCTCACAAAGCACATATACATACATAACGTTTTTAAATATGTTCTTTTAGTATATTAAGTCCAATACTAGTCACCAATGTGTTCATTTTTACTAAACTCAGTCCCAAATGTCAAGTCTTAAAAGTCAGAATGCGTAACCAAGTTTTAAACGGCCAAAACGACGATTTTCGGGAAGGACAGCAGGCCGGTGCTGCGCACTGGGCAATAGGTGCTGCGCACCACCTGCTGTTCTTCCCCGTTTTTGAGTTTTTCTTGCAAAAATCGTTTATGTAAGTGATAGATCTTGACATGCAATCTGTATAAACCTTATTAATCATCATTATATCAGTTTATAAGTAACTTTTATCCATAAAAACAAAGATCTAAGCATCATTTTAATATAAACCCGTTTTTGTATAAAAATGGTCATAAAACTTCATCAAAACTCATTTTTAGTTACTAGATCGTACATGCAAGTAGATATTTGTGTATTAAACAGTGGAGAAAAGTGTTTTTACCCAAAGAAAGTGTATGGATGATGATCTAGAGTAGCTAGGAGGTGTTTTCGGCTTCAAATCGGTAGAAAAACGTTGTATGCACCCAATGAATGAACCCTTCTTGCTTAGATTGATGATGAGGACGATTTGTTAAGGTGTTTAGATGGATTATTTGGGCATTATTTCTGTAATAAGAGAGTGAGTTTGAGAGAGAAAAGGGGAAGGTGTTTGTGTGTGTAAATGTGTGTGTTTGTGTTTTTGTTAAAATGAAAGAAGGAAGGGAGTATAAGCCAAAATCTGTGATGTTAGGGGCCTTAAACGAGTTGGGCTTATGATTGGGCCTATGTATCATCGAGTTTGGGTCTTAAAACATCAAGAAAACCCGTCCAGCCATCTGGTGCGTCGCACCAAGTCCTAGTGCGGCGCACCGGGCCCTTTTTCCGGTTTCCGTCGTTTTTCGTTTGCGTAATTGTTAAGCATTTGCGTTCGTTTGGCGTTTAAGATTGTTTTGCTATGAACTTAGGCAAGTTCATTATATGTTTTCTTGGTATTAGGACTTACGTAATTTGATTCCGAAGTTGTTTTATGATTCCGATCCCGATCCGCGCTTAAAGGTTTAAAATAGAGTAACTTTCGTTTAAGAGTTTTGTGTGAGTTACTACGAGCTTAGCTTAAGAGTTATGTCTACGTAACCACATAGCACATAAAATTAGTCATATCGGGCATCAAAATAAACACTTAGAAGTTATAAGCTAGCGTTCTCGACCTTAGTTTAGACGGTTGTCACAACATAAATCATGTTGAAGGTCTTAAGTTTACTCCATTGGCAGTGAAACCCCCAATGATCATAGACTGGAAGTTTATTGGTGGAACATTGGGAACTGAATATGAAGTCATTAGAGCAGACAAGTCAAAGAAAGTTCTTCAAGCATTCCATTGGATAGTTAGAGACTTCGACAGAGATGATTTGGAGAGGATGTACAAGATTGGGAAAATCAAGTATTCTCATGAAAGAGGTACATGCTCAGGTACTGATCTAGCAATGGATGTTCTATGTGGACTGTTTGAACCAGAGTACAAGAAGAAGAGTTCAGTCTTCAAGAAAGGAGGACCAAACAATCCGATCATAAATTGGTTCGTCTATGAAAGAAGTGGTGTATACTCCCTTGTAAAAAGACATGGAGCAAGAGAATTTTACTTGGTGGATGTTAAGTACCCACATACATTGAAGACATTAGATGAGATGATTGAGATAAAGCTGAATGGATCACATGACTCAAGAATCGCTCATGAACTCATTTGGAGAATTTTGGTTCAACGCATAGAAGAAAAGACCAAGGGAGAATCTGATTGGCAAAACAAATAGTTGTAATTAACGTCAAATAGTTAAAACTGTTTTGTTAATGAAAAGAAGTTAGTACTGTTGGAGCATGAAACTTGTACTTTTGATGTGTCATAAAAGTTCAAGGTTAGGAGGAGATTGTTGGGTTATAACATAGACAATATCGTTTAACCATAAACAATATGCTTAACAAACAAGAAAAGTAACTTAAACGTTTAATGCGGAAGACATTAAGAGTTACTACGGAAGAACAAGTTAGTGCGGCTGTCCAACAGAGTTACTACGGCTGGTCAAGTTACTACGGCTGATCAAGTTGATACTGAAGAAGTCAAGTTGATACGGAAGACCAACTTGCCGTGCAAGTATAATCTAAGTTATAGAATTATAATTAGATTATGTTTCCTTTTGTTATTAGATATAGTTTCCTTATTCTAGATAACGATATGTTTAGATAAGGATAGTTGATGTTTCCTAGTTTATCTAGGTCGGCCTCAAGGTCTATATATAGATAGATCCTTGTATGATAGAAAACACGTTGTATTGAAACATTCATTAATACAATTGAGGCTTATAATTCGACTATATTCTGTTGTTCTTATTGTTATTCATATAACATTATATTGTTCGAAGAACTCGTTAATATTGAAGTGTTCATCCGCTGCTGAACTTCTTCAATAGATCACGATCTTAACGAAGACAAACTTATTAGTTTACATTGACTAATACGATCCTGACAGATTCTTCAAAGAAATAATTGCAGTTTAAAAGATGATTTCATTATAATCTAAGTCTTTCATTGAAAAATAATTCTTTCGAAGCAATATTACATAAATATGTTACGAAACTTATTCTTTAACATAATATATAATATATTCACATCCATTAGATATTCATTTATTCTTTTCATTCACAAAATATGAATACAAACGAGTGTATCAAAATTAAATAAATATGAATAAGATCTAAATACGATAATAAAAAATATATTTTGTGTTAAACAAATATAAATACAAGTACGACTCCATCCGTTTCATGCCATCACTTACAATGAATGTAAATTGACCCAACCGACTTGACTATACGATCAAAAACCCGTTTTTATGAACTATACTCGTAATGCAATTTCCACCCGATAGTTTTACACAGGGGTGGCTCAAGCGTTGTGGAAGCCTAAAGCGAACTTCTAAAATAGGGCCTAAATCAGAGTATGTTATACATTAACTTATCTGCTTGAACTCTTTTTACAAACTAATTGTTTCCCATTCATTTCTGAACCTTTTAATCAATACAAGCTCATAAATTATTAAATAAGCTGAAAAATGAGTTTATAAAAAATAAACTAAAATAAAATAGATCGTAAGCCCCCCAAAAAACACTAAACTGAATACCTTCTAAATAACTTAAACATTGTTCTTTTTTGGAAATGGCAAATTTTATAACGCACCTCGACTTAGCAAGAAACTAAGAGAGGGCAAGGAAACAATTACAAATTACAACGAAATAGAAAAGGGATTGCATTGCCAATCTATCCAATTACAATGATGATTACTCCTATGTTTCATCCATAAGAACGCGGATGAGATGACGTCCTCCGCTATCGCCGAAAAGGAGCCGTGGATCTTGTTGAAGATAAGATCGTTTCCAGCCTTCCAAATACTCCACATAGTCCCGAGTAATATAGTGAGTAATACCTTCCTTTTTTTGAGACAATTACCCCTGTTGATGCCAAATTCTAAGATGTTCTTTGTTGTAGAAAACGAGGGAGGTGAGATTTTACACCAATTGAAGATCCATTTTCAAGTGACAAGTGCTCTAGGACATAAAACTATCGCATGATCAACGTCTTTCTCCAGTGATAAACACACCGTGCAGTTGGTATTAACTATGTAAACTCCCCTATCACTTAAAGTTTTTGCAACAGGAATGCGCCCAAGACCGACCCTCCAAGCAAAGCAACCGATCTCTAAAGGAACATATCTGATCCAAGGCATATCGACGAAACCTGGAGGGTTAGAAATTTTTTCTTCAATTAAGTTCCTCACTTGATGTACCGTAAAAGTTCCGTCTAGCGAAAGCTTACACCTCAGCTTGTCTGAAACTTGTTTCAATTTGAGGGAAGCGATAAGATGTAGCATGTCGCTGAATTCGTTGATGACGGATGGGTTGTTGAAACTCGAATTCCAATTCCAATGGTATCTATAATTGGATATTCTATCTTTAATTAAGCATTCCTTGTTAGCTTCGATGGAATAAAGTAAGGGAAATCTGCTAACCAATGGTGAATCTCCAATCCAATGATCTTCCCAAAATAAAAGGTTGTGTCCGTCGCCGACATCGAGTGAGAAAAAATCGTGGGATGTGAGCCCGACTGTGTTTAAATCGACTCTAACTTTGGGGATGTTATTCCATATCCCAGCTAGTTTGGGGTCGGAGATTTGGGATATAGGTTTGTGACGAAGGCGATGAAACTCCTTTATAATTTGTTTCCACGGGCAGTTGGATTTACCGTCGTTGAGTTTCCACCACCACTTTAGAAGAATGGCACTGTTATGGGCTTTTAATGAACCGATACCTAGACCACCTTTTTCCTTTGAAGCTGAGACAATAGGCCAAGATACCAACTGATTTTATTAGTAGTATCATCTCCTCCCCAAAGGAATTTTTTGCGGATCTGCTCAAGCTTATTAATAATTCCAACCGGAGCTTTAAATAATGAAAAGTAGTACAAAGGCAGACTACTAAGGACATATTTGATAAGGGTCAGGCGACCACTGAATGATAGGTGCCTACCTTTCCAACGAGAAAGCCTCGAGGTGAATCGATCGATAACTGGCTGCCAATTTTTAGTGAGATTCATGTTTGCGCCAACGGGAACTCCGAGATACGTGAAAGGAAGTTTGCCCGATAGGCAACCTAGGAGTGATGACCAAGAGCCGATTTGAGCGGGCGAAGCACCAATGCCAAAGACTTTGGATTTATGAAAATTAACTTGTAATCCGGATGAGGCATGAAAGCACCTGAGAATCCTAGTAAGATTGCGCAAGTTTGAATTAGAACCCTCCCCCACGAATATTGCGTCATCGACATAAAATAAGTGTGATAACAGGGGACCATCTCTACCTATTTTTTGACCATGGAACAACCCTTTTTCACATGCTGATTTCATGGCCACATTAAGGCCTTCCATCGCGATGATAAGTAGGAATGAAGACAGTGGATCGCCTTGTCTTACGCCTTTGGTAATAGGGAATTCGGTTGTTGGAGAGCCGTTGACTAGGACCGATGCCACAGATGATGATAGACAGCCCTTGATCCACCCACACCATTTTAGACCGAAATTCATTTGTGCCATGATGGAATCCAAATATCCCCAATTCAACGAGTCAAACGCTTTCTCGAAGTCCACCTTGAACATAAACATCTTTTTTTTAGCCTTTTTCGCCCACAAGCATAATTCATTAATAATGAGAGGAGCTTCCAAGATGTTACGACCACTAATGTAAGCAGATTGAACATTTCCCACCACTAAACCGATGATCTTTTTGAGTCTTAGACAGCCCACCCCTAAGCCCACCCCTAATTTTACATCTTAAATCACTTTGTCTAGCATTTTTAATATTTTTGTTGTCCTATTAATTTTATATCATTAAAGTTTATAGCCTATCACCTTACTCAAAACCTTTTAATGTTTTATATTTATTATAATAATTATTAATTTTTATTTTTTCATTTTTCCAATAAGTGCAATATTAAATAAAAAATAAAAAACTATAAGTTATAAAAAGACAAAAAAAATAATAATAAACCTTTTTCTTCATAACTTTAATATCTATTTTGTTTATTAAATTTAAAAATAAAACAATAAAGTAAATAGTAAGAAATAAATAAATAAAAATATTTAAATAAATTTCAACAATTTTTCAGTGTGTTTTTTTCTTGGAATTATGGTATTTTTATCTTGGAGTCGGCCTTCTCCTAAACAGCAGAAAGATTGCATTCACAAGTAAGATTAATTGTAATTATTGCTTCTTAAAAACCCTAACTAATTCGATTTTGTTTGTACTGTATGCATCAGTTCAGGTACCTTTAATTATGACAGTAAATACAGAGGAATTACTTCAAAGCCATTGTGTGAGCTTAAACAAGATAAACAGCTTTTTAAAGATGGGTTTTTAATTAATCATTCGAAAATATTGGTGGGGTCAGGATCTGATGCTTATGACAAAGGAAAAACTGCTCTCAAAACTTGGAGGTTTCTTTACTTATCTTGTTGTTGCGAGTTCCGTCCCAAAATAAATGTCCATTTTAGAAAATAGGGATTGGATATTTTAAAAGAAAAAATAAGCGTGTTTTTATTTATAAAATAAGCCAAAATGTAGTTTTACCCAAACGCTTAAAATTGCGTTTTGCATTTTAAGAAACGCAATATACAATATGCACCCAGAAAATCCAATCCCAAACACCACCTTATTGCACTATCCGCTTTTTGTACGGTCTTTTAAGAATATATTTAAGGGTAAAAACGTAAAATCAGTATATTACTTTTGAAAGTGGACATTTTTAGGGACAAACTAAATTGAAAGATGGACATTTATTTTGGGACGTAAGTAGCACTTTTCGTCATCGAAACACTAAAAAATTGTTTTATCTGATATTAGAAACGAAATAAGTTGCTAAGATGTTTACATAGGTAATCACAAACACTCACTAACTTCCCCATAAATTTAAAAATAGTGAAAGATTTGATTGTGATTTTTTGTTTTAAGTGCATATAGTTAAGGGTTCTTGTTTTGGATATTTGGTAGGCATTTTGGATTGAATTGGGCATTTGTTGATCCGAAAACACCAATTGAAAACGGAGTGAAGTTTTGTGTTTGTGTGAAGGAGTTTGTTCCATGGCTTAGGATGCCTTTGCAGGTTGTCTATGTTAACGAGAATATAAGTCATAAAACGCCTGTTGCGTCTTTTGGTTTTGGCGGAGGCACTCTTAAAGGACACTTGCTGGTTTGTGCTTCCTCTTTCGTGTTTCTAATGTTTTTATTTGGTTTGACACAATGATTCTGAAGTTTTATCCGCATAAATGTTGATACGTTTATTTTTGTATGTTTTTGAAACATCGATCATGTGAGTTATTTAGGGGAACCTTACTGATTATTAAATGGGTCAAATGGGTTGAAATTATGTATAAAGTTAATTCAAATGCATAAAAACCTCCTAAATCACTCTGTTAAAATAATATTTAGAAAAATGGCTAAGAAAGTGTTTATGGGTCGGTGCAACCCGGCACAGCCTGTTTTGACCTGCGCCAAAATTTTACTCAATTTGATCCCAAGCTACCCAACCCGCCCATTTTACATCTACACACAGTTTCGGGAGTGATAATCTGATTTGTTTTTCTTTTCTGTTTGTGTAGTAGAACTTGTAAAACCTATTAAGAATCATTGTTCTGATTTCTGATCCGACTTTCTTATTGAAATTTGGTGAAAGCAGTCTGGAGAAGAACGGTTTTCAATTGAGATGGATGGAAACAATCAAGTTTGGTATGAAATACTTTCCTTTTCAAAACCAGCTCATCCACTCTCTGTTATCGGGTATCCGTATGTATTTTTTAGGCAAAAGTATTTTGCACACCAATCTAGTGATGCAGTTAAGAAATTTGTGTCCACTAATTAAACCCGCAACACTCTCGTGTTGAAAATGTAAGTCAATTTATATTTCTGTTTTAATGTTATTTTTTTTAGTATGACAACTCGTAAGTAAAACAAATATAGCTGTAATAATAAAGGTGGCAGAGAAGATCTGCAGGAGTTTTATTCGGGAATGATATTTTGAGTACAAAATGTGTTCATGATACACTTAAAATGATCGTTTCATTTTCTTATTCAAGATACAAGAGCTCAAGCTTTTCTCAAACAGCTAAAATTTATGGGACTCACGAATACCAGATCTTTTCCCAAAACCAATTCACTTGCCGCCATTTTAGAGGCTTTCTGAGATGGATGATATGCATCCCAAAATAAGTAATCATCTCGGTTAGCACAAAGGTGTGCTCCCTTTTGGCAGTCGCCTAATCCTAGTGGTGTCTGATCCCCACAACATGCTGTTTTGACATCTTTGAACACTGAAAAAGTCACTCTAGTGTAAAACATACATAGATATAGAGGTGACAATTTTGACACACGTACTTGTGAAAAATAGCGTAAAAGGAAATATGTCATTTGGTTGAAAGTCACCTTAAATGTTTTTGTAAACAAAAAACGTCTCTCAACCATTTCACTTAAGATATTAGATTATTATCGTAGTAATGTTCAACACATTAAGTATTAAACCACCCCCCCCCCCCCCCCCCCCCCCCCCTGGTGGTTCCGACTTGTATGCATTTGAAGGTGAAAAGAAAAAGGTATGATTACCAAATGGTACGTTAATGATATTCATAGTCATATTGTAAGTGTTCCCGAGCGAGTACTTGAATCCTTCTAGTGTGGAACTCAAGTTTTGCAGAAGGGTTCCAAACGAGGTGTAGGATGCGCTTGCCAAGTTATTTGTCTCATTACTACAAGCACCACCGGAAGTGAGTGAACGAGCCTTTGGACAACAGCCGATTGGTGGAATACCTAATATTCCAAACTTTCTTGCCCCTTTTCTGTATAAGTTCTGGCAACTCAAATACGTACACAATAAATATAACACAATAACATGTCTTGTGAACCTCTATACACACATGAGAAGTGAAGCTAACCTTTAGATGAATGGCGTAGGTGTTTGTAAGGTTGGCGATGAAAAGCTCGGGAGACATAGAAGGAGCGTACACGTACTCCATGATGTCGTTGCTTCCAATGCTGATGATGTACATGGAACTTTTAAGCAAAACATGACCTTTGGATTTTCCTAGTAATGTTGTTATGTTTCCTCGAATTGCCTCAAATTGTTGGATTTGCTCTTCCATACATACCACTTGCCCCTGTATGTATTTTTGATAAATAGGAGTCGTAAACGGTGTTTTAATGTTCTTAAATTACAAATCCGAGCTGCTATTCCCTTTTTTTTTTTTTTTTTTTTTTTTTTTTGCAGAAAAGAGACTTACATATAACTTTTTGCCGACTTGGTTACCAATGCCAGCACCCCCCGAAGCAAAGTTAACCCCGTGAAGTATATCCCCCGTGAAATTCGTACTAATATTAGCGAGTGCCAGAAATGGCAATGGACTGCGGTCATAGCCACCCAAGAGCTGGACTGCACATGCATGCATCGGTAAGTATCAAAGGTAAACAAATAACCTAAATCGACTTATTCATAAGTAATGGTTCAAACTTGTTACATCTACAAATAACTTACCAATACTGTCAGCAAGCGTGAGGCCATTGCTGAACCTCCCTGTTGCTACGGACCCAGGATAATCTATCCCATAGTAAGGGTGATCGGCCCTCGCACTGCAGTTCTTACGGTGGTTGTTTGTTCCAACATCCAGTATCGAATCACCAAATATGAAGATCGGCCCCATGTCTCTTGTACTCAGTGCCTCCTTTACGGCTGTTGTCAGCACAACAAAAACGGCTACATATACCATGAAAAACTCAGGTTTCCGAGCTCTCAAGACCATGATGGCCATATCTAGTTAGTATGTTTGTGAGACAATAAACCGATTACTTGTAGAATATAAAGCCTTTTGGATCTAGAAACTACAAGGGAAAAAGGTTGAGATTATTAGTAATTAATACATAGTGTATATCAATTACTATAGCCATCCTCATTGTTTATGACCAAAATTACTATGAAGAAATCGATTTAACCTCTTCTTTTGTTGTATTAACCGGTTTTAGGATAGTTAGAATAAACCTTTTACACTTAGGAATATTAGTATATCGTGTGTTTGAGCCGAACTCCATACGTGTTTCCATTTTGTTTCTTTTGGAGTTTTAAGGGAACGTACAAATCACGCTAAATTTTGGACATGTTTATTCTTGGTTTAACACATATCTTCCTAGCTGGAATTGAAGAGTATGAAACAGAGTATAGCTTTTTCATAAAATTGCTTCATAAATTATAATATTACATTGAAAACTTGGGGTATATATAGCGAGAAAGTTACAACTCTTTTAGTGAGACTCGAAATCCTTATGGTTTAAGATGATGTGCTCATACAACTCTTTTATGGGAGTCACGAATTTCCGGATCTTGGCCAAAAACCAATTCATGGGAAGCCAGTTTGCAGGCTTTTTGAGACGGATGAAATGCGTCCCAGAACAAGTAATCATCCCGATTTGTGCATAGGGACACTCCTTCCTTGCAGTCACTTAATCCTGTTTGAGTCTGATTTCACAACATGTTGATTTCACATCTTCGAAACCTGAAAAAGTCTCACTCTAATGTAAAACATGCTTTTTGTGATTAGAGATGCACAATCGGTCTTGGACTTGGTCCAAGCCCGGTAAGTTCCAGCTCCGTAGACCCTTTCCTAGGCATGGTTGCCTTGTTAGCCCTGGAAGTTACATATTGGTCCTAATATCTTTATCAGAAAGCGCGGTCTAGGATCGTTTGGTCCTCAAGTTCCTAAATTTTTTCTTTCCTATTTTGTTTACATTTTAATCTTTATACGAGTTCAGTTATTTTTACATGTAATGTGAGTCTGAATTTTGTATATTTTATCTTCGATAAAACTATTTTGAGGTATTTCCCAAAAGAAACTAAACAAATTTTAAATTGCCCCGCCCAAAGCGGTCCCATTTTCAAATTTCATTTGCGGTTTTAGGCCAAGGCTTTGTGCACTTCTACTGATAGATGAAAGCATTGCAGGTGAACATAAAATTTATGGTTACCAATTTGTTTGTTAATGACATCCATAGTCATATTGTATGTGTTCCCAAGTGAGTACTTGAATCCTTCGAGCGTTGAGCTCAAGTTTTGCCAAAGAGATTCAAACGAAGGGTAGAATGCTCTAGCCAAACTGTTACAGTTACCACCGGATAATGATCGCACAATTGGGCAACACCCGATGGGTGGAATACTCATTATCCCGAACTTTCTTGCCCCCATACTATATAAGTTATGCCAATTCAAATACAAAGACAAACACAATTAATATAACACGAGAAGATAGCTAAAGAGTTGAGTATAAAGTAAAGGTGGCAATATAGATAAAGATTATATGTTTTTTGCATAAAGAGTAATAATCTTGATATTATAATGAAGTCGTTTAGAGGTAAAGTGAAGTAGCGGGCATAGGTGTCTGTAAGGTTGGTGATGAACTGCTCGGGAGTCGGGAGTCATAGGTTTAGTGAATATGTAGGTCATGATGTTGTTGCTTCTAATGCTGATGATGTACATAGAATCTTGAAGTAGAAGATCGCCTATATTGACTTACCTAGTAATGTTGTTATGTTTCCTCCAACAGTCTTTAATTGTTGGATCTGTTCTTCCATAGATATCACTTTCCCCTGTATGTATTTAGATTTATATCATAACTTTGTTATCAAAGATTTTCTTTGTTGTTATGACTTAAAATCTAAAAAAATCCTCAAGTTAGACACTCGAGCTGTTGTGTTCCGTTTTTGTAGTAAAGAGACTTACAAAAAACCCTTGGCCAATTACTTTAGCAAGGCCAGCACCTCCAGAAGCAAAGTTTACTAGTGCAAGAAATGGCTAAGAACTGCGGTCATTGCCAACCAAAAGTTGGACTGCACATAATTATAAGTATGTCAAAATGAGTCATTTGGGCAGGCTCAAAATCTGCCACATTTACAGAGAACTTACCGATGGTGTCAGCAGTATTAAGGCCATTGCTGAACCTCCCCGTTTCTTTGGACTGTGGATAATCTATCCCATAGTAAGGATGATCGGACCTTGCACTACAGTTTTCGAGGTGATTGTTGGTGCCAACATCCAATGTCATATCGCCAAATATAAAAACAGGCCCAACGCCTGTTGTATTCACTATCTCCTTTATGGCTGTTGTCAGCACACAAAACATGGCTATGTATATCACGAGCAACATGGGTTTTCGAGCACTCGTTGCCATAATGGTCATATCTAGTTGGTAAGTTAGTGTCACAATAAAGCATCTACTTGTAGAAGATAGAACCGTTTGGATCTATGAAAGGACAACGGGAAAAGGTTATTGGCAATAAAAAACACAGTTTATGTCAATTACTATGATCATCCTAGTTTATGACCAAACTTACTATGAAGGAATCGATTTTACATTTTTCTTGTTATATTAAGGGAAAATGCACACAAAAATATCCGTCTAGGTCATTGTACAAAATTTACGTCTATCTATATCACTATACCATATTTGACCGTTTATTTAAACCATTTTTTTTCAAACAACCGGTTTCGGTGACGTCACCCCACTAATTCTCTCTCTCTCTTTCATTTTTAAAATATATATTCTGTGACCAACCTGCATATTCCCGATGAGGAAAGAGAATAAAACCAAACCTTTATAATGGTGGGATCAGGGTTTTGTAAACCCACCCAATCCTTTCCACTCATACACATTCCTCAATTCAACCAACCGATTCGCATCCTTTACGCATTCTTCCCCGCTTTTTGCATCGATTTCTTCTTCGTCTTCTTCCACTCTACTAATCCCATTCACAAGTTTAGCTTTGGCTTTTAACGACATAACGTATTTAACTTCTGGTGGGTCGTTATAAAGACGCAACCGGAGAACCGCTCGTTGGCCGGAAAGTTCGCCGGCGCCGCCGTCAAAAAAATTGTTAAACTGGTTATGGGTTTTTTGGTGAAAAGGGGTTAAAAGTGAGATCAGGGTTTTGTAATTCTCGTAATTGGGTATCCGGATTTTCACTTCGACTTCCATGGATCGGATTATTGGGTTACAAATTGAATTAATTATTGACATTTTTGGGTTATTTTTGGAGGCCGATTCTTTGGGATTTGGTGGTGATGGCGGAGGAGGAGGAGGAGTTGAAATGGTGGAGGAGAGAGGTGGCGCCGGTGGGGTTGAAGGTGGTGGTGGTGGTGGTTATGGCGGCGCGTTTGTGAGCGTCTTCGAGTTCTTGTATGTCTTCGATTTTAACTTCGATTTTGGTGGGTTTTCTTTGGAGCATGATTTGCAAACCTTTACCAAAATCGTTCCTTGTATCTGAATTCAAGCTGCCCTGCAGAGTTTAATGAGTGTATTGATTCTTCGTTTTTGTTTAGAATGGTGGTTTAGAGATGGGTTTGGTGTAAAAATGGAAACTTGGAGGTGTTTGAGGGAGATGATGAAGGTGGCCGGAGTTTAAAGAAATGACGGTGGTTCATGGTGGTTTTCCGGCGAGATGAAAGATGGAAAGTAGGAGCAGGGAGTGTGAGTCAAAGGGTTGTTTTTTTTTGTTTTTTTTATAATTGTTTTAAGGACACATTTTACTCAATTTGTTTAAACCGATGACGTGGCGGTTACCAAAAGGTTGCAGGTCACCAAAGTTATCTATTTAAACGGTTTTTTAAAGTTAAGGTTATAATTTAAAAGGTTACTTGTGGTATAGTGATGTAGATAGACGTAAATTTTGTACAATGACCTAGACGGATATTTTTGTGTAGTACAATGGTCATCCGGTGCATTTTCCAATCATGTAATGGATAATTTGAATCTTTTAAAAATAATATCGAGTTATAGTATCTTGAATCGTTATGTTAACATCTTAGTCTCTTAACAATCAACTTAGGGAAACTAGTTAAAAGGACAGTTAACGTGTTATCGACTTATTTGCACATTTTTTGATACCTGACATTGAAGATTTCAAGATTATGAAATAATGTATAACTTTTCGTTCAGTGTACCAAAGGGCCTTTGGTATGGCGGTATCGTGGTGTGGATGATTTAGTTACTTTATCGTGTACGCTAACATCAATTAAGAAAAGAAGCGGTCTGTAACAATAGTAAAAAAAAAAAATCTGTCATTTCTATCTTGTACATTCAGAATAAGAATCTACATCTACAACAAGTATACAACCAACTACCTTCTCCTGAACAAGCTAGTAAATGTAACACGAAAACTATACAATATAAATTCTCACGCCCGACTTCTATTCGTGTGTTACTAACCAACATATCATACTCGCCTCGTGTGCTGGATGCAATTCTGTCTACTCATTTTGAAGAAACTATTTATACTGTCTAATTCTCTATTATAATTCGAGTCATCTATGTTGTTGAACAACTAAAACCGAACCACTAATATCAAATTCACTAGAAGCCAAGAAATCGCCTACTACACCTAGCTCCGGGCACTCTTCCCAGTCACTTATTCCGGTTGTTAAAATCGAGTCTCCTCTTCCACCTTTCCCTACTATAAACATCGAATACGTTTCTGCCATGTCTCTCAATATCATTCCTGTTTGTGCTCCGTTGTCAACATACTTTTCGAGAAATCTCACTTTCCCCGACGTCACGTACCTAAAAAAGATACAATAAATGAGTATGACATCAAGACTACCCCGACCCAAATTAAATGTCCACCAGACCAAAAACAACGTAGTTTTAGAATGTAACGACTAGAGCATTTTGGAAATGTGTACATTTCATTATATCATACCTGTGATAAAAGTTAGCTAAGGCAGAACTGTCTGCTTCGTCAATCTCCGGTTCTTGATCTTGAATAGTCACTAGCACATCGTCCTCCGTTTGAGAAACATTAATTCCAGCATTAGGATCTTTTGCTGACGTGTGAAGAAACCTAATTATAGTAAGACTCGAATGATGATGTGTACTAAGACGTTTACTAAACCCCAACGCTTCACGATCATCAGCCCCACCAAAAAACAAAATTGCGATTTGCTGCAAAGATTCAGAACCCGCAGCTTGTGTACCTGTCGTAGTATGACTACGGTCTACAAGAATAGCCACCGAACTTTGAGCATTTCTCAACACTTTCTGATTAGTAGTCCTGATACCTTCTTTATCGTTCTCAAATTTCCCATCTATTCTTTGATGTTTATGGAAAGGTAGAACAATAAAAGATGCCCGAATATCATCAGCAAAATCACAAACATCATGATACATGGTTGTAAAAGGTGCTACGGTTTGACTTTGATGAATCATCATTTTTGTTTCTTCAATGAACATATCAACAGCTTCGTTTATTTCCACTACATCGTTACTGCCATCATCTTCGTCGTCACTAAATTCATCATCTTCTTGATCATAAAACGATGAACTTTTTTTTACTTTTTCAGGAAGCTCGATTAAATGCATTAAATATGGAGAAATAGGGACGTTATCGGATCCTTTTAGTGATACAATGAGTCTTGCCATAGAATTGACAGGGTGGCGACTATGCACACACGCGAGTAGTTTTAGTTCCTTTTCTGGACTGTGAAATTCCATTGGTATGTGTTTCATACCAATCGTAGCACTTTCTCGTCTTACCAAGAAACTGATTAATGCAGCGGAGATTAGTGAACTAATTACAACTGCTGAAACCATTAGATTGTAAAATATTGAACTGTTCAACACCTGCATTAACACAAAAATCGAACTATTTAGTGTTTCATAATGAAATCGGTTGTAATCAGATAAAACGTTTAACAAAGCCTGATTATTTACGAAACCACACTTACCTTATTTTGCATTGCTGTTGTCAATGTTAAAACATCAACATGCCCTTTCATGTTCATAAGAAAAGCAAGAAGAACACCCTCGTTTAACGGGGTCTTCAAATACCAACAAGCAGCTAGTGTCCCGAAAATCTTTCCACCAATGCTCAACACAATGACCATTAAAACAATAACAATTCTTTTTAACTCGTTTAAATAACTTGTATCTGCTTTAAACCCCGTATATCCAAAGTAAATCGGGAAGATGAAATTATGAACCGTATACGTGAGAATAGCTAGTAATGTTCTAGCTGATTTCCCGCCTCTCGGGAAAGTAGACCCCATTAGGAAACAAGCTATTATACTACTAAATCCCATAGTTTCTAGAGTCATTGCAGCAACTAAAATGACGGAACAAAGTAACATTACTTCTAACGCTTGAAGATTCTTTTCGTCTCTATTTCTTCGGTTAAGCCAGTGAACTAAATGTGTGGTGAAAATAATAATTCCCACAAGAAGTAAAAGTGAACAAAAGGCCATAAGTGCCCAACCATTAACCGTTCGTTTATGTTTTTCACCGGATATTAGAACCAAAATAAAAACCGCATACATGTCACCAATCAAAGAAGACGATAAAGCAAGTCTTCCAATATCAGAAGTCGCAAACTTCAAATCAGCAGCCAAACGGAATACAATTGGGGAAGCGGTGTTTGCTAAAATCACTGTGATGACTAAAGCCAAAGTGAAACGTGATCCACGAGATCCTGTTTCTTCGTATACAAAGTAAGAAATGGCGGATGCAAATATTGTGCACATTACACAACCACCACAAGCGATAATGCTTGCTGGACGTATGTTTCTCATTAGATAAGGAATGTCCATTTCAAGACCTATGAGAAACATGATACTTATTCTACAGTATAATGCCATACTCTCGTAGAAATCAACTGCGAAATTTTGAAAGAAGAAGACGTGTATTGATGTTGATCTTGATAAACCTGATGGACCTAGTACGAACCCCGCCTGTGGTAAGAAATAAGAATCAAACAAAGAATGAAAATGATGTAACTATCAAGAACTAAAGGTAGGACATTCCAGGGTCGAAAAAATCTAAAATAAACTCCCAAATATCAAAACAAATCTTCATTTTCGTTATTGTTAATTTCGTCCAAAACCATCTCCTTGAAAGAAAAAAAACAGCTATATATTCAGTTTTTGCTAGATCATGAGTTTTGAAAATGACAAAAATGTCGTATTTTTGTCATTTCACAACTCTGGACGCGCAAAACAATTTTCAATATCCCCGACCAAAAGTAAGAAAATCATACTTTGGTAGCATGCTATATTACCTATATTGTTTTTGATATTTAAATGATATTACAGATCGCGGTGTGGTTATGCATACATTATAAAAAAACATAATCAAAACACGTATAGAATAAAATTTGAATAACACGAGATGGAAGATGAGACATACTTACGAGGATCTGAGCAAGGGGAGCAGGTTGGCCCAATGGTTTGAGGAAAATCTGAAAAACATGCGAAAGAACCAATATGGCCGAAACTTGTGTGGTCATGGTCAAGGCCGGGTTCATCATGTCGTTATCCGTACATGATAACTCCGCGGTGTCGTCCATGTTTGACATGTCTCAATGATTTCTTTCCCCCCAGAAACAATGTAGAAGAAGAAACCAAAATGTGGGAGAAATTGTTTTCGAAGTTTTATTTTTTTGTTAATGATGAAATTTGGATGATTAGTGAAGAGGGGAGGAAAACTATCCTACAAATTTGCCATTTTCCCGGGGAAATGGTGTCTATTTATTTACACGGATCTAGATAAATTTTAAACATAAGTTTCAAGACAAATATTTTTAATCTTTAATTTTTAATATATAATAAAAGAAGGGTCTTAAATAAAACATAATAAAGCAAAGTTCGTTAGATGAGTTAGATATTTTGAGATTTATGATGTTATCAAATATTTTTTTCATTTACACCCTCATACAATACATAATTGCATTTTTTCTTCAATTTCATCACCACTACAATAAAAAAAAATATTTGAATCTTATTAGACTATAATTTACCTTATTATTATTACTATTATAAAATCTCGTAATACAAAATATTAAAATATGTGTATAAACGTAAATGTATATATGTTATTATAGCTATAAACATGTCTATAAATATAAATATATATTTGTTATTATACGTGCAATATTGTATACTCATAATAACTTAAAAGAACAAGTTCATAAACATAAAGTTTACGATTCAATTTTTTTGTCTATATTTACCTGCGCTATCGCGGAACAATAATTTAGTTTGAATAGTAAAAGAATTTTGAAAATTTAAGAAAACAAATAAAAAAATGCTAATTTCATGTACGTTTTTATTTTTATCATATGTGATCGTCACACAAGTTAAAGAATTCTTTTATATGTAAAAATAAATTTCATCTACATTTTATTTTGTCATATGTCATCGTTGTTGGAGTATGGTCTCCAATAGTCGCCTACTTGGATGAAGCTCTTGAGAAGATGAAGCTCCAGATCAGTTAACTTCCGGAGCTGAAGTCCTTGCCGGAGCTGAAGCACCATATCAGTTACCTTTCGGAGCTGAAGTCTCTTCCGGAGCCGAAGCCCCTGATCAGTTCCCTCCCGGAGCTGAAGTCCCTTCTGGAGCTGAAGAGCCACGAGAATAGTCAGGGTCAAACCAACCAACTTCGCTGACCCCATGAAGTAATCTAACAGGTAACATGTGAGCTCTACAAATAGAGCTCACCCCTCATTGAGCTCTACAAATAGAGCTCTACAAAAGAGCTCTACAAAAGGGTGTCTCCTCTCTCCCTACTTTCTCTCTCTAGATTCCTTCTCTCTACACTCTTTCCCTCACTAGAGAAACCATTGATTCTCGGACATCGTGGCGTACAACACCTTTTCCACGGAAAAGGTGTTACCTCAGAGGAATCGCCACCCGACAGGGTTAAAACCCTCGGGTCCTTGGATTATGGAACCCGCTACCATTTATGGTGTCGGGTGTAACACCCCGCCATTTCATGCCCACGATATTGTCCGCTCTGCCAGCAAGGCTCACGGATTTGTTTTTGGTCGAGCTTCCCAGGGGGTCACCCATCCTGGAATTGCTCTGGCCCAAGCACGCTTAACAACATAGTTTCTAAGCTCTACAGGTTGAGATTATTTAGTCATATACCCAACATCACTCTTGTGCACGGGGATGTGGGATTTGCCTAAGGTGTCACATCGGGTCTCTCTTTCGAGTGATTCTTTGATGATTGGAGCGGAATTCATGCTCGGGATGCTTGGTCGTCTACACCAACCCGACGGAAATTTACTTCAACATTTGGTGCCACTATCTGTGGGACCCGAATAAAAGGTCACATATTTTTATCTTTTAGAAAGGCTTCACCGCATTCTCGATTTGTAAGTTCTTCTCCTTGTAATCTCCGTGATTATTATCCATAATAAAAAATGGATAATAAGTAGATCCGATCTTTAAATGTGTGTAGCAAGTAAGCACATAAAAATACCCGGGCACAGGGGCAAAAAAAAACACATCATATAATTTCGTCTTTTTGATGAAGACATATATATCGTGAGAATATATATCTATGGAACGTATTCCGAATCTATTTAAAATGGAATGACTAAAAGTCAAAAACTCCAAAACTCGTATAGTTGCAAAACTGGAGACTTGCATTAGCAAGATTAATTCAACATGTTAGTCTTAATCTCAAAATCTTGACTTATTTGCATAAGATATCTTTTAAATTTACATATATCGAAACCCAAGTACTTTTATGAGTTCAATGCTAGCATTGAATTACGGGGACTGTAAGGGTATCATATCTATCTTGGCGGACATCCCAAGGGGGTCCAGTTTGTTTACGTTGATATTTTTTTTTCATCAACGTGTGGTGAAAAACATCGACATCTAATTCTTATCTCTACTAAGAATATTTAAAATGTCCTTGCTTATATGTGTTATAAAACATGAAACACATGGAGATACGTCTTCCACAAGGACAAAGGTTGAACTGCCTCCGTAAAAGTTCTTCTCCTTAAAAGTTATGCAGTTCTGATCCTTTAAACCTCTGTAACATGGAGTCAATTAGTGTGCCCTCTCTAATAAACCCCATGTTAGTCTGAGAATATCATAACATAGACAGGCTGAGCAGCCCACACTAATTGACTCCATGTTAGTCTAAGAATATCCTAACATAGACGAGCTAAGAAACCCACACCAATTAGCTTTGAGGTAGTCCAAGAGACCCTCTAACACTTAAACGAAATCATCACATCTCCTATGTGGATGGAACACTTTCATCCCTATCAGGGATGAATCATTTTTATCTCCAATACTGATGGATCACTTTCATCTTTTTCAGTGATGAAACATTCTCATCCTCTATATAGATGGAGCACTTTCATCTCTTTTATGGACGAAGCACTCTTATCACCAATATGGATGCAACAATTATCTCTTTTATGGATGAATCACGTTTATCTCCGATACAGATGGAGCACTTTCATTTCTTCAATGGGTTAAGCACTTTTTCGATGATAAAAATCGGAAGAATTTAAATCTAGTTTAGTCTCACTCCGTTCCACATCACTACACTGGGGGGAGGCTTGTTGGAGTATGGTCTCCAATAGTTGCCTAAACGGGATGGAGCTCTATTATATATGCTCCCTTCCGAAGCTCCTAAACGGGATGGAGATCTATCACATCGGCTCCCTTCTGAATCCCCTAAACGGGATGGAGCTCTATCACATCGGTTCCTTTCCGGAAATCCTTCCAGGATGGAGCTTTTCCAATGTTCCCTTTTGTGAATAAATCACCCTCATCCCTAATAAAGATGGAGCACATTAACCTTTTATCTGGTTGACAGCCATGGCTCCATCCCATTGTTGAAACACTTATGTGGCTAACGCCACGGCTCCATCCCAATGTTGAAGCAATTAAGTGGTTGACGCACCACCACATGTAGCTAAAGCACTCTTTCAATGATAGAGGTTAACGAGAACTTAAATCTAGTTTAGTCTTAATACGTTCTACATCGCTAGACTAAGGGAGGCTTGTTGGAGTATGGTCTCCAATAGTCGCCTACTTGGATGAAGCTTCAGATCAGTTTACTTCCGAACCTGAAGTCCCCGCCGGATCTGAAGCACCATATCAGTTCCCTTGCTGAAGCCCCATATCAGTTCCCTTCTGGAGCTGAAGTCTCTTCCGGAGCTGAAGCCCCAGATCAGTTCCCTCCCGAGCTGAAGTCCATTTCGGAGCTGAAGCACCATATCAGTTCCCTTCCGAAGCTGAAAAGCGACGAGAATAGTCAGGGTCAAGCCAACCAACTTTGCCGACCCCACCAAATAGTGAAATAGTCTAACAGGTAACATGTGAGCTCTATAAATAAAGCTCACCCCTCATTGCAAAAGGGGGTCTCATCTCTCCCTACTTTCTCTCTCTAGAGGCTCTCTCTAGATTCTTTCTCTCTACACTCTTTCTCTCACTGAAACCATTGATTCTCGGACATCATGGCTTACAACACCTTTTCCACGAAAAAGGTGTTACCTCCGGGGAATCGCCACCCGACAGGGTTAAAACCCTCGGGTCCTTGGATTATGGAACTCGATACCATTTATGGTGTCGGGTCTCTCTTTGATTGATTATTTGATGATTGGAGCGGATTTCATGCTCGGGATGACAAGGAACGACACCTCTTGGTCGTCTACACCAACCCGACGGGAATTTACTTCAACAATCGTCATACAAGAAATAATTTATTATATGTAAAAGTAGATAGGACGATTTCATTAAACATTGTCTTTTAAAGAAAGATAAATAAATTTTTATAGCTATTTTTATTCAAGATTATGATAAGATTTTAAATTTATTATATATAGTCATGATTTGCAAGTTATCATGTTTAGTGAGGCTATTTAGATAAACGTCGTTTTGGCTAGGATACATTGTTATGATGTAGAAACTAAAGTCATCTGAATAAGTACTTCTAGCCAGTAGCTACTAGATATGATTGAGATGACAACTTATAGCATCACATAAGCCAACACAAAAATAAATGAGGTGGGGTGTCAAAAGAGCGATATCAATCCAAATAACTATTCATGTCGTGTTTAGATCGGCTTTTTTGTCAAACCGATCCATCAACTTGTTAAACTCTCTTTAGTTTTTATTTTGTGACCCGACAACCTATTTAACTCGTCAATTATAAATATTTGGCATGCCAAGTCAATATTTAACATGATAATCCAAACTTTTCAGCCAATAACTCATATGAAACGTCAGTGGTCCGTGACTAAGTTAATTTGACTCGACGAGTATGGGTGAACAAAAGTACTATGATATCGATACCGAACTAATTATATTCTCTACAATTTCGATACTAGATTTTTTATAAAGAAATAAATAGTTACTAACTGGTACGGTACCAATTCGGTATGAAAGGAATATAAACATGAACAAAAGTACCATGATACATGTTCTAGATGGTATGATATTAAATATTAAATTTTTTCAAAAACATACCAATACCAAACAATACGATATTAATTTAGTATGAGACTAGTACCACGTCTGCGACGAGGTTATGGGTATATAAGCCTATTTTTAGTGTTTGTTTGAGCTTATTTAAGAGACTTATTAGCTTATTAGCTTATATAAGGTATATAAGCCCATTTTTAGTGTTTGTTTAAGCTTATTAGCTTATACTTATTAGCTTATGTAATGGTGTTTCCATATGCTCAAATATTGTATTTTTTTTCATGATAAGCTAATAAGCTAAGTCAAACGCATAAAATTAAACGGTAAAGTTTAAAAACACCCTAAATGAACCCAAACATCATTCCACACTAATCAATAACACATCCCCTTCCCAAGCTGTGTCAACCGAGCCATTAATTCATTCTCCGAGCTCAAATCAACACTTGCTGAGCTCATCTTCCAAATATGCAACAACAATCATAATTTACAGGTTTCAGATCAATCACTCAATCAATCGATGATGAGCTGTTGCAGTCCGTCTCGTGACACATCGGATCGTTTTTACGACCGATGTTTCACCTGGTTTCCGTGTCTCTCCGATCCAGGTAACCCGTAAAACCTTCGAATACATTCATACATCTTTAATTCATCTCTATATTTACATTTATATACATAACTATTGCATTTTCACTGAAATTAGGTTTTTGTATATGTGTGATTAATTGTGTAGCTAGAAGATCTACTTTGTGTTTGCAACTTACTCTTGTGATGCTGCATCTTGTTTTCGTCGGTTTTATTTGCGTTTTCGACGATGAGTTTATTAACAAAATGAAGACACATCCTTGGTGAGAAGCTGGAACTCGCGTACTTGTTTGGTTATACATTGTTAGCAAACTAGATTATTTGGGAGTTTTTTTAACGGTATTCGATTAAGTCGGTTTTTGTTCATGCAGGTATACATTGGTGTATTTATTGTTATTTGTGGCTACACTAGTTCAGTATTTTTTTACATCCGGTTCATCTCCAGGGTAAGTAGTAACGAGTGTATTTATGAAAAAATTATCAGTCTGTAATTCTGTATAATAATCGTGTATTGTTTAGGTATGTGATTGATGCAATGAGAGATTTGGCTAAGACAGATGCCTCGTTAAGGACGCCTGAGGTTCCAAAGTAAGCAGTCTTTTCAGGTTTTATATTTCGTCTTTTGAAGAATATTTTAGGTGAAAATGTAGTGCTCTTTGCTAATTTCTTTTATTATGTTTGATCAAGCAAAGACAACCTGCGGAAAGTAAAAATGGGAGTGTGGTTGTGACATTGGTTGATAACCAGGTGGGAGAACCTATTTTAGTGAATAATAAAATGAACTGGACAGAGTTGGCGATGGACATGTATCCTCGTGGAACATCTGTCAGGTACACTCGGTTTTTTTGATAACAATTAAATGAGGTGGAAGTCTTTTTATGGAAATTCTTTTGATTATACATTTATACCTTTTCGAAAGAGAGGTTATGTTAAAAAAGTTCCATGTGTGACGGTTTCTATTTGTTTTTCAGGATGTGCACTTGCTCATACTGTAACATTGTCCAGGTATTGCTCTTGTTTGCATATTCTTTTTACGTAATTCGTTTTTGTTATTATATCTTAATTGCATTATGACAAAGGTTTTTATATCTCATTGAATATGATCGATTTTGCAATATTTAATGCTTTTCATTAGTAAGTTTCCTCCAACTTTTAGGGCTTTTTTGGATACTGGTGGGAGATCGATATAAACATACTTTCAGTAACTTTTGGAAAGTTTTGAAGCTACATAGAATCATATCCTCTTGATTCCGAGTATTAGGTTATAGTTTGACTGCTACAGTTACATATCTTTGTGTTTTGCTTCTATTATTTTCATATTGGCTAGCTGGACTTATAAATAGTATGCATACACAGGTGACACCTAGATGTAGAAAACAAAATTTAAATAGTAATCGAACTAAGTGAATGCATCTAGAGAGGTTGTGCTAAAGAGCTTATTTGAACAAATCATGGTCTGAATCTATTGTTATTGCAGCCTCCAAGAGCAAAACATTGTCATGATTGCGACAAATGCGTTCTTCAATTTGATCACCATTGCGTTTGGCTGGGAACCTGCATTGGACAGGGCAACCATTGCCGATTTTGGTCTGTATATCTCTTTTTATTGTAAATTTATACTTTCTTGTTTCATTATCTTCTTGCTAGCTAGATTGGTTACCTTAAACTTTAATTACCTATGTACTTTTTTTTTTATCTGAATTCGAAAGCCAGTTAGAGTGTCAAATTGTTACTCACTAGATATGTTATTTATTTCTTTAATTATTTAGTTTTTAAAAGCATATTACCCGCTAACCTGTTTGAACTCTTCATTCTTTAGTTAGAGGTTATAAGAGTTTCTTCTGGTTTTACGATTTTTCTAACATCAAATGACATACTTTTTCCGTCCCAAAATAAATGTCCACTAGATAAAATACACACAGTTTTAGAGAAGTGCAATGATTACAGTTTCCTTCTAGAAAATTTCAAACTTACCCCTTACCATTTATTTGATGTTTTGGTTTTAAGATTATATTTTAGTTAGGGACTGAAATCAGAATTTAAACAATTATGCATAGTTGATTTTTTTAAGTGTACAGTTACTTTCGGATAAATTAAGTAGTAAGGAGGATCCAAACTCGATTCTCGTTCTGCTAATCAAACAAACAAGGAAAGGAAAGACCTTTTACTCCTACCAAGCACAATCTTAAAACTTTAGGGACCTACGTATGTTGTACATTTATAAAGCGTCTGGTTAATTTCGAATTATAGCTGAAAAATTTGTGATTGGAAAAGCCAATAACTCTCCATGTTCAATTTTCAGTTTTCCTAAAAACTCACCCAACTATGTTGCAACATTATGTACTTTTTATAAGTTACTTTGGCATCTTTACCGCCTGTATAAAATATTATGTTAATTGCAACTTATATAAACAACAAAATTTGATATGGCTTTGTATTTCTGTTTACTTATACGGGATTTATATAACAATATGTTTTCTTTGGGTAAATGATTGGCAGGTGGTACATACTTGGAGAAACAGCTTTATGCATCTGGACTGGCATTTGGTATATTGACTACCTAGGAAATCATATTACAGAAGCATGGTATGTTGTTTCCGTGGCATCTTTTTTATGTGAGAAAAGTAAAGGTGGTAAAATGGTGGGTCGGGTTGACTGAAAACATTTTTGTTTCTTCTAAATTTATTTAGAAGGTTTTATGCAATAAAATTCCGTTAAACTTTTGACATGTTTAAACCTTTTCTTATAAGCCTTTTTTATTGTATCCTACCAGTTTCTCCATTTATAAACCCAATCGACCTGTTTATAAGTAAATAGGTCGAAATCGCGGCCTCAAGAAAAAAGTAATAAAGAATGTGACAGAGAAAGAAGAAGCAAAGCTTTTATGCTGCTAGCGATTCATCATTTAAATTTGGAGTTGATTCATTACTCATTAGGCAATTTTCATATTTTTCAGGTTGATTGATGTGATCATAATCATCATGCTATCGGTATTGTCTATTTCACTGATATTTCTCGTCCTCCTACTCCTATTCCATAGGTGAGTACTTACTCTTGAACAATAATGAAACACACATACGTTCCATTTATGCGATGACATCTGAAGGCAAACATTTTGATTATGCTATGAAACTTAGTGTCTCTAAATCATAATTAACTGTTTTTGCTTACCACCGTTATCCTCTTGACTTTCCTCAACTAAAAATCATTTTTCTTGTGATGCTGAAACTGCTGAAGTTAAAATTCCACGTTCTTATCCTTATTAAAACTTGTGCATTTTCATTATTATCATCCACGTAAATATCTCTCTTCCTTTTTTATTTTGTAGTTATCTAATCATGACAAATCAAACCACTTATGAGCTGGTGAGACGACGGCGTATTCCATATATGAGGTCAGTTCATTCCTCATGTTTTCATGTTACCTTATTATCAGTATGTAACAAATATTAGATCAAATGCATGAGACTCCTTGGTAAATGCGTAGAATTTAGGTAAAACTCGATTTAAGATTGTTAACACTTTAGTAACAAAGACGTTATAAGGGAAAATATCGGTACGGGTTGTACCCAAAAGAGTCTAGCAAAATGTTCATGTATATGATGTGATTTTTTTTTTTAAACGTAATAATAGGTCTCTTATACTTAAAACATGAGAATAAATGTTTAAGAGAATAAACATGCTAATGTGCTTTAGCTCCTTTTTTTTAATTAGCTCTTAAAAGAACGTTGCAAATCAATGGTTGTGATATATTATTGTGGAATACATACCTCACCGGATTAAGTTATTGATTATCATACTTGAATATATGTATTTCATCCCTTTAGTTCTCCCACTGAATGAATGTGCAGGGCAATTCCTGAAAGAGTATATCCATTCAATAAAGGCGTGTGCAGAAACTTGTACGAGTTTTGCTGTGCGAGAACAAGCATATACAGAATGGAACCATTACCAAGTACACAGGAACTAGATCGAATGTCGATACCCTATACATGTTTGGATGTTTTATCTTGTAAATGTTGCTGAGTATGCATTTTGGGACACTAGTTTGTTGTGTTATATTAGTATTGACAGTTAGACACATATTGCGAGCTCATTTTCATTATGTCTGATTTTATTTATTTGTTCGTATAGACATGTCACACGTCTAACAATGTTTTGACTATTTTTTGAGCCTTTCCTGTTGGAGAAAAGCAACCAAGATTTTTGTAATTAAAGAAACACTTGATGACCTTTACAGATGTAGTCGATATTCCTTATTGTGAACGGTGCTAACAGTTGTCTACGCAATCAGCCTGGGTTTTTTTTCTTCTTCATATTTTAGTGATCGAAATGAAGACAGATGTATAATGTCTTCGAATATATATAATCCTGCTACTCATTTGGTGGTCCACTGAGCTAAGGGATTATGAGTTCCTCTGTTTTGCAAGCACACCCATCTACCTTGTTTCCGGAATTCAAACGATGCAAGACGAAAAGAGATGTAATTCAAATACATGCAAAACTCATTAAAACCGGACGCATTCGAGATCCACTTGCTTCCGCCGAGCTTCTTCGTTTCTACGCACTTTCCGACCAACCTCACCGAGACCTTCGATATGCCCGCCATGTGTTCGACCAAATGAACAAACCAAACTACTTCTCGTGGAACACAATAATCAGAGCCTTTTGTGATAGCCATGATCCATTAGAATCGTTTCTTCTGTTTAGCCAAATGGTCGAGTATTTAGAGCCGAATAAGTTTACATTTCCTTCTGTACTTAAAGCGTGTGCAAAATTGGGTCGACTTGAAGAAGGCAAGCAAACTCATTGTGTTTTGTTGAAAAATGGATTGGAAAATGATGGGTTTGTGTTAAGTAATTTGGTGCGAATGTATGTCATGTGTGGTGCCATGAATGATGCTAATGTGCTTTTTGATTCGTATACGATAAATTCGGAAATGGGCGAGGTTGTTTTATGGAATGTGATGGTGGATGGGTATGTAAGACTTGGAGACCTCGGAAACGCACGTAAACTGTTTGATAAAATGCCTCAACGAAGTGTGGTGTCTTGGAATTCCATGATTTCTGGGTATGCACAAAATGGATTTTTTATGGAAGCGTTAGAGTTATTTAGGGAACTGCAGATGGAAGGTAATGATGGCAAGACAATACCGAATTATGTTACTTTGATTAGTGTACTACCTGCGGTTTCAGGACTTGGTGCACTCGAGATGGGGAAATGGTTGCATTTTTACTCGGTAAAGAACGGTATTAAGATTGATCCTGTGCTTGGTTCTGCGTTTATCGACATGTATTCCAAGTGTGGAAGCATTGAAGAGGCACTTCAGCTTTTCAACTCTCTCGAACAAAAGAATGTAATCACTTGGAATTCAATAATCAGTGGGCTCGCGATACATGGCCGAGCTAACGACGCTCTTGATCATTTCACAAAGATGCAACAAAGTGGAATTTCCCCAAATGATGTAACCTACATCAGCGTTTTGACAGCATGTAGCCATGCTGGTTTAGTGGACAAAGGGATGTCAATTTTCGACCAAATGGTTCGATCAAATGGAATAGTACCAAGGATCGAACATTACGGATGTATGGTTGATCTTCTTGGGCGGGCAGGCCGGCTACAGGAAGCTGAAGAGCTCATACTCAAAATGCCCGGTGAACCCGATGACGTGGTACTAAAGGCCTTACTTGGTGCGTGTAAAAAGCATAGGAACATTGAGATAGGTGAGCGTATGGGAAAACGTCTTCTGGAAATAGATCCAGATGATGGTGCCCCATATGTAGCTTTGTCTAACATGTACGCCTCTTCAGCGAACTGGGACATGGTTATGGAGACAAGGTTGAAGATGAAGGAAAATGACGTTAAGAAAGATCCCGGATGTAGTTGGATAGAGGTTAACGGTACGATTCACGAGTTTGTAGTTGCAGATGAATCACATACCAAAACAAAAGACATTTATATGATGTTAGAAGAAATAATGGAGAAGTTGAGCCTGGCGGGTCATAAGCCGGACACGACTCAAGTTTTCCTTCGGATGGATGATACAGAGAAAGAATCGGTTTTACGTCATCATAGTGAGAAGATCGCGGTTGCTTTCGGGTTGATTAGCACCAGTCGTGAAAGGACAATTAAGGTTGTTAAGAATCTTCGAATATGTGACGATTGTCACTCATCAATTAAACTTATATCGAGAATTTTTGGAAGGAGGATTGTTGTGAGAGATCGAAAACGTTTTCATCATTTTGAAAACGGATCATGTTCTTGTATGGATTACTGGTAATCAATGTATAAGTTTTCAAGCCATATTAGATACAGATATTCTCGTATTTTCAATTTGCTAGATGATTACATTCCAACGGGTTCAAATTTATTGTTGATCATTACTTCACTTGTCATCTATAATGAAGGTGTACATAAAACTGAACACGGAACTCTTAACATTATAAAAAACAATGTTATAATACACATTTATGAGAACTTTAACTGATTCGATGGTGGAAGAATGATAAAACCCTCGATCAGTTCTACAGAAGGTGAAGAAAAATGATGTCTAAATGCCGCCACATATTGCTTATTTGCCACGACTCTTCCAATTCTTGATGGGAAAGATGGTGATTTTCCGCCTCGAAGTATTTATAGGCGCTGGTGGGTGTAGCAAGGGCATGGCAACTCGATCATCATCGTCGTCATCATCTCCATGATCCATTCCTTCTGTTAACGGCTTCAGCTCAAATGCACCCCTTGTCAAACCTCTAGCAACCTAATACGATATAGTGAAAGAATCAGTTAGCATCACTTACCATTCAACATGAAAACAGTAGCATAGAACAAAAGTTAACCGAGATACAGAAATAGGTAGGAACAAAAATGACAATCGTATAGTAGGAGCATGCAAAATAGACGTTCAATTCTAAAGGTGACAAAATGGGTGGGTCAGGTGACGGGTCAAAACAAGTAATGCTTTTGAACAGGTCAGGATGGGTAAATCATAAACACTTTTCAATAACGATCAACATTAATTTGGGATATTACTTAATAGTGTACCTTGAGCAAAATCCATACTTTATGGGAACTGCTTAGGATTGCTAATCTCGTCTTCTTACCAGATGTCAAGTAACTACACATGTATCTATCTACCCTCAGAATGAATTTTGGCCAAGATTTCGGCCTTCCGGGATCTGCTCTCTCCATTGATGCCTGAAACAAGCATACGAATTTAGGCGAACTGTATTAGTATAACAGAAGCAAATCTATAGAGAGTAATATTTTATGCTCTTGGGAAGAATACTTACAAGCAATCGACAAATTTCGTGCTCGATTTTGGAAAATGAGGTCTCCAACGCTTCAACTCTCCCAGTAGCATGACAACAAGAACATGGCTCACTTATCATAAATGTCACACTAGGTCGCACCTATCGACACTCAAAATACGTTTTTTTAAGATGGTATAATAACTGATAAAAGCTAACTTTAGGAAGTCACAGCGCATCGTCTTATTTTAAAAATAATTCATACCCTCTTTCTGGTGATCTCCATCAGCCCGTGTCTAGAAAGTTCCGAGACTTTCACCATTGACCGATCTTTGACAACTGCTTTTTTAACTTCTTCATAGACCAATCGTTTATTTGCTGAGGGAATTATCATGAGAAAAAGACTTGAAAATGTAATGTCCGTTTAAAATAGAAAGAAATTTCTACTGAACAATTCCACACACATAAAGAGATACTTACAATCATCCACCATATCAATGAAATCCACCACAATAATGCCGCCAATATCTCTCAGTCGTATTTCCCTAGCAATCTGAAAGCAATTTTCTATCAGTTACATTTAAGATGAAGCTAAAATGCGTGAGGAGATTTAATTCAACGTACTTGTTTGGCGGCTGCTAGATTAACATCTAAGATAGCTTTCTCCTGTGAAGTTCCGTGACCAAGCATACACTGTCCTCCATTTACATCAACAGAAACTAAAGCCTCCGTTTGTTCTATTACTAGATAACCTCCATTTGCTAGTGGCACTCTACAAAATAAACGTGTAAGTATTCATAACGGTTTTCGTATGAAAAAAGTGAACAGTGAGAATTTCTCACCGTTTACTAAGCATGTTGTTCAATTCTTCCTCAATGTTGTATTCGTCAAATAACGGGTTTTTTTTGCTGTATAACTCAACTCGGTCACATAAATCAGGAGCTATTTCCTGAAGATAGCTCGTAACCTGAACATAATTTAACCATTTTCTAAAACAAATAAATAAGAAATCAGAACACGTAGCTTTTATTTACAAAAACCTTACCTCATGATACGTCACTGGAGAATCAACTACCATTCTCTTCACCTGAATATGAACCAACAACACATATTTATAATACGGATTTATGCAATTTAAAATTCCAGCTATAACTAAATTAGTTTTAATTTCACCTTATCGTTAAAAAGATCTTGAACCACAGTGTATGTCTGCCCCATGGCACCGTGTAACAAAACAGGCATGGCACCCTCTACACCTGCATCTGCTGCGAGAGCTGCCGATTTTGCTTGTTCGGTAATACCTTTCCATGTTGAAAGCAAACTGTCCAAATCTTTCTGTAATTCTTCTAGTGTGTGACCAGCAGCAACAGTTCTTACGGTTAGCCCAAACCCTTCTGGCTGCAACGTCTTGGCAATGACTCGCAACCGAGTCCTCTCCAGTCCAGATATTTTCTTGGATATATGAACACTATTGAAACGAGTCATCAGAACCTGTATAGCACCTAAATTAGAATTTATGAAAAGTAAACAAAGTTTGGTCTGATTTCTATTCCAGGTTACCTAAGATAACCTGTTTTCAGGCACCACTTCATCATCACGTCAGAAAAAAGAAAAGTCAACATGGTCAAAGTTACGGCGCCATGTCATCATTTTGACCGGTAATACATCAGATACCTTAGATCAATTTATTTTTTTAAAACTTTGATGGTATTTTCTATCCAAAAAAAAGTTGGCGCCGTTTTATTCAATTAGCCCTTAAAAGACACGATGACATAGAACAAGTTAAAATTAGGCATACCCAAAATCTGCTCCTTAACTTAGGGTACGCGGTAAGTGTAGGTCCTTTGGTACCCAATCCCTCTTTGACAACTTGTACAATGATTTTAGTTCCTTTCTGAACTGGCCCCCACTTACTTCCATCTGAATTATGTGCACCTTCTGTTAGCCGATGTAAACGTATCTTGCCATTAGTTTCCTTAGAAGGACCAGCTACTTTGGACTCATCATTTACGTCATCATCTCCATCATCATCAAGCATAGTTTGAACTGAATTTTTAATAACATCATGCTCCTCCATTCTGTCAACGATTTCTGATTGCGGTTTTCTTTGGCGGCGAAATGGAGGAAATATGAAGGGCTCCCAGTTATGGTTTGTATCTAAAAGAGAAGGTCTAGAACAGCCAATATTTACAAATGCGCCACCCATGCGAGGAACAAACTTTGTGACTATTCCTAAATATACACTATCGGATTGCACATTGTCTTTAACAGGTTCGAGTAATATTTCAACCAATTTTTCATCTTCTAGCACAGCAATCCTTTGCATTGTACATAAAGAAGAGTTTATCAATATAACTTTGTTAACGGATTCCTGCAAAGCAACCCTCCTCTCATCATCTACAGATAGTTCTTCTAGAACTTCTTCTATCTCATCTTCATTTTCTGTATCATTTCCAACAGATTCCCAAACCCCTTCACCAAAAGTCGACAATTCTGCAATTTGTGGCTGCTGAATTTGACTTTCTGCCTCATTTTCTACAAATCTTTTATTATTGGACAGCTTATCATTTTGTGCACGAGATGACTGGAATAGCCAAGGCTCCTCGACAGGATAAAACCTTTCTGTTTTTTCTAGGTCGTGTGTGGGGTTAATCAAAGAGTTGACTTTAAGGTCAACTGAGATATCGTCTTTCTCTGCTAGATCATTTGAAGCATCTTCTGGTGTAACGGATTGAAATTGAGCAGAAGATTCCAGTAGCCATGGTTCCTCTACAGGTTGGTAACTTCTGCTGTATAGTCCATAAGAATCGACACTATTTTTAATTGCACATGGATTCTCTTCAGGGTCAAAGTTATTCTCAAAGTCCAAATCCCAAATCAACTGCTTTGGAACCAAAAGATTGTTTGTAGTATCGTCCAAAATTTTGCCTTCATCTGTGAAATCACTGGATAAATTTGAGTTTTCAGAAACATATTAAGTAACAAAATGAATGGTACAGGAACGGTGTCATGTGGAACGATACCTCTAGAGCTAATACGTGAAAGGCTTCTGCTACTTGATCTAATCAATAATTTAATCTTGCTACTTTTTCGAGTTACGTTCCGTAGGAAACAAAATTCAGGTCTTAATCCCCACGACATGTCGCATAAAGATTGCATAGAAATTTCCTGACCATTTATCTGCTCAAGTAAAAAAAGCGAACACTTTAATTTCAGCATCTATGAAGTTATAATCTTAAATTTAAACAGTTCTCCAATAATTACACTACTCAATCTCGTTTGTGTATATGATGGAAGTGAAATGAAATGAGAAACTACAAAATATCAGTAGAAAATAATATGGATGGTGATTATATTATGAAAATGACTGATTGTAATTACCTTGGCTTCTGCATATAATAGCATGGAATGTTTTATAGAAGAATTGAACATGACCACCGCCAAGTGTTGACCATCAGACGGACAGATTTCTGTCTCTATTCAACTTCAGTAATTGGTTGTGGAAATATATGGTTTCCTTGAAATATCAAAATTTGCAGAGTGCATATGGCATCATACGGTGCACAACTAACGTCCTACAGATGCAAGCATGATAAAAAAAAAACATCAATACCGGAAAAGAAAAGGGAAATTGGACATTGCAGAATACTGATAAAAAGCAGCACTTTGACTGCTCAGAGTAAACACAGTTAAGTGGAATAGACAAAGATACTTTCACTCCAGAATCACCCATGTTAATAAATTGAATAAACAAGATTTTAAAATTAAGCTAGGCATTATCACAAACAGTTGGTGTGCAAACAAGTTTGTCAATATAAAAATAGAGATATATATATATAGAGATAGATATAGATATAGGGAAAGAGACTGCGTACGAGGGGGGATTTTGACAAGAATGAAACTACAGCTTAGTTTAGCTTAGCTTGGGTTTAAGCTCTCATCTGCAAAAGATAAGGAAAGAACACCAAAACAGGGACACGGGGTTAATTTTGTCTTTCAAATATTAATTTCATTTTTCTAAAACATTTTATATTGTTTATCCGACTAGGTGGTGTGTAAACGAGACGAGATAGCTCGTGAGCTATTCGAGATCGACTCGACTTAACTTAAACTAGTCGAACTATTCGAGTACACTTTCGAGTCAAGTTCGAGCTCCAAAACACTAGACTCGTGAGTTTTATCGAGTTTAGGTTATATTCATAAAATAATTTACATATCATACTATATAAATTATTTTGCATGAAACGAGTCGACTCGAGTTTGATCTAATGATTTTTTTATCGAGTAGGAGCTTGTTACGTAGAAGCTATCGAGCTTGATTCGAGTTTCGAGCTCTAGTTTTTTAAGTCAAGTCGAACTCGAGTTTGAAATATAAAACTCTACCGAGCCCGAGTTTTTTAAGTCGAGTTGAGTTCGAGTTTGACAGTATACGACTCAATTCGGCTCGATTACACCCCTATATCCGACTATTGAATATTTTTTTTCTTTTTTTCTTTAATAAGCAACAAATCACAATTTTTTTTGTTTTGTTATGTTTTTTCTTTATTTATCTGAATTTCCGACCTACTATACGATCTGACTAATGTAAAATAACCACTTGCTATACAAGAAACTCAGTCATTTATGGTTGGCATGGCCTAGGAACCACAATGAACGCGACGACAGAATTTCCACAAGAATATGACCAGAGACATGTGTTCTTCTTCGCGCATGCAGGTCTGATTCTTTAGAAAACATATATCTATTAGCGAGTTTCGCCGTACAATATATAACCCTTTCTTATTAGTCAAACTTACACACCGTTAGTCAAGAAGCATTTTGGTATTGCTATTCATGTATCAATCTGATTTTGTTTATACGAATTATATTAAAAAAAAATTGCCAAAAATTATATAATAACAAAAGACCCCTAAATTCAAAACTTTTGTTACAACTGAAAATAACAAAAAAGAAAGAAAAAAAACAACCATTCTAGTTACGTCATATATGTACCAAAAATCTGTTTGGGGTTACATTTGACATTTGAAAAGATTTAAAGATATTAACTTTAGATGTTTAAAGCACACCCAATGGTTGCGATATGGTCGGCGTTATGCATGCCTATGACGCCATCATGGTTGGGCGGTGGCGTTACGGTAGTAACACGCGTTATTTTGAATATATTTTTTTTTATTTATTTTTTTGTTTTAAACGGTTATCTTAATTAAAAGAAAAAAAAAATTAAAAAACTAGCCGTTTTATTACTGGCCGTTAAACTTTTTTTTTTTATAATTTTTTTTAACAAACTCTATAAATATCCAACCACAAACACAAAATCATACACGAAATCATTTTTTCTCTCTCTAAAAACTCAAAAAACCGCAATCTATTATCCTATTTATCTAAAAAAAATATCTTTCAAAATGAATTTGTCAAGTTCCGACTCTTCTGATGATGAAACAATTTTCCTGATGGCGACGATGGCCGGAAAGGTTTATTACGATGAAGAGGAAGCTATCGAAAGCTCAAACGCTCGGGGTAAAAGAAGATTCATACAAAGAGATCGAGTAGGGGCAAACGAACGACTTATGACAGACCATTTCAACGAAGGATGCATTTTCACACCGGAGCAGTTCAGACGAAGATACCGGATGAGAAAGCCGTTATTTTTTCGAATAGTTGACGGTATTCTTAACTATTATCAAGTACCTCTTCCTAGTCATTTTAACTATTTTACAACCCGATTAGATACTACGGGCAAACAAAGTTTTACCGCTATACAAAATGTTCATCTGCCATGCGTCTTTTAGCATACAGAATCACTTCCGATGACTTTGATGAATATCTACACATGGCGGAATCTACATCAAACGAGGCTTTATATAACTTTTGTAAATGTGTTATCGATTTATATAAAAATGTTTACTTAAGAAAGCCAACACAAGACGATATTCAATGTATTTATGCAAACACACGAAGAAATACATGGGTTCCCTAGGATGCTTGGGAGTATTGATTGTATGCATTGGACATGGGATAACTGTCCAAACGCATGGAAGGGCCAATACACACGAGGTGATTATGGATACCCAACGGTCATGCTTGAAGGGCTTGCCTCATATGATTTGTGGATTTGACATTCTTATTTTGGTGTCGCGGGCTCTAACAACGACATCAATGTTTTGAATGTCTCGCCTCTATTTAGGGAACTCCTCCACGACAACGCTCTATCTTCTAATTTCGTGGTAAACAACACTCCATGAAAAAGGCTATTGCCTGAGATCTATCAAGAGTGGACGACTTTTGTCAAATCATTTTCTCATCCACCAGAAAAGGTGTCAACATCAAATCCGAGTTATGAAAGAGATACGAGATCGTGATACACACCATTGTCTTCGAAGCGATCTCGTTGAACACATTGCGAGACTTAATGATCACTCTCGTTACGCACGTTGATTTTTTTTTATCTATTTTAATTATGTATGTTTTAATTACGGTTTTTATTTTAATATAATCTTTTTTAACTTTATTAATGTATTTTGTTTTTCAAAAATGAGTTACTTTTATTATTTAATGTATTAAAAATAGTATGAGTAAAAATAAAAAAAAATAAAAAATAAAAAAACTGGTGGGTTCCAGAATTCGGTGTTATGGCTGGAGGTATATCTGGTGTTATGTTATGGACGGTTTCAAGCTGACGTGGCCATAACGCCGAGTTTTTCAGTGTTATGGTTGCGTATGCTTTAAAGGATCACTATTCATGTTTTAAAATTTATTACATTGTTTTTTTTTTGTACCAACATTGAATTTATACAAATAAAATAATAAAATGTAATGCATTATGTATAAAGATGGATTTGTTTAATAATATATTTATAAAAATGGAGATTTTAAAGTACATGGTTGAAGAAGTTTAAACTTTTTTTTGAACCATATGTTCAAAAAGTTCTTATTTGTTTTTAATGTTTGAAGACAAAGATAAAGATATGATTGAAGAAGGCCTAATAGTCTTTTTAAAACAATTTATAGGATTGTTATTATCAAAATCCTTAAATTATTAGTCAGAATTATGTCAGTTTGATATTTTGAAAAATTATGTCCTTTTGAATATTTTCTCTACAAACTTACGAATTCAGGATGATGGTTGAATATCTAAAGTAACTATTAGTCAATTACAAATAATTAAGGCTAATGAGTTTATTTATATTTTGAAAATATGATCATGTAATGGCTGCTTATGACTCATGCTCTGATATTTATGTTGCATTATTTGGTGAAATATTATGTTGCCATGAAACAAATTGACCATTAAGCTAATTTGAAAGCAATTAAGAAAAACAAAACTGTAAACAATATTATGCGAGACAACTCTTTTTTATACAAATATATAACTAATAAGTTTACTAAAATCTACGACATTTTTACCTATTTTGCTTACCAAAGCGAAAATACTGTTATACATGTAGATGGATATTACGAATGAATGAATGGATATGATTTAAGTCGAAAGAAGCAACCAAAATGAAGCTAGATTCACTTGAACAACCAGTAAGCAAATTTGACATCCTACACCATAATATTGTTTATTCGTCTTATAAGTGACCAAAATGCTCTTCATCGCCATCATTTAAGCACCATCATATATGGTTGTCTACTACTTGTTATGCTTGAGAGCTTCAAAACGAGCAGCGAGTGTATCATAATCTGGCAGCTTAGGATGAACACGCTGACCTTGTGTTACAGAAGGTGCACGTGGTGCAGGCCGCTTTGGTGGACCATGGTTATGATCCATCTCAATTTCTTCATCGTAGTCAGACTCAGATTCATCAAACTTGACAGATGAAACTCGATGTGGTGCACTGTAAGTGTGTCTTCTTGTAGGTGTTTCGTCTTGACACATTTTGTTATAATCAATCTCATTTTCCTCATCGTAATCCGAGTCATCAAACTTCACACCAGATGCATTGTAACTGTATCTCCTTGGACCTTTTGCATTCTCTGATGAAATATGAGACCTCCCAGAACTCCTTCGGGAAACCGAGTCAAAATTGTTGGAATTTCTGGAACCATTCATGGATTCATGTGTTTGAGTTGACTGATTTGAGTCTTTGTTTGCTAAGTACGCAGCAGCTTCTGCAGCAGCAATTGCCATTTTAGCCGACTCTGCAGCAGCTTCAGCAGCTGACTTTGTGTTGTCGAAATGCATCACGTTTTGACCATTACCCGAGTATCTGGCATAACAAAAGAACAAATTGACAATTCAGGTGTTATTTGTTTATATGATACAATCCTCTTCCCTAGAAGTCCACGACATTTTAAACGGACTATAATCCACATATAACTTTGGATACATAGCACAGCACACTTATAAAAGGTTCATATATTACCTGCGGGATGGTGGGTTATTTGGCTGAACAAATTGCTCCGGTGTGGGTTTAATAGGCATGCTAGAAGCACTCACAAATGTCTGTGGTCCATCCTGCGGAAAAACACAACAATATTGAATACGAAAACACGATTTTGAAACAGTAGATTACTCACATATATGTAAAGAGATAGAAACACACAATAAGCTTTTCAGGTGGCTTGAGAAGTTCGGCTTCGGATTCTGTTGTGTCCCAATCAACCTGGTATTCTTTAGCTATTTCCTTTAGGACTTTCAGCTTTACTTCACCGACAGGGGTTCTAACAGAAAGTTTATCAATAAGCTGCGAAAAAATCATGAAAATATGTCAATAACTACAAAAGTATAATTGTAACTGTATAATCGAAAAATTATCAACATAATTACCATTCGGTTTACACCACAGTCGGGTCGTAGTTCAGTAGCAGCTAAAACAAAATCTTTGCCATATTTCTTCTCAAAAATATCCCGAAGAGCAATCAATTCAGGAATTTCAGAACATCTAGGAGCTGCAAATATCAAACTTGATATCCCTTCTTTCAGATCTGCTGGGCACTCCCTATAATACAAGAAACCAAAACAGTGAGTGATTTCGTTAATGTGGTATACAAGTAAACAACGATCTTATGTTATGATACAATTAATATATACCTTTGCTTTGCAATTATTGTAAGTCTTTGGACAATCAATTCACAGAAGAGCTCAATAAACTCGTTGGCAGCCAAAATATTTTGCTCTCTCATCACATGCTCAACCTTGAATTGATAAAAAGAAATTAGCTGATTTATAGATGTACAAATATTTAGCTTAGACGGATATTAGACAGATATTAAGCTGTCCTCGAGGTAGGACTAAACACTACTTAATTGTCATATTCATTTTATGATTCAAATCATCTAACTCGTTATTTATCTTCTCATACTTACAGTTTAAGTAGACCATTAGGTGGGTTTTTTTTTATGAAAAATGAAGTTTCATATGACTATGTCAACCGTAATCAGGCATAATATGTAATACAGTAAAAGAGCAAAATTGTTATAAATTTGAGAGGGATATTGAACGAGACTAGGAAATGTGTACGGAATGATAAGAATAAAAGATGAAGAATCTAACAAAACTTGAGAGCAAACCAAAAAATACATAGACATGATCTGTAAGTCCTACTTAAAAACGACAAAAATTTGGAGGCAATACTTCAAATTACTAACTATAATGATACATTAATGCATATTGATTAATTTATGGCCTATAAAGCTTTAGTTTAGTGTCTATAAGCATAAGCGATCGGCCTTAGAGGTCTGATATTATTGCTTTCACAAGCTCCAATCACAATATGCTATAAGTTGTTATACACTTGTGTTAAGCTCAGGGCAAATCCAAAACAACAATTAGAGGCAGCGTAAAACCGTAAACATTTAAAAGGATACCAATCTAATGTTTAAACAGAAAAAACAGAGAGTTAAGTCCAAAACCTATTTACATCCTAGTATCAAATTTCAAATGTATTCAAACCCTAGGCACAAAACAAAACGATGCGGTTTACGTACAATATAGTGAAATTAATGTAAAGAAGAAAGAGACATACCCTGATACGAGCAGTAGCATCTTGACCAGATTGAAGCAACAAAGCAATATCACGTCTCATTTGTCTAACCACAACTTGTCTCTTATTCTTTAGAAGCTTAATCCGAGCCACCGCGAGCTTCGCAGCCGTCTTACTATAACAATTTCACAAAAAAAACAACATCTCAATTAGGGTTTAATCAATCAAAAAATAAAAAAAAATCAAAAATCAAAAAGAATAAGTTAGTTACCATTTCGAAGTGTTGAAAGTGTTGAAGAAAAGTGCGAGAGCTTTCTTCCAATGGGTTTTAGCTCTCATTGAACTACTACTCATTTTGCAAATTCTGCAATTCTGCAATTCTGCAAATGTGTTTTAGAGAGAGAATTATATTTATTTATGTATGGGGGTTTACTGTGTAACGGTCGGGAAGAAATAATTTAAAAAAAAACGGAAATGAAAGTGGTACCGACACGAATTAGAAACGGATCCTTTTTCGATGCGACACCGCTACTTTTTGTCATATAGCATCTTATTTATTTTAACTATTTTATCCTTTCCTATTAAAATTAACTTTTTCTTTTTAACTTTTTCAATGTTCCAACTTTGGGCTTTGGATTCCTTACGAGTGAAGCTTAAAAATCACTCAAACTAGTCATCATCCGAATCCACGTTTTGATATAGTTTAAGGGGCGAATCTATGCTAGGTCCAGATGTTGAAGTAAAAATCCACGGGGACTTGTACCACGAACAATCTTCGAAGAATCGATCTCCTAGATAGGAATCTGCACACAAAACAAACGTCTAAGCTTATCGGGGAGATTTCCCCGATAAGGCTCGGGCGTGAGAGTAAGTATTCATCGTAGTGATTTTGGGTTATTTAATGGAACTTGAGTGTAGTAAATGTAGTATTTAATATGGAAGAATAATCGGGAATAATCAAGAACATTGAAGGAGAATGTTCTTGATCTAGAGAGTTTTATGTTTCGATCCCTTTACCTAGAATGGGTCTGACCCCTTTTATAATACCTGGTGCATCGGCCTATTATCCCCTGGATAATAGACTGATACTTCTTTCGGCGTACTATATTCCCTTCTTTGGTAAATCCGGTCCATAGAAGGCACCTTCGGCACCACCTTAATATCCATCAGATGGTTGGTACGTTCCACAGTACTTTTCCTATTGTACCACGTGGTACAGTCCTTTTAGCCGACTTGTCAGGTGCTTTATGTCAGGCGAACACGTGATACAATTGGCGGTTTGGTGACATCAGCTCAGCCTACTGCTTGTGGCTTCGGCCTAGCATGCCATTGAACTTACCGGAGCTACCTTTACCGAAGCCTTGGAGTGAGCCGTTGCCCTTTTTGGAGTATATCTATATATACTCCAACATGCCCCCCCCCCCCCAGTCTAGTATGACGGAGCCCTAGCACCGTTATACTAGACTACTATTTTCCTTTGTAATCGTTGTTTCGTCTCCTGGTGGCTTGTGGTCTTGGCGAAGGGTCAAACGCTGTCTTGTCATGGCCATTAATGTAGCCGTTGCATGCTGCCTCGATAACCCCAAAGGGCAAACGTGTCCGGGTCAGTTATCATTACAATGTCACTTCCCCCATTAATGCCGCCGTTTCGTTTTCCTTCACGCGCCTGTTCCCAAAAACTTTGTTGACCCTCACGCGCTTTTCTGACAGTTTCAGAAGTCCCTTGATTTTCGGGATTTGTGCCTATCGTGCGCCGCTACGGTTATCCTACGCTCCTCTTGGTTTTTCTTATTTAAACCTACATTCTTTTCATTGTTTTCTTTTACCCTTTTTCTTAATTCTTCTTCCTCTTTTGCTTTTTCTTCTTGTCCAGAATTCCAAATTCTTAACCATTTATTCTCCCTTTTTCATTATTGCTCGTTGTTTTGCCTATACTCCACCCACTACCATGGGTAAGTCCGATCTTTCTACTTCTTATTGCACTCTTCTTCAAAAAGATTTCCAGAAGTTTTCTTCATCATATGAGTTGCCCGCCAATTGGCGTGCCAGAGCGCCTCGTGTCAAGGACACGGTTCGGGATTGTCCTCCGGGGTTCATAGCCATGTATTGCAAATGGTTTGAATTCTCGAATCTCCGTCTACCTTTTACTGAGTTCTTTCTTTCAGTAATTGAGTTTTACCAAATTACCCCCATTCAGATGAATCCCCTGGGCGTTCTCAGGATTATGTCTTTTGAGATTTTGTGCAGGGCGCTGGGTTTTAACGCCTCCCTTAATTTGTGGCGTCAGTTTTATAGGTTGGCCCGTAATGGTGACTGGTTTATGGTTGAACGTTGGGCAAAGAGGGACTGTTTTTCCTTTGTTCCTACCGGCCTTAAGAAGTGGAAAGAATCCTTCTTTTGGGTGGATGCCTCTGTTGCTCCTATTGCCAAACCTTGGCGATCCGTTACTGCCGGAGGTTTCAAAGATGACGCTCCTATGCTTTCTGATGCAGAATGGGCCCAGATGGAGCTTATCTTGGAGAATCCTCTCTACGTTCGCACCTATCCTACTGAGGTGTTGGTTTTGGCAGGGGTGTGCCGGAACTGGGTTTCTCAAAATCTCAAACCCTCCATCGCTGTTGGGGACCAATGTGAGTTTCCTGTCTTTTCCTTTTCCCTGTTTCTGTTATTCATGATTTTTTTTTTATATATCAGCGTTGACGCTGCTGGAGTATCTGCAACTTGAAAGATTGGATGGTGTTCACTTCCCTCGGGTTACGCTGGCGGTCGGAGAAAAGGGGATAGTCGAGCAGGTAGGTGGAAGGTTTGTGGAGCCTTCAGCTAATTTACGCTCGCTGCTTCCCGTTGCTCCGGCGGCGTCCACTGAGGAGGCAGTAGCTGAGACCTCCGTCCCCGGGAAGAGAAAGAGGGTTCGGAATGAAGCCTCCAGCAGTAAGCCGCGTCGTCATAAGAAAGCCGCAAGAAAAGGTATATATATTGACCTTACCTCTGAAGAGGAGGAGGAGTGGTCAGGGTCTGGTCGTGTTGTTTATCCCTTTTTTCCGGCCTCACCCTGTTCTTCCTTTCCTTCGGTTATAGTGTTATCCTCCTCTTCTTCTGAGTCTTTTCATCGGTCTGATTTTTGGTGCTCCGCAGAGTCAGCTACTGTTCTCCCCGCAGGCTCTTCGGCCCAAAACTTGGAGGACATGGATGGGGTACATCAGGCTGCTTCCTCTTCTGCTCCTCTCTCTGGTGAGGGTTTCCCTCTTATTTCTCCATTGCGCTCATGTCTGTTCCTTACTTATGTTGTTGTTTTTTCTTAAACTTTGTAGGTGACAGACCTGCTGGTCCGGAGGAGACGATTCCTCCGGTAGTGACCGAACCGGTGATTACATCGCATGAACCCACTAGGTCGGAAGAGACGGTTGTTCCTATTGGAACCGGACCGGAGGTTACGGTGCAGAAGTCTCCTGGTCATGAGGAGGTTACCAGCCCTGTTATATCTGAGCCGGAGGTAATGGTACAGAGGTCTGCTGAACCGGAGGTTGTGGCTCAGGATCAGGGGGTTTCGGAAGGTGGAGGTGATGACAGAAGCTGTTACAAATGTGGTGAGGGTGGTCATATGTTTGAGGAATGTCCACAGAATGATAGGATTGATCGTGTTGATGAACCAGAGATTACTCTCATTTCCCCTAGGAGTTCCGGTCCTTCCTCACCTGGAGATGCCGAGGATCGTTATGCTCCGGCCTGGGACGCTTTTCCTAGCAGCAGTATGCAGGATATAAGTGTCTGTCGGAGTATGCTTGATCATTTTGCAACTCCAGCAGAAGCAAAGCGTTGGGAGACGAAGTGTGATGAGGCGGTGATGGCCAGGATGGATTTAATGATGACTCAGTTGGCTGTGGGAGGTACTGTGTTGAGGACTCGCTATGGCAAGCTTCGGGAGGAGCATTCAAAACTCCAAGGGGATCTTGCTGAGCGAGACATCGAGGTGAAGGAAAAGGATGCGGTAATTGGCTCCTTGGAGCGGTCTGGTACCTCCTTATCTCGCAAAGCAAACTTCTACGAACGTCAACAAAAGAAATCTACTAAGCTCCGTAAGAAGTTGCGTGCGCAGCTAGCTGATGCCCTTGCTGAATTGAACAAAGTGAAGGAAGAAAATTCTTCTTTGGTCGAGGCTGTAAAGACTCCTGCCACCGTCCCAGACATGAAGACGATAAGCCAGTCTGAATGGGATCTTATGGTGGGGGAATTGAAGAGGTTGGAGGAGGTGGAGCAGACTCTTAAGTCTCGGCTGGAGCATGGTGGGGCCGATGTGAAGAGAACCATTGATTCACTGCAGGACGAGTTAGAACAGGTCAAGGAGGCCAACTGTGTTCTCCTGTCTGAAAAGGAAGGGCTGCAAGGTGAGTTGGCAAAGCTTAACGAAGACTATAACACTGTCATTTCTGACAGGGAAGGGTTGCGGGCTAAGGTGGACTGGGTGTTGGGCGATGGGTTGCAGGGTTTTATTAACAAGCTTCGCTCCAGCCACGAGTTCTCCGCTCCCTATGGCCATGCTACCGCCTGTGCTATTGCTTCGGGTTTTGTTGACGGGGTGAGGAAAGGTTACCGCTACCACCAGCTTAGCACACCTATGTCAAAGATTCCATCCTTTGATCCTCAAGCGGATCAGAAATATGAAGAAGCAGTGGCGGCCTTATCCCAGTTGTCCTTTCCTTATCTTGATCTCCTCCGGGCTAGCTCACATTTGTCCATGGATGAACTAGAGGCTCTGAATCCAGCTCCTCCTCCGGCCCTAGACTGCTAGGGCTTAAGTTTGTTTGTTTTTGTAATGGCTTCGGCCAGTGTGTAATTATTATGGCTTCGGTCATATTGTAACTTTTCATGGCCTCGGCCCTTTTATGATAATTTGGTTTCTCGTATTATGGCGTGTTTGTTTCACTTTATCTCTAAGGTTAAATATTTATTTTGAGAAGCGTCCTTCATCATAATAATTATTTTCTTAGGACATATCACCTAAAACTTAAACGATTGTCATGTGTTATATTATGTCATAACATATTTTTCATTGTTATTGAGTTAATTGGAGAGGTTACTCGACCCTTACGATACTGGGATATTCTCAGACCAGCCCGGAGTTATTTTTTTACATAGGCTGCTCAAACCTGTCTATGTTAGGATTAGAGTATCAGACTAACATGGAGTTTATTAGAGAGGGCACTCTCCCCTTCGCTTCCAAGAGCGTGGTGCTCTTGGGCATTTACTTTCTATTGGCTACTTGCTATTATAATTTAATCAATGGTCTTAAAAATATGCCATGTGTTGAGAAAATTGTTACCCCCTGAAGCGGGTAGTAACTATAGCTTATATATTATAACCGAAAGTCGGGCGCTGCCGTTACATGCTTTCACAGAAAAGTTTACAGGCGATTTTAATTTGCTTATATGTAGCAACGTCGGAGGAGGCTCCCATGCCAAGTTCTTGGGATGGCCTCTCCTCCGACCATTTGTAGCTTGTATGCACCATTCCCATAGGCCTCGGCCACTTGGTACGGGCCTTCCCAGTTGGGCCCTAGCTTGCCTTGGTTCTCGATTCGGCTAGCTTCGTTGCTTCGGAGTACATAATCTCCTGGTTTGAATGTGGCGGGCCTTACCCTCTGGTTGTAATATCCCTCTACTTGCCTTTTATACCTTTCCTCATTAATGGCCGCTATTTCCCTTCTCTCCTCCAGGAGGTTTAGATGAAGACGAAGGTCTTCAGAGTTGGCCTCCGTGCTTTGCGCCCTTCGGGTAGGTATACCAATTTCGGCGGGGATAACCGCTTCAGTTCCGTAGGTCAGGCTAAAAGGGGTTTCACCATTGCTTGTTTTGACCATGGTTCGATGAGCCCATAGGACGTGCACTAAGTGGTCTAACCAGCTGCCACCTTCCTTATCCAGGCGAGTTTTGATTCCTTCCACTATGCTTCTGTTAGCGCGCTCCACCTGGCCATTGGCTTGCGGGTGGGCAACGGATGTAAACTTCTGCTTAATCTTCATCTCCTTGCACCAGGCCTTGAGTGGGTTGTCCGCAAACTGCTTCCCGTTGTCCGATATTAGGATCCCTGGCAAACCAAACCTGCACACTATGTTTTCAAAAACAAATTTTTTGATTTGAGCTCCGGTAATCGATGCTAATGGCTTTGCTTCCACCCATTTGGTGAAGTAGTCAATTGCTACTAACAGAAATTTTATTCCTCCGGTGGCTATCGGGAAAGGGCCCACTATGTCAATACCCCATTGCTGGAACGGCCACGCTGAGGTAACAGAAATTAGGGAGTGTTTAGGCAATTTAGGCACGGGTGAGTATCGCTGGCAACTGATGCATCTTTGGATCTCATCAGTTGCATCCCGATACATTGAGGGCCAATAGTACCCTAGGTTCATGATTTTTGCTACCGTAGCTCTTGGACCAGCGTGCATTCCACATGCCCCGTTGTGCACCTCTCGGATAACGTAATTTGCTTGTATTGGTCCGACGCACCGAAGCAACGGCATTAAGTATGATTTCTTGTAGAGGATTTCTCCGTCGAGGAAGTACATGGGGCTTTTGGCCCTGATTTTCCTGGCTTCTGTTGGGTCGTTCGGCAGAGAACCATCTTTTAGAAATCGTATGATGGGTGTCATCCAGCAAGGTCCTTCTTCTTCTACAATAGCATGTATTTCCTTGACATCGATCGATTTTTCTTTCAGTGTTTCGACCAATACGTTCTTTGACGCGTGAGGAAAGGTTAAGTCTGTTAATGAGGCCAGCTTGCTTGCTGCGTCGGCCTTCACATTTTCTTCTCTTGGTACTTGCTTTATACTGAAGCTCCGGAAATTTACTTTCAATTTGTCAACCAATTCTTTATATTTGATCAAGGATTCTCCCTTTGTTTCAAAGTCTCCGTTTACTTGGTTCGCCACCAGGGAAGAATCCACACTTACCTCCAAATGCTTCACCTTCATTTTGGCTGCTATCCTGAGCCCGGCCAGGAGTGCCTCGTATTCTGATTCGTTATTGGTGCTGGGAAAACTAAATTTGAGGGCGTAAGTGAATTCTGCCCCATTGGGGTTGATTAAAAGGACCCCTGCTCCGGCTCCGGTCGAGTTACATGCTCCGTCCGTGAATAGGGTCCATATTTCCTTTGCCTCCCCAAGATTCCCCTGATCTCCCTGTTCGGGCTCTTTCGTCTTTTCATGATTTTGTTGGGTAGGAGGTGGTGGTAACGGTATTTCTGCTAAGAAATCCGCCAAGATCTGCCCCTTCATCGCCTGTCTCGGCCGATACTCGATGGCGAATGCTCCCAATTCTATTGCCCATTTGGCCAGGCGTCCCGAACGCTCTGGGGTTGCCAGGATGTCCTTGATTGGTAATTCTGTTAGGACTACGATATGATAGGCTTGGAAGTATCTCCTGAGCCTTCTTGCCGCGTGTATCAAAGAGAGTGCTAGTTTCTCCATTGGTGGGTAATTTAGCTCCGCCCCTTGTAAGGCTCTACTAACAAAGTATACGGGCTTCTGCTTCCTTTCAAGTTCCGTGACCAAGACTGCACTAACAGTTTCTGGTGATGCCGCCAAGTAGACCAGGATTTCCTGTCCTGGTGCCGGAGCAACTAGCGTGGGCAGCTGTTGTAAGTATCCCTTCATGTTGACGAATGCTTCCTCGGCTTCCGCAGTCCATTCGAAGTCTTTCACGTTCACGCATTTCTTTAGGGTTTTGAAGAAAGGGAGCGACTTTTCCGCAGACCTCGAGAGGTACCGGTTAAGCGCCGCCAACTTCCCATTCAAGCTTTGCACTTCCCCTAGGCTTCTGGGAGACTTCATCTCTGCAACTGCTCGTACCTGTTCCGGGCAAGCCTTGATTCCATTCTCCGTTACGACATGCCCTAAGAATTTTCCCTCTTCCACCCCGAAGGTGCACTTCTTTGGGTTTAGCTTCATGTTAATGCTCCTTAGGTTTTTGAATGTTTCGGCAATGTCGTATATCATTTCCTCCTCTTGATTACTTTTGATTACCAAATCGTCTACATACGCTTCCAAGTTTTTTCCTATCTGGCTTCGGAACGTCCGGTCAATAAGCCTCTGATAAGTGGCCCCGGCATTCTTCAATCCGAACGGCATTTTCTTGTAGCAAAAAATTCCGAAGTCTGTGTAGAAGGCAGTCTTGTCTTCGTCCTCCTTTGCCATCTGGATTTGGTGGTACCCCTGGTACGCATCAAGGAAGCACTTATATTTGAATCCCATTAGCGAATCTATTTTCCAATCGATTTCTGGTAGCGGGTAATTATCCTTGGGGCATGCCTTATTTATGTCTTTGAAGTCAATGCACATTCTCCACGACTTATCACTTTTTGCTACCATGACCGGGTTTGCGACCCACGTTTGATATCTTGTTTCCCTGAGTATACCTGCCTTGACCAGCTTGGTCACCTCTTCTCTTACAACTTTGGTCATGGCCGGAGCCATTCCTCTTTTCTTCTGTTTAACGGGTTCTATGCTAGGGTACGCCTTGAGTTTGTGTTCAGCTATGTTTCTTGGTACGCCCGTCATGTCCGCAGGTTGCCATGCGAAAACGTCCAAACTGTTACTAAGTAGGGTGAACAGTTGCTCCTTGCATTTCTGTGACAAGAGAGATCCTATGGCAACGGTTTGTTCTGGGAATTTTGGATTTATGACTAATTTTTCTTCAGGATCATCTGTCCCTTCTTTGGGCCTGGCGCTGGCCGAACTTCATGGCATTCCCCTCTTCTTTTTCTGTCAGACCTTACGGTGGCTATTCCATGTGGGGTTGGGAATTTTAATGATGAATGGAGTGGCGAAGCGACCGCTCCCAATAAGAATAGCCCTGGTCTTCCCAGAATGACATCGTATATTGACGGAGCCCGTACCACTAAGAAGGTCATCATTTCCGTTCTCATCCTGGGATACTGCCCCAGTGTGAGAGGCAAATCTATCTCTCCCATTGGGCATGATACTTCTCCCGTAAAGCTCTGCAGGTGAGTCCTTGACTTTCGGAGTTCCGCCTGTACTCCAAGCTTGAGCTTGCGAAAATAGTGCTCATATATGACTTCTGTTGAGCTGCCCGTGTCTACATAGATACTCCGCACCGGGTAGTTGCCGAACCTTCCCTCTATGACAATTGGATCTTGCGAAGGGAAGTATTCGCTTAAGGGTGGGAAGGCTATTGGTTGGTTCATCCAGTTGAAGACCTCCGGTTTCCTTCTTCTTCGTTCGTCCAGTTCTCCGCGAGTCTCGATATTTTGATAATCGACCATGTGGACTTCCTTGGATTTGTTTTTCTGCCCATTCCGGTTATCTTGTCGAGCATTCCTTCCTCCTTGCTTAGCTCCTGACCTTATTTCCGTCAAGAGGTGGCGCAACTGTCCGGAGCGTACTGCCTCTTCTATATGTTTTTTAAGTTGATAACAATCATTGGTGTTGTGACCGTTCCCTTGATGAAATTCACAGTATCTATCTGCATTCTTCTTCTCCGGGTTTCCTGCCATCGGAGGGGGTACTGGGAATTTCTGACAGATGGGCTCGGTAGAGTATATCTCACAGGGAGTCTTGGACAGGAGCTGGAATATGTTTTTAGGTCTGCCGTCGGGTGAGTACGGATGTACGTGTGGAGTAAAGGTCCTTGGCTTCGGAGGGGACTTTTCATTTCGTGAGACAGGAGCATCCCGTCTGTATCCGCCTCTCCAATTGTTACGTCTATCCTCCCGCATCACTTTCCGCGAGTTTCCTTCTTCGGTTAAGGAAGCCGCCTCCTTTCCCCTGATGAAGTCCTGAACCTTCTCCATCATTTCTTCCACCGTTCTAGGGATTTGGTTGTTTAGCCTCTCAATGAGCTGCTTGTTTCGGATGGCATGCATGAAACCTGACACCCTCATTCCCTCGGTTCCCCCTTTGATCTGGAGGCTTTCTCTATTAAACCTCTCCATGAACCTCCGGAGAGTCTCGTCCTCTCTTTGCTTAATGTTGTGTATCTCTACGGGGTCTTTTTCATACCTTTTCTGTTGCATAAAGTTAACCCTGAACTTTTGTTGTAAGTCTTCAAAACCACTGACGCTCGCGGGAAGAAGGCTGTCGAACCACAGCCTAGTTGCCCCTATTAATGTTTGTACGAACATGTGGCACCATACTGGCATGGACCACTGTTCTACCTCAGCCGCTCCGGCGAAAATGCTTAGGTGATCATCAGGATCCTGGGTTCCGTCATACATCTTTACATTAGATGGCATTTTAATTTTAGGGGGAAATTTGAATTCCGCGATTCGTTTTACGAACTTGGCCTCCTTCTGCCGATGATACGGCCTAGCCAGATCTTCGGCCTCATATTGCTCCGCCAAGGCCTGGGCGTGTTCCGGAGGTATCGCCCAACTACTAGGATTATATTCCGCCGAAGCTAGATATCCTGACGAGAAAGGTGGAATTCCAGTCCCCTGTGCGTATCGCGGCGCTGCGATGTTCGGAGGCAGATCGAAAAATACTCTGGGAGGTAGTAGCGTAGAGTGCAGAGGCCTATAGCCCGCCTGCGACGGTGGGGGCCCAATGTCTCCCCTCTGGCTTAGTCCCGTGCCCGGTGTTTGGGTGAAAGCTGCCTGGGCTGTTCTTCCAAAAAGGTTTCGTCCCTGTAACGGGCTTATATGTTCTTCTCTCCGCTCCCCTCGATTCGTTCTTCTTGGTGATGGGGTGGCTGACCCGTTGGTCACACTGGTCTCATTGACGTCTCCCTGCGGGAGTTCAATGTCTACCCCTCGCTGCCTCTCTCCTTGTGCATGGGTGTTCATCAACCCTCGTAGGCGCTCGTAGTTGTTGCTAACGAATTCTGGGGTGATGTTACCGCCGCCACCTTGGGGAGCTGTTTCGTGTCTGGTGGTATTTAGCTCAGGTGGCGATAAAGGTGGCATTGAAAGATATGGTATCGGTGGACACGATGCGAAATGATGCGGTTGAGACATGGGTGGCTCTATAACGTTGGTTGATGGCTGAACGGTTGGCACAAGGGTAGATATCCCCGACGACAGTGGGGTATCCATGTGTCGGTGTCTCCGCTCCAACTATCGTTGAATAGAGGTCCCACGAATGGCGCCAAATGTTGAAGTAAAAATCCACGGGGACTTGTACCACGAACAATCTTCGAAGAATCAATCTCCTAGATAGGAATCTGCACACAAAACAAACGTCTAAGCTTATCGGGGAGATTTCCCCGATAAGGCTCGGGCGTGAGAGTAAGTATTCATCGTAGTGATTTTGGGTTATTTAATGGAACTTGAGTGTAGTAAATGTAGTATTTAATATGGAAGAGTAATCGGGAATAATCAAGAACATTAAAGGAGAATGTTCTTGATCTAGAGAGTTTTATGTTTCGATCCCTCTACCTAGAATGGGTCTGACCCCTTTTATAATACCTGGTGCATCGGCCTATTATCCCCTGGATAATAGACTGATACTTCTTTCGGCGTACTATATTCCCTTCTTTGGTAAATCCGGTCCATAGAAGGCACCTTCGGCACCACCTTAATATCCATCAGATGGTTGGTACGTTCCACAGTACGTTTCCTATTGTACCACGTGGTACAGTCCTTTTAGCCGACTTGTCAGGTGCTTTATGTCAGGCGAACACGTGATACAATTGGCGGTTTGGTGACATCAGCTCAGCCTACTGCTTGTGGCTTCGGCCTAGCATGCCATTGAACTTACCGGAGCTACCTTTACCGAAGCCTTGGAGTGAGCCGTTGCCCTTTTTGGAGTATATCTATATATACTCCAACACTATTTGAACCTGTTATTTATGAATGACTAGATTATCTCAAACAAGTCGAATTTTGTTGGGATAAATTATATCAGAGAAGAATATTTAACAGGTCAACATGTTAAATACTATCCCAAGTATATTTAAAGTCCTTAAAAGTCTTATTGCTTACATTTGTATCAAGACACATAATATAAAAGATACACAACAAAATTGAGTTTGTGGGATGGACAAGCCAACCCAAACAAATTACCCTATTAATTATACCAACCCATCCATTTTGTCCACTTGTACTCCGTGATCAGAAGATGCACAAATATGAAACTTGATGTTTACATGTGCATTAGCAATGCTTCCGTTTAAAAAATCTTTGAATATTTACTTAATATGCATTGTATCATAAATTCACTTTGTTTTCCATTGTTATGTTTAACTCTCTTTTGTATTGAACAGGAAGAATCAAATAAGATGATTGCATATCGGCTTTACGCAAGTAATTTGTTTCCCTCATAACTTGAGGGTGTTTTATGCTAAAGGTCATTTTCAATTTTTTGGTTCATTTTATGCATTATTATTTTGAAATAGAACCTTTGAAGTAGGGGTGACCAAAAAAACCGAGAACCGGCTAGAACCGCAAAAACGGCCCGACTTTGGACCGGAACCGAACTGGACCGGCTATGGTGGTCCGGTTCTCGGTTCTCAAAAATACTCAAAATATAAATCCGGTCCGGTCCGTGGCTAAACCGGCGGTTCACCGGTTCGGACCGAAAAGTTAAGTTTTTCTTTAAAAATATGCTAATATTTAATTTTATATTCATTAAACAATTAAACGTGTAAACAATATAATACCAATTTAGTTTCAAATCTCATCATCGTCACTCATGTGTACCGACTGTGGGGTACTTACTCTCCTATACGTGGCAATCTAATGTTTTATTTTTGGGAAGTAAAATATATTATATTAAACAATGAAATCGAACCGATAAAGTATTAAACAATGAAATATTATAACACCAATTAATATTTATTAAAAAATTAAACCAAATAGGAGTCGGCTTTTAGCACAAGTGGTCGTGTATTGGATGCTTTTAGAAGTTCCTTATCTACGGAAAATGTTCAAGCTTTGATTTGTACTCAAGATTAGATAAAAAAATCCAAGAAAAAATGTTACTGAAATTGATGAAGAAGATTTTGGAAGACTTTAAAGATATTAATAAAGGTATTAACTTTTAAATTGTAATAAGAACAAAGATTTTCTTATATGTATGTATTTTTATATAATTACTAACTATTATTTGATTATTTATAGATATTTTGGAAAAAATTGTCGAGATGGAAGATGTGGAGAAGCTAGATATTGATAATGCACATGACGAATGAATAAACAATTTACGTTTTTTGTTTTTACTATTCGTATTTGGTTTCGTTTTAGTTTTTTACTATGCCTACTACGTATTTACGTTTATGATTTGTAATTCGATACGAGTACTTTTTGTGTTGCTTATCGTTTAACCTACTTTATTCTTAATCTTTGCATGACTTTTTTTCTTTTTTAACTTGAATAATCTTTTTTATTACTATGTTGTGTATTGTGTGAGGTATTAAAACCGAAAAGAACCGAAAAACCGGCTAGAACCGACTAGGAACCGGACCGGAAATGACACGGAAAAAGCGGTCCGGTCCTCGGTCCACCGTTTCTTGATTTTTTTTTTTGTCTCGGTCCGGTCCGGTTTTTTCCGGTTCGGTCCGGTTTTTTCCGGTTCGGTCCGGTCCGTGTCTTTTGAACACCCCTACTTTGAAGCTATTTGAAATGTGGGTGAAAAAATTGGTTTGTTTTCATGTATGATGTTTAATATGTCTCATCCTGTCTCATCCGATTTTTTCTTGATCAAATGTTCCCTCTGTTTCATGTAAACGTACTTGTATGCTATGCTTTCGTCTATATACTACTAGTATGATACACGCGCGATGCAGCGGCGATAATAAATATATAAATCAATGGTACATATTTTGTTACAAATAATTTTACGAACGATGAAGATTTTCGGTTTTGTTAACATTCAATTAGTTAGAAATTCTAAAGATTAACTCTATTTATTTGAAATTTTACACACAAAAAATTGATTGTTTTAAGTTTATAGTAAAAAAATTTAATTATTTCAAAATTTTAAGTATATATGGTATGTGTGGTATGAGGTTATATTTGTAATTATTTAATAAATATTTTCTCTAAAATGGTAATTTAGTAATTTTATCATGCTTAAATTTCAACATTTTATACCGAAATGCTTTATAATGTATATATTTGTAACTACCTTATTGACCCGCCTAATACGCGGAAAATTATATCAAAAAATATATAATGTTAATAAAAAACATAAAACTTAAATAAAAAGATTAATAGAATGCTATTAGTCATGTAAAAAAAATGATTATGTTATCAAATGTGAAGTTAAATAAAACATTTACTGTGTAATTCGGAAAAAACATTATTAAAAATAAAATAATTATAATATATAAAAAAACTAAAAATATTGCTTAAATAGGATGGAAAAAAAATATAAGATTTTTTTATATGATATATTTTGTGTTAATATGCAAAACACTCATGAAATAATAAAATAAGTTTATTTTCTTTTTATAATGTATAAAAAAACTAAAAATATTTGGTAAATAGGAAGAAAAAAAACAGAAGATTTTGTTATATGATATGTTTTCCGTTTATATACAAAACACTCGTAAAACAATAAAATAATTTTAGTTTCTTTTTATACTAAAAATGTGTATGTGTTTGGAGAAAAAATATGTTTTTTATTTTTTTAGAATTAATTTAAAATACAAGTGTAAGATTATTTAAAGTAGAAAGGTTAATTAGTTTTATTTAATTATTACTATTTAAAACAAGAGTTAATTTATTTAAAGTAAAGGGCTTAAAATGAAATTATTAATGATAACATAATCAAAATCGGTTATTATTTTACCAAGTGTCATTTTAAGCCACTCTTTTATTATATATTAAGATTAATATAATTTAATAAATATTTAATAAAAAAAATAATTTAATAATTTTATCATACTTAAATTTCAAGATTTTATACCGAAATATTTTATAATATATATTGATGTATAAACCATTAAAAAATCTGGGCTGGGCTGGGCTTTGCACAGCTTATTAGCTTTCATAGTATATATATAACAAGTAGCAAAGAAAACTATGTTGAACAGATTAGTAATATTATTTTATTTTATTTAAAACTTCATCCGAGGAAAAGTCTCACACAACATAAAAAAGTTGGAAACTTTTTTTGCATTACTTTATTAAAAAGTGACATTTATTTTCATCATTATACAAAACGTTAACGGTTTGCGATTAACATTACCAAAGAGAGACAATTTGTGCATCATTAAAAAATAAATAATAATAATAATAATAATTATAATAATAAGTAAATAAATAATTATAATATATCTATATTTATTATAATCTAGAGTTGTCGTTTTAATTACGTGCGAGATATTCCAAATAGTGGAATGGTATGTATTTGAAACTTCTGACTCTTTAGTTGCCCTGTGTTTTAATTACCATAATAAGAGGTATAATGATACTTAAACTGTTCAGTTACTCTAAGTTAATAACACATTTGAAACTTCTGACTTTTTGGTTACCCTGTGTTTTAATTGTGTTTTAATTACCATATATTTACTATAATCTAGAGTTGTCGTTTTAATTACGTGCGAGATATTCCAAATAGTGGAATGGTATGCATTTGAAACTCCTGACTCTTTAGTTGTCTTGTGTTTTAATTACCATAATGAGAGGTATAATGATACTTAAACTGTTCAGTTACCGTAAGTTAATAACACATTTGAAACTTCTGATTCTTTGGTTGCCATGTGTTTTAACTGTGTTTTAATTACCATAATGAGAGGTATAATGATACTTAAACTGTTCAGTTACCCTAAGTTAATAACACATTTGAAACTTTTGACTATTTGGTTGCCCTATGTTTTAATTACCATAATGTGAGGTATAATGATATTCCTGACTCTTTGGTTGCCCTGTGTTTTAATTACCATAATGTGAGATATAATGATATTCCTGACTCTTTGGTTGCCCTGTGTTTTAATTACCATAATGTGAGATATAATGATATTTAGACTGTTCAGTTACCCTAAGTTAATAACACGAAACTCTTGACTCTTTGGTTGCCCTGTGTTTTAATTACCATAATGTGAGGTATAATGATATTTAAACTGTTCAGTTACCCTAAGTTAATAACACATTTGAAACGTCTGACTCTTTGGTTGCCCTCTGTTTTAATTATCATAATGTAAGGTATAATGGTGGTTTTGTGTTTTTCTATATAAGTTCTTTTGCATCAACAAACTCCATAACCACGTACAATTATGTCTCTTTCGAAAAACATGTCTCACTTAGAGATTGGCGCTCTTGACCCAACTAGAGAAGATTGGGTTGTTCATGTAAGGGTTTGTAGAATGTGGGAGGCAGTAAATACGAAACTCGGTGATGTCTTACTTGGGTTGGAGATGGTTATGGCTAATGATGAGGTAATTTCTAATTTGTTTGAAAATATGTGGAAAATGTGGGGGGTTAAATTAGTTTCTTACATGTTTTTTTTTTAACCAAAAAGGGCGGTTCGATACAACGTTTCATCACTAGAAATCATATACGAATGTTTAATGATCTTCTCGAAGAGGGCCAGGTATATCAAGTCTCGAGGTTCAGAGTGATTGAAGGTCAAATGGGATATAAAGTTGTCCCGAATCAATACCGCATCCGTTTCAACATTGCAACATCGGTTCGTAAACTTGAAGGTGGTCATGAGGAGTTTCCATTGAATGTGTTTAGTTTCACACCAACGGAAGTTCACCTACAGAGAATCAAAAACAATTCCCTCCTCACTGGTGTCGATTTTTCTTTTCTCTAAATGTTTATGTTTTCTTTCCTATATCCGGTTTTTTGTTTTTTGTGGGTTGTTGTCGTTCACATGACATCTGACTATGTGTTTACAGATGTAATAGGGTGTTTGGTAGGTGCAGGCGAAATTATTCCCCTTGACAATGAAAAAAAAAGTGTGAAACGGGACGTTAATCTATCTGTTAGCAGGTTATTATTGTGTATTTTCCTTTTTTTCTGCGTACCTACTTCTTTCTGTCATGTTTATACTAACCTTCCCTTTTGTATGTTGGTTACTGTTTACTAATTAAATAGTACCACCGACAAAGTATTGTTCGTGACAAATCTTTTTACAAAATTGTCACCGCGCAACGCGCGGGAATACGCCTAGTGTATAAATATTAGAAAAAAATGATTGAGATCCTCTCAAATTTTGGTCAAATATGAAAGTATATAGTCTTACAACTGAACTAAAATTATTTATGAGAAAACATTATTTTCATGTTTGATAAGAATATAAGAGGATCTTAATCATAAAAAAAAGTAAATTTATGTAAATTATTTAAAAGTGATATACAAAAAAAGTGATGCACAATCTAAAAAACTTGTCACGTACATAATTTCACTAAAAAGTGACATTTTTCATACATAAGTTTACAAAAAAAGTAACATTTGGGTGCATTACTTTTTTAAAATGACAATTTTGTGCATAATTTCATTTAAAAATTTATTTTTTTTTTGTAAAAATTAAAAGGAAAAAAGTTTTTAAAAGAGAAATGCAATATTAATAAATTAACTCATCAATCCAACGACCTTAAAATATTAATAATCTAGTAAGTTTATATATTCATGATCTCCAAAAGTTTTGAGTTTAAATTTTAAATATATGTATATTTTTTTAAACTAATTCTAAGCTATTAAAATTCATCCTAACATATGTACACATTTAGGAATGTAGAATCTTTTAGTTCCAAAGCAAATGAGACATGTCATATAAACTTAATAATGAGACAAAACACCAATAGATAAATAACTAAAAAAAGTCTTAGTTGTTACTTACCATATGGTTAATTAGAATTTACCAGGCAATATTTAAATTTCAAAATTTTTAAAATACGTATACAATCAAAAGTATGCATTGCTAGATGCAAATTATCTTGGGATACACATAAATATGACTTTACATGTTTTTGATAATAATAATTTTTATTCAAGGTCAAAAACTTGTTTATGAGGTGGGTTACTCACACTTGATAGAGGTACTCTTTTTGAAAAAAAAAATCAACCAATATTTAAAAGAATATATATATATATATATATATATATATATATATATATATATATATATCCTACAAAACTATAATTGGTCCCTGTGTTTGTTCCAAAACAACGGGTCCAATCCCTGGGTCGCAATTCCTTCGGACCCAGTCCCTGGACCCTATCTTTGGTTGCACGTTTGGTCCCTTTGTCACTTAAAATGACGAAAATACCCTTAATAAATGATATTTTGATTTTTATCAAAAACAAAAATGTATATAATAAATAAAAGAGTACTCTAAATAAAATATTAACCTCTAGTTAACTACATTTTTAAAAGAATTTGACTGAATTCCCACACTTGGAAAAACACAATAAATAAAATATTAACCTCAAATCAACAACAACAACAACAGTGGCCAACAATGGGCGATATCTGGCAGCGATATCCGGCAGCGGCAGCAGCGGCGACGGCGACAGAAGCAGCGGCAGCAGCGGCGACGGCGGCAGAAGCAGCGGCAGCAGCGGCGACGGTGGCAGCGACGGCGGCAGCGGGGACGACGGCAGCGATGCATCATCCGGCTATGAAGTGGGTTTTTATGATCTCAAATCGATTTTGATCTTGATTTGTTTTTCTGATCTCGAAGTGGGTTTTATTTGGGTATAATCTTGTTTCGATTTAGGCTTAATTTATAACAATGATGTGTAATGGTGAATGATTGAGTTGGTGGTCGGACCAAGGAGGTGGTGGTGGTCGTCGTATATGTGGAAAAATAAATTCAAGGAACGTGTGACCAGATCTGATGGCGGTTGTGACCGGATCTGGCGATGCTCGTGAATGTAGGTCGTTAGGTAGTTAGAGGTCGTGCCGGATCTGCGATGTTCTAGAGAAACAATTAGTTAATTTCCAGTTTTTTTTTTTTGTTGATTTGAGATTTTGATAATTAGTTTTTATTCTTTATTTGTTTTTTAAATTGAAAGATAAATCAAAATATCATTTATTAAGGGTATTTTCGTCATTTTAAGTGACAAAGGGACCAAACGTGCAACCAAAGATAGGGTCCAGGGACTGGGTCCGAAGGAATTGCGACCCAGGGACTGGACCCGTTGTTTTGGAACAAACACAGGGACCAATTATGTAATTAACTCTATAAATAAATATTAGAGTTAATTACATAAATGGTCCCTGTGTTTGTCGCAAAACAACGGGTCTCGTCCCTGGGTCGAAATTCCTTCGGACCCAGTCCCTGGACCCTATCTTTGGTTGCACGTTTGGTCCCTCCCACTAACAATCGTTAAAAAATCCCGTTAAACACCCCATGTGACTGGCACATGATGGGTAAAAAAGTCATTTCACCTTTATTTTTCCCCCCTTCATGTGTTCTTCCCCAAATCATCTCCAATCCCCAAATCAAAAACCCTAATTCGATAAATCCAGATCTTCCGTTGCTGTCCATTCCCACTTTATAGCTCCCAGCTTTAATGGACCTGAGCCGTAAGACAGGATGAACACATTCAACTTCGACACGCAATTCTTGAACCACAACACTTAAAAGACCTCCGATACACTGAGCGAAAGCATCTTGTATCACATTCTCAGCTTCTATGAACGAAAACATTCCTCCAGAATGCTCAGAAATAGAATGCATTGCAGAAGCATCATGATCCGCACCAAACCCAAACGTGTGAATCGGTATGTTACAATCGGGTAAAAGAATTTGGTGACTTGTTCTCAATCCGGGATTTCTAGGGCTGATGTGTCCTGCCCATCTGACAGTAACACCATACTGCTCACTGGATTCTTGAATTTCCGGTCGGTCATTACTTTAGCTCCCTTTTTTAAAGCCTCGGCTATGTTCGTCCCACCGTTAGCAACCAATGAGTTAATCATCTGTAAAGATTCTTGTCTCCCGGATTCAGTCTTACGCCGAAGGGGGAACAGATGTCGGGCTGAAGAAGAAAACGCTATAACTGAAAGACGGTCTGACGGGCCAAGATTTTGTATTACAAATCCCATAGCTTGTTTTAATAAAGCAATCTTTGTACCAGTCATGCTACCACTAATATCAAGCACAGTCACAAGATCAATTGATGCTCGTGAGTTGAGATTTGCATTACTTACAGGCGCTTTGAGATTAATTAGGGTTTTTGATTTGGGGATTGGAGATGATTTGGGGAAGAACACATGAAGGGGGGAAAAATAAAGGTGAAATGACTTTTTTACCCATCATGTGCCAGTCACATGGGGTGTTTAACGGGATTTTTTAACGGTTGTTAGTGGGAGGGACCAAACGTGCAACCAAAGATAGGGTCCAGGGACTGAGTCCGAAGGAATTTCGACCCAGGGACGAGACCCGTTGTTTTGCGACAAACACAGGGACCATTTATGTAATTAACTCTAAATATTAACAAAAACCATCACCATTTCCACAAAACTAATACTATAAATAAATAGTAACAAAAACCATCACCTATTTCCAAAATAGAGAAAGGACCAATCTAAAACTCTAAAGATAAGATATGATTCTCTATAAAAGTACAACACAAATAGATATTAATTAAAACTTCAAAAGAAAAAAGAAAAAAGTAACTTATCCGTTTTAACAACACAAATAACCATCAAATAAAACTATTACGTAAAAAGAGAAAAGAAAAAAAAAACTTAAAACTCACCTATTTTAAAAGAAGAAAAATAATAAAAAAGAATTAATCGAGCTGCCTCTTGAATCAAGCCAAACCGATTTATTTCATTGTCCAGTCAAGCCTCAAGCCAAGCCAAAAACTTTGATCGGTTGCTTTGACATAATAACAGTGAAAAAACATTTGATAAATGTTAGTATTATATATATATATATATATATATATATATATATATATATATATATATATATATATATATATATATATATATATATATATATATATATATATATATATATATATATAAAACAAGGATCTAATAAAAAGACATGGAAAATAAAAAGGATAGGGAGTGCACGTGTCAGAGAGAAAAAAAATCTCAATAAGGGTATAATGGTTATTTGATACCACACTTTTACTTTTAAATCCCCAAATCAAACCTAACCATATAATCTCTCTCTCTCTCCTTTTTATTAGATCTGCTCCTCCAATGAATTCTGCCCTCCGATGGCGATGCCGCCATCGCCTCCGATTAAGCCACCGGAGACTGTGAAGCTCGCCGGAAACAGCGGCGGATGAGCTCGCCGGAGTGGCGGATTAGGGTTTTCTGCTCGCCGGAGTGGCGGAAACAGTGGCGGATCTGCTCGACGGAGTGCCGGAGTGGCGGATTAGGGTTATCGTGGCGGAGTGGCGGATAGGGTTTTTGTAATATCCCAAAATTTTAAATACATATTTTGAGAAATAAGCAATAAGATAAGTTTGAGTCTAAATATGTTTAAGTTATAAACTAAGTATTTTAATAATGATTATATCATTAAAGTTATATTTTTCTAAGTTTAATATAATTTATTTTATCCTAACTTTTTAAATAATAAAGTTAACATAAGTTAAATATTATCTTTGTCACATGAATAAAGAATACTTAAAATAATGTATTTTAATACTTTCAACATTTGATTCTTCTTTGATAATTAGCTTAAATATTTTTAATAACTAAATAAATGTATAATCTAATCTTACATTATAAACAACTCTAGATTAATAAAAAGACTTTTGGATACCATATCTTAATAACTTCATGATTATATACTTTTAATCACCATTTATCACTAAACTAATGACACTTTTATTATGTGACCTTCCACTACATTTTAAGTTACAATTTCATAAGAAACTATTGATTTCTCTCTTTCTTTTCCATCAAATACTAGTCCCAAAATTCAGCCATGTTTTTTCATCCAAATTATCCCATAAACAAGTGTAATTGAAACATTTTGAAGTAGAAGAGAATGGTAAATCATCACACAAGTTTTAAGGTATGTTTAAGAAAGTTTTCTTTTGTTTTTCCTTTCAAAATAATTAATTTTAATCATGTTTCGTCAACTAAAGATCACACTAAAAATTCTTATAAAAATATATATCTTATGTTTTGAAAATGTTAATGGGATAACTCACAACAATATATGAATATATATATTTTTACACATCATAACCCAATTAGAAAATAGTATTATATATATAAGATATAAGTGGATATTACAAACTCCTATTTGATTATGTCCTAACACTTTCCATTTGTTAGATATCTTTTGGTGATCGTTTATTCGGTAAACTTTATTCGAATCGAATGCTTTTCGTTGGAAATTAAGGTACGGATATTCCGAGTCTCTTTTAATTATGTTTTCCTTGTTCGTATTATTGTTGGTACGAATATTCTTTATATTATATGTATATTTGGTGTCTTCGTTCGATTGATTATTTGTGATATTGATTATTTTGATTCTATGAATATTCTTAGTTTTCTTTTTAGTATTCATTTCGTTCGTGCTCATTCGATATCTTATTTGCCTCAGTTTGATTCATAAGTTATTATATTGATTCATACTTCATTCGATACGTCTTTGTTTTGATATATAAGGATTCTTAATTCTTCTTATATGTGTTTCTTTTAATCATTTGTACGAATATTTTATCTCTTAATAAACATCAATTGTTTGTAAAATGATCTTTAAATGTGTATTTTAATCTTTCTTTCGATTCGTACATACCCTTATTGATTTCCTAATTCTTTCAATACATGTATCTTGTGATTATTGTTACAAATTCCTCTTTCTTCTCGTATGTGTATCTTTTGATTGTTTGTACGAACTTCCTATAAGTCTCTTTGAAAATCTCGTTGAATGTTTTGATATATTATTGGTATGACATGTATGGTTGCATAAAGGTTTGTTTAAGTTTTGTTTTGAAATCATATTACCGCGTTTTTCGTGGTATCATTCCGATATTTCGTTTGTTGTTTGTTTATCGTTATTTATGTTTTGACCTAGTTATTATTTGTGGTTTTGACATTTCATGCATTAATTACTTAGTCGGGTTTATATTATGGTTTTCGGCCTTCCGTGACGGAAACATTTAGTACCTAACTGCCTAGTAGATATAAGTATGCTCGTAACATAAGTTAGGGTGTTTTATGCGTTTAATAATGCGATTAATATTAACGTTAAAATGTATTATTATGACTATTATTAATATCCTAATATCATTATTAATATTATTCTATCACCATATTATTATTTCAAAATTATTCCTTAACGAGACTTAACGAAAAAAGTGTTACGAAGTTAGTCCCTTAACGGAATCGTTAAGTGGGGACAAAATCCCACCATTTTAGGATCTTGCCCCCCCCCCCCCCCCCCCCCCCCCCCCCCCCCCCCCCTTGATTTCCCTAACCCTTTCCTTTCCCCCCATTTTCACTTTCATTTCAACATCTCACATTCTCTCTCTAAAAACACACACAAAACCTCCACCTTCTCTTTAAAAAATCTCTAGATTTCACCATTTAAATCCGTTTTTGAAGCTTAAAATTCGGTTTATACACTCATATTCATCATCCATCTGATTTTCTCTTCGATTTGGTAAGTTTTTCTCTCTTTCTATTCGAAACTTTATTCTTAGATCTAATTTATAAAAACACCTATTTTCACCTTTAAATACCGAGATTTATTAAGTATTAATGTAACTAAACATATCCTAAGAACATAGATCCAAAAATATATCATTTTCGGCCTTAAAATCGTTCAAAAATCGAGTCGTTTCGGTGTCGACTCAGCTGCTCGACGCAGCAACCAAACTGGCGCAACAAAGGGCGCAACACCCCTTGTGTGGTGCGCAACAGCCTCACCGAAACACTTGTGAATCTTGCGCAACAAGCAGCGCAACACCTATAAACCTTGCGCAACAAGAAGCGCAATACCTTGCGAAATTAGTGCAACAACTTGCGTGACAAGCCTAGCACAACACTTTCTTTGTACCGTAACACAGTAGCGCAACAATCCCTTGTCCCGTAACAAGTAACTTGCGCAACAAGCTACTATATAGCGCAACAAGTGCCTTGTTGCACAACACCCCTTGTACCGAAACACCTTTGTTACGTGACCCCATATTCAGCGAAACAAACCCTCGTAGCGCAACACTAGGTTGCGCAACAACCCTAAAGGGGCGCATCAGCCGTCTGATCACGTATTATCGCTCGGTTTTCGTTATATAAACACTGAACCTTATTAAAACCCGTTTATACTTACTTAATAATATACGTAAGGTATTATACTCATTCAAACATATGTTTTGAACTCAAAACGCAATAACAACATTAAAGATGATAATTATTAAAACGGGTTTTGTTAAAAAACGTATAACTTTCGATAAAATACACTTTTCTCCAAAAAGCGAACGTAATCATGAACTTGTTGTAATAAACGCATATTATTGCCGTTTGACTCTTTATGAAATATTTTTTGACTTAAAATTCTTTTAAACGTCATCTTATGACTTATTCTCGTCAAATATCTCGAACGTTGACTTTTTGGTCAACATTGACTCGTATCGTGTATAGTTGACTTTGACTAAGGTCAACTCCCATTAAACTCTTTATAAAGTCATTTTTAAACAATTTTACTTAAAGATTATTCAAAACGTTGAACGTTGACTCTTAGTTGACTTTGACTTCCCTCGAAATCGTTGACTTTGACCAAGTCAACTACCTTAGGAGTTGACTTCAACCAAACCTTGATAACCATATTCTATTCAACCGATATTCCTATTGGTCTTTCCGGCTCGGAATGTCATCATTATTGACTCGAATAGACGATATCATCCATTAGTCGTTATCGACAGGAAGTATCGTCATATCTTAATGGACAATATTGTCGCCACGTATTGATATCTCCTATTGGTCGTCCTCGACTCAGTTGTATCGTTGACTTAATTCGTCACATTTAATCAATATATTATTATCTTACAAACGTTATCTTTAACTCGAAACATATTAACCTTTGAACACTTTATATAAACTATACTATATAATGGTAATCAAGTATAAGGCAAAACCCTACTAGGCTTATCGAGATACTTAGACTTATTTGATATCTTTATGCTAGGGCACTTAGGCGGTAGAGTGTATTTCTCAATTGTGTCTACCCGACATAGTATTTGCTTATCTGTGAGTTATTCGTTGCCCTTTTTACTATTTTTGAACTTTGGGCATGTTAAGCGTTATTTTAAAGTAAGTATATATATATATATATATATATATATATATATATAAATATATATATATATATATATATATATATATATATATATATATATATATATATATATATATATATATATATATATATATATATATATATATATATATATATATATATATATATATATATATCTTGACTATGCAATGATATGGTGCCTTTAGATATGTATTGTCCTGTGACTTATTAGGCCTTAGTGGTAGTATAAGGCCATCATACCTGTTAACGTATTTAGCCGACGGTGCATATATATATAGATCTATATAGGTTTTACAAACCCTCATCACTCACGTATGTGAGAGGGTGTTATGACGGACCACATATTTGGTATTATTCTGTAGCTTGACACGTTGCGTATTGAGGGTTGTATTTGGGTATTATCGTAAGGGTCAAGTGTAGTGAACTATCTAAAGCTTATGCACATATCAGTATTATGGTTATGATTCAAGATATTATTTTATTGACATCATTTATATTGGTCTGATGTACTTCAATAGGGTCAAAACTTATTCGACGTTCGAGTATATTTATTGTTTTTATAAAAATACAAATAATTCACCAACTTTGAGATTTTACATCGATTATGGAGTACACTATTTGATATTGGATTTTGATGATTTTCGAAAAGACTTCACTAGACGTAGTTCGGTTTCTTTACCATTTTTGTGGACTTTAATGAAACTTAGCTAGACGTAGTTTAGTTTCTATTTAAGCCACAAATTTATATTTATGTTGTGTTTATTGTACTCCTAAACTTTATTAAATGTAAACTTAAATGTTGTAGTTTTTATTCGATGTAATCTTTGTCTTCTGATACCTATAATACTGTACACCTCGGGTTTCCGTCTGAGGCGGGTGTGACATATATATATATATATATATATATATATATATATATATATATATATATATATATATATATATATATATATATATATATAGAGAGAGAGAGAGAGAGAGAGAGAGAGAGAGAGAGAGAGAGTGTGTGTGTGTGTGTGTGTGTTTTGGGTAAAAAAGGGTAGGGAGTATTGTGGTGCATTGGATAGTTAGTGGGGGTTTAGATCATTGACTAAGATTTGTAGGTGATATTTTTGAAAATAGTTCAGACTTTAGGGAGTTTATGAAATAAACTAAAACATATAAGGGTATGAAAGTCATTTTGCCTTTTCTAATGGATAGGGTTCAAGACATCACCAACATAAGTTCATGTTAATTCTTCTCTTCCTTTTTCTCCATCTTTTTCGGCGAACACCGCCACCACCTACCACCACCAATCTTCGACGTCGTCAAACTCTACCACCACATCACTAATTCGTATTTGTTGCAACTCTACCATTTCTCTATGTAAAAAACACGACAACCATCACAAAATCGCCACTACATCGTCTCTTTCAACCAAAGTAACAAAATCATAACCATCATTTCTATTATATGTTAGATCCGATTGATTAAAGAAGAAAAAATGTCACACCCCGCTATAGCGGAAACACGGAATGTGAGAGCTGGAATATCATTACACGGTCATAAGCAAATATAAACGATTCAAGTCATTTCGATTTAAAATAAAATTGTTCGAGTTTCACAACCAAGCAGTTCATAAGTTTAAAATAAAGTACAAGTACAATGTTCCAAAATAAATTCCCAAAATATAAAGGTCTTTCCCAATAAGCGCCTCACGTGACCATATCGACCCTCCTTTGCCATGCATTCCGAACACTTACATTAATTCCCTGAAACATAAGATAAAGTGTCAACTACATAAAGTAGTGAGTGAGTTACAGTTTAGAGTTTCGAGAGAAGTTTCCAAAAATAGAAAGTTGCCAAAAAATATATTGACGTCATGAGTAAAAGAACGAGTCGACGTTTGAACATATATGTGAATAATAAAAGTTTGTACGTACGCGAGTAAAGTAATTAAATAAACTCGTATAGTAAAGTTGTAGCGGAATCCAGGTTCTAAAAGTGTATGCGTATGTAATATGTGTTTAACTAAATAGTAACTCGTATCAATCACTTGGCATAATATAAGTAGTAAGTATACACTAAGCCGATTGTATGGTCCTGATCTAGCCCAAAAGTGTTTAATTGAGTGAACATCTGTTTTGGTAGTAATATGTACTTGGGACGCTAACCCTTAGTAAGGAGTGACCGCTCCTAAGTATCGATACCCATATGACTAACGGCTAATGCTAATAGTGTATAACGTTTCCAATACCAAAACGGGCAATTGTACAAAGTTCCAAAAGTTGTGTTGAGTTCTTACGAGCTTATATATCCATCAAGGATTGGTCGCTAACAAGTATCCTAGTTTAGTTAACCCGCTAAGGCAATAACACAAATACGCATAATAGTTGCAAGTTCCAAGTTTGTACAAGTTCCACAGTTCCAAAGTTTAAAATGTTTCAAAGTTTGAACAAGTTTCCAATAGTTGAAAAGTTTCACGAGTTTGAAAGTACCAAGTTTCCAAAGTTTGAACAAGTTTCCAAAAGTTTCAAGTAGTTCGCAAATTGTGTTATAAGTTACAAAGCATGATCTTATGTTTCCCCCAAATAATGTTTAAATGTACAAAAAGTAAAACAAGTGGGGTTGTAAGTCACGGTTTGCGAAGAGAGAAAGGTATGAACTAGCACAAAAGAGAGCGAAACGCGTCGGGAATCACAAACGACCTAGAACACCGGAAGTTGTATAAGTTATTATTAGTATAATTTGAGTTATGTTAAGTTCCAATTTAACATTTTTAAGTCTCAATTTATATACTTAGATTATGTCCCAAAAAGTTTATTACGGAAATTTTATAAGGTTTATATGTTCGTGTACGTTTTAGTAGCCCGATAAGTCCCAATTATGTTCAAAAAAGTGTCAAAGTTCCAAGTTAAGGTGTGTAAGTCTCGAAGTTATTATGTTACTGAATTTGAAAGGTAATTTACGGTGAAAATTGGGCAGCGCTTCCGCGTTATAAAAATTATATCCATTTCAAACACTTTCCCGCTTTAAAATGCACAATACAACGTTTAAATCATACACCAAGTTTCAAGTCTAAAAAGCCCTTTTTAAACAATTTAAGTCAAAACAGTAGCTTATTAACATGATATATTCTGTGATAATTTTTTGGCTTATAATCAATTTACGACCTCAAAACGACAAAATACGAACAGGAACATTCAGGCGGCGGCTGGAGGAAAACAGCCGCCGGCTGACCTTTAGCCGTCGGCTGAATCCTTCAGCCGCCGGCCAAAGGCTTCGCCAGTTTTAAAGTTGCTTTATTTTTCGATTTTAAGCTTGTTTAAACCGTTTGATTTCGCACAAACTGATATAACTCAAACATATGTATTTTCAAAGTAAAATCTCATTTCTTTTTAGATTTATATGGTTAAATATAGTAGATCAACATAAAAACTCTTTTTCTAGAAAACGTTTTGCATGTTTATAAAAACTTATTCCCAGGTTATAGATTATACTGCATTGATTTTATAAAGATAAAAACAGTGAAAAGAAGTTTTAAACCGAAGGAAAAAGAGATGTGATGGTTTGGATGAGTTTTAGCTCCAAAACTCCTTGAAAACCCCTGATTTAAAAACCTTTTCCTTGCTACCCCTTTAATCTTAGGACGATTTTGATGGATTAGATTGGTGGATATTTTGATGTTTATGGACTGAAAATGATTTATTTCTGACTTTGTGTTTGTGTTTTGAGAGAAATAGAGAGTTTAGTGTGTGTGTTGGTGTGTTTTTGTTAATTTGAAAATGGATTGAAAAGTGGATGGAAGTGTAAG
>CAJVGC010000589.1:33603516-33663361 GCA_910822075.1 Senecio squalidus
CCCCCCCCCCCCCCCCCCCCCCCCCCCCCCCCCCCCACCCCCCCCCCCCCCCCCCCCCCCCCCCCCCCCCCCCCCCCCCCCCCCCTTGATTTCCCTAACCCTTTCCTTCCCCCCCCACTTTCATTTCAACATCACATTCTCTCTCTAAAAAACACACACAAAACCTCCACCTTCTCTTTAAAAAATCTCTAGATTTCACCATTTAAATCCGTTTTTGAAGCTTAAAATTCGGTTTATACACTCATATTCATCATCCATCTGATTTCTCTTCGATTTGGTAAGTTTTTCTCTCTTTCTATTCGAAACTTTATTCTTAGATCTAATTTATAAAAAACACCTATTTTCACCTTTAAATACCGAGATTTAAGTATTAATGTAACTAAACATATCCTAAGAACATAGATCCAAAAAATATCATTTTCGGCCTTAAAATCGTTCAAAAATCGAGTCGTTTCGGTGTCGACTCAGCTGCTCGACGCAGCAACCAAACTGGCGCAACAAAGGGCGCAAACCCCTTGTGTGGTGCGCAACAGCCTCACCGAAACACTTGTGAATCTTGCGCAACAAGCAGCGCAACACCTATAAACCTTGCGCAACAAGAAGCGCAATACCTTGCGAAATTAGTGCAACAACTTGCGTGACAAGCCTAGCACAACACTTCTTTGTACCGTAACACAGTAGCGCAACAATCCCTTGTCCCGTAACAAGTAACTTGCGCAACAAGCTACTATATAGCGCAACAAGTGCCTTGTTGCACAACACCCCTTGTACCGAAACACCTTTGTTACGTGACCCCATATTCAGCGAAACAAACCCTCGTAGCGCAACACTAGGTTGCGCAACAACCCTAAAGGGGCGCATCAGCCGTCTGATCACGTATTATCGCTCGGTTTTCGATATAAACACTGAACCTTATTAAAACCCGTTTATACTTACTTAATAATATACGTAAGGTATTATACTCATTCAAACATATGTTTTGAACTCAAAACGCAATAACAACATTAAAGATGATAATTATTAAAACGGGTTTTGTTAAAAAACGTATAACTTTCGATAAAATACACTTTTCTCCAAAAACCGAACGTAATCATGAACTTGTTGTAATAAACGCATATTATTGCCGTTTGACTCTTTATGAAATAGTTTTTGACTTAAAATTCTTTTAAACGTCATCTTATGACTTATTCTCGTCAAATATCTCGAACGTTGACTTTTTGGTCAACATTGACTCGTATCGTGTATAGTTGACTTTGACTAAGGTCAACTCCCATTAAACTCTTTATAAAGTCATTTTTAAACAATTTTACTTAAAGATTATTCAAAACGTTGAACGTTGACTCTTAGTTGACTTTGACTTCCCTCGAAATCGTTGACTTTGACCAAGTCAACTACCTTAGGAGTTGACTTGAGTTGACTTCAACCAAACCTTGATAACCATATTCTATTCAACCGATATTCCTATTGGTCATTTCCGGCTCGGAATGTCATCATTATTGACTCGAATAAACGATATCATCCATTAGTCGTTATCGACACGAAGTATCGTCATATCTTAATGGACAATATTGTCGCCACGTATTGATATCTCCTATTGGTCGTCCTCGACTCAGTTGTATCGTTGACTTAATTCGTCACATTTAATCAATATATTATTATCTTACAAACGTTATCTTTAACTCGAAACATATTAACCTTTGAACACTTTATATAAACTATACTATATAATGGTAATCAAGTATAAGGCAAAACCCTACTAGGCTTATCGAGATACTTAGACTTATTTGATATCTTTATGCTAGGGCACTTAGGCGGTAGAGTGTATTTCTCAATTGTGTCTACCCGACATAGTATTTGCTTATCTGTGAGTTATTCGTTGCCCTTTTTACTATTTTTGAACTTTGGGCATGTTAAGCGTTATTTTAAAGTAAGTAATTATATATATATATAATTATATATATATATATATAATATATATATATATATATATATATATATATATATATATCTTGACTATGCAATGATATGGTGCCTTTAGATATGTATTGTCTGTGCCTTATTAGGCCTTAGTGGTAGTATAAGGCCATATACCTGTTAACGTATTTAGCCGACGGTGCATATATATATAGATCTATATAGGTTTTACAAACCCTCATCACTCACGTATGTGAGAGGGTGTTATGACGGACCCATATTTGGTATTATTCTGTAGCTTGACACGTTGCGTATGAGGGTTGTATTTGGGTATTATCGTAAGGGTCAAGTGTAGTGAACTATCTAAAGCTTATGCAATATCAGTATTATGGTTATGATTCAAGATATTATTTTATTGACATCATTTATATGGTCTGATGTATTTCAATAGGGTCAAAACTTATTCGACGTTCGAGTATATTTATTGTTTTTATAAAAATACAAATAATCACCAACTTGAGATTTTACATCGATTATGGAGTACACTATTTGATATTGGATTTTGATGATTTTCGAAAAGACTTCACTAGACGTAGTTCGGTTTCTTTACCATTTTGTGGACTTTAATGAAACTTAGCTAGACGTAGTTTAGTTTCTATTTAAGCCACAAATTTATATTTATGTGTGTTATTGTACTCCTAAACTTATTAAATGTAAACTTAAATGTTGTAGTTTTTATTCGATGTAATCTTGTCTTCTGATACCTATAATACTGTACACCTCGGGTTTCCGTCTGAGGCGGGTGTGACATATATATATATATATATATATATATCTATATAGATATATATATATATATATATATATATATATTATATATATATATATAATATATATATATATATATATAGAGAGAGAGAGAGAGAGAGAGAGAGAGAGAGAGAGAGAGAGAGAGAGAGAGTGTGTGTGTGTGTGTGTGTGTTTTGGGGTAAAGAAGGGTAGGGAGTATTGTGGTGCATTGGATAGTTAGTGGGGTTTAGATCATTGACTAAGATTTGTAGGTGATATTTTTGAAAATAGTTCAGACTTTAGGGAGTTTATGAAATAAACTAAAACATATAAGGGTATGAAAGTCATTTTGCCTTTTCTAATGGCTAGGGTTCAAGAACATCACCAACATAAGTTCTGTTAATTCTTCTCTTCCTGTTTCTCCATCTTTTCGGCGACACACGCCACCACCTACCACCACCATCTTCGACGTCGTCAAACCTCTACCACCACATCACTAATTCGTATTTGTTGCAACTCTACCATTTCTCTATGTAAAAACACGACAACCATCACAAAATCGCCACTACATCGGTCTCTTTCAACCAAGTAACAAAATCATAACCATCATTTCTATTATATGTTAGATCCGATTGATTAAAGAAGAAAAAATGTCACACCCCGCTATAGCGGAAACACGGAATGTGAGAGCTGGAATATCATTACACGGTCATAAGCAAATATAAACGATTCAAGTCATTTCGATTTAAAATAAAATTGTTCGAGTTTCACAACCAAGCAGTTCATAAGTTTAAAATAAAGTACAAGTACAATGTTCCAAAATAAATTCCCAAAATATAAAGGTCTTTCCCAATAAGCGCCTCACGTGACCATATCGACCTTTGCCATGCATTCCGAACACTTACATTAATTCCCTGAAACATAAGATAAAGTGTCAACTACATAAAGGAGTGAGTGAGTTACAGTTTAGAGTTTCGAGAGAAGTTTCCAAAAATAGAAAGTTGCCAAAAAATATATTGACGTCATGAGTAAAAGAACGAGTCGACGTTTGAACATATATGTGAATATAAAAGTTTGTACGTACTGCGAGTAAAGTAATTAAATAAACTCGTATAGTAAAGGTTGTAGCGGAATCCAGGTTCTAAAAGTGTATGCGTATGTAATATGTGTTTAACTAAATAGTAACTCGTATCAATCACTTGCATAATATAAGTAGTAAGTATACACTAAGCCGATTGTATGGTCCTGATCTAGCCCAAAAGTGTTTAATTGATTGAACATCTGTTTTGGTAGTAATATGTACTTGGGACGCTAACCCTTAGTAAGGAGTGACCGCTCCTAAGTATCGATACCCATATGACTAACGGCTAATGCTAATACGTTTCCAATACCAAAAGCGGGCAATTGTACAAAGTGTCCAAAAGTTGTGTTGAGTTCTTACGAGCTATATATCCATCAAGGATTGGTCGCTAACAAGTATCCTAGTTTAGGTTAACCCGCTAAGGCAATAACACAATACGCATAATAGTTGCAAGTTTCAAGTTTGTACAAGTTCCACAGTTCCAAAGTTTAAAATGTTTCAAAGTTTGAACAAGTTTCCAATAGTTGAAAGTTTCACGAGTTTGAAAGTACCAAGTTTCCAAAGTTTGAACAAGTTTCCAAAGTTTCAAGTAGTTCGCAATTGTGTTTATAAAGTTACAAAGCATGAGCTTATGTTTCCCCCAAATAATGTTTAAAGTACAAAAAGTAAAACAAGTGGGGTTGTAAGTCACGGTTTGCGAAGAGAGAAAGGTATGAAGCTAGCAACAAAAGAGATCGAGAACGCGTCGGGAATCACAAACGACCTAGAACAACCGGAAAGTTGTATAAGTTATTATTTAATTTGAGTTATGTTAAGTTCCATTTAACATTTTTAAGTCTCAATTTATATACTTAGATTATGCTCCCAAAAAGTTTATTACGGAAATTTTATAAGGTTTATATGTTCGTGTACGTTTTAGTAGCCCGATATGTACAATTATGTTCAAAAGTGTCAAGTTCCAAGTTAATGTGTGTAAGTCTCGAAGTTATTATGTTACTGAATTTGAAAGGTAATTTACGGTGAAAATTGGGCAGCGCTTCCGCGTTATAAAAATTATATCCATTTTCAAAACACTTTCCCGCTTTAAAATGCACAATACAACGTTTAAATCAATAACACGCAAGTTTCAAGTCCAAAAAGCCCTTTTTAAACAATTTAAGTCAAAACAGTAGCTTATTAACATGTATATATTCTGTGATAATTTATTTTGGCTTATAATCAAGTTTACGACCTTCAAAACGACAAAAGTAGCGAACAGGAACATTCAGGCGGCGGCTGGAGGAAAACAGCCGCCGGCTGACCTTTAGCAGTCGGCTGAAATCCTTCAGCCGCCGGCCAAAAGGCTTCGGCCAGTTTTAAAGTTGCTTTATTTTTCGATTTTAAGCTTGTTTAACCGTTTGATTCGACATGCAAACTGATATAACTCAAACATATGTATTTTCAAAGTAAAATCTCAGTTTTCTTTTAGATTTATTGGTTAAATATATAGATCTAACATAAAAACTCGTTTTTAAGCTAGAAAACGTTTTGCATGTTTATAAAAACTTATTTCCAGGTTATAGATTATACATGCATGTGATTTTAAAGATAAAAACAGTGAAAAGAGAGTGTTTTACCGAAGGAAAAAGAGATGTGATGGTTTGGATGAGTTTTAGCTCCAAAAACTCCTTGAAAACCCGATTTAAACCTTTTCCTTGCTACCCCTTTAATCTTAGGACGATTTTGATGGATTAGATGGTGGATATTTTGATGTTTATGGACTGAAAATGATGTAATATTTCTGTACTTGTGTTTGTGTTTTGAGAGAAAATAGAGAGAGTTTAGAGGGTGTGTGTGTTGTGTGTGTGTTTTGTTAATTTGAAAATGGATTGAAAAGTGGATGGAAGTGTAAAGAGGGGTGATGTTTCTGCCCTTGGGACCCCAAATGACAGTTATGGTTGCCCAGTCCCGAGCCAAATTGGTTGGTCCAATCCCGTTTCATGCAAAAAAATGAGTCATCATCCAGCTGGACAGCAGGATTCAGCCGCCGGCTGGATATATTCAGCCGCCGGCTGGATATATTCAGCCGCCGGCTGGATTGCCAAGTCCAGCTTTTTGACGTTTTTCAGTTTTCCGTTAATTAGTTAAGGACTAGAATCTTTTTAGTTTCCGTTATGAACTTAGTCAAGTTCTTGTATTGTTTATTTGGTGTTAGGATTTATAATTTGATTCCGACATTGGTTCCGACAATTAAAAGTACAATAGAATGAACCCGAACAATATGAACACGATAAAAGAGTAACTAGAGATTCGAACCGATTAAGTAACTCCTGAAATTTAGACGGTTGTCACAAAAAAGGAGAAAACTTTCAAGATAAAAACTTCATGGAAAAGGTTAGATCAAAAATTTGGATTAATTTTTTTCGAGTTAGATTCAAAATTCTATCATCAAATTTATTTTATTTTATGTTTTCAAAGTGTTTATCACTCAGATCCTAACAAAATTTGTTGTTTATAAGATGTTCATAAATATGATGTAATGACGTAAAATATGATGATGTGTTCACCTGATTTAAGTCATCATATTTAAAACTTGTTGCATCATATTTAAAACTTGTAATAAATATGATGTAATAAGCTTCAAATATGATGCAATAAGCTTAAAATACAATGACGTAATTGACAAATCTTCTCAATTTTCATAAAAAAAAAAGCATGATTTGTTAGTTTTTCATTTTAATGTTTAAAATTTCAGAAGGAAAACATAAAAATAAGTATATAAAATCTTTTAATTATATAAAAATTTGTTTTATTTATTCATATATTTCTTTTAAGAACTTGTTTAGATATATCAATGGACATTGTTTTTTACAGATTCTTCTTTATACAAGGAAAATAACTGTTAAAATGAAAATAACCGTTAAATTGGACATTGTTTTTTTTTTACAGATTCTTCTTCACAAAGGCATTTGATGTTAGAAGATTCAATTTTTTGTTTTCTTTTATTTCAAGATACAAAAAGAGGGGGAGAAAAATGGAAAATATCAAAAATATTTTAAGTCTGGTAAATATTTTTTAAGTCGGGTGTTGTTTTCTTTTAAGTCTGGTAATACTTTTTTAAGTCTGGTGGTATTTTCTTTTAAGTCTGGTACATAGTTTTAAGTCTAGTGTTGATTTATTCTTAAAATCAAAAAATATGTGAGTCTCAGTATGTTTAGATAAAACTCATAAAAGATTTCTTTCTATTCTATTTTTAAGTTTTTGAGTCTGTTTTTTCTGTTTCATTTTGACATAATTTCAGAAAATCAAATACAAAATTTGAAAAATCAATCAAAAACAGTATTAAAAATTGAAAATGTTTCACAAAAACAAAAGTTCTAAGAAATAAATCATAAACATAAATTCCAGCATAATGAAACATAGGTCAATATTTATAGAATTTCTTGAAACCAAATGTTTTCATAAATGCATATATTCTTCTATTTTGAAACCTTTAGCAATATGTAGGTTTATAAACTGCTTAAAATCATTAAAATAGATAATTGTCAAAAGGGGGATCACTTATTGTCAAGTAGAAAAGCAAAGAAAAGATATATTTTAAGTAAATTATGGCATATGAATCTATTTATCATAAAAACTCTTAAAGTTTTAAAGTGTTCTTTATAATTTATCGACTTTGAGATCCTTGATGTCAACTTGATAAACGACAAAGACAGGTGAATAAGTCCAAATTCTTTGATAAACTAGTCTGTTGTCCTATTAGATCCTTGATGCTTACTTGATAACCGACAGAGACAGGAGAATGAGTTGAACAACAGTACTAAGTCAAATTTTGAACATAAAAACATGCATACAATCACAATATCTTGAGAGAAAAAGCAGTTTATAAGGTTGCAGAATCATATTCTTGGGACTCTCAATAAAGATTGAAGATTGTTCATGTGTTCGTATAAATTCTATTGTTAAATCATGACACAAAACTATTGTGTTTTCATGACAATAAGGTATACATGCCATATTTAAGTAAAATATTGCAATTTTATTTATTTCTACTTGACGAGAATTGAATAAGTATGACTATATATCATGTCATTTTTAAATTATTAAAACCTGCAATTTATGAATTTTTGACACAAGTTGAATTCTAATAAAAATACAAGTTTTTCCATTTTTCAAAACATTTCATTTATGTAGCAAATTTGCTAATATGAACTAATTTATGAAATCATGGAATATAAGTTTTTAATCTCTGAAAATGAAATTTTGTATATTAAAAAATTTCAAAGTTAACTGATGCATTGGATAGGTTTAATTCTGGTGTTAAGAATTTAACCCAGAAAGGTTTGAATGGTTTGACTTTGAAAATTTAATTTAATTCTGGTGCTTTAAATTTAATTTGGGTACTTTAATCTAATTCTAGTGTTTTAAATTTAATTCAGGTACTTTTAATTTAATTTTGGTGATATAAATTTAGTTCGGGTGATGATTTAATTTATGTCTGGTATGTGAGTTGTCTGTGTTGACCATAAGTTTAAGTCGGGTTCTTATTTTTAGGTCTGGTTAAGTTTTTGTTTCAATTTTAACTCGGGTCATTTTATTTTTAGGTCGGGCGTCTTTTGGTGGAAAAATATTTAATTTATTTTATTCCTAATTTCCTTTTAATAATTTTAAATTCAAATAATCATTTTTAATTCATGCAAATTGCATCTCTTATCCAAATCAAATTGCTAATCTCAATATCATTTCGTACCTTTTTCTTTTCACTGAAGTTTTCTCCTAGAGTCATCTCGGTAGACTTTTAGAGCCTTTTGGTTAGTTTCTAGTGATTTTTGAATATTTGATTGCTGTTTACTTTGTGTTTCATAGTTGATTAAGGTGTGTTTTTCATTTTACTTAGTTTTACTATTTTCATAGTGATTATATTACTTTGATTGTGTATTAATAATCTGTGATTGATTTCAGATGGCTTTCTCATTTAAACCTAAACATAATGTTGTTGCATTCCTTGATATGGGTCACCCTGAAGTAGATAAAGACTGGAGACTCATTCTGGGATTTTTGATAAACTGTAATCTGAGGTTTCCTATATCAGAAGTCATGTTCTATACAGAGACATGCTTGTAGAATTCGGGCAAAATGCAAGGTTTAGAATGGTGGATGGTATGAGAACAATTACTTCAACTTTTCAAATGGAGAATGTGATTGCTACTGAAGAGGTGATTCGAAGGGTATTACAACTTGATGATGCTGGTGGTGTTGAGAGATTAGAGTTAGAGGAGATTAAGAATGTGTGCAGACAAGCTGGGTATGAAGGTGATTTCCCAGAAAGCATGGTTGAAAAGACAAGGTTTTCGTTTAACTGGAGGTACTTGATCCATGTGCTGGTATGCTGCATCTCTGGGAGATTAGGGGGCTTTGATGAAATGAATCAGACATTGGCCTCTGCATTTGCGTGCATGGTCACACAAAGGAGATTCATTTTCCTTGTTTCATTATGGACTGCATGCAGAGGATGGTAGTGGGCAGTTCTCAGAAGTTTCTATTATACCCAAGGTTTCTCCAGATTATCTTACAATCTGAGATTCAAGGGTTGATGTTGTACGGACCTACTTTAAAGGAGGAAAACATGAATTGGAATATCAAGAACAACATGAATAAATCATTTGCTAAAGCTAGAGTGGTCTTTTCAGGGAACTTCAAACCGTTCTTTCCTCATATGATTAATCAAGCTAGAGTAGCAATTCAAATCTTTGAAGAGCTACAACACCAGTGGGGAGAAAATCAACAACAACAACAACAACCTGAATTACAAGTTGAAGTTGATCAACATGTATCCGCTGTCATTGACATTACATCTCCTCCACCTCAAACACCCATCATTCAACAGGCTCAAGGCACCGAGGAGAGAGATTGGTTCTATACACTTGAAGAAAGCCAGGCTCTGCCTAATCTAGCCACAACTCATATTCGTACTCATATGGTTCCTACCATGTCTACCCCTGTGGTGCATATTCAGAAGGATACTTCAACAAGTAGTCCTATTCATGTGTATACTTCACAGAAGAAAGGGGGAGCTGGATTTGGGGTTTTGACTTTGCTGGATATTGAGAGAGAAAGAATGAGGTATTTGAACAGCTGGTTCAGAAGCAAAGATCAATGATTAATAAGCTTAGATGGAGGAATGTTGCAAGTGAAATCATCAGAGATCAGCTTAGGTTTAGAATTATGTTGAAGTCCCTCCCTATGGATGATGCATCCAAAATAGGGGGAGATAAAACTCAAACTGAAGTTGAAACTGAGAAGGTGGCTGATACAACTGTTATGCTAGAAGATGTTAATCAAGAGAAAACAATTTGAATGGAGTTTGAAGGTAGGATAGACGAGGAAGGAGAGAATGCAAGCAGTGATTCAATTAATGAAGAAACTGAAATTGATTTGACCATTGTTGGAGAAAGCTAGGAGCTCTAAAGGTAAGGAGAAATTGTCTGAATTTACCTCTGACTTTAATCTTTTTAAATCGGGTAGTGAGCAGATTAAGTCAGATGAAGAGACTTTTATCTCTTGTGATGATCTTTTTAAATCGGGTGGTGAAAGAGTTAACTCGGGTGACGAGTTGTTTAACTCCGGTAATGTAGAAGACTGTGAAAGTGTAATGATTGGAGAGAATATTAAGAAATTTAAAGTAGTTGATCAATTTGGGGAGATCATTGATACAGAAACCTTTGAGAAACGCTTTGAAGGACTATATGAGGGTATATTTGATGAGAATGCAACAGAGACTTTCACTGTTTATATAAAGGAAAGAAATCTTGTCTCTATGCATACTTATGATGAAAGAAATAAATGGAATGAGGAGTTGGGAGGAGAGAGGATGATTATTGACATTGATAGTGACAAAGAAGAATATGAACTTGTTGAAACTGTTGTAAAGGAAGAAGAAGTAGAGAAAGTTTTGGAAAAAACTGATGTTGGTAATACTTTGAATCAAGGAGCAGGAGGAAGGGTAAAGATCATGGCTATGAAGATTCTAAAGTTATTACCTTCAAGAGTGGTGGATCTAAAAAAGAAGATGCGTGAGTACAAAATCAAATTTTCAGAGACATATTATAAGCTTCATTTGAAAAATTATTTGATAGTTGTTGGAGGTATGTCTACCAGATCATTTAGGCAAATGAAGGTAGAGACTTTGGAGAGAAATTGGTTAGATGTCCAAAAAAAGGTGATGGTGAATGAGATGAAATCAAATAGAGAAAGAAAAATAGAGGAAGAGTTGAACAAGAGACAGATAAAAAGAACTATAACAAGTGTTGATGTCAACTTGGAGAGTCAAAGAAAAGAAACTCCAATTGCTACTCCTATGCAAACTGGTGAGGGATTTTCTGCACAATCTGCTGATCAAAGTCAAAATGTGACTTTGAAGTCTCTTGTTGAAAAACAGAGTCAAGAAGTCCATTTAAAGACAAAATTGAAGCAAGAAGATGATCCTTTTGCTGAATACAAGGAGAAGGAGTCTTGGTTTATAAAGACTCAACAAGAAGATCACGTTCATGATCAATCAAAGTCAAATCTTCCTGAAGATTATTATGTTGATGATCTAACTGTCACTGCAATGATTGAAGAATTATCAAAATGGATTGATGAAACTGCATCAGATGGTGGTGATCTTGATGAGTATGGATTTCCCATTGAACCTACTGGTACATCAATTCAAGGAGATGAAGGTGCAACTGGATCAAGGATCAAGAAAGTTAGTTAAGAAGAGTTAAGGGCAGAAAGAGAAGAATTGCTGAGAATAAAAAGAGGCATCTTGCCACCTATAGTTGGTTGGAGGTTTGATCATTACAGTGGAGCTATTGTGATTAAGAGAAAGAGCAGAACTTGCACTATGACCCAATCATTTGACACAACTAAGAAGTTAATGCAAATATCAGTGGAAGATTCTAGAAGGCTTTGTCAACTGAATATGGTGAATCATGGTCATTACTCTCATGGATATGAATATGAAAAGTTTGTCCATGAATGTGCCAAAACAGACTTTGCCAACTTTGGGAAGAAATTGAAGGCAAAAAGGAAAAGAATGACAATGTACATTGCTCCTATGAAGAAAGTGAAAGTTGTACATCAAAAGCCTAAAATTCTCAGATGGTAGATAGACTATGAGAATGATGTGATAGTCCTGGATAGAGAAGATGGTGAAGATGAGAGGCTCTATGAAAATGTTGATCTAAGAGAGCTCTCAAATGAAGATATTTTGACTATATTTCATTTTCCTGTGGAAAAATTGCAATCTGATGATACTGAAAGAAGAATGGCATTGGAGGTTGTAACATGGGAGGTAGATAAGATCAAAAGAGGTACAAGAGCTGGAAGATAGCTTCTGATGGTTATGTTTGAAGATGGGAATGGAGCTAAACCTAGCAAGATGAAGATTTTGGAAGCATCATCCAAGGGGGAGATTGTTGGAGCTTAAAAGAAGCAATAGCTGAAGCTTCCAAAGATTCTTCATCAAGTGTGTTTTGCAAATATTTAGTTCGGGTGAACATTGTTCATGACCCGAACTAAATCATAGTTAGGACTTTCATGAAGAATTTAAGTCGGGTGAACTAACTCTTCACCAGAGTTAAGTTCAAGTTCAACCGAACTAAAAGTTAGATGAAGTTTTGTTTATTTGTTCACCCGAAGTGTTTTTAAATAAACATAAGGGTTGATGTAATGTAATAGATAGAATGTACAGTCTATAAATAGTGGTGAGAGTAGTTCATTTGGTAAGAGCGTGAGTGTAAAGTGAGATTATCATATGTAACAAACTTTCCCGACATTTAAGGTTTTTGAACGAACAGTTCCATTAGTGAGTTCTTATTGATTCATTGTTCTTATTACGTTAACTCAATTCATTAACTTGTGATTCCGCCACCTGTTAGTGATTCTAGACATAAGATTGTTGCTTTGAAGATTGATCAGACCTCACGTGAACTTTGTTCACCCGACTAAAAAACTTAAGCAGAAATACACTTTAAAGATTTTATAGCTTCATACATAAATTCCAATACCCAACACTCTCCATAGTAATACCCGAGTCTTTAATGATTTTCAATTCATAAGCATTTCAATTTATCATGTACAATTATAAAGACCACATAGTTATTTGCTTCATCCGTCCCGTAATAAGTGTTCACTTTCGGTTTTCAAAGTCTTTCCTTTTTAACGTTGATCATAAATAATTTTCTTTGTGTTATATAATAGATGATGAAAATGATATCAATAAATAATATATTTAAAACTTAATTCATTCATATATGATATATCAAATATTATATATTACAAAAAGATATAATTAAAGTGATAATTGCAAAAACAAAGCTTAAAATTTAATTATGAACATTTAATATGAAACGAAGGAGTATTTTGTTACTAACTTTTTGTTACTTCAAATTTTACACAGAAAGCTAAGTGATAAAAACAACTTTTGATCTTGTACCTTTCTATCTCAACCCTTCGCTTTGTCTTAGCAAGTTTGATTGTAAATGAAAAACAAATGTTTATTTACAAAGTAATTAATGGTTAATAATTAATAATCTTATTGTCTTTATCTTATAGCTTAGATAAAAAATTTCATAGTCAACCAAATAAGCAGAATATAAAATAATTCAATGCCATTATTTGTCTTTGTTTAAGATATAAGTTTGTTGATCTTAAATAAAACAAAAATTTTGAAAAGGGAATTTTGTAGCTAAGGTCTACCTTTACAAACAGCCAAAAGCAGCCTTACAAAAAGATAAATGTTATTTTTCATGGTCATGTTTTTCTTTTATTTTTACTTGAAGAAACTTTGGAGTCGATTATATAAATTACTTTGTGTTTGTTGGGAAATTGAAATTTTAATTTTTAAATGTAATGACTTTGCAATTCAAAAATGGGGTTATCAGTTTGTTGTCCATTTATGTTGTACCACTTTATAAATTCTTATATGATTTAACTAATGGAAATTATTAACAAGTTGTAAATCCTATGAATGCAGTCCATCTCATGTTAAGTTGTCTCTCTCTATATAGAAGATTGTGATTCCATTTTTATGAGGCACAAAATAGACATCAAATCCAAACAATCATATCACAATGATTACAACTCCTCTCCTTCTTCTTCACTTGTTCATCACTTCCATTTTGGCCCTTAATTCCGACAAAATCACTCTCCTTTCTTTCAAACAATCTCTCATTTCTCACCAACTTTCACTCCAAACATGGAACCAAGACGACCCTAATCCGTGTTCATGGACCGGTGTCACTTGTGCACCACAAAACGCTCAAGTAACTGCTCTCTCCCTTCCAAATTCAAACCTAATCGGTTCAATCCCAACCGATTTCCATCTCCAACATCTTCAACTTCTCAACCTTTCAAATAATTCACTCAATGGAACTCTTCCCATTTCAATATTTAACTCCCAACTCCAAATACTTGATTTATCTTCCAACTTTATCACCGGTGAGCTCCCACCCGAGATTACTACGTTACAAAGTCTTCGTACTATTAATCTTTCTAACAATATGTTATTTGGAGAATTACCCGACAACTTAGGTTCATTAAAAAACTTACGTAACATTTCTTTAATGAACAATTATTTCTCGGGTAAAATTCCTGATGGGTTTGATTCTGTTCAAGTTTTCGATATTTCTTCAAATTTATTCAATGGTAGTTTGCCTATTGATTTTAAAGGCGGGAGGTTGAATTATTTGAATATTTCTAAAAATAAACTTTCTGGCTATGTGTATCCTGAATTCGCTGAGAATATACCTCCTAATGCGGTTGTTGATATTTCATATAATAATTTCACTGGTCAAATCCCTCAAACAATGTCGTTTTGGAATCAGAAAACGGAGTATTTTGCTGGAAACTTGGATTTGTGTGGGAAACCGTTAAAGAAAGTGTGTACGGTTCCTTCTACATTGTCAACACCACCCAATGTTACTTCGGAAAATGCAGCTATTGCGGCTATCCCGGAAAACAGTGGGAAGTTGAAGAATCATGGTGGCCGGAAAGTTGGTTGGGGGAAAATTGTGGCTATTGTACTTGGAGATTTAGCTGTTGTTTTGATTTTTGGTGTTGTTTTCGTCTATGTATACAGATTTCGAAAGAAGAATATGAATGAAATGTCTAAAGAAATGGGAAATATTGAACCCAAAGGCGAGTCTACTCAAGAACGAAACAAGGTATATCCGAGTTGATTCAACTCAGTGAGGATTTTTTTATTCATAAAGAAAATAGGAAGAACGATATAAAAATATGCATATCTACTTATTTTGAATTAAGCAATTTTTTTAAGCGATCATACCCTCTTTAGATAGTTTACATGCAAGTTTTGATTAAGAAGTTTATACGCAATTTTTATTTAATAGGTGTTCGTTTCGACTTATGTAACAGGTTTATAAGTTTATGTAATTTTTGATAAGTTTATAAGCCCAAAAATTCGAGCTTATCAAAAGTTACGTAGGCATATAAGCACTTTAAGGGGGTATTTGTTTCGGCTTATGAGCTTATGAAAATTTTCATAAGCTCATAAGCCCATTTTTTCCGGCTTATGAGCTTATCAAGTGGAGCTTATGAGTTTAAATAAGTCATAAGCTCAACTTCATAATCTCATAAGCCGGAAAAACTGAGCTTATGAGCTTATTAAAAATTACATAAGCTCATAAGCCCATTTAATAAGCCGAAACAAACACTCCCTAAATAAGCCAAAACAAACACTCGAATGACAATTTTACCTTTAAAATTTATAAAACAAAACAGAAAAGGTATAAAAGTGCGTAAACTATAAAGGAATTTGCTTCAATACTATAAATATTCAATTTAAAACTACACAATAAATTTGGAATAAATAATAGAAACATAAAAATAATTTTTGTGCCAAACGTTATATAATTTCATAATTATTTTAAAAGTAATACAAACTGAATTATTTTATTTGGTTAATAGTTATGCATTATGAACTGGTTATCTACGACTTTCTCCTGCTTCAAATGTGAATTCGGAGAAGAAACATCCGAAACAACAACAGAATCCGAAACCGACAACAATAACAACCACATTAATATCATAACCAATGATGAGGAGAAAGATAAACATCTAGTTATGGTAGACGGAGAGACAGAGCTTGAAATCGAAACATTGTTAAAAGCATCCGCGTATATACTTGGTTCAACCCATGGAAGCATAGTTTATAAAGCGGTAATTGGAGGGGATGTAGCGTTTGCTGTTAGAAGAATTGCGGATTGTGGAGTGGCAAAAATGAGGGATTTTGAGAAGATAGTTAGAGTTATTAGTAAATTTCGACACCGAAACTTGGTTAAGGTTTGTGGGTTTTATTGGGCCGAAGAAGAGAAGCTTGTGATATACGAGTATGTTAACAATGGAAGCTTGGCTGGAGCTGCTTATAGTAAGTTACTTTCTTTTGTTTTCCTTCGTTTTTTATGTGCATGTTACCATAACTTTTGTTTTTGTATGCTAACCTTCGTCGTATACACAAAATTGCATGTTTTTTTTATTTATCGAATCAAATAGAGGATACGGATGTATTCAAATTTCATGTAACAAAACATAACATTTGGACCGGAAGTAAAATCACTAAAATACCATTTTATTTAGTTGGTTCTTTAGGTTCACGGACTAGCATTATGTTTTTCAAACATTATAAAGACTTGTCGCAACTTATTAGACTCATGGACCACATGTGAAATTATGATATACCTATATCGACAATTTGCGTAACTAGTGATTTTGTTTTGTGTTTAATAATTCAAAATTAGATTCATTTACTAAATTCAAATATACATGTCAACTTTATAAATAGTACATATTCTTAAAAAATTTATATATTTAAAAATGTTGTCATATGTTTCTATCAAACTTAAAGAAAACAAAATATGTTTGTTAGTATTTGTTTGTGGTTCTCATATATGGGATTCTACAATTTCACCTTATCTCCCCAATACACAAAAGAACACATAATATGCCAAATATTTTAAACCTTTTGTCTCCAATCATACACTTCATTATTTTTGTTCTATGCCATACAGATTTAAGTTTTTAGCTTATGTTTTATCTCTATTTTTTCATTAAATATATACACTGAATTAGTTTTACAATAGTTAACTCATAAAATTAAGAATATTGATTTTTTAAACTACTGTTCCTTAATGTTTTCTTTTTCTTTCTCATTTTCAGAAAAAGTTGGATCATCGACTTCATGCCATTTATCCTTTGAGGCCCGACTTAAAATAGCAAAAGGGATTGCGAACGGGCTATCCTACATTCACGGAAAGAAATACGTTCATGGAAATATAAAACCAAGCAACATCCTGTTGACATCCGAAATGGAGCCTTTGATTAGTGATTTTGGACTAGAGTGGCTCATATCAGGTAAAACTAGATACATATCGGATACATCAATTAAAAACGTTGATAAGAGGAGATCAAATTCATCACTTAAAGACATAGCAAGCTCGCATGGATGCATATCGCCTTACCACGCACCTGAGGCAACGGGAACTCTTAAACCCAACCCTAAGTGGGACGTTTACTCATTTGGTATTATTCTACTTGAACTTTTTTCGGGAAAGGTATTATCGGGTAAAGAGTTAAGTAAATGGAACATGGAGTGGCCAATCTCCGACAATGAGACCAAGATTTTAAAGATAGTTAACGAATTCTCTACTAATATGCATGAACGTAAGGATTCGGTTTTGACGTGCTTTAAGTTAGGGTTCAGCTGCGCATCGTTGTCCCCACAAAAAAGACCTTCAATGAGAGACGCCTTTCAAGTGCTTGAAAAAATTCCATGCCCATCATGAAATGGTTACAGCAACAACTAGGATTGTAAAATTGACAAGGGTCACCATTGTGTGTCTTTTGATCTTGTTTTTTCTTCTTGTAGATTTCGACCTACAAACTAGTTTGTTGACAATTGATAAATTTCTTTTTTATAAAACAATGTAGTCAACTATTAGTTAGGTTTTTGGCATTTTCCTGTTATAATTATTGCCAAATTAAGAGACATTTATAGTTTTTCTAATGATTTTAGAAAATCTGATACTCCCTCAATCCGATAATAGTTCTCCACTTTTAGTTTTTGAAATGTTTCTTTTTCATGTTTAATCTCAAGTATTTTTTTTTTTATGTTATATAATAAGTGATGAAAATTATACCAATGAAAAACACATTTAAAACTCAATTCACTCATATATTTATATCAAATATTATATAGCACAAAAAGATATAATTAACGTCAAAATTACAAAAAAAAAATCTCAAAATCTGATTGTGGACACTTAATACAAGACGGAGAGAATGTTAAGTTATTAGGCAATCAAAGGTTTCTATAAGTAGTCATAACTTTAATTATAAGTGATATATATTGCCCGATTGAACTCAAAAAAACAAAACCTATAAAGACACATAGTATGAACATCATGAGGTAGTGCCTCTTGAGTCGATATTGGTGTTTGACCTGAATCAAATTATACAAAACCTTAAAAACCTCTTCATGTTAGGCTGTTAATCCTTATGAAACGGTCAATAAGTAATAAGATAACCAAATAAGGAAAAGGTAGTTTACTAGTTAAATGATTAATCGATCAATTAACAAAACCTTATCATCATAGATAATCAACATGGATAAACAAGCTACTAACTACCAACTAAATAGTAAATACATACATACATTATATTAAAAACCTAACATATCTAGTTTAGATCGATCACTACAAGTAAAATTAACACAACGATATATTTGATTCGGCTCGTAGAGCCTAATGCACTACCACAAAATACAATAAATAAACACGTTTACAAGAATAAATGTTACTCTTAACACTCTTGAATACCCTCACAACTCTCTCTCAACGGAATAGATACACTAATAGAGGCGCCTTCGACATTAATTTATCTCCATAGATACACACATGGATGGAGGGAGAGTCTCAATCGACGCTCATAAGTATAGGTATAGACCTCCAATCAAATTGTCAAATACGCAGCGAAAAATAAGGATCACATAGTAAATAATAAATCGGATATAGTTGTGTACCTTATTGAGCAAGCAAATAAACCAAAACCTAACGTAAGGTTTTTACCACGGTTGCATACGCGACACCTTCTTTTATCGGCCGACTAGTTTAACTCCACAACTCTTGAACTCGATCACCGACATAAACCGAAACCCCTTTGGGCTTGTTAATCGATCGGCTAAAGGGCAAAGCAGAAATCGAATTCTAGCCTAATCCCTAATCGATTTTGTGGTGTTTGGAATGAGGAATTTGGAGTTTCTTTTATAGCCAAGCATGTCTTGTTCTCAAAGTTGTATTAGAATAAGGAAACTTCCTTATTTACATCATACATCCTCTCATTTAATAAACATTACACTTACCACATTAAGTAATATTTAATAAATATCTTAAACTTGTAGTCGTGTCTAAATGTCGTTGTGTGCGCTCCCGTAGTCTCACACATTTACAGTCACATATTCATTTGACACTATTCAAATACCTAGAGCTTCCCCTTTTGAATAAGTTAAAATAAACATGATAACTTTGATTAATGTCTAGCAACATATCAATGTTCTCATAAATGCACGAGTGATGTTTCTCCAAATTGACTGTGAGCCTATAGTTGGTTCATATCCCTTTTGTTACAGATACTTTAGCTAAAATTTTATAGATGGATCAAAATCATTCAATTTTAACTATTGTTTCTCATTTCGCGAATCACTTAAAGATTACCAAATACTATCGAGACACATCTAGATTCATTTGTGTTTGGCAGAACATACATCTTAAGTATCCATGAGTGGCCCAGTTAGTATCTAACTTCAGTTTTTCACTAAATGAACAAATCCTATCTTGAATACAACTGGTAGTCATCGTATTTCGCAACATTACAAAAAATAGCCTTTTTGCTACCCTTATCCAGGAATAGTATTGACTATGATCAAATAATGCACTACGTACATGAGTTGCAACTTGCATCTCAAGTCTAAGGATAAATACCTGATGAATTATACTTAATGACAATGATCCATAAGTAATAATTCATGTGGGATAATCCAGTATGCATCATAATGGATACTATGTGAGTTAATGAGCCAAACTGACTAAACACTCAGATATTGTCGTAATTCAATCACATTCCCATATGATCAGTTGACAACGGATATTTAGAATGATATTACACAATATTATTCAAGGATAAAACATGAAAAGTAGGATACAAATACTATAATAAATGAAAACAAAATATCACAAATATTATTTCATTCATAAATAAAATTGTTTATTACATCCATATATCCAAATGCTAAATCCACGGATCTACATGTGATTACTAGATAAACGAAGTCATATACCCTCATCTAAGTTAGTTAACTTCGCCTTTCGCAGTGCCTTTGTAAAAGGATCCGCTAAGTTATCATCCGTGTGAACTTTGAGGACTCGAATTTCACCTCGTTCAACTTGTTCACGAATATAGTGAAATTTCCTCTGAAAGTTTCTAGCTCCCTTCTGAACCCCGGGTTCATTGGCTATAATGATTGCACCAGTGTTGTCGCAATACATATCCAAAGGAGACTTGGATGTGGGAACAACACCAAGTCCATAAATAAATTTCCGGATCCAAACAACTTCCATTTGCAGCTTCAAAAGATGCAATGTACCAGATTATGTTGTAGAGATGGTTGTTTCTGAAATCCGACATCACAATACCCAATATTAGCCACAAGATTTCCACCATACATAAGAACCATATCTTTAGTAGCCCTAAGGTAATTCAATATGTTCTTTACAACAGTCCAGTGTCTTTCGCCTGGGTTCTGTTGAAACTTGTTAACAATGTTCTGTGCAAAACCATATCAGGCCTTGTGCATCTCACCACATTCATAATAGATCCTACTGTCGGAGCATAAGGTATCATATGCATGCGCTCCACCTCTTGAGATGCAGAAGCATTGTCCTTGATTCTGAGTTTAAGTCCATCTTGCATTGGTAAATTTCCACACTTGGAATAAACCTCTTTAGTATTTTATCAATGTAATCCTTTTGACTTAACTCAATTAACCGCTTAGGTCTATCTCTCGAGATCCTGATTCCCAAAATAAATGTTGCTTTACCCAAGTCTTTCATGGAAAAACATTTTCCAAGATGAGATTTAACATCTTCGAGCATTGGAACACTGTTTCCCATTAGCAATATGTCATCTACATATAAGACTAAGAAAGTAACATTACTCCCACATAATTTTTGATACACACATGGCTCATCGAAATTCTGAACAAAGCCAAACTTTTTGATTTCTTCATCAAATCTTTTATTCGAACTTCGTGATGCTTGCTTAAGTCCATAAATGGACCTTTTTAGCTTGCACACTTTGTCGGAATGTAATGGATCAATAAAACCTTCTGGATGATTCATATAGACGTCTTCGTCTAGATAACCATTCAGGAAGGCTGTCTTGATATCCATTTTCCATATCTCAAAGTCATAGAATGCGCAGTATGGCTAAGAGAATTCTAATAGCCCTAATGTTTGCCACTGGGGAGAAGGTTTCGTCATAATCTATGCCATAGACTTGAGTAAAGCCTTTTGCCACGAGACGAGCTTTATATATGTGTATATTGCGGTCCATGTCGGTCTTTATTTTAAAGAGCCATTTACAATTTACTGTATTGGTATTTGGAGGACGATCCACCAAATCCGAAACGTTATTGTCTTTCATGGACTGCATCTCTCATGGAGAGTTCCGTTGAGCTTGAATGTCAGTTCTAACAAGCTCGATCTAAAACCAGTTCACACTATCAATGAAATCTTAAACAGTTACGCATATTGTTCTTATTCAGTTCTTTCGATTTCACTATCACTTTCAAGTTTCTTGTGTTTGATTCAGCTCACCCATGAGCTTCCGCATCATAACATGTTTCAATTTCGATTCTCTGAGTGTATAGAGAGAAATAAAGACCTGTCAATTGGTATCAGAGCCAGAAAAATCAATTGATTGAATTCACTTGAGTCTGGTTCATCAATTTGACTTGATTCGAAAATTAGGTCAAACTATCAGTAAATATTTGAAATTGAAGGAGTCCGAAGTGAAATTGAAAGAGTCCGAAGTGAAATTAAAGAGCTGTATTGAAGGATCTGTTAACATTTCAAGGTGTTCATGGTGGATCTGGTGTTACACATTTGAATTTAAAGACCGTTGGTGAATGGAGCGAAAACACGAGTTATCAATTTAAGAAAGAGGTGTGTATGGAAGATAAGTTACAAGTGGCTATTCACTTTCATGCTAGGAGATGGTCAACAAGGGTTAACGATGCTAGAGAAGATCTGAAGTTGGCCTAAGATGGGAAGAAAGTTGATATAAGCTACTGGTTAAATGCTCTCCATGGAGAATCTGGTCATGAATCAAGAAGATATTCTGGTGATTCTGCAGCTATTCCTCCTGAGTTTGTGAAAGTTACAGAAAAAGGTAAATTGGAGGAAGCTGACCATGGAGAATAAGTAAGTTATGAATATAGAAGACTCATAGCATCATCCAAGGGGGCGATTGTTAGGCTAAGAAATTGACTTGATAAAGCTATGGAGTCTTCTGTGTGGGTTTGAATAAAGATGATTTTAGTTCGTGAAGGGTCCGAACTAAAATCATGAATAATCCGAAGTGAAATTTTCAGTTCGGGAAAATAATTAGTTCAGATACTCCGAACTAAATGAAGTTCCTCCGAACTGAAAATAAGCTGAAGTTTAACTTAAGTCAAATCAAGTCAACATTGAAGATATTAACTCGGAGGCTGAAGACCTTGATTCCGAATTGAAGTGAACTCCCCGAGTTGAAATTAAGTTGATGACATATTGTAATATTTAATTCGTAGTGTTTTAGATTTTGTCTATAAATAGTGTGATAGGTTGTTAGAGTTTGTTGTCTTTGGACCCGAAACTCTCTCATGGAGAGTTCCGTTGAGCTTGAATGTCAGTTGTAACATGCTCGATCCAAAACCAGTTCACACTATCAATGAAATCTTAAATAGTTAGGCATATTGTTCTTATTCAGTTCTTTAGATTTCAGTTTCACTTTCAAGTTTCCTGTTTTGATTCAACTCAGGTCATGAAATTCCGCATCATGACCTGTTTCAATTTCGATTCTCTGAGTGTATAGAGAGAAATAAAGACCTGTCAATTGGTATCAGAGCCAGAAAAATCAATTGATTGAATTCACTTGAGTCTGGTTCATCAATTTGACTTGATTCGAAAATTTGGTCAAACTATCAGTATATATTTGAAATTGAAGGAGTCCGAAGTGAAATTGAAAGAGTCCGAAGTGAAATTAAAGAGCTGTATTGAAGGATCTGTTAACATTTCAAGGTGTTCATGGTGGATCTGGTGTTACACATTTGAATTCAAAGACCATTGGTGAATGGAGCGAAAACACGAGTTATCAATTTGAGAAAGAGGTGTATATGGAAGATAAGTTACAAGTGGCTATTCACTTTCATGCCACGAGATGGTCAACAAGGGTCAACGATGCTAGAGAAGATCTGAAGTTGGCCTAAGATGGGAAGAAAGTTGATATAAGCTACTGGTTAAATGCTCTCCATGGAGAATCTGGTCATGAATCAAGAAGATATTATGGTGATTCTGCAGCTATTCCTCCTAAGTTTGTGAAAGTTACAGAAAAGGCTAAATTGGAGGAAGCTGACCATGGAAAATAAGTAAGTAAGTTATGAAGATAGAAGACTCATATCATCATCCAAGGGGGCGATTGTTGGGCCAAGAAATTGACTAGATAAAGCTATGGAGTCTTCTGTATGTTTGAATAAAGATGATTTTAGTTCGAGGAGGGTCCGAACTAAAATCATGAATAATCCGAAGTGAAATTTTCAGTTCGGGGAACAAATTAGTTCAGATACTCTGAACTAAATGAAGTTCCTCCGACCTAAAAATAAACTGAAGTTTAACTTAAGTCAACTCAAGTCAACATTGAAGATATTAACTCGGAGGCTAAAGACTTTGATTCGAATTGAAGTGAACTCCCCGTGTTGAAATTAAGCTGATGACATGTTGTAATATTTAATTCATAGTGTTTTAGATTTTTTCTATAAATAGTGTGATAGGTTGTTAGATTATGTTGTCTTTGAACCCGAAACTATCTCATCGAGAGTTCCGTTGAGCTTGAATATCAGTTGTAACAAGCTCGATCCAAAACCAGTTCACACTATCAATGAAATCTTAAACAGTTACGCATATTGTTCTTATTCAGGTCTTTCGATTTTAGTTTCACTTTCAAGTTTCCTGTTTTGATTCAACTCAAGTCATGAGATTCCTCATCATGACCTGTTTCAATTTTGATTCTCTGAGTGTATAGAGGGAAATAAGGACTTGTCAATTGGTATCAGAGCGAGACAAATCAATTGATTGAATTCAATTTATTTTGGTTAATCAATTTGACTTGATTCGAAAATCAGGTCAAACTATCAGTGAATATTTGAAATTGAAGGAGTCCTAAGTGAAATTGAAAGAGTCTAAAGTGAAATTGAAGAGCTGTATTGAAGGATCTGTTAAGATTTCAAGGTGTTCATGGTGGATCTGGTGTTACACATTTGAATTCAAAGACCATTGGTGAATGGAGCGAAAACACGAGTTATCAATTTGAGAAAGAGGTGTATATGGAAGATAAGTTACAAGTGGCTATTCACTTTCATGCCAGGAGATGGTCAACAAGGGTCAACGATGCTAGAGAAGATCTGAAGTTGGCCTAAGATGGGAAGAAAGTTGATATAAGCTACTGGTTAAATGCTCTCCATGGAGAATCTGGTCATGAATCAAGAAGATATTCTGGTGATTCTGCAGCTATTCCTCCTGAGTTTATGAAAGTTACAGAAAAGGCTAAATTGGAGGAAGCTGACCATGGAGAATAAGTAAGTTATGAAGATAGAAGACTCATAGCATCATCCAAGGGGGCGATTGTTGTGCCAAGAAATTGACTGGATAAAGCTATGGAGTCTTCTGTGTGTGTTTGAATAAAGATGATTTTAGTTCATGGAGGGTCCGAACTAAAATCATGAATAATCCGAAGTGAAATTTTCAGTTCAGGGAACAAATTAGTTCAGATACTCTGAACTAAATGAAATTCCTTCGAACTGAAAATAAACTGAAGTTTAACTTATGTCAACTCAAGTCAACATTATAGACATTAACCGGAGGCTAAAGACTTTGATTCCGAATTGAAGTGAACTCCCCGAGTTGAAATTAAGTTGATGACATATTGTAATATTTAATTCGTATTGTTTTAGATTTTTTCTATAAATAGTGTGATAGGTTGTTAGAGTTTGTTGTCTTTGAACCCGAAACTATCTCATGGAGAGTTCCGTTGAGCTTAAATGTCAGTTGTAACTAGCTCGATCCAAAACCAGTTCACACTATCAATGAAATCTTAAACAGTTACGCATATTGTTCTTATTCAGTTCTTTCGATTTCAGTTTCACTTTCAAGTTTCCTGTTTTGATTCAACTCAGGTCATGAAATTCCGCATCATGACCTGTTTCAATTTCGATTCGCTGAGTGATAGAGTGAAATCAGGACCTGTCATTCTTCTCTTTAATTAGAGCAGTGGTCATATATATTTTCGAAGACTTTTATTTTTTGGGTTTTCGGATGGTATTGATATTAAAAGTTAATATCACATGTGATTTTAACATAAATAAGAAAACTTTAAAAACAAAAAATGTTATATAATGTATAATTTATTTAAACCCAGACAAAAAATTAAATTTTGACAACTTTTATTTTTTCGATTTTAGACAAATGTTTAAGCTCCTAAAGTTATATCACATATGATTTTTACATAAAATTAGGATTTAAAGACCAAAAATCATTATGTGATATATAATTTAATTAAAGTTATAAATGTTTTTTAACAAAATCAAATGTGATAGTAATGTAAATCATGTTGATATTATAATATACGTAGAATTTTAAAACAAATATGTTAATAACATATAATATTTTTATTTTAAATGTAAATTTTAAAACACAACAATATTATATGGGGTATAATCTATATAGACCCGGAAAAAAAAAAACGATTTTTGACAACTTGATTTTTATTATTCGTTTTTTTGTCAAATGTCGATATTCGTAAGGTTAAATCACATGTGATATGAACACCAAATGTGAATTTCAAAACTTAGATATGTTATATGATATATATACTTAACTAGAATCGAAAATAAAAACACAAAAATCATAACTCAAGCTACTAAAATCATATGTGATAAAACTGTAATTTTATAATATAAATTTCCAAAAACCATCGAAAAACCCGGAAATTTTTTTCGTCAAAATACATCAAGTGTGTATTCTATAAAAATAGGAAATAATGTTCGTTTTAATGGTGTAATTCATTCGTTTAATACATTTACGATTTTTGATGTAATTAACTTTTATACAAATATAAATTAAAGTTTGTTCTTAAAATGGAGACTTATGATTGGTTATTTTGATCTTAAAATTTTTAATGGTATTTAATGATCTCAAATCCCTATTAATTAATGTGTTTTTATTATGGTTTAGAGATATTTTTTATATTTTGGGGTTATGAATGTGTATGCTCTATAACAATGTTGGTATCGACCTACTAAAAAACGCATGTCTATCTAAGACCACTCCCAACCGTTGTTCCTACTGACACGGTCAGTTTATGCCAACTCAGCGCCACGTCAGCTGACATCAAATTGATTAAATCACTGACTAATCACTGCTAACAGTTACCGGTCAGTCAGTTTCTCTGGACTCCACATATTTTATTATTTTTACATTTAAAATATAACAAAACTTATTAAAACAACGTTCATTAAAATAAAAAACATTAACACCATTACATTAAAAAAACAATAAAAAACAATACAGTAAAAAAAATTACGAGAAATACACATTACAATAGAAAAAATAAACGTCTAATCTTCGCCTTCGTCTTCGTCGTCGTTGTCGTTGTCGTCTTCGCCTTCGTTTTTTTCGTTTTGAAACATGTCGTTTTTTTCGTTTTGAAAAATAAAAATAAACGTTTAATAAGTTTTGAAACATGTTGCTCACCGAAGGTGTTTTTTTCGTTTGTTTTCTCGGTATTTTTTCGGGTTGTTTCCGAGTGTTGAGTGTTGAATGTAGGTGTTTGAGTGATGAATGTGTGTGTTTGAATGATGAATGTGTATTGTAGATATATGTTATGTTTTAAATTGTTAAATGTGTATGCATATATATAGAGTATTGTGAGTTGGTTTAAAAAAAAATAGCATTTAAAAAGGGAGGGGCCCACAATTTTCGTCCGTTGAAGCTTTTCAAAACCGATGGAAACCAACCGATGATGGCAACCGATGAGGTCGGTGCCATCGGTTGGGAAACGGATGAACCAAGGTATGAGCCAAGGGATGAGCTGTTGGGAGGAGTCTAATAAAAGATGAAAATCTATTTACTCGTTACCCGTGTTTTGCAAATGTAATAATAAGAAAATCTTCCTCAAAACGGTATGTTTTCTGCTGGGTAGCATCTTTTTTACTACATTTTATTTGCGGAATGAAAACATTGCATACATTATTTTGTTCTTTCACATTTATCTTTCAGCTTATGACCACCCCTCAATGTTTGAGAAAATTTGCATTTCTGCAAACTCAACAGAACTTATACAACAACAACTACTCGGGCCAACTACATTATTACAACCACCTCAAGTTCTATTAACATCTTTAAGCAGTTGATTCTGCACGATTCTTCCCACCATCTTTACAATCCCCATTGCTCACCCGAACCAGATATTTTATAGATTTAAATCCGCATCACTACATTTTACGAACCCGAGATGAATGGAATACTAGCTACAGTTGTAGGAGAGAAATGTAGGTTCTGAGTTGCTAAATACGTTGCAATCCCCGCTGCATAACCAGCAAATGCAAAACCACTTGCCTGAACCAAGAAAACGCAGCATCACAAATGTGTGATTAAGAACAGGAAAATGTCATACAACAACAATATGCTTATTGCATTGGTCGTTTTGGGTATTATAACTTTCTTCGCTCCATTGGTAACTCTACGTTTTTTGACAGGCTAATTTGGTCATTATAGCGTAGAAAACCACAAAAAAACAATATCTAAATAGGCACAAAATAAAAGAGAAAAAACTTAAATTACCAAAATAGAATGTCAGTAAAAATGTACTCCCTCCATCCCAAAATTATTGTCCACCTTAGTACTCTAGTGTGTCCCAATATGATTGTCATATTCCTAAAAACAACCGCAGGAGGTTTTCCCGTCCTGGTTACCCGGTGCGGGTGATTTTGTTTGAGTCATAGGTACGCAACTTAACCGGGATATTACCGTGACTGTTTTCGAACCCTTTCCCTAGCCACCCCCAAGATGTTAGCTAGGGAGGTTCGAACCTGAGACGTTTTGTGAGGACACTGCCTTACCACTAGACGGTGGTGGGTTCACGGGTCTGTCCTCTTCCAAAAATAAGTACATATATTTCATTTTGTTTCCCATTCCGATACCCAAAAATACTATAAAAACTCAAAGAAAACATATAATAAGTGGTCAAAGGGTATAATTGTCATTCTACAATAGTATTGTTGCACAATTGTAATTTTCTTATAGAGTGTGTTTCTGTGTAGTGGTAAAAAGTTATAATACTTAAGACGGACGAGGGCCTAAAGTATATTGTCATGGGAAAAACTATTTTAAATGTTTTCAACTTATACGGACTAATACACAAATTACTATATGTGTCGTACTAAAAAAGTGTAATGTGTATCAAACTTTTAATCCATTTGCTATTGCATGTATCTGATAATTTCTTCATCAAATAATTTTTTTTTTGCTGACGTGGAAGCCATATAAGCTACCACGTAATTACAAACCAGTGCCACGTCACTAGTTACGGATTATAGGAGGTCGGAAACATACAGTAGCAAAGGAATGAGTATATAATAGATAACTTTTAAAGTACGGTACATACAATAGTAATTTGAGTATAGATGAATACATTTTAAAGTAGTTTTCACGACGTTTGTTTTATCAGATTTAGGGCGGTTTACTTCATTGGTTTTAAAATCACTAATAAGAGTAATAGATATTTTAATAATTTTATTTAAAATATCAATAAAGACAAAAAATCATACCTTCCTTAAATACCAAAAGAAGTCGATTTTTTCCATTCCCATTAAGGCAACGCCAGCAGCAGATCCAATAACGAGCATGGACCCACCAGTACCGGCACAAAATGCAACCAACTGCCAGAACTGGGAGTCTTGGGGATAAGAAGAAAGATCATACATTCCCATTGCTGCAGCCACAAGTGGAACATTGTCTATAATTGCCGATACTACTCCTATTGCACTTGCAATCAACTCACTACTTGAAATATGAGCATCAAGATAATTTGCTATTTCTCGAAGAAGCCCTGCTGCTTCCAAACTAAGGTTTCAAAATTACATGAAAAATAAGTCAGAGTCAGAAGTGTGGTAGGTGATATAAAAATATACTATAAACAGCTCGAATTTGATCAATCTTCAATCAGAGCCACTTTATGTATAAACTGGGTACACGATTCCTAAAAAAGGAAATTGTTTGGCCCTTAACAAAGTTTGGTCACTGTGCCTTATGTTAAATGATGTTATCTTAAAGGCTTTCTAGGTAAAAGGACGTCAAGTTTTGGCGAAAAATAAAGACCTTTTTGGTGAAAGGAGATTATAAAAGAACCACAATAGCCAAACACCAAAATTAATTGTAGAATAGCCATTTCTTTCACTAGGTAATACAAGCCAAACAGATATTTTCCCAAAAGTATTCATCATATCTTTCTTATACACAGATACTTGCATCATAGAGAATAAGAACAGAACGGTATCCAGTTTGTCCAAATGAAAAGTACTAAAGTAATTTCCAATGTAGCGTGGTATTTAAGCCATAAGATTGTTTTTGTAACATATTTGTGTGGTCGTACTTTCAGCAAGAATAAATATATGAATGGTTTATTTCCAGGAAAAAGGTGACTTTACTATGCTGCCTTTACTGCCAAGTCTCGATGAGCTAATTATGAATCCAAAATGTAAGTTTTGTACATGAAAGTAAGGGTGTTGTTTAACAAATGACCAACAACATTATTATTTGTAAGCAGACGCGCCAAACATTACTTATATGTAAAGATGGTGAAACGTTAACGGGTCAAAGCTGGTAAATATGGCACATATGGGGCTTGATGTGGAACACCTTTTCTTCAATCTGTTGACTCTTTTTATAGATAACTTGTGAGTAAAATATGATTACAAAAAATCATTATTTTAATAATACTCTAATATTGTGAGTACAACGATTTAGTAGACTAAATGCATTAACATACACTTTGGCTGACCTTTGACCGACCCCTTACTTTTAAGCTAATCTTTTTATTTTGCCCGTTTGACCCAAAGAGTAAAAACTTAACCCAATCGGCCCATTCATACGTTAATTGGTCACAACTGACGGATAAAAGGATTCCTCTAAGAAAAAGTTATTTAAGTACATACCTACTGACAGATAAAAGGATCCCAAGGAAAAAAAGAACTCCTTGAGTGTCAATACGTGATAAAGCTTGAGGTACTTTTAACCGCTGTCTTTCTGATTCGCCATAATGAATAGCATCGGTAAGAATCCAAAGAACTCCAAGCCCGAATAACATACCCAAATAAGGTGGCAAACCAGTTATAGACTTGAACACTGGAACAAATACTAATGCCCCAATTCCTACAGCAAAAACAAGTTGCCCACGTGGCGCCATCTGTTCAGAAGCTAAAACATCATCTGTATTCTTTCCCTTGTCATCAACTTCACTGAATAAGAAAAGCAAACATACAACTGATAAACTACCACGTAAAAGTTATAATCCAACATATATTCCTTTCGAGGTTTCTTTTAGTTTTCATTTTGTTTCACTTCCTCTCTCCAAGGAAAAATTCGAAGTTTAATATACCAAATGATACCAAGTACCAAGAAGGCAAGAACGATAATCCTTTCGTACACATTTCACATATTTTTCCAAACTCAATTATGTTTGCAATTTAACTTATTCTTTTAACTTTTCGCACGAACGGTGATTTTATCCAATTACAAGAAAAATGAAAATAATAAAAAATACGACGACTCCACAAGAAAAATGTTTAACCATTTGTCATATATCTAACCCTAAGAAATCATGGGAACCCAAATATATACCATTAAGTTAATATTAGGAGTAAATTACATTAATGGTGCCTGCGATTTGTTCAAAATTATGGTTTTCGTCCCTGAACTCAAAAAATTACATGGATAGTCAATGTGGTATGGCACTTGTTGCATAGATGGTCCAAATTCTAGAAAGACCATGGACCATTTATATAACAAGTTGTTTGAAATAGACGAAACGTGCAACAAGTAGCAAACCATAGAGACTATCTATGTAAGTTTTGGACTTTGGGATGAAAATCAAAATTTTGAACAAAGAATAAGGACCATCAATTTACTCTATTATTAATGATGGTAAGGGGCAAGGAGAATTTTAACTTTCTAGGAAAGACTGCAACTTTAAGGGATATTCTAACTACGAATACATAGTGATTTACAGATGAAGTACTTGTTTTAGAAATTAAAAAGGAAATATTGTAATTTTAAAGACAACCAATTTCTTTGTTTGTTTTTTGCAATTATACCTCGAGAAAGACATGAGGGCCAAAGGCACTGCGAGAGAAACCACACTAGGCACAAATAAGCTCTGTTATAGCAGAAAGAACATCAAGATTAGTTGAATGTGGATAATGGTCAACTAAATAAACCAGGTTTTATAACAGAATACCGTAATTGTTGGCAATGTGGATATTTGGCCATGTATCCAAAGCATTGTAGTTGTTACATCACCAATAGGAGTCCATGCTCCACCCGCATTTGCTGCTATTACAACAACTGCCCCAAGTAACCTGTCAAATGCTGCACTTATCAGAAAGTTCATTTCAACAAAAAGTGCAAATCTTTTTGGTACATTCTACTTACTTCCGGTATTCTGATGGAGGTACTAGTTTCCTCAATAAGGAAACCATGACTATAGTAGACGTGAGGTTGTCAAGGATCGAGCTGAGAAAGAAAGTCACAAAACCAACCTACAAACATAAGCGATAGTCAATAAAAGAAAGACGGGAAAAGGATGATTGAAATCAGATGACTAACCACCCATAGAAGGGAGCGTGGCTTGCGAGTAGTAATATTGTCGGTAACCAACTTAAAGCCTTGATGAGCATCAATTATCTCAACGATCGTCATTGCACCAAGTAAGAAAAAAACAATTTCACTGACTTCTGCGGATGCATGCGTTAACTCTGCTACAGCTATATCGGTTGAAGGGGCCTGCATAAAAAACATTAGTGGACGGGGAAAAAGTAAAATAATGAGAAAGAAAGAGAATGTCTTACTCCGATGCTTCGAATAACCCACAAGCTTACAGCCATAACTAATCCTACTCCACTTTTATTAAAGGCAAGTGACTCTTCAAAAATAATGCCAGCGTAACCTAATCCAAACAACAATGCCATAGCAAGATCCTGGTTTGCAGCGACCCAAGAATGATTAATTGCAACTGCCCCGGTTGCAGCCGCTCCAACAACTGCAATGGCTTTCAACAGATCGGTTTTTGGTTGGTAATATTCCTCTGACCTTGTTTCGTCCACTGAACATAAAGGATCACAATTTCCCGATGATATTTCATCCTAATTTTATTATCGGAATTCCTATTAATACTTAAATTACAATAAACCTTAACATAAATTACAAAACAATTACCTCAAAATTATCAGAAGTGGGTTTAGGTTGAACGGAAGATCCTTTGGCACGTGCCTTATCTTCTGCACGTGCCAAAACTACATTTCTGTGCAGTCTAGAAGATAACAGTGACGGTGACGGAGGTAACGATGTGATAACGGAGTAGCGTTTGTTAAATTGGGACAAGTAGTGAATTTTTATTGGAACTGGAACTAGTGTAGACATTGATTGATACACCTACAGTTGACCGCCGGTGCTGGTATCGGTAGTGCTGATGGATTTAATTTTAAGTTTGTGTGTTGCAAGATAAAATTTATTTTATGTAATATATGGAAACTTGTGACTATAAGTTGTTATTGTTTTTAGGCATTTTCAACTTTTCTTTTTTAATATTTTTCTCATTAATGGGTTTATAGCAACGTTATAAATAACGTAAGGGGTGACGTGGCGACGAGCCCAAGCCTCAAGCTTTGTAAGACATCGCGAGACATGTCGTGTTTTAAGGCGTGACAAGGTGGCAAAATTTTAATAAATTTTAGAATTTTTATATATATACTTGTATATATATATTTACTGTTATTAAGTTGTAACAATAAACAATAAATTAACAAAAAAACAATATTTTTACATTTCAATATACATCTAATCTAAATATAGTAACCTATTAAACAAAAATCAATGTTTTTAAATTTTAATATATATCTAATCTAAGATATAGTCACCAATTTATAATCAAATAATCTTTAGCCGCTTTTAAATTATTTTAATAGTTTTCAAGTTTTTAATTTTTTTTTTAATTTTTTTTTTCCATAACGCGTTACAAAAAACTTAGAAAATAACGCGTTAAAGCTCGTCATGGTGTGCCTTTTCACATTTTTTGGACGTCACGTCTAACAACGACGCCTTACATGTTTTCGTAACGTCGAGACCACGCCTCACGCCATGGCGCGTTATTTAGAACCTTGGTTTATAGTATGTGTTTCTTTTAACTCTGAGTCCAAAATAACAATAAACTCAAAGGTTAATCGAATCAAGTTTTATATTTAATTGACTAGAATAGTACTTGCGTGGTGTGGTTTTGGCGAAAATATTATTTTGAACGTAATATTTTAAGTTCTGTTTTTCGTGCCATAAAAGGACTTTACGATAAAGATTTATGGTCACACCATTATAGCTATATAAAAGATTATGTCTCGCTAAACCCTTTAAACGCATATAAACACTATATCAATATTAGACATGATTTTGAATGTTTGAATGTTTAAATTTGTAATAGAAGATAATAAACATAATTGACATTTTTTATATATAAATACTTACTATTTAAAAAAGTAGAAAGATTGTAAATATATAAATTGTTAAAAATATATAAGTTAATTTAAATTTTTAAAAATTGTCATTAAGGGTAAAAAAGTAATTTTAATTTTTCCTTAAAATTAAAAAATAAAACTTTTGATAAACTCTTTATATATATATATATATATATATATATATATATATATATATATATATATATATATATATATATATATATATATATATATTATATATATATATATATATTATATATATATATATATATATATATATACTAGTAGGTTTCTAAGGCTGTGCGGAGCACAACCCATGAAACGAATATTGATATTTAAGAGGGACTTCCAAATATTAAATAAGTAACTAAATAGGAGGAACATACAAACTGAAAATGGTTAATTGCCTTGTGTGATACATACATTTACTCAAGCCTAAGGCAACTAAATCAAACATCAAAGCTTGGGGGTGTACAGGAACTCTTGAATATAAATAAATGTAAGGGTATGCTAGAGTACTCAGATTTATAGCCTTCCTCGGTTGGCCAATTTGTTTAGACCACATATCCGCCTTTATCCCATGATCAGTAGTCGAGTTGTTTATTTTTTGTTTCTCCATATATTGTCCGGTACAATAGAGAATTTTGTACAAGGCATAGACTTTTTTGTCGTCCGGCTTAACCCCAATGCAGCCTAACAAATTAAATGATGTTTGGATTGATGTCTGGCTCCTGAATCGAAATTTCTAATAAAGAAATCGAAATTTCTAATTTGGATTGATGTCTGGCTCTTTGTATAAATACACAACTGAATCGAACCCTATCTCGAAATATAACAACTATATACAAACCTGTCACAATGGAGTTAAACATAAAGTCGATATCTTCTCTTGTTCAATAGATAGTTCAATACATATTGTCATCTCATATGCCTCGTTCTCACGGGAACTTCAAAGAGAAAAGAAAGAATTTTCCTCAAAAGGGATATATCTTAAATTTGTATTTTAATTGTTTTAAAGATATACGGACGAAATTGTCACCCAAAATATTGCAAAATGGGTAATTTGTCACCTAAATTTTGAAAGCGTCTAATTTCACTTGTAGTAAAATCACAAGTGATAAAAGAAAAAATGAAAAACTATTTTTGATCCAAAATGCTTTTCATATATATAATAACAAGGGACAAGTTAAATAGTTCGATAGTCACGTAAAATATTTGTTCAATGGGATGATCCCAAAATGCAGGACCTTAATCATTATTGTACAACTTTTGTATGCATGTTAATCACAACCTTAAGTCATACAAAGACATCTCTAATGAGATTTGAACCTTCGCTTACTGGCGAGAGAGTGACAGGCTTCTGTCTTAAAACGAGAAAAAATCTCAACAACCAACATATTATAGCTTGTCATCGAATATAGGTGTGACCAACAATAAGGTATACATGCACAATAAATGTCACTTTTACCGTTATAATGGCGCAACTGGTTCTTTATATAGGTCTTCTATATTTTCATAAGATCGATAAAAGTAATGGTTAGACAAAATATTATATATGCAAATACTTCGTAGTCAGTTAGACAACATATACAGTACACGTTATGATTTGACAGAGAAAGAATATGAGAGATCTGAAAAGAACACGAACTGTAAATCAGAATGTGTGTTGATAAACTGCCACTTACCTATTAGAACACCTGATTTGAAAAAATATACCCGGACTGCCACTTACCTATTGGAACACCTGATTTGGAAAAATATACTCGGTGTCTTATATTTGAGACTATTGTAGTCTATGCTTCCTTCTTTTTGACAGGATACGGGTACTTCTGGTATATTGAAATGCTCATCATCACAAGCGGAAGAGCTAAAAGGCAGAACGATGAAGGTGGTTTCCCATTAAATACAAATTGCAACAAGGCTGTAACAAAGAGCGCGGAGACGATAACAAACCCCTGTATTATTTGTACCAAAATCAAGAGAGAAAAAAGTATTGTTATTATAAGTTCACAACATTGGCAAGACCTAGAGCTAAAATGGCAAATTTTTAATTGTCGTCGTTACAAATTAATAATTCCGTTCACTACGTTGCCAAGGGGTGTTTCAGACATTTGATTAACAAACAACTATAATTTCATAAGCAAATTATGTATCTCGAAAGGGGAAATATGGAGCAACCATGCATGAATGAAGAGGTTAGGGGTGGCAATTTTGACCCATTTACTTATAAACGGTTCCCTTTGGGCTATGTTTTATCCCTAATGGGTAAAATTAGGTTAAATTAAACGTTTTAGCTTCTGAGGGAAGGGCCACAATCTGGTCAAACATATCTAAAGTGAGTCCAAGTATATTATAAATGTATACAACATTCGAAACCGTTTTATTCAAACATTATCACACTAATCATTTATAGATACAATTGTAAAAAAAAAGTGTTTAGGGCAAAACCAGGGCCGCCTATTTTGCCAACTTTATTAGAGATCAAATGAAAATTAACAATTTTGATTTAGCTGACATGAACAAGTTCTATTAAGGGCGGGTAAAAACAGGGGTTAAAATAAAGAACTAAAGCGGAACCAATTCCGGCTATATTCTGTTCTTAAATTTTTTAACTGGTTCTGAAATCGGTTTTCGGCTTCAGGATTTTCGAAACAAATTCTAAATTCAGTTTGATCCAAAGACGGACTTATTCACTTTTCTGTATGTTATTGTAAGGGCTTCTTTATAGGATTTCTTCAAACTTTATAGATCTAAGTTTGTAATTAGTTTACACTTCAACTTTTCGAGATCAAATCAAAGTGAAAGTAAGCTGTTCAGGTCAGTCCAGTTTATTTTATTCCTTTTTATTTGAGATTTTTAGGTTCAAACCCAATAAAAAGTACCAAGTTCGATCATAAAGTCTTAATTTTCACTAACCAAGCAGTATAGAAAACATTGTAATGCTCAAAACGTCGAAAGAATGAAGTATAAAAGATAATTACCATAGTAAGTGGGGTCCACCCATAGAAGAACCCGTGTTCTCTCATTGCTTCACCATCTGGAGACTTATAAGTACTTGTTGTTGGAACTATTTAGCACAGCAACCTCGAATCCGAACAGCAACAAAATGAAACCTGAAATAACAAACAATCAAAAGACTACACGGGATATTTCCCTGTCCTTAAAAGGTTTTTACGGCGCTCGTATAATATCGCTTCAAGCCTTCGTACCGCACACCCCAGGATTGATGTAGTCTCAATTACGGTGTTATTGAAAGCGAAACAATAAACCGAAATACACAAGAGGTTTGTAGAGAATAAATTAACCAGAGAATGGATTGGATTCACAAAGAGAAAGAAAAGATTGCTTGATTTTTGGTACCTTTGGAATAGAGCTTCACACCTCTATTTATAATTAGAAAACTATATATTTGAAACTCAAAATCTACACGTTGTTTTCATGATCACCAAAGTATCAGGGATTTCTCCTGATTTTAAGCCTCCACTCTTCAAAATCTCAATGATATCTTAGACTAAGTAATTAGCTGTTATTTACATAGTCAAGTGTTTTATGCCACTTAAAACACATGTACATTATCATATATATTTTCAAATTATCAAATGTCTTAATAGATATCTCAATATATATGTACGTGAGTTTATAAAACCCCCACCATTCTCTAGTTCCCATTCAAAAAATTAAATTAATAAACAAATCTTTATTCTTTTAATTTAAATATTCAACCTACTATTAAAATTAATAACACAATATATTAATTTTCAACAATCCCCCTCCAGGTTGAATAATTTCTCTACTTACTCAAACATGTAATGCAACAAGGTGTCACGAAGATTAAACCCGTTTCATATGCATACACAAAGTAAGATCGATTTAATGGTGTCCGAAGATTAAACCACAAATCTTATAAAATAATGGTGTCCGAAGATTAAACCAAATTTTGTGATCTTACCGGTGAATACATACGCACTTCCATGTATGCCTGTGTATTCTCACTTTAGCGCGAATATGGCCATGCGCGTAATCCTGATTCATAACCCTTTAAGAGAGAAACCACGACTCTCTATTCAAGGCGGCACCACCCCTAGGTTATATAGGCAAAACTTATCTAACGTCTTCGTTGCTAAGACGTCTCTAAAGCTTTGTTAAGAGTATAATCTCATCCTTATTCTCGACAACGTCGTACTATCTATATTACATGGTTCGATTTAGCGATAGCACCTTCTATCGATTAGTGACTTGTTATTACCCATTAAACTCGTGAAGTAGGAGCACTACAACCGAGTCGGGTGCCCATCACTAACCAATTATGTATGGTTTCAGACCCATGTCTCTAACATCCTCCAACAAGTCTCTCGTCAGAGACTTAAAAGAGTTCCTAGATAAGTCACGAAAATATCGTTCTTATCATAACACTCACCATGTCTCTCGTCAGAAACTAAGTAGTGTCAAAATCAAGTTTCTTATATTACTTGAAAAACATGTGTGTAATGGTATGGATGTTCTCGTATATAACATAGGTACTTAATTCCCTATTCATACATTACAAAAGTGTCGGTCAAAACCGTGAACATGGTGATCAGTCATGATCACAAATTTAAGCCAACAAGTTTTAGTTTAACGAGTCTACAACACACATTTAATATTGACGCCGCATCAAAGACTTGTACCAGTTGCTACAATTCTTGTACAATATATTGCTACAACAAACATTCTTTTTTGTGCAATCTGCCATATAATTTTATCATATTCCACTCCTTTGGTATTATGATTTATATATTTAAATATGAGAACTCATCATATCCACTACCATTGGATAATACTTTTCATATTCTTTTAATATCATATTTCTATATCAAAAACTTTACATTTTGATCTCCAATTGATATTATGGTGACGTAATGCAAGAATATATCATTATTCATACTAATGATTATTCTAATATGGCTAACAAAAGTTCTACAGTTTCTACAAAATATAATTCGTTTCATTTTCTTTGAAAACCATATTTTCCTAATTGTTTTGCAATCCTTTAGAATATTATAAAAACCATTTAATTATTTGCTTCAAATCATGAAAACATTAACTATACAACATCAATTTCATAAAACAAAACTAATAAAACCTTTCATTAATAATACGTTGCACTAGAATTCAAAGCAAACAAGATTAAATGATTACACTAGAATTGAAAAACAACTACCTAGAATTGAAAAACCAACTGCCTGGACATAAATATAAAAGAATTTATTCAAATAGAAGAACCAGACTCTAGTGCATAAACCAACAGAAGACAATTCCACAGCCACACCATCATGCCGCAAAAGTGTCATCATCTAGATGAACATGTGCCACCGTTTCGACAACCTCGGTGTTTACAGCATTCACATCACCATTCACAGATTTCATATCCTTGCACTCACGAGCATAGTGTCCTATCTCTCCGCAAACATGACACTTACCGGATTTCTTCGGTGGTGCGGTTTTCTTGAACTTTCCACCATTTGCCCCCAACTTGGCTTTGGATGGAACGTTCCAAGGACCTTTGTTAATGTGATTTGATGCTTTAACATGATGAACACTAGAACTAGGATGAACAAACTTTTCTCTAATCCTAGACTCTTCCTCAATTCGAAGGTGCTTTAGCAAATCATCCAAAGAGATATCTTCCGACTTGTGCATCATTTTCTTTGAAAAACTTTTCCACGACGGTGGTAGTTTCGCAATGATAGCCCCCACTTGGAAGATCTCAGGAATGACAATATTCAATGCTTTCAGTTTGTTCACGAGAACTTGGAGTTCATGCACTTGCTCCAAGATATTTTTCTCGTCTACCATATGATAATCAAAATACTTAGAGATAAGATATTTGTTTGTACCTTCTTCTTGGGATTTGTATTTGTACTCCAAAGCATTCCATAACTCGCGAGGGTCGGTCATTGGACCGTAAACATCATACAATCTGTCGGAGAGAGCATTCTTGATGTGTCCGCAACATAAAGTCTCATCTTCTTTTCGAAGCATTCTTTGTTTCTCGAGCTCGGTAATTTCCGCTTCATTAACTTTGTTATCTTTATCCGGGAGAGGATTCTCCGGAATTGGGGCCAACTTCGGATCAAGAACATAAGAAATCTTCAAAACAATCAAAGCAAATTTCATCTTGTCAGCCCAACGAGTGTAGTTACACCCATCGAATTTGTCCAGCTTGACAAAGTCTTGATTCAAGATGCGAAGGTTTGATGACATAGAGCTGGACTCCATTGCTTAAATGCTTGTGTTAAAAAGCTAGAAACCTTTTAAGATTGTTGGAACTATTTAGCACAGCAACCTCGAATCCGAACAGCAACAAAATGAAACCTGAAATAACAAACAATCAAAAGACTACACGAGATATTTCCCTGTCCTTAAAAGGTTTCTACGGCGCTCGTATAATATCGCTTCAAGCCTTCGTACCGCACACCCCAGGATTGATGTAGTCTCAATTACGGTGTTATTGAAAGCGAAACAATAAACCGAAATACACAAGAGGTTTGTAGAGAATAAATTAACCAGAGAATGGATTGGATTCACAAAGAGAAAGAAAAGATTGCTTGATTTTTGGTACCCTTTGGAATAGAGCTTCACACCTCTATTTATAATTAGAAAACTTTATATTTGAACCTCAAAATCTACACGTTGTTTTCATGATCACCAAAGTATAAGGGATTTCTCCTGATTTTAAGCCTCCACTCTTCAAAATCTCAATGATATCTTAGACTAAGTAATTAGCTGTTATTTACATAGTCAAGTGTTTTATGCCACTTAAAACACATGTACATTATCATATATATTTTCAAATTATCAAATGTCTCAATAGATATCTCAATATATATGTACGTGAGTTTATAAAACCCCCACCATTCTCTAGTTCCCATTCAAAAAATTAAATTAATAAACAAATCTTTATTCTTTTAATTTAAATATTCAACCTACTATTAAAATTAATAACACAATATATTAATTTTCAACAATCCCCCTCCAGGTTGAATAATTTCTCTACTTACTCAAACATGTCATGCAACAAGGTGTCACGAAGATTAAACCCGTTTCATATGCATACACAAAGTAAGATCGATTTAATGGTGTCCGAAGATTAAACCACAAATCTTATAAAATAATGGTGTCCGAAGATTAAACCAAATTTTGTGATCTTACCGGTGAATACATACGCACTTCCATGTATGCCTGTGTATTCTCACTTTAGCGCGAATATGGCCATGCGCGTAATCCTGATTCATAACCCTTTAAGAGAGAAACCACGACTCTCTATTCAAGGCGGCACCACCCCTAGGTTATATAGGCAAAACTTATCTAACGTCTTCGTTGCTAAGACGTCTCTAAAGCTTTGTTAAGAGTATAATCTCATCCTTATTCTCGACAACGTCGTACTATCTATATTACATGGTTCGATTTAGCGATAGCACCTTCTATCGATTAGTGACTTGTTATTACCCATTAAACTCGTGAAGTAGGAGCACTACAACCGAGTCGGGTGCCCATCACTAACCAATTATGTATGGTTTCAGAACCATGTCTCTAACATCCTCCAACAAGTCTCTCGTCAGAGACTTAAAAGAGTTCCTAGATAAGTCACGAAAATATCGTTCTTATCATAACACTCACCATGTCTCTCGTCAGAAACTAAGTAGTGTCAAAATCAAGTTTCTTATATTACTTGAAAAACATGTGTGTAATGGTATGGATGTTCTCGTATATAACATAGGTACTTAATTCCCTATTCATACATTACAAAAGTGTCGGTCAAAACCGTGATCATGGTGATCAGTCATGATCACAAATTTAAGCCAACAAGTTTTAGTTTAACGAGTCTACAACACACATTTAATATTGACGCCGCATCAAAGACTTGTACCAGTTGCTACAATTCTTGTACAATATATTGCTACAACAAACATTCTTTTTTGTGCAATCTGCCATATAATTTTATCATATTCCACTCCTTTGGTATTATGATTTATATATTTAAATATGAGAACTCATCATATCCACTACCATTGGATAATACTTTTCATATTCTTTTAATATCATATTTCTATATCAAAAACTTTACATTTTGATCTCCAATTGATATTATGGTGACGTAATGCAAGAATATATCATTATTCATACTAATGATTATTCTAATATGGCTAACAAAAGTTCTACAGTTTCTACAAAATATAATTCGTTTCATTTTTTTTGAAAACCATATTTTCCTAATTGTTTTGCAATCCTTTAGAATATTATAAAAACCATTTAATTATTTGCTTCAAATCATGAAAACATTAACTATACAACATCAATTTCATAAAACAAAACTAATAAAACCTTTCATTAATAATACGTTGCACTAGAATTCAAAGCAAACAAGATTAAATGATTACACTAGAATTGAAAAACAACTACCTAGAATTGAAAAACCAACTGCCTCGACATAAATATAAAAGAATTTATTCAAATAGAAGAACCAGACTCTAGTGCATAAACCAACAGAAGACAATTCCACAGCCACACCATCATGCCGCAAAAGTGTCATCATCTAGATGAACATGTGCCACCGTTTCGACAACCTCGGTGTTTACAGCATTCACATCACCATTCACAGATTTCATATCCTTGCACTCACGAGCATAGTGTCCTATCTCTCCGCAAACATGACACTTACCGGATTTCTTCGGTGGTGCGGTTTTCTTGAACTTTCCACCATTTGCCCCAACTTGGCTTTGGATGGAACGTTCCAAGGACCTTTGTTAATGTGATTTGATGCTTTAACATGATGAACACTAGAACTAGGATGAACAAACTTTTCTCTAATCCTAGACTCTTCCTCAATTCGAAGGTGCTTTAGCAAATCATCCAAAGAGATATCTTCCGACTTGTGCATCATTTTCTTTGAAAAACTTTTCCACGACGGTGGTAGTTTCGCAATGATAGCCCCCACTTGGAAGATCTCAGGAATGACAATATTCAATGCTTTCAGTTTGTTCACGAGAACTTGGAGTTCATGCACTTGCTCCAAGATATTTTTCTCGTCTACCATATGATAATCAAAATACTTAGAGATAAGATATTTGTTTGTACCTTCTTCTTGGGATTTGTATTTGTACTCCAAAGCATTCCATAACTCGCGAGGGTCGGTCATTGGACCGTAAACATCATACAATCTGTCGGAGAGAGCATTCTTGATGTGTCCGCAACATAAAGTCTCATCTTCTTTTCGAAGCATTCTTTGTTTCTTGAGCTCGGTAATTTCCGCTTCATTAACTTTGTTATCTTTATCCGGGAGAGGATTCTCCGGAATTGGGGCCAACTTCGGATCAAGAACATAAGAAATCTTCAAAACAATCAAAGCAAATTTCATCTTGTCAGCCCAACGAGTGTAGTTACACCCATCGAATTTGTCCAGCTTGACAAAGTCTTGATTCAAGATGCGAAGGTTTGATGACATAGAGCTGGACTCCATTGCTTAAATGCTTGTGTTAAAAAGCTAGAAACCTTTTAAGATTGTTGGAACTATTTAGCACAGCAACCTCGAATCCGAACAGCAACAAAATGAAACCTGAAATAACAAACAATCAAAAGACTACACGAGATATTTCCCTGTCCTTAAAAGGTTTCTACGGCGCTCGTATAATATCGCTTCAAGCCTTCGTACCGCACACCCCAGGATTGATGTAGTCTCAATTACGGTGTTATTGAAAGCGAAACAATAAACCGAAATACACAAGAGGTTTGTAGAGAATAAATTAACCAGAGAATGGATTGGATTCACAAAGAGAAAGAAAAGATTGCTTGATTTTTGGTACCCTTTGGAATAGAGCTTCACACCTCTATTTATAATTAGAAAACTTTATATTTGAACCTCAAAATCTACACGTTGTTTTCATGATCACCAAAGTATCAGGGATTTCTCCTGATTTTAAGCCTCCACTCTTCAAAATCTCAATGATATCTTAGACTAAGTAATTAGCTGTTATTTACATAGTCAAGTGTTTTATGCCACTTAAAACACATGTACATTATCATATATATTTTCAAATTATCAAATGTCTCAATAGATATCTCAATATATATGTACGTGAGTTTATAAAACCCCCACCATTCTCTAGTTCCCATTCAAAAAATTAAATTAATAAACAAATCTTTATTCTTTTAATTTAAATATTCAACCTACTATTAAAATTAATAACACAATATATTAATTTTCAACACTTGCTAGCAAGCAAAGGCTCCCGACTATTGACATCTCAACGGTCATCAAGTATGACGAGTGTTTCTTAACCTACAACATGAAAAATGGTACGAGTAACAAAATGAAACGAGTAGGTTGAGCATTACTTTCCTCCTGATGGAACTATCAAGAACTTGGAGATAAAATCAACAATTGGTTGAAGGTTTCTTTTTATTTATTTAATTTTAAACCTGTAAAAAAATATCTAAAAAAATCAAACCAAGTTCTTATAAAATCATAAAAAAAAACCTCAAAAACAATTCTACTAACTTAATTAAGGATCTTAAAACATACCTCCCTTAATCAATGTTTGTCTAATTGAGCAGGAAACAATGACCAACCTACCTACAAGAGAGAAACAAAGAAAATAGTTTTAAATCAAGAAAACAAAAATAAAAGTAGTAATTGTTACAAAAAGTGGAGACTATGTGGGCACAATGGTATGCAACAATCAGATCTGGTTAATTGATTAAAAGAAGACATGGCTATCGATTTGATAGAGAAGAAAATAGGGGAAATTGTAGGTATGGGGCGGTATGGCCATCTGAGACTTCTCAGAGAAGGGGGAAAAGACTCAACCTCACGTGGATTTCTTTTCCTTTCTTTTTCCTTTTATTTTTGGTCCTAACGTGTAGTGTTTTAGAAGGGTTACGTGGCAAGATATAAGAAGCTACAGTATTAAAGGGGAAGATTTTATAAGTAAGTTAGATATATATAGAGGTGGTTCATTTAGGAACCATCAATTATTTAGGAACGAGTAGGAACCATTTAATTACCCTTGGATCATTTAGATCAAAAATAAATTACAAGGTGGCATATTTGTAATATATTCAAACTTGAGGGGCATTATAATCTCTCTGGCAAAAGAAACCACCCCAATTCCCTCCATAATATTTCTCCTGCAATTTCAATACACTCCAATTCACGAATTCATTAAATTAACCATCAATTAGCTTATAAATCATGACGAACGATGCTACATTGATCGATTTCAAAGGTATGTAACTAAATTATGTTTAATTTCATTTTTCTAGGGGGTTTTTTTTCAATTTGATAAGTTGATTTAAATTTTGTGGTTTTCATATACTGGTTTAATACGGTAAATCTATTTTTTTTAATCAATTTGGGTTTTTTAACTATTAATTAACCATCTATTGTTGATATTTAGCATATACTCATCTTTAATAAGTGAAAATACATATATATTTTTTAGAATGCACGCCATGTGTTTGATGAAATTTCTCAATCAATTTGTCATTATAATTGAAGTGTATCAATTGATAAATACATAACATACACTAGTAACTATCGTGTATCTACTTATGAATAAATTTTTATGTACCTATTTGTCAATATATTTAGTGTTTTTTTTTTGTTATATTACTTTATTCTTATCTTATTCTTATGTATTCACTTGTATAATTTGTACAGTGATAAAAAACAAAGTTATCGACGATAGCATTGGATAGTTCAACATCAAAGCGAGGATGTTTTAAATTTATTGAAGTTAGTGATGATGAAATTGATAAGAAAAACAAACCAGAAAGAATGGTGTTTAGGCTCGATTTACTTGTTGGTTATTTTGTACAAAACATAGGAATTGTTGTAAATATTTGGATCTTAATGTTAGTAAACATACCTTAATCTTGATATAAAAATTCGACATAGTTGTTTTTCTCTAAATAAGATACATTCACTAGTGAATATAGTATATATCTACTTATGAATTTACTTTTATGTGCATATTTAATATTGAATACAATCTTCACTAGTGAATACATAGTATACACTAATGTTATACATTGTATTCATTAGTGTATCTACTTCTTTTTACACTAATGTATACACTATATACACTACTATACATTGTATTCACTGGTGTATATATAGACACTGTATTTACTGGTGTATACACTGTATTCACTGGTGTATATATTGTATTTATACTAGTATATATTGTATTCACTGGTGTATATATAGACATTGTATTCACTGGTGTATATATAGACATTATATTCACTGGTGTATATATAGACATTGTATTCACTGGTGTATATATAGACATTGTATTCATTGGTGTATACAATGTATTCACTGGTGTATATATTGTATTTACACTAGTATATATTGTATTCACTGGTGTATATATAGACACTGTATTCACTGGTGTATACAATGTATTCACTGCTGTACTCACTGGTGTATACACTGTATGATGTATACATTGTATCTATTTATTAACTCAACGTATATACACATGTAATCTATTTATTTAGTAAATACGTTGTATCTATTTATTAACTCAACGTATATACACATGTGTATACATAATATAATTTATTAGTAAATTCTCACACAAACATTACTTAAATTGAATCATTAACGACTTTTCTATATTACTTCAACTAAGATAAAATACATAAAACTCAATCGTCTATACATCATATTACATATTATGTTTTATATTCATAAGATTTGATCTTTTCGCTTTGCAACTAGGTAAAATCTCGACTTGCATCCACTTGTCATTTCTAATGTCATTCATGTTCCTCCAACATGTTCATAAAGGGCCGCGCCTACAACAAAAGAAAATAAATACTCAAAATATACCTTAACACCCAAACAAACAATATTGCATTAATAAATAATAATGCATTCACAAATAATAACTTTTATCAAACACCTATTGTTTAACAAATAATTCAATATATAAACTAGTGAATTCAATGTATACACAAACGGATAATTGTATTCATTTGTGTATACATTGAATTGACATATGAATGTATTGTATCCGTTTGTAAATCAACTAGTATTTACTTAAATTATACTAAAAGTGTTTCAAAAAATCATGTAATTTGAAATATATTGATATACTCATAACTAATTAACACAACAAAATACAATAGTAACCTTAACATACTTGAATATTCATGTGTATAATGCATATTAGTTATACTTTCATTGAGGACTTTAATCAAACACTTGGTGTGCACAAAAAATAAATGGTTGGAAGTGATAGTTGTATTAATTTCATCAAAACACAAACCGAGTAACTTGATTCAACTACACAATCACCATTGTATTCTCCTGATTTTGAGTTATTATGACCAATTAAGCTTAAATCCATAAAAAAAACCTTGAAAAAATAAAAGAAAATCGAATTTTACATAAAAGGAAAGAAAATGCATACCAATTGTAATTACTTCAGCTTCGTTTTTGTGAATCAGATTTGAATCCCTCATAATTTGAAGATCAGATGCCAAAAATGACGTGAAAAACGAACTTTAGGTCAAAAAGAAAAAAAATAATCGATTGTTTTTCAATTGGATCTAGATGATGGTCGGATCAGAGAAGATATATATGATTTAATACTAAAAACTTGAAGATTATGAAAAAAAATCGAGTTTGTTGAAAGAATTTAGGGGAAAAAGATGAACATGCACTTGATTTTGAAGAAGATGAAAATGTGTCTTGACATTTGGGGGAATTATATTAGATTAGGTCTGATTTATTATTAGGTTAAATGTCCATTATACCCTTGTTTCCATTAAATTCGCCTACATAATTAAACTTTGATTAAAACATGATCCAAGGGCCTAAAAATGGTTCATTTGGTTCCTAAATAATTACATGGTTCTTAAATGAAACCAATTATATATATATATATATATATATATATATATATATATATATATTTGTATATATTTAACTGATTAACCAATAGAATAGATACTAGTTTCAAATAACCGAGTAATTCGATTACCGTTAAGTTTTAGGTGATAAGAGAACAATACTCACCCCTATGGTGAATAACCTTTGTTACTTATGATTACTATCAAGATATCTATATGTTTCTAGCATTGCATAACATATATGATGCTAATACATATTATTAAAAGTTAATTACATATTTCTTTATATTCACACTATTAATCTCTTATTGCATTTGATAACATACAAATTATATATTTATACTTGATAACATGCAAGTTACGTGCTCCTAAAAACTCGCATCATATTCACGTAATTTTAAGATTTTATTATAATCTATTTAATAAAATCCAATAATATCGACACTATTGAAATTTTGAAAGGAACTACATCAAAACAGAGAATAATTGCCTACTTTTTAATCATTCATATTTATAAAACCAATCTATGTTTACCAAAAAAATTGTAAGCAGAGCCGATATATAAGAAAGTGAATATAAGGTTTTTACACATATAATCTTATATGCGAAACTTATCAAAAACTTTGTCGTTTTATGGTTTATATGTTAATAAACGTTTGATTTGTCGTATATTCATTAAAAGAGAGATGATCCCTAAAATGTAGAGGACATTGTTATCATGAACAAGTTATTAAAATATCTTTCATAGATGATAACTAATAAGAAAAAAAAAACTTATATTATAGAAAGACGCGATTAAAGAAAAGAAAAATATAAAATGATAAAATTTATTAAAGTTAATTTAATAAATATAATTAAATTTATATAAATATGAAGATTTTCTAACAAAATAATATAATTTGAATTAGTTTCACATATAAACTTGTTTACTAGGCTTCTTGACTAGTTTTCATCTCTATTGCTTCCATTCTTGTTTACAGACTTATATACATTGTAACTTCATCTATCAAAGTTTGTTCACACTCAATTTGCAATGGCAAATTAACCTTCCGTTACTCATATGTAGTGTTTGATAGTTATTACCACCTTGCACCTTTAAGATTTCTTTCATGCACGATTGTAGTGCTAGAAAAACATTGTTAAGCTCACGTGAACGTATTCTTTCAAATGAATTTTGAACCGCGGAAATCAAATCATCAATTGTACCATAAGACTCTTGTTCTTGAAGTGATTGAATAGCTTGAAAAAACAAGGTCTAACACATTCAAATCTGGACTATTAGGGGGTTGAAAACAAAGTGGGATATCAAATCCATCTCGAGATGCCACCTCAAGAAACTCGCTATCATTAACATCAATATGTAGCTTTGCGTTGTCTTGTTGAATAAATATCGGATGCGTATGACTTTGAGGCCATTTATCTCTATTAGCCACGATATTGTCACCTCTTTCGTCACCGATAAAATAGCCTTTGTTTCCATTGTTCCGGAAACAAGATTTTTGCTCGAACCCTTAGCGGGTTCTAAGGTGGTAAGCGGGAAGATACCAATCTTTCCGGGAAAAAAATCATTCGTGGGTGCCTCAAATCTTGGCCTCACAACTACCGCTAGAAATATCACCTTTGTAATGAACTTTTTTGCTTTTACAAGCTCTTAGCGGTTCTTGCTCATCGGGAAGAAGATAATATCTCTTTGTTGGTCGTGACATATAGAACCACTTTTCATCAATATGGACAATGTTAAACATATTGTTGGGTATTGAAAGTTATGGATGAAACTATGAAATATTCAAAGTGTGTGTTTTTGACTAAGTGAATAAGTCAGGTGAACTAAGTTCATCACCCGACTTAAAACTTAGAAAGTCTTTAGTGAAGATTTTAACTCGGGTGAAAAAGTTACTTCACCAGAGTTAACTGAAGTTCACCAGAGTTAAATTCGTCAGAACATAACCAACTTTATCGAAATGTTCATTTTATGTAATAAACTTTTTTTTTTTGTATATTTGGGTACCTACCAGAGTTATTGCAACTTAGCGGAAAAGAAGACTGAAATATCGCAAAAAATGAATCACACACACATTACAATATGTAATCTAAAGGTTCTTATATTATCAAACATAACACCAAATCACCAGAAGTCCACTTTAGAATGAATTTGTTTAAAAGAAAAAAGCCGAGAACCACCTAGAACTTTAACTTTACCTTTGAATCAACCTACGCTCATTCTAAACAATTAGATTCCTTGCAAATCATCATACGAAGCTAATGGAATTCTTTAATTGATCTTCAAATTAATGCAACTATGATAAACCCAAATTCGGATCTAAAAACTCAAACCGAAACTCATTTCCATCAAACTCTATCAATTCAAATTCATTTATCACAATTGAACTTTCCGATACACCCGATATCTAACGATTAATATAACATGATGAAGAAAATCAAAATTATAACACCGAATCATACACAACATTGATTTGTTGATTCTTTTTTATACTCATAAATCTTATAAAATGTTAGAAACAAACTGATATGTTAGAATTTATTATCGAGTAATATTATATTACATGCGGACATGCGATTAAGCAATCATTTTAATCAAAATGAATTTCTCTGATCAGAGTCAAAAGAATTCATGTTAGTTGACTCTCATGTTTATAGTTGAAATCAATATTTTGCGTAAAAACAATGAAATTGTTTAATTGATTTGGTTTTTGAATTTCTGAGTTTTTTAGCCGGTTTAAAAAAGTTTAAGTAGTTGATTAGCCGGTTTAAAGAGTTTAGGTACCCAAATTAAAAAAAAAAAGTTCATTATATAAAATAAACATTTGGGGAAAGTAAGTTATATTCTGACGACTTTAACCCATATAATAATATTTAGTAGTTGTAGTTCTTAAGTGCTAGAACAAAAGCAAAAGTTTCATCAAGTAATGTAACTTTGTTTCTTGGCTATTGTGTTAATTTTTAAAACTTGTGGTACTTCGAGTAATATTTGGAGGAATTGGTGGTTGTGAAAAAAAAGAAAGGATAAGGATGGTGATATTCATGAATCTCATTGAGCAAAAATAAGTTTTTTGGTCTTTGGTTCAGAATGGTTACGATGCTTCATAGTTTAAGCAGTGGTTGAACATCTTAGTTGTAGCTATTGTGATTCTTATTAAAAGTGTGCACATGAGATAATGATATGTTGTTTCAAAATAAAAGGTACATATGTGTTTCAAGATCACGAGTAATGCGAAGTGAAAGGAGTTGGATTTCATCACGAAATTAGAGAAAGTAGTTGGAAATCATCACGGACGCATAATCAAATGCAATTGGTGAATATGTGATGAATTCACGCATTATTTCGGTTAATCTTCTTGTAATTGAAATTAAAAGTGCCCACATTGCAGCTTAGGAGAAAATCTGACAACAAAGTTCGCCTTGAATGTCCAAAAGAAGTGTGAGCAACGTCAAAATTGTGAAGTAAGATTGACACTCGATAAGGTTTCATCAATGTCAAGTGTATTTTTAAATCTCATTGAGCTACGACGATCATGATGCTTTGATGGATTTGACAGAGATGATTGTAAATCAAGTGTATAATTGAAACTATTTTTTTCTTTTCAGTATGAAAATTTGGATATTCATCTGCTTAAAAAAATATTACTCACTAGATAAGTTTAAAATGGAATTGAGATAATGTAAATAAATAGAAAGTGAAAGTCATTTTGTAATTCATTTTCTTTTGCCAAAGAAACTAGATTACAAATGCTTATTTCGTTTCAGAAACTACTTCCAAGATCAGGGCCGGCCCTGGGCCTGGGCCACCAGGGCAACCGCCCAGGGCCCATCAATTCTAGGGGCACGTTAACATCCTTCAATCCCTTTAACCTAGCCTTATTAGATTTCTAGGGCCCGTTAACGTTAATTCCTACTGCCGCTTCAAACAATCAAACGCTGCCTATTAGAATTCCTCCCTGATTGACTGATTGCGCTGGCTTCAATTCCTACTGCTGCTTCAAACAATCAAACGCCGCTGGCTTCAATTCCTACTGCTGCTTCCAATTCTGATATTTAACCTTATATACCTTTTTGTAATTGATGCTTCTTAGAGAGTTTTCGAGTCGACATTTGCTGGAAAAAAGTCTATTGTTAAGGAACGGCTCTCAAAGAAGTATAGGCATCCAACTTTAGATTCAAAGCTCACACTCAAGCGTTTAAATGCGGTATGGTACTAACTTTTATGACTTTTAATTTTAATTAGAGTTTGTAGTTTGACCCATTTAGTTATGAATGGTTTGATATAAGTTATTTACACTAAGTTCTTGTTTTTTCCCCTAAATTTAATGTTTCCGTTAAGATTTTGTTTTTGTTCTTTTTGTTTTTCATTAGGAAGCTAGGCGTACAACAAAGGCTAGAAATTTTAATTGTTGCAGTGAGACTACGAGGTAGAAAGCGGACCATGGTTGGATGAAGCGTTTTGGAACAACCCACTGATTTTAAGATTGGTGAACGCCAGAGACTTCTTTCGATGTGTCATAACTTTATTTGAGATTGTATTTACATGCTGATAATCATATTTGGATAATGGTTGTTTCAAAATCCATAGATTGTGCCTTAATTGTAACAAAATCGTTTAGGCTTTATTCGTTTGTGGTTTGGTTGAGAGTCTAATCCAGTTATATATCGTTCAATAGATTTTGCGTATTGCGGATTGAAACAGATCATCTGATTATTGTGTTCTCTAAACTCGATTAGTTTTATAGGGCCCAATCAATTGTAAGTTCTTTATTTCTTCGTAATCTTTATATAGGATTTTACTTTTTTGAAAAAAAATATTTTATAGGGCCCATTTCTAGGATTTCGTCCAGGGCCAAAATATTGTTTGGAACGGCCCTGTCCAAGATTCAAACTTACCAACTATTTGATACATTGGATAAAATTGAGTTGATCATGAATAAAGAGGATCTGAGGTTACGAAGTGTTCGAAAGACGTTCTCGAACACAGTCCTAACTCTAAATAAACTCGTTCTAACTTAATTTGTTTAGTGCAGAAATAAGTTGAAGGACCTAAAGTGTTACTCGGTTGAAGTCTGTTGCTGGTTTACTTAATAAAGAGAAGATGTTGAACTTGGAGGTCTATTTCGTCAAGTAGTTGAAAGTATGAGGGCTGAAGTGTATTATCATAGTATATATAGGATAGATATGGCTGTCTAGGGTTAATAACACACTGCATTATTTGTTCTAGCCGCTGTCATCTTATTCTCTCTAAAGAAAAGTCTAGGGTTTCACTTTGTAACCCAAAATTAGTATTTTTTTTTGTATCACGATCAATAAATTGATTGTGTGTTAGTCTTGTTGATTGTTCGGTATTGTCTCAGTAATAAGAAAGTTCTGATTATGTGTTTCATCTACTGTCCGATTATCTCTTTTTACATGGTATCAGAGCACCGAGGTGCTCTGAATATCTCTGATTGGATTCACGGTGTTAAGGTTTGAGGCGACGGTGTTTCGATCTAGGGTTTTGAGGCGACGACTCTTTTTACATGGTATCAGAGCACTTGTGAACTCCCCACGCTGACTCCAAAATTTTTCACTTATATTCATATCACTGAGGATGAGGCAGCATTAATACATGTAATGCTTGAATGGATTGCCAATCCTTTCATTGATCAAGAACAGACTGAATCTGACTCTTCAGACTCAGATGTCCAGGCTGATAGAATTAGCGGGGAGATTGAGGGAAATATCCCTGCAGCAGATACTGAGTTGGAAATGGGTGGGGCTGGGGATGATGAAGCTGACCAAGGTATGGACATCACTCTTTCTTTACCTCAGTCTGAGAGTATCCCCTCTCAGTCTGAGCAGTCCAATCCACATCTTGATGTATTGGCTACACAAGCGACCAAACTGATGAACTCACCAAGTTCATTTGAAAAAGCTCTCACATCAAGCCCCACAGCAAATCAAGCACTGATGGACTCACTATTCCATGAGGCTGAGAGTTCTACACTCCCCTCAAGTGCTGCAGTTCAGACCAGTCTCTCTCTGCTAGAGCAAGAGTTGGATCTGACTGCCTTGACTACCCAAAGCCCCTTTAGGGTAGTAAACTTGGAGAAACACGCTGCTGCTACCACACAGACATATGTGGCAACCATTGAAGAAGATGTCCCACTCCTGGATATCCCTGTACTTAGTATGGGACCACCCCCTTCAGTTTCAAAGCCAGTTCCAACGGCTATTTTCACTAGCTATGTGCTAGTTCACGATTAGGTACCACCATCAACTCTCTTACACTCTCTTACACTAGTCGCCAATCCCTTACTCCCCAAACTGAGTGAGGTACAGACTTCATTTTCTATGGCTTATGATCATTCTCCTAAATCACAGGGAGGGAGTGAAGTTGTGCCACCTGTTACAACATCCCATGTTACTACTCAACCTCAGTCTGAGGTTGCCTTGACTGTCCCTGTGCTGTTACAATCTCTTAAGGACATGTCTGCTCAGTTTGATGACAGACTGAGAGCAATGCAGACTGAGGTTCATGCTCTTAAAACTCACAATGCAGAGGAGATGAAGGAACTCAAGGAGATGGTATTGACACTGACCTCTGAAGTTAGTATGATGAGAAAGGGGAAGACTGTTGCAGAGGCTTCTCAGTTTCAGGGGGAGAAAATAGCTGCTAAAATTGTTGAATCTGAGATCCCCAAGCAAAGTTTGAAAAGGAAGAGAGAAGAGGGGGAGAAAAGGTACTATAAGACTACCAGGTTCAACACTAAAACTGGTCAGTCTGAAGTATTTTATGAAACTGATTGGAGAGACATATCAAGTGATGAACCTGAGAAGGAAGAGAACAAGGGAAAAGACAAAGTGGGATATGCCAGTGATCCAGATCAGACTGAAGAAGAAAAAATGGAGGTACAGACTGAGCTTGAGACTGAAGTCAAGAAGAAACAAGATGAAACTGAGAAATTGGCGAAACTTCAAAGGTATGCTCACAATTCTGGAATGACTGTGGAGAAATACAAAGAATATGTGAAGGGGCTATACTTGGAGAGGTTTGAGGTCAATCCATATGATCAATCATCAAAAGCAGTTGAAGATCTTGAAGCTGAGATGAAGGCTAAGGAAGATCTGGCCATTGAAGAAGAACAAATGAGGGTTGAAGCTGATAGATTAATGGCCAAACAAGTTCTCAGAGAAGAAGCCAGGGTAGACTTCATAGAAAGAAATTTTACTCTAAGGAAGCACAAGAACAGAATTCAAAACTTAGAGTGCACAAGTCCTGGTAGATCTGATCTTCTTCTCACTTGCTATCACAAAGGAGGATCCTACAAAATTGGGCTAACCATGTTACATACATTGGGTCTGGAGGAATGGAAAGAGATAGCCAGGTTGAGCACAGGAATAACTAACATCGAGCACCGAATGGCTATAAAAAGAGAGGCTATCTATAATGTCAATGTAGCCAATATGCTGAAGCTGATAACTGATGAAGATTTTAGGGAATTCTGCACTATGCATAAGGTGAGGGCTGGTGCCAAATCCCTGGGTCTGGAATCAAGTAACATGCATCCTGTTCCCAAAGATGTTGTATTTCAGGACAGGACATATGTAGAAACTGAGAAGCATGCAGGCCTGTGTTATGTAGATTGTGGGGGAGAGGAAAGTTTCCAAGCTAAAGACAGACTCAACATGGCTTCAATTTACCATTGCATAGCTTTGCTCAGTGAATGTGAGTCTGCTCAGTGTCTTCCATTTAGAATGAAGCTGATTAGCTGGCTGTTCAATAATCTCAGGAGAATTGAAGAAATTTGAACTTTGGCTGACAAAGTGGAGCTGATCAAGAAAGAGTATCAATTGCACTTCCATAAGTCTGACACTGAAATGGAGAGATTGCTTGCTTGGAAGACAGAAAGGTTGAGATGGTTAAACGAAGTGAATCAGCCTGTGCCATTTGAAACCTCCTTGAAGAAGAAGAAGAAGAGAACCCTCAAGAAGAAAAAGTGATTCGTGTGATGTATCTTTTTGTTCACAAACAATATGTCTTTAACTATTTCTGTTTGTGTTTATTTTTGGTGCATAGTTTGTAAAAGACTTTAATTGAAACAGATAAGGGGAGATTGTTGGGAAAAACAATGATTTAACCCAAGTTAATAAATCTGTTAATTAAAGTCTTAGTATGAGTGACATGAGTCTGAGTGACTGAGTCTGAGTGACTTGAGTCTGAGTGACTGAAGCTGACTACTCAGACTCATGAAGAGACGTAGGGCAGTAATTTAGGTATGTTAGTTAGATAAAATCTTCTATCCTTTTAGAAGATTTTCTAAGATTCATACTTATCCAGCTCACTATTATTGTGTATAAATAGTGAGCTTGAACTTTGTAATCGATGTACCTTTTTAAGCAATATAACTGTGTGTTATATCTATTATTTGTTATTATAATTCCGCGATAATAAACAAGAAACTGAGTAATCAATCGATTAATAATAATTAACGTCTAAATACTTATTTGTGATTGATTAGCCATTGTTTGAGATCTTAGTGAGACCTAACAGTTGGTTAGATCAGTTGGATTTGGTGTGTTGTTGGTTAGATCGGTTGTGATCTATCTCTGTCCGTGGTTTGATCGGGTCTGTTCGGGCTAGATCTGGGCTTATTTGGTGTTTACTGGCTCGTGGACTGATATCGCATATTTATATAGATATTTATATGCGATATTTGGTCATTTTCGTATTTAATCATGATGGATAGGATAGGATTTTTACATTTAATTGTGTGAAAAGTATTTTATTCAAGTGACAGGTTGAATATGATCGGAAAGTGGACATTTGGACGAAGAAATGCAAGATAAAGATAAAGATAAAGATAAAGATAAAGATAAAGATAAAGATAAAGATAAAGATAAGGATAAGGACAACATCATCTTTTAATAGATTTGTAATTCGACTCAAACACGAATTCTATCTAGTGTTTTCCTATAAATACAACCCTAAAACATCCAGAAAAATCATTCATTCCATTATTATTCTAAGTCTCTGGAGCTGGTTATTACGTTTAGAAGCAAGTTCAAGCTAGGAAGATCATATTTTCGGCTAACGGCGGTCACGACACGTTTTGTCGAATTCTTCGTTTGTTCTTTTCCTTTTAAGACTATTATTCCAGTATTATTTCCATGACTTTATTTGATTTTTCAGACTTGATCATGAGGAGCTAAACTTTTATTATGCTTGTTTGAATAACGGATCCTATTTGAAGTTTAATTAACGTTTTCGATTGTTTATGTTTTTGTGTTTAACCGTTGATCCTTATTTGCTTAAATTTTATTATATTATCAAAGTTGTTTATATATAATTTGACTAATCAATATTCTAGGTATTCGGGAGGAATCTAGATAGGTTTAACAAGTTATATGAAGTAATCGGTCGGTCTATAATCGATTTGAAATTATTAAGATTCGGGAGGACTTAGTAATAATAACGTAGGTAATTAAATTTAAGTGAGTAGGTCTAAGTATTAAGATTCGGAAGGACTTGATAGTTAGAGGAGTTATTCGGGAAGAAACTCTATAAGGTTAAATCACTAAAAACGGACTTGTTGCTTATTGCTTGATTATTAATAATTATTACTGTATTCGGGAGGAACGGGGTAATTAGAGATAATTAAAGTTAGTAAAAGATTCAGGAGGACTTTTACTATATCTTAGAAGTTTTAAAACAATCGATTTCGTAAACTTAAACGGAAAATAGGTGAAGTGTCAAACAAGTATATTCTCTCATTATTTGATTTAATCCATTAAACTTTCGTTCGATTTTAATTAATCATCACTTGTTACTAATTACTTGCAATAAATCTTTTGGTTACGATAAAAACCCCCACAAATACTCAGTATTATTAATTCGGAATATAAAACAAATTAGTCCCTGCGAACGAACCTTTACTTGCTTAAAACTATATTATATACGGATAGGTCCACTGCCTAGAAGTGTGTAATTGCGTGAAATAGTAGGTTTAAAATTAAGACTAGATTTTACACATCAAGTTTTTGGCGCCGCTGCCGGGGACTGATTTTTCGTTTTTTGTTTCGAATTTGTGATACGATCCTTTTGAGTATTTTTTTACTTAGAAGTTACTTTAAATTGTCATAACACCGGTACGTTTTACGCTTTTCTTGTTTTTATCTTTTTCAGGTATTCAACTAGTGGATGAACACAAGGGCTTCAGGATTACCACTCGCGAGTCCAAAGTCAAATCCAGGAGTATCGAAGAGGCGAGGCAGGAGGAAAGGAAACTTATTAATTCAGACACCACCAGGTTTTGGACCGTTCTCACCAGTGAAGTTTGAAGATATCACATTTTCAGAAGGAGGAGGAAGCGCTACAGAATCTGAAGTCGAAGAGTTAGTTTGTGAAGACAAACCGGAACCACAACCGGCTATGGATCCATTGGACATGTCGATGCACCGACAGACTGCAACCGTTGCAGTACCAGCTACTAGAGGTTCAGCTACTGATGAAACCTGTTTTATGATTGATGTTTTTGATGATCTAGATTGGCAGGAAATTCTGGAGATAGAAACTAGCTTGGAGGAGGAGCTGAAAGACGAGAAGATCGAGGAAGTGGAGGTTGAAGTTGAGGAAGAGCTGAAGTTGGACCAAAGCATGAGGATCAAATCTTCAATCGAATCACCACCTACCGACTTGGAGCTGAAACAACTACCGGTACATTTAGAATATGCTTTCCTTGAAGGAATTATCTACCCTATTTCAGACAGTCCATGGGTAAGCCCCATTCATTGCGTGCCGAAAAAGGGAGGTATGACCGTGGTGATGAACGATAAGAACGAGCTCGTGCCAACAAGGACAGTCACAGGATGGAGAGTTTGCATCGACTACCACAAACTGAATGAAGCCACCAGGAAGGACCATTTTCCACTACCGTTCATGGACCAGATGATCGAGCGACTAGCAGGAAATGAGTTCTACTGCTTCTTGGATGGATTCTCGGGTTACTTTCAGATCCCCATCGATCCCGAAGATCAGGAAAAGACCACATTCACATGCCCGTTCGGAACCTACGCATATCGGAGGATGCCATTTGGTCTATGCAACGCACCCGCCACTTTTCAGCGGTGTATGCTAGCCATTTTTCAGGATATGGTGGAGAAGACAATGGAAGTGTTTATGGATGACTTTTCAGTTTTCGGAGATTCATTCGACAACTGCTTGAATAATTTAGATCAGATGTTGGGAAGATGCGAGGAAGCACACTTGGTCCTCAAATGGGAGAAATGCCACTTCAGGTTCGAGAGGGAATCGTACTGGGACACAAGATCTCAAAAGCTGGGATAGAGGTAGACAAAGCAAAGATCGAGGTCATTGCCAAACTACCACCACCGACGAACGAGAAGGCAATTCGGAGTTTTTTGGGACATGCAGGATTCTACCGAAGATTTATCAAGGATTTCTCGAAGATCACTCGTCCTATGACGAAACTCTTAGAGAAGGAGGTAGCTTTCAATTTTTCGGAGGACTGTTTACAAGCTTTCGAGCTACTCAAGGAACGGATCACCAATACACCTATTTTGGTAGCACCGGACTGGTCTCAACCTTTCGAGCTAATGTGTGACGCAAGCAATTTCGCCGTGGGAGCTGTTTTGGGGCAACGGATCGATAAACATTTGTCGACCTATCTACTTCGCTAGCAAAACACTAAACGAAGGCCAACAGAATTATAACACTACGGAAAAAGAACTTTTGGCTGTCGTATTTGCTTTTGATAAATTCCGCTCATACTTAGTGATGAGCAAAACAATTGTTTTCACGGATCATTCTGCTTTAAAATTCTTATTTTCTAAATTAGATGCTAAACCGAGATTAATTCGTTGGATTTTATTGTTGCAGGAATTTGACATCGAGATCAAGGACAAGAAAGGGGCTGAAAATGTAGCGGCATACCATCTGAGCCGATTGGAGAACCCAAGTTTGGGGGAGTTGAAGGAAGAGGACATCAATGACACTTTTCCGGGGGAGATGCTAGCCAGTATCAGTA
>CAJVGC010000589.1:33663461-33687070 GCA_910822075.1 Senecio squalidus
TTCATAACAATTCATACTTAAGAACTCTCAATTAACAAAAAGGTCCAACGAAGCAATAACGCGAAAACGCAAAATAAAAATAACGGAAAAACTGCCCGGTGCGCCGCACCCCTTGGCTGGGTGCGCAGCACCTGGCTCCAGATTTTCAAAAAAATTACAGCTTTAGTCCTTTTCTCGTTTCACACAATCACCACCCACTTTGGCCAATCATAAACGCCCCTTTTACTGCAAATGTGTTGTCCCAAGGCCAGAATTAATCACTCCCTTTTTATTTTCATTTCATTTTCTTATTCATTTTAACAAAACTAAAAACACACACACACACTATTTTCTCTATTCCCTCTCTAAAAACTCAAGAACACCAGGAACATTCACCATTAAAAACCCACATTTAGACCACACAAATCGTTCCAAACCTTTAGAGAAGCAAGAGAGTGTTGTTATTTCAAAAAGGACCTCGGTTGTAAAGATTTTTGAAGACCAAATCCGACCAAAACTCATCATCCAAGCTTTTCCTTCGGTAGATTACTTTCTTTTTACTATTTTTACTTAAATAATCAATTGCATGTAAGATCTAACGGTTAAAAATGAGTTTTTATACAAATCTTTGACTTTTATGGTCAAAAACGTTTTTAACCAAGAAACCCTTTAAATCTATGAATCTGTAAATAAGAATGTTTTAGAAACTGTTAAAATGAAGTTTTGGAAGATATTAACCAGTTGCATGTTCAATCTAAACAACAAAAACGAGTGTTTGTAAAGATTTATGTCATTTGTGTACAAAAACGAATTTTATCTAAATGATACTTAGATCTATGATTTTGTGGTTAAAAGTTGTTTAGAATCTGTGAAAACACTATTTTATAAAGTACCTACTGGTTGCATGTCGAAATCCTTAAGTCACAAAACGTTTTTAGCAAGAAAAACACAAAACGGGAAACGGACAGCAGCTAGGTGCGCCGCACCTGTGCCCAGGTGCGCAGCACCGAGCTGCTGTTCACCCGAAAATCGTCGTTTTTACTCGTTTCAAGTTTACGTTTGCATTCTGGACTTTTACCCTAATTACTGTGGACTGAGTTAAATAATATTTACAACATTGGTGAATTACTTTGGACTCTTTGGACTATATTATACGTATTATTGTGTTTTAGGTGATTTGTGAACGGAAGTGGCGGTATAATTTTTGGATATGAAATTTGGGCGCGGAAGCGCTGCCCAAATTTCCCTAGAAATTATGAAACCACTTCAGTAAGCAAAAGCACTTAAGATGTAATAATCAAAAACAATAAACTTTCAAACTAAACTCAACGTTAATCGCTTCGGACCAAAATTTTCGGGACAATATTGGACTTAATCTTTATTTACAAACAAAAGTCACACAATATCTCCTATACATAAAACACTTAATAAGAAGTTAACTTTTGAATTATATTGGTAATTCTTAGGCAATTCCGTGATTCCCGGCTCATTTCCGACCGACTCCGAGTTCCATACTCTTCGCAAACCGTGAGTTACATCCCCACTATGTCTTACTTTTAATACTTTTCAACATTATTTGGGGGAAGCATAAGATCATGTTTTGTAACTTATAAACAACTTGCAATACTTAAACTTTGGTTTATCAAACTTGACATTGAAACGTCTACTTAATCGCTTATGCGTAAAACATTTCTTTCTCTATTTATACTATTGTTTCATCTCTTTAATTCAACTATTATGGAATCTCGTTCTAAACTTTGAATCTATGAAGCATTTTAACTTAAATCTTACAAACTATCATGCGTATTTGTGTTAATGCCTTAGCAGGATAACTAAACTAGGATGCTTGTTAGTAACCAATCCTTGATGGATATATAAGCCCGTAAGATCTCTTGAATGTTTTTAGAATCCTAAATTAAAATGCCCGTTTTAGATCTCTCTCTCTCTTATACACTATTAGCATTAGCCGTTAGTCATATGGGTATCGATACTTAGGAGGGGTCACTCCTTACTCAGGGTTAGCGTCCCAAGTACATATTACTACCTCACTTATTGAACTACTTACTTAAATGTTTTTGGGCTGCCATCTCGACCATACAATCGGTTTAGTGTATACTTACTACTTATATTATGCCAAGTGATTGATACAAGGTACCTTTAGTTAAGTTATAACACATATCCCATACGCATACACTTTATTTTAGCGCCTGATCCCGCTTTCACTTATTTTAGCGATTGATTCCGCTTTATCATTATTTTAGCGATTGATTCCGCTTTATCATTATTTTAGCGATTGATTCCGCTTATCATTATTTTAGTGACTGTTTTTCCACTATAATTACTATGCGAGTTTATTTATTCACTTTACTCGCTTACTGAATAACTTTTACCATTAACTTTCTATTTTGGAAACTTTCTATTTTGATAACTTTCTATTTCTGGTAACTTACTATTTTTGGAAACTCTTTCAAACTCTAAACTGTAACTCACTCACTACGTTTCGTAGTTGACACTTTATCTTATGTTTCAGGAAATTAATGTAAGCTTTCGGAATGCATGGCAAGGAGGGTCGTTATGGTCACGTGAGGCGCTTAATGGGAAAGACCTTCATATTTTGGGAATTTTTGTTTAAAACATGTATTTGCACTTTAAGTTAATTCGTGAACTACTTGGTTACTTTTTGAAATATTGTATCTTTAACCTTTTAAATTCTCAATTGAAATGACTTGAATCGTTTATATTTGCTTACGACCGTGTAATGATATTCCAGCTCTCACGCCCCGTGTTTCCGCTTTAGCGGGGTGTGACAAATGTGCTCAATATTTGTTTAATACATTTATGTGAAAGAATATTTACTTGGTAAATGTGACACAAAAGCAAAAGACAAAAAGACAAAAGTGAAAGGAAAAGCGTTACTTGGTAAATGTGACACAAAAGCAAAAGACAAAAATACAAAAGTGAAAGGAAAAGCGCGTGTGAGTAAAAAAAAAAGGAAAAAGGTAAAAAGACTTTTTTGCCCCTCCGTGTTTTTTCCTTACAAATCATTTAAACCCAACTTTTAATCTCAGCCACAAATTTTAGATGATCTTGTGGCTGAGAAGGTGATCCCTGGATCTCTAGCAAAAAAGAGATCTCTATTGAACCCCAATCTATATATATATATATATATATATATATATATATATATATATATATATATATATATATATATATATATATATATATATATATATAGGGGTGGGTTATTGTAAAAAGGTTTTAAAATAAAAAGGATAGGGAGGAATGTGAGCCAATCATTTAGTCAACAAAAAGGGAATTTGAAAAAGTCAACGCGGTGGCATTTTTGTAATTATTTCGAACTTTCATGCCCTTTTGGTAATTTACGGAAATCTGCTTTTTTTTTTGTTTTGTTTTTTTTTTCTTTTTTTCATTTTACTAGTTTACTTATTTTCTGAATCTCTGTGCATAACTTTTATCAATACGTGTGCATCGATTTTCTTGTGCATCGATTTTATCAAAACAATGTGTGTATTGATTTTACGTAAGTTTTTTTATACAAAACATATCCACCGCCGGAAAATCAATCCACCAAAACAAACACACACATGTGCACCGGAAAATCCACCGGAAAAAAACATGTGCATAAAAAAAATCAATGTGCATAAAAAAAATCAATGTGCATAAACTTACATGATATCCATAATTCGTGTACTTTACTATTATTACAACAAAATGTACAACTTGTTATGCACAACTTACTAAAAATTCATTCATTATCATCATCATCAACAGCAGACGGAATAGTAACAGCAACAGCATATACCGTCAGAGACTCAACAGATTCCGTCAATTCAACAACAGACAACGCCTCAAAATCCGGAGATGAGTAACCATAATTAATCAACGAAGGAGTAGCTTTTATGATCTGAATAAAGATCTGGAAGAAAAAACCTAACCAGTTCAATAGTGTTCCGCCGCCGGAAAGCAGATCGGAAGCACACCGGAATCACGCCGTCGGAAAAAGCACACCGGAAGCACACCGGAATCGTCGCAGATCACGCCGGAATCACGCCGGAAGAATCTTCGGAAGAATCGTCGCTCGTGCTCATCATCGTCGGAGCTGCGGTGGCGGCAGTGGTGGCTCTCTTAGGGTTAGGGTTTTGATGTAATGAAGATGATGAAGATATGAAAAATGAGAGAATGGGGTATTTAAGTGTGGTGTTAAAATGACCATAATACCCTTATTGATATAATAATGGGTTTTTTTCTCCCTGCCACGTGTCCCTCCGTTGTTCCTCCCTATCCTTTTTATTTTCAAAGTCTTTTTATTATATCCTAATTCTATATATATATATATATATATATATATATATATATATATATATATATATGGACTGATTCATGCGAGAACTCTTATTTCTGCGAGAACTCTTTAAAAAAGTATCAATTAACATGTAATTATGTCTTTTGACATGTAAAAACTATTGAATGTTAAAAATCTAGTAAAAATATTAATGAAAAATTAAAAAAAATTGTATGAAATCACGCGTATTTGGAATTGTTCACATATGAACGTTTTTTTTCAAAAAATGAGTTCATATATGAACGAAATTTTTTTACGTCATTTTATATGATTTTTTTTTGGTTTTTTACGTTTATATTTACTTGATTATTAATCTCCAAAAGAGTTTGCATTTGAATGAACAAAGTGAAACGTGATTTAACACTTTTTGTGAGAGTTCTCGCAGTTCTCGCAAAAAAAGGAGTTCTCGCATGAACCATTCACTATATATATATATATATATATATATATATATATATATATATATATATATATATATATATATATATATATATATATATATATATATAGAGTTGGTTTCATTTAAGAACCATGTAAATATTTAGGAACCATTAGGAACCAATATTCACCAGTGTATATATATGATATTCACCAGTGTATATTTAATATGATATTCACCAGTGTATATACATATAATATTCACCAGTGTATATACATATAATATTCACCAGTGTATATATATATATATATACATATGCTTTATATACACTGGTGAATATCATATATATACACTGGTGAATATTGGTTCCTAAATATTTAGTGGTTCCTAAATGAACCCACCTCTATATATATATATATATATATATACATATATATATATATATATATATATATATATATATATATATATATATATATATATATATATATATATATATATATATATATATATATATATAGATTGGGGTTTAAAATGAATCCTAATTCTATAGAGATCAAGATCCTTTCTTAACAACCCATTTTTCCTTATATATTTGTTCTTTTTTTTTTTAACCTTTTTCTAATTTTTTTTTTTTTACTTTTTTCTTTTACCTTTTTATTTACTTTTTATTTTTTTATTTTTTTTCTTCCGAAAATCACATTTGATTTTCAACCTTATTTTTAAAAATCACATGTGATTTTCAATCTACAATCTTTTATGGGTAAAATCACGTTTGATTTTAAAAAATTATTGATGATTTTTTACCAAAATCACATGTGATTTTTTACCTACAAACTATTTTACTTATAAAATCACATGTGATTTTCGAGAAACAAATTTTTCAAGTGGGACCCTAAAATTTATAAATTTTGGTTTTTGAAAATCACATGTGATTTTTGACAAAAAAAATTCACGTGTGATTTTAAAATTTATAAATTTTGGTTTTTGAAAATCACATGTGATTTTGAAAAAAAAAAAGTGATGTAAAACAGAGCAAAAAAAAAAACCGAATTAAAAAACGAAAAAAATGAAAAAGAAAAAAAATATTAAGGAAAAAATGTATGGCTAGAAAGTGGATCTTTGAATCTCTAAAGAATTGAAGATCCTTTTTAAACCTCACCATATATATATATACTAGATTATTGTCCCGCGATAGCGCGGAAAAAAATAAAAATTGAATCGTAAATTTTATGTTTACGTTGATTTAATTTATTATGAGAAAAAAATGTTATACGTAATACATATATCTTTTTACGTTTATACACATGTGATTTATAATTATAATAACATATAACATATTTACTTTTATACACATGTTTTGATATTTTGTATTAGGAGATTATAGAAAAATAATAAGGTAGATTTTAATTTATTATGAGAAAATAATGTTATACGTATAATACATATATATATTTACGTTTATACACATGGGATTTATAATTATAATAGCATATAACATATTTAGTTTTATACATATGTTTTGATTTTTGTATTAGGAGATTTTAGAATAATAATAAGGTAAATCATAGTCCAAATTAAACGATTCTATAAATAAATTATAATTATGTTTTTTTATTTTAGTAGAGATGGAATTAAAGAAAGAATGTAATTATGTACTGTAAAATGGTATAAAATGAAAATAATATTTGATGACATCATCAATCTGATCTAACGGCTGACATCAAAGAAGTTAACCCATCCAATAGACCTTACTTTGCCATGTGGCATTTAAGGCCTCTCTTTTATATTATATTAAAGATATATATATATATATATTAATAAAATAATAAAGTTTGATTCTTAAAGTAAATAAGAAAATGTTAATAACTGATTTTTCGTATTTGGCCGAGTTAAATGCAACTAATGCAAACTGACACCCATACATGCTTAAAAGCAATAACTAACCAAAGTAACTGAATTTGAAATAAAGTAACCAATCATTTCTTGAAAATAAATGTTTCATGTATGCTCTTGTATTATCTCGTGATAATTGTTGTCCAAAATTGTATACGCGAAAGTGTTTATTTTTGAAACCATGCTATTATGTTAGACAACTTTCAACATAAAAATGAAATAAAAACACTTTATAACAATGAAGTAAATAAATACTTAAAATTTGAACATATACTATATAATATCTATATTTTGTTTCTAGTGACTGATGCTAAAGGGCTTCTAAATCCGAAATTTTCCGTTTGTCACATTACTAAAATAAGAAGCTCTGAAAACAACTTTCTTTTACATAGAGAACATTTTTTTTCAATAAAATCGTGGTTTAAATATATTTTTGTGTTTTTTCTTAAAACAAAACATATATGTATTCGAAAAAGATGAACCCCTTCCGGTCTTAGTCCCTGTATGTTCGTACACACTACACGTGTCGGCATGTTCTTATAATAACTTTTCACTATGTTTATATATAGTTAGCCCAATATAATATCCAATGGACTCGCTGGCCTTACTGTTTACTATTTATACGTGTCTAATGTGAAGGCAAGACCAAGTTAAAAGAAGCAAACCAACAAGATCTACCGAAAGTAGTCAAATTCGACATCCTTAAAATTGTGTATTCCTTATATAAGTGACACCAAAGTATTGCTCACCAATGACCATATTTCCAGACTACAGGTGTATTATAAATTAAGGGATATTTGGTTAAAAAAAACTAGAATGAATAAAATAAATGACAAGAGCCTAAAAAAACATATAATAGCCTAACAAAACATATTCATCTCTGGAAAAAAAAATACATAAATGAAACCATTTTACACATAATGGTTGAAACGAAATCCAATTACAATCAGACGACAACAATGGTTAGAACTTCGGGTTTTCGTAGTATAGAACTTTTTTCCTGGGCTTAAAGAGGTATCTAGAACCATATGTCGAGCGGATCATATCCGTGAACAAATGATATTGCAGGAGAGCAAATAGCAGGACTGGCAAGGCAGCAATGAAGATGAGAACGATCATCCATTTCATATATTTTTGGTAGAGTATTAAGAAGCTTACGGTAAAAACAATCATCATGGTTACTATAGAGAGAAAAAGAGTTAATAAAAACACGAACAGTTTATTGGGTAGGGATTCCAGGAAATCACGCTCTGCATATCGAGATGTAAGGATGGATATGAACATGAGTGTGGAAGCTGATGATGAGAACAAGGATATGGCATCTGCCATAACAAAGACAATATATGCTTGTTTTCGGTAGAAGATAGGGATACCAGTATTTTGGTTGAATCCACCTGGAACGGTAAAAGCTGCAGCAAATACAATGGTTGCAATAAGTGCTGCAACAACCATACACTGATTAGCCGTTCCTCTCATCCATTTCTCACTTTGGGCAAGTAGATCTTCATGTTCCTTGGAGAATAACTCGTATGGTGTTAGACCATCTTTGTTCTTCCGTTTTCTATAAGATGTAGGTATCATAGCCTCTACTTCCTACAACACAAACTGTTAGTAATTTAGTGTAATTGGAGAAATGGTTATTTGACTTGGAAACGGGTTAGGAGTGTACGGAGTGTACGCCTGTTAAGTCAATAACATCTCGGACCCAAAAGCGGTATAAAGGACTACAACCTTTATGGTGGTAGATTTATAACCACCTGTTTTAAGACACAATTAATGGGGAGTTACAAACGTGTTAATGATCATTATGTTTTGGTCTTGTAACCGTTTGCCCATTAAATGAAAGATCATTATGGTCACTTAAAGCTTGTAACTCCTGTCATAATGGAGTAGCTTTATGACCATAATGTCTTGGTCTTGTAACCGATACTAGCTTTATGGCCATAATGTTTTGGTCTTGTAACCGCTAGTAGCTTTATGACCATAATGTTTTGGTCTTGTAACCGCTAGGAGTTATGGACCATTATGGTTATTTAATACCAATAATGTCCATTACATTTGGGTGCTCTATAAATAGAAAACTTTTTGTTCATGAGAAAAGATACACTACACTAAACACTCTCTAGCAAACGGGTTCTTGGTTTGTGCCAAAATCAAGAACATACTCTTATTCTTATCCCAAACAAAGTTCGTGTAACCCAGGCATATAGGGTCGAATTGTTGTTTTCGGAAAGTGATACCACGATTGTAAGAGATATCCGGTCATTGAAATCTTTACCCGGTTACACAAAGGAAGCGAACCCACCAACAATCGAAAACAACAATTTTGTGTGATTTCAATGGCGGCTACGATGAAGCACATGATGACGAATTTCTCCAAACTTGATAAGTTTGAAGGAGTTGATTTTCGGAGATGGCAAAAGAAGATGCACTTCTTTCTCTCGAGCATGAGTGTGGTTTATGTATTGAGTACTCCTTGTCCTGACGATGGAGATGATGCTACCGTGGATGAGCTTCGTAGGAGAAGCAAGTGGGAGAACGACGATTACGTTTGTCGAGGTTTAATCCTCAACGGTATGGCTGATTCCCTTTTTTATATTTACCAAAACCATGAATCTGCTAAAGAACTTTGGGACTCTCTTGAGACCAAGTATATGTCTGAAGATGCTTCTAGTAAAAAGTTCCTTGTGAGTAATTTTAATAATTACAAGATGGTCGATTCTAGACCGGTCATGGAACAATACAATGAACTTCTTCGTATACTTGGTCAGTTCACACAACATAAAATGAACATGGACAAGGCCATTTCGGTTTCTAGTGTCATTGATAAACTCCCTCCTTCTTGGAAAGATTTTAAACATACTTTGAAACATAAGAAGGAAGAGTTAACTCTTGTTGAGTTGGGCAGTCATTTGCGTATAGAGGAATCCCTCAGGGCGCAGGAAATTGACAAGCCAAAGAGCAACGAAGTTGCTGGTACCTCGTCGGTTAACATGGTGGAACATAAAAAATCCACCGGTTACAATGACAAGAAGGGAAAACGTAAACATCATGATAACAACAAGGTTGATCCCAATAAGAAGTCAAAGTTGACTTGTTGGAAGTGTGGTAACTCTGGACACTTAAAAAGGGATTGTAAGGTTGTTAATGTTGGTAATAAAAATACCAATGGCACAAGCGGTTCGGGAAATGGTTTTAACAACCAAAACTCGAAAGGTCAGATTATGTTTAATGATTCACATCAGAATTATTATGTATCATATATATCTGAAGCTTATTTTGTGCAGGATGATGATGTTGCGTGGTGGGTTGACTCGGGTGCTACTACCCATGTGTGCAAGGATAGATTTTGGTTCAAGACTTACGAGTCGGTGAATGATGGATCAATTCTTCATATGGGAAACGAGTCAACGACCCCTGTTCATGGAAGAGGATGTGTGGATCTAGAGTTTAGTTCGGGAAAAGTTATTTCTTTATTTGATGTTTTGCATGTACCACAAATAAGGAAAAATCTAGTTTCTAGTAGTGTTTTAAATAATTGTGGTTACAAACAAGTAATTGAATCTGATAGATTTGTTTTGTCAAAACATGGTTTATTTATTGGTTTTGGATATTTATGCAATCGCATGTTTAGACTTAATATTAATCATGTTAATGTTAATTCTGCTTTTATGTCTACTTCTAGCTTAAATGATTCTAATCTTTGGCATGCTAGACTAGGACATGTACACTTTAAAAGAATGTTAGAAATGACTAAAGATGGTTTAATACCGCCCTTTGATATTAACAATGAAAAGTGTAAAACATGTATGTTAACTAAGATCACTAAGCAACCATTTCAAAATGTAAAAAGAGATTCTGAAATGTTGGAATTAATTCATAGTGATTTATGTGATTTGCATGCAACTCCTACTATAGGGAACAAGAAATATTTTGTGACTTTTATTAATGATGCTTCTAGGTTTTGCCATATTTATTTGTTACATAGTAAAGATGAAGCATTAGATAAGTTTAAAATATTTAAAACTGAAGTAGAATTGCAACAAAATGCTTTGATAAAAAGGCTACGAACGGATAGGGGAGGTGAATATATTGACCCCTCCTATTTCCAATCCGTAGGCATCATTCATGAAACCACTGCTCCTTATACACCACAACAAAATGGTGTATCTGAGAGGAAGAATAGAGTCCTTAAGGAAATGGTTAATTCCATGTTATCCTATTCTGGTTTGAGTGATGGATTTTGGGGGGAAGCTATGTTAACAGCTTGCTATTTGCTTAATAGGGTTCCTAACAAAAGGAACAAGATTACTCCTTATGAACTTTGGTACAAAAGGAAACCCAATTTGAACTATCTTCGGGTATGGGGTTGTCGGGCAGTTGTAAGACTCCCCGATCCCAAGAAGAAAAGTTTGGGTGAAAGAGGTATAGATTGCATATTTATTGGATATAGCGAACATTCCAAGGCTTATAGGTTCTATGTCATAGAACCTAATGAATTTGTCTCAATTAACTCTATAATTGATTCAAGGGATGCAATCTTTGATGAGAATCGTTTCTCATCTATACCTAGACCAAAGGATATGGTTCCAACTCCAAGTGGAACCAATAAGGATAGTAATGATGAAGTCTCTGAAAAGGTTGATGATCAGCCAATTGAGCTTCGGAAAAGCAAAAGAGAAAGGAAACCTAAATCATTTGGACCTGATTATCAGTTGTATCTAATTGAAGGTTCTAGGGATGATGTTTGTACCCAATATTCTTATTGCTTCATTGTTGAGGATGATCCTAAGACATTTGAAGAAGCAATGAGGTCTCAGGATGTTGCTTTCTGGAAAGAAGCAATAGCTGATGAGATGGATTCCATCTTGGGAAACAACACTTGGGTGTTGGTTGATCTACCAACTGCTTGCAAACCTTTGGGTTGCAAGTGGATCTTCAAAAAGAAGATGAGGGTGGATGGAACTATTGAAAAGTTCAAGGCAAGGTTGGTCATTCAAGGTTTTAGACAAAAGCCTGGGATTGACTACTTTGATACATATGCTCCAGTAGCTCGTATCTCTACCATTAGACTGTTGATTGCCTTAGCAGCAATTCACAATCTGGTTATTCACCAGATGGATGTGAAAACAGCATTCTTGAATGGTGATTTGGAAGAGGAGGTTTACATGAACCAACCTCAAGGCTTTATTATGCCTGGTAATGAAAGAAAGGTGTGCAAACTTGTTAAATCTTTATATGGATTGAAACAAGCACTTAAGCAATGGCATCAAAAGTTTGATGAAGTGGTTTTGTCTAATGGTTATCATCTTAACCAATCTGACAAATGTGTGTATAGCAAATTTGATGAATCCGGTAAAGGAGTCATCATTTGTCTATATGTTTATGAGATTCCATTATGGCCTAAACCTATAGCACCCATGTCTATCCATTGTGATAGTGTTGCAACATTGGCAAAGGCTTATAGCCATATGTACAATGGGAAGTCTAGACACTTAGGTGTTAGACATAGCATGATTCGTGAGCTTATCATGAATGAGCTTATCATGAATGGGGTGATTTCTGGAGAGTTTGTGAGGTCACAACAAAACTTAGCCGATCACTTGACGAAGGGATTGGCTAGAGACTTGGTTATTAAGTCTGTGAAAGGGATGGGTTTAAAGTCCACCTTAATTTCTGATTGTAAGACACCCAATTCCCTCTTAATATGAATTAGGAGCTGAATTCAATGTGGAAAGCTTGCACTCAGAAATTGGAGCACATTGTTAATATATATCATCCCAAGGTATGTGCTCGGTCCTGCTGAGGATTAGGTTGAAGTAATACTTCTTAATAGTTTCTTTGAAAAAGTGCGAGAGCAGGTGCACGAGTGAAAGGAACTACCTATGTGAATGTGAAGTTTTGCCGCTTCAAGAAAGCTTTGGACTTTTAGCTTTGGATACATTCATGAATGGATATGGACACATGGCTTATATAGTGTCAGGATAGCTTTAAAGTGTTTGAAAACTTGTGTGTATATTATCTTCAGTTATTCAAATGGGTTGAAGGGTTCAATTCTTAGAACACCCCGATTCTCGAATATTTGAAATGTGTAATGTACTAAGATGAAAATTCAATCTTCAAGACATTTTCATTTATGCATAAGTTTTGTTTTGTTTATTTATTTCATGAAAAGGAATTGCACTAAATTGGGGAGGATTGTTAGTAATTTAGTGTAATTGGAGAAATGGTTATTTGACTTGGAAACGGGTTAGGAGTGTACGGAGTGTACGCCTGTTAAGTCAATAACATCTCGGACCCAAAAGCGGTATAAAGGACTACAACCTTTATGGTGGTAGATTTATAACCACCTGTTTTAAGACACAATTAATGGGGAGTTACAAACGTGTTAATGATCATTATGTTTTGGTCTTGTAACCGTTTGCCCATTAAATGAAAGATCATTATGGTCACTTAAAGCTTGTAACTCCTGTCATAATGGAGTAGCTTTATGACCATAATGTCTTGGTCTTGTAACCGATACTAGCTTTATGGCCATAATGTTTTGGTCTTGTAACCGCTAGTAGCTTTATGACCATAATGTTTTGGTCTTGTAACCGCTAGGAGTTATGGACCATTATGGTTATTTAATACCAATAATGTCCATTACATTTGGGTGCTCAATAGAGAACTTTTTGTTCATGAGAAAAGATACACTACACTAAACACTCTCTAGCAAACGGGTTCTTGGTTTGTGCCAAAATCAAGAACATACTCTTATTCTTATCCCAAAACAAAGTTCGTGTAACCCAGGCATATAGGGTCGAATTGTTGTTTTCGGAAAGTGATACCACGATTGTAAGAGATATCCGGTCATTGAAATCTTTACCCGGTTACACAAAGGAAGCGAACCCACCAACACAAACTAGAGTAATTATATTGTTTATTCTCATCCTGAAAGAAACAAGTTGGAAAGAATTAATGGAGAAGAATATTCATACCTTGAACCATAAAAGTTCTCGTTGCATCTGGAAAGCAACTCCCGATATATCCGAAAGTTTCTTTTTCTTAGCAATCTTCGCAACTAAATGCAACATATTATTACCATCTACATCTTTGAGAGGAGTAATAATATCCTTCATTGAGCCTATCTCATACAATAGGTTGTAGATATCCTGATGGCGATGTCTGGCAGCAACGTGAAATATACTTTGATTCTTATCATTTACTTTCCAAATCAGATCAGGATATCGACGAATGAGCTCCACTAAAAATCTAGTGTTACCCATTTCTGCAGCGACAAACATTATTCGAGATGAGTATGTTTTCGTTGCATTTCTCCATAATGGTACATTTGGAGAAATTGTTGCAGTTGGCACTCTGATTATGTTCTGGGTTTCAACATGCATCTTTGCAATATATCCAGAAATTAAGTTTTGTAGTTCTTGAGCTTGATCTTCCTTTCCAGAATCTAGACTAGAGTCTTTCTTAACCGATTTTGACGTTCCTCTGATTGTGTTTTGGATATCAACATGCAAGCTCACAAGACGTTCAGAAATGTGCTTTTGTAGTTCAAGACGTTGATCCACATTTCCAGAAGCTGTCCTGTCTTCTTGCTTCAAGTCAGGGGGACCTCTGATTATATCATCAATTACTTTCTTAGGATTTTTAACAACATTTTCCCAAATCATTCTTAGTAATTTCAATGCGTCGCTTTCCTTTTTAGGAGTCCCCACCTTTAAACCCATAGCTGAAAGAACTGAAAGAAACCATCCAAAAAGAAGCTAAATACTAAAAAAAACAAATATTTATGAGTAAAAAGTAAATCTCAAAGCATACACACAAGAATGTGGGAAATATATTTGAAAAAGGTTCTACTTGAAGAATTTAAACGTCAAAGAACAGAGCAGTTTACCTATCTCGAAGGTTCTCATGATTTGATGAGATTCTATTACATAAAATGCATCATGCTTTCGAGCCAATGCTTCAAGTACTCTCCCACTACAAGCAAGTTCTGAGTGCACTTTCAGTATCTGTATTGCGATACCTAGAAAAGATTTGACAATCGCTTTTGTAAGGGAAAGGTTGTGACGAAACGCAACAAAAATCAACACTCAAAACAAAATCAAACCAAATAAGCATAAGCTAAATCAGGGAGAGGTGAAAATTTAAAATAAAAAATTAAACAAGTAAAAATGTTCGCAGGTCATTTCACTTCTCACACCGCATAAACCCAAAATCTCCGAAGGAACACTCAAAATCTGGGATAAAATAGAAATTCAAAAGACTTTGTTATTTTTATTTATTTAAAAATAAAAAAATAAAAAAAAATAGAGGATATCTGCAAATGAAAATTAATTCATTTATATTCTTTAAGTTCATACTCTCTAATATGTGAAATTTGCTTCGTTCAATTTTTATGTCAAATTTGTTGGGGCTTCTTTTGTGATGGCGGGCGTGTTACGACCATATCTTTTACTACAAGTGAAGATGGAAGTGCTCCTTAAAACGGAATATTAAGCAGTTGTAAATAAGCTAATCCAAATACCTTAACACCCCATAGACACTTACCAAACATATCATTCTCTACACATTTCTCAAGAAGCCAGCCACGATTTCGAGGATTCCAACCATCATCACACAACTTATTTGAATTTTCGTACAAATAATTCACCACATCATAATTTCCAAACAAGGTAGCCGCGTACAATGGCATCATAGTGCCTCCACCACCAGGAATTGTGAGCAAGGCCCGGTTCTTTTCAACCATGATTTTAACCGTATCAACGTTTCCAGCAACTGCTGCTAAGTAGAGGGCAGTGCTAAAATTTTCATTCTCAAGTGCTAAGTCTTCCTTTTCCATAATTTCCACCAGATTTTCCACAAACTCTTTAACATGTTTGGCACCTATTGTGGATGCGGCAATGTGAAGCGCTGTTTCGCTATTTTCAGTGATGCTGTACCTTACCAACTCTGGTTTCTTATCAAGAATGGCTTTAGCAGCTTTCCAATCACATTTAATCGATGCTTCGTATAGAGGGACGGCAATTTTGAAGTAATCTTCTCTACTTCCTTCACATTAGTAGTTCCAATGCAAATTAAGTTAGTAACCACGAGCGCTAACTGTAATATTCTTTTCAATGTAATTAAACATAGTTTTAGCCAAACCGTCGTCTTTTGAAAAAGTATTTACTAAATCACAGTGGTTTAGAAATATTTGCCAAATCATTCATATTTTTTTATTAAGTCAATCTAGTCATTTCTTTTTGGGAAAATTGCATATTTATGAACGTTTATTAAATTGTCATTGTATGTAACGGACTTTGTTTTTTCTCAAGAAAAAACATAAACTTTCATTTCGTTAACATTGTATGTAATAGTTACTTGAAATCTCGTTAATATTGACATATAATATTTATAGGAATTCTTTCCTAGATATATCTCATATATGTGATATAACATATGTTTATCTACTTATTTGGTCAATTTCTTTTACATTTGGTTTTAATAATTGGTGATACTGAAAAGTACTTGCCATTAAAGATTAATTGAATATGAAAGAATTATTTTCTTTTTTCCTCCTAAATCTATGTATATTATGATAATATAACATATGTGACACCTAACTTTTAAAAAAGTCACAAAAAGTTAAATAAAAAAAATTAATGAGATTTCAAATTAGGTTTTAATTCAATGACAACGTATATAAAAATTTATATTTTTTTTCATAAAAAACAAAGTTTGTTATATACAATGACAATTTAGTCAAAGTTCGTTACATTAACCCTTTAATTTCAATCAATTAACTATATAAGTCAATTTAGTTATGAATTTCATTTTTGTTTGGTTATAGGTCAACATATTTTTTTTTGAAACGATGCGGGCCAGTAATGGAGTATCATCGTGCCACCGTTACCAGCCACCCCTCAATGCCGCCAAAGAACCATTACCAGCCACCCCTCGATGCCGGCCAAAGAGGAAACCCTCCGGAGAGGCTCGATCTCGAGACCTCTCCCAGAACTTGACTGGCTATAGGTCAACATATTATCCATGCTAAAACATTAAGCATTCATTAACTCTTATGAATCAAAAGACTAGCATAAAGAAGCGATATTGCATGTGAAATTAAAATGGCAGTAAATGAAGATTTAAAGGAGCAAAATGGATAATATTACCAATAAGTAGAAATCGACGAGGTAGATTCGGTCTTAACCGTCTATTGGTATCTTGCTGCTGCTGCTGCTGATTGAGTGAGGCTGATTGATCAACATCTGCTTGCTTCATTATCTGCATAGTACCTGCAATAACTAATTGCTTCAATACTTTTGCATCAAATCGATTATTATGTCTCTATGAAATTTGATCAGTCTACTTGAATTATTTTATAACCGAGTTAATATCATAAATGGTCCATGTGGTACATGTGAAATTGCACGGATCATCTCAATTACCTTTTTTATTACATAAGTAATCCCTATTTCAAAACTTGTTATCTCTTTAGAATGGAGAGGGCTAAAATGAAAATTATATCTTCAAGTGAAAGGCACGCACATAACTTGATTTAACGAAACCATTTAACAAAATTGAGGACCAACTGAGTATCAAATTTTAAAAATAAGGATGTTCAGTGCAAATTTATATATATCACAAGGATCATCCGTGTAATTAAATCTTCTATAAACCATCTCACTTCACTTATAAAGTAAATTTCTATATAATTAATATAAGCAGTTAGGAAATTAATTATTTGTTCACACTAGGTGTACTCAAGTTGGGTGTTTTTAAAACGAAAGTCAAGGAAGAGGAACGAATAAAATAATATTTGTTTACCTACTAAGTTAATTTTTTCTACTTTTTTTATTTATTTATTATTTTTAAAGGAGAGGGAAGATGTGTAGTTTAAGTTTATTAAATATTTATTTATTTTTAAAGAGATGATATTTAAAGGTAACAATCGTGTCGTGTTTAGGTTATCGTGTCGTAGATTTATGTTTTAACGGGTTAATACATCTAAACCCAACTTAAATCATTTAGTTAATCGTGTCTGAAAGTAGAACCCAAACCCAACATGTTTAATAAACATGTTTGTCGTGTTCCCCATTTTACAACTTATATTAGATTAAAATCTAAATAATAAAAATTCTTAGTTGATATTTTCAATATTAAAAGTGTATAGAAAATTTAAAATAAATATACACTAATTCAAATATACAAATTAAATATTAATGGAGAATTATAAGAAAAATAAGCCTCTTATAATTTTAAGAATTGGAAAACTACTACAATAATCATCTAATTCTTAAGAAACATCTAATCCTTAAGAATCATCTAATCCTTAAGAAACATCTCAGTTCAAAACTACTACAAGAATTGGAAATATGATTACAAAACTACTACAATAATCATCTAATCCTTAAGAAACATCTAATCCTTAAGAATCATCTAATCCTTAAGAAACATCACAATTCAAAACTTTCTTGAGGTTTATTTGGACAACTTTACCCTGTCTATAGTCTATTTGCAAGACTTTAGAGTGCATATTTGCAGCTTATTTGGACCTCTAATTTGCTTTATATTTGGACATCTTTTATTTCTTTGGTGGTCAACACATATAGATGGATTATTAATTTATTATGTAGCGGGTCTATAGTACTTGATTTTATATAAATAAAACGAAGTAAAAAGAATATTATCAAAAAGATTAAATCAAAAAAATTAATAAAAAAATAATTTAACGTCCTCATATTTATCTAGAAACATGTTGACATGTTTTTAGAATTATTTAGAAATTTAAATATTTATGAAATTTTAGAAAAAGAAACGGATTAAACTTCATATTAACAACTACATTATCGTAATTTAAACTTTTAAACCTCCTTAATTGTTATATGTTTCTTGATGTCAACTCAAATGTTTCATATATGTATCATTCATGGGTCAAAGGTTTTAGACAAGTTGTTGACAAATATATTGACAACTCAATAGATCTGGATCTATCTTAATTGTAGTTAGTACAAAAAATATTTTTCTATGAAGATTAATAATATTAATATACATTATTTTACTTTTTAATGAAGACCTTGACTTTTTGATTTATGAGTTTGAAAATTGAAGTCTTTTTTAAGAGTTAATTACACGAATTATCCTTTTTCTCTTATCAATGTGTTACTTTTCGTCTTATTTTTTGAAAAATTAAATGGATAGTCCTCTATTTTGAATTTCTGCACATTGATAGTTCTTTAGTCCGTTAGTGTTAACTCAATTCTGTTACTTATACAATGACCAATTTACCCTTTTTGTCTTATTCGTAAATGACCGTTTTTGTAAAAAAAAAATTTCTTTTTATTTGTTTCATAGCAATTTTTTTTTCTTCATTGTATTTTTTTTTCCTTCCAAACATATTTTCCTTCACACACACAAACCCTCACTCATCACTCTTACCAAACCCAAATCCTCCCCCTTCACTTTTCATCCCCAAACCTTAAAATCATCACCGCCTCAAAATCTCCAGTCTTACCCACCGATTCCACCTCAGAACCGCTCCTCACTGGGTCCACCAGAATAAAACCTCAATTTCAGTTTCAATTACATAATTAACCTAGCAAATCAAAAATTAAACAAAAAATATACCTCCAAAACTCTTCAACAGTTGAGAAAGTATACACAGGGCGCATAGAGCTCCCCCAAGCGGCTTGCTTAGACTTAGCAGAAGGATTATCAAACCAGAAAGTCCACGAATGCTCAAGCGGATGCTGCACTACGGTGGTTCCTGACCGTGAAGATGAAGACGACGACATAGTATCGCCGTCGCCGCTGTCGGTGATTTCACCTTCTTCCGGTTGATCGTAATCTTCCAGAGTATCGCCGTCGACTCGAGATTGTTTTGTGTGTGTGTTTTGAGTTTAGTTCTTAAAAATGGATCTACGGTTTCAATTTTTTTTTTCCGATTTGGATTGAATTTTGAAACCTTTTTTTAGTTGGATCTAGTTTTTAATTTGAATGGTTGTCTGAAATGGTGATAAAGGTTGGTTGACTTTTGGCAATTTTGGACTTTAGTTTTTAATGGTTGATTTCGATTTAGGTAGGGTTATGGTAGAGTTTTTATTTGAAGAAGACGACTAAAAAAACATTATTTAAAGTTTAATTTTTTTCATTAATACTTTTAATAAATTTTAGAGTTAATTACACGGATGGTCCTTTGTGAATAAGACAAAAGGGTAAATTGGTCATTGTGATATAACTAACAGAATTGAGCTAACCCTAACGGACTAAAGGACTATCAATGTGTAGAAATTCAAAATAAAGGACTACCCATGTAATTTTTCAGAAAATAGAACAAAAAGTGACACATTGGTAAGAGGAAAAGGATCATCCGTACAATTAACTCCCTTTTTAATTCGAAGAAAAGTGAACTCCGACACACATGATAGATTGATGGAACACTTAATTGAAAGAAGTTTAGAGAAACTAATATAAGCCTATGCAATTCAGTTTTATGTTTGTATATTACATTACATTACATATCACTATACTTCATCTTGTTCGTTCAGTTCACCAATCATCAATAAGTATGATTTATGGGTTACTACTTACTAGCTGTTGTAAGTGGTATGTGATATATGAATGAGAATATGAGATCATGAGCTGATTATTGTATATAAAATGTGGTGGCATGGAACACCACTTGTAGGATCGATATGATTACTTAGATCAAGATTTATCAAAGAAGTTCAGCAGCGAAGATGAACACTTTGATATTTACAAGTTTATGATAATCGAATATTGTATATAAAAGAACAATAAGAACAAACAATAATGATTACCATCAAGCCTCAATCTATTAATAAATTAACAGACGTGTTTCTTTACATACAAGGATCTATAAAAGACCTTGAGGCTAAACCTAGCTTTTCTAGGAAACATCTAACACAGCCTCAATCTATTTGATCAGAATAGACGTGTTTCTTCTCTTTACAAGGATCAATTTGACCTTGAGGCTGAACAAAGGGGAACGATCTCAAGTGGTGAGATCGTTTGGTGTTTTACTAAAGAATAAACATAATGAAAACCACACATTTACAATGTCTAGAGATCTCTTTATATATAGAGTCTCATATGACTTACATAAGGAAACCTAGTTACATAAGGAAACCTAGTTATATTAGGAGACTAAATCTTTTTAGATCTTTATCTTGAAAATCAAGTCTTCCATAACAGATTTGCAGGAGTAGTAACTTGTAGGAGTAGTAACTTGCAGGAGTAGTAACTTGCAGGAGTAGTAACTGAGCAGTAGTAACTTGCAGTAGTAACTGAGCCGTATTAACTGAGCAGTATTAACTGATGTATGTAACGCAACTCTAGAATAACAATCTCGACAATTTAATCCTAACAATCTTCCCCTAAACTTATGCTTTCTACATGCAAAGCAATAAGTTTCTTCAATGTAAATTGTTGATGAGAATGTTATCACAACTGCTATTTCAACTTTGTCTTCTCCATGTTTCCTTGATGTATATACTCAGTTTATATTTTGTCTCATCAAATCAAAATATTATCCTAACAATCTTCCCCTATTTGATGATGACAAAACAAACACTAAACTGAGAACTTTAAAAACTTCCCCTTCAACTGAGATCTCTTGTGAACAAGATGATACTTCTACCGTTGATATTTTAATCAAAACACGCCACTTTTTTTCTTAAGTAGACTATCGATACTTTGAAGCCTTCAAATCTTGTTCCATGCCACCTCGCTTTATATCTTCCCCTTTTTCTTATCATCCATTAGGGGAACATATCTCTACAAACTTATTCTTTGAATCGAGAGTTTGCTTCTTTCATGAGGTTAAATCATGTTTCACCACTAAGAACCTTTTCCTAAAGTGGTGCATGTATGAGATCACATCTTCCCCTCAAACTAATATTTAGATATTAATACCGCCTTTATATTAGCCATGAAGAGCAAAACAAACAGTATTAACAAAGAGGAGCAATAATAACTTCACCATCGAACAGAAAAATGTGTATTGTAGAACTAATAACGTAGCAACAGCATCAATATAAGCCCAATACTAGCTAAAAACTTGCAGCAGATTAAAAATTACGTAACGTTTCATTGACAAATCCGATCATGCTCAAATTTTAGCCCAAAGTAGATCTGTGTATCTCAAACCACATATCAAAAACTCAAGACAATCCAACGGTTAACGAGTACAGAATGATCTTTTTACCACAGTTGCGCTCAGCAAACAATAAACATTCAACATCCGATTTTGAAATTGTACATCTCCTTATCTAAACATCCAATAACGATCAAATTTTTACACAAAGTAGATCTGTATTCCTTTAAGCACATATCCAAAATTCACCAAGATCCAATGTGTAACGAATAAGAAACGATCGTTTTATTATACATAAACAAAAAAAAAATTAACCTTTCAGCAGCAGATTTCGAAAATTAATATCTCACTGATAAAAGCTCAGATCGAAAATCCCTTCGGTCAGATTGTGCGTTTATGTCGGAAGAATCTACAATCAAAATTTCGTCCAAATCCGACGGCTAATGAATGAGTTATGCCCTTTTTACTACGTCTGCCCAGATTATGACGAACATAAACCCTAGTTTCCAAACTTGTAGATATCCTTCTATCTTCTTCATCTTCTTCTTCTTGTAAACTTGTGGATCTTTGATCTAGAGCACAACCTGGCTCTGATACCACTTGTAGGATCGATATGATTACTTAGATCAAGATTTATCAAAGAAGTTCAGCAGCGGAGATGAACACTTTGATATTCACAAGTTTATGATAATCGAATATTGTATATAAAAGAACAATAAGAACAAACAATAATGATTACCATCAAGCCTCAATCTATTAATAAATTAACAGACGTGTTTCTTTACATACAAGGATCTATAAAAGACCTTGAGGCTAAACCTAGCTTTTCTAGGAAACATCTAACACAGCCTCAATCTATTTGATCAGAATAGACGTGTTTCTTCTCTTTACAAGGATCAATTTGACCTTGAGGCTGAACAAAGGGGAACGATCTCAAGTGGTGAGATCGTTTGGTGTTTTCCTAAAGAATAAACATAATGAAAACCACACCTTTACAATGTCTAGAGATCTCTTTATATATAGAGTCTCATATGACTTACATAAGGAAACCTAGTTACATAAGGAAACCTAGTTATATTAGGAGACTAAATCTTTTTAGATCTTTATCTTGAAAATCAAGTCTTCCATAACAGATTTGCAGGAGTAGTAACTTGTAGGAGTAGTAACTTGCATGAGTAGTAACTGAGCAGTAGTAACTTGCAGTAGTAACTGAGCCGTATTAACTGAGCAGTAGTAACTGAGCAGTATTAACTGAGCAGTAGTGTCACACCCCGCAAAATGGCGGAACCGAGGTGTACAGAGAATACGGTATCAGAGATTCAAAGGTTACATCAACATAAGTAAACCAAACATAATCAACATAGATAAATAAGTTTGAGAAAAGAATACTTATTACAATCATCCGGGAATATCAAAATACGGCTACAGAGTTTGGGATACTAAGGAATTAAATAAAGCAAAATAAATTCCATGCAAGTAATCCACGTAGCCAAGCAAGCATAACGTCATAAAGGTAACCTCAAATCCCTGAAAAGCGTTAAAATAACGACGTCAACATAAGAATTATTCGAAATAATTAATAAAAACATAGTAGTATAAAAGTTTCAATACGTTTTGACCCAAAAGTGTTATGATTTGAAGATAAGTCATTTGAAAATGATGTTCAAATATACGTGAAGTATACAAAACCTTTTTTATAAAATACTCATACATATACCATAAAAATACCATAATCATTTCATAAAGATAGCATACTGGATAGATAATAGCTTTAGGAACATACGATACCACCTGAACCATAACATACTGGCAACTAACCCCACCTAGTGTCTTAAGCTAGGTTGTCCTCGAAAATCACGGTCATAACATTACTAACACGGACAGGGCGCATCCAT
>CAJVGC010000589.1:33687170-33751337 GCA_910822075.1 Senecio squalidus
GGCTCTCCTGATCGGAACCCCCAAACGAATGGTTCACTCTTCATGTGTCAACTTTTCATAGGATCTTGGAGAAGTTCTCGATGAATCGGCGATAATACCCAGCAAGACCCAAAAAACGAACGGATTTCGGTCGGTGACTTTGGTGCAACCAACTTTTAACAGCTTCAACTTAGCAGGATCAACGTGAATACCCTTCGCGCTAAACTACGTGGCCAAGAATTGAACTTCGGATAACCAGAACTCGCACTTAGAAAATTTCGCATACAACTTTTCTTTCGAAGCACTTCTAGAACAAGACGCAAATGCTCTTCATGTTCCTTGCGACTTCGGGAATAGATAAGAAGTCGTCGATGAATACGATAACGAATTTGTCAAGATACGGACGACAAATACGGTTCATTAGATCCATGAATGCTGCAGGGGCGTTTGTCAGACCAAACGGCATCACCATGAAACTCGTAATGACCATATCGAGTACGAAAAGCGGTCTTAGGTATATCATCTCTTGAACTCTCAACTGATGATAACCAGAGCGAAGATCGATCTTAGAGAAATAGCAAGAAGTTGATCGAATAGTCGTCAATACGAGGAAGGGGCTAACGGTTCTTCACAGTCAGCTTGTTTAACTCCCGATAATCAATACATAAACGCATGGAGCCATCCTTCTTCTTAACAAAAAGAACAGGAGCACCCCACGGGGAGAAACTAGGACGGATAAAACCCTTATCGACCAGTTCCTGAATTTGCTTTGACAACTCGAGCATCTCGGAAGGAGCCAAACGATACGGAGCTTTAGCAACAGGTGCTGCTCCAGGGACAAGATCAATACGAAAGTCGGTTTGTCTCTGGGGAGGGACTCCAGGTAAATCTTCGGGAAAAACGTCAGAATACTCGCGAACGATCGGTACACCATCAATCTTTATCGTAGAATATTTCTTCACCAAATGAGCGAGGTATAAGGAACAACCTTGGCGAACATACTCGCGAACTTTCAAACTTGAGATGACTTTAAGACGTTTCCCAGCCTTGTCTCCGTGTACAATCAACTGAATCTCCATCCATACGAATAAGTTTCTCATAACAGACTATCTCGCCTTTATGCTTAGCTAACCAATCCATACCGACTACAACGTCGAAACTACCGAGTTTCATAGGAATAAGTTCGATGGAAAAAGGAATATCGGCTAATACGAGGGGAATATTACGAATAACTTCTCTAACACAAGCACATCTACCATCAGCTATTTCTACCTCATAAGTAGGCTCTAAAGGACTAGAAGCACGGTTTACTAAGGGGCGGAAGTCACTAGATATAAAGCTTCTATCGGCACCCGAATCAAACAAGATAAAAGCAGGATAATCATCGACAAGGAATGTACCAGTGACTACAGTAGGATCCTGGTGAGCTTCAGAAGATTCCATGGCGAAAGCTCGGCTCTTGGCATGATTTCCTCTTGCACTAGTACCAGCACCATGAGTAGGAAGGGGAGTAGGTGCTATAAGCTTGGGACACTGATGACGACGGTGACCTACTTCTCCGCATTCAAAACACGCTCCAGTAGCTCTTCCACAAAACTGCTCAGTGTGGCCTAACTTCTTGCAACGTTTACAAACCCAACAAGCCACATTCGATGCATGCGCACTGCCGCATGTACCACACTTCGGGCGCACGCCCTGATAACCAGTTCCAGAACCCGTCAACGCATACACTTGAGGAATTTGGGGTCTTTGATCATGACCACGGCTTCTCTTCCTCGCATTACCCATATCTCTCCTCTCAAATCTACCAGAATCTCTTCGGCTCACAACCGGCTGTAGAGTACCACCACGGATCGCACTTGCGGTCAGCCGACCAGCAATATCGACCGCACTCTGAAGAGTACCCGGAAGGTGAGAAATAATGTGATCTCGCATAGTCTGGGGCAACCCTTGAGTGAAGCGTTCAATTCTCTCATTCTCCGTGCGAACCAACCGAGGAGCCAAAACACATAGATCGTAGAATCTATTCACATACCCGCGAAAATCAGCACCTTGCATAGTTAAGTTCCACAACTCGTTCTCCAACCTCTGCGTCTTAGATGACGGCACATACTCTTTCTTCATCATAACCTTCAAATTCTCCCAAGTCATCAAGGTAACAGCAGCCCGGCCCTGAACCCGTTTCACCGAGTTCCACCAAGTTAGGGCTTTACCCTGGAACAAGAATGTAGCATACTTAACTCTGCTCTCCTCAGCACATCCCGAGACATCAAATACCGACTCGATCCTCTCAAACCACTGCAGGGTAGCAACCGCATCTTCAGTACCCTTAAATTCAGTAGGTCTGCAATCCAGAAAAGCCTTATACGAACAGCCTCGGGGTGGATCCTCAATAACGATACTCGATCCACCGACTCTCACATGCACTGCTCTTCCTACATCAGAACCATCGCGCCCAGACGCCGTACCTTCAGATCCAATACCTTGCATCATAGGTTCTTCAAACCCTATGTCGGCATCCTGCACCGGTGTCTCCTTGAGCTGTGCCACAATCACGGGTATTGCCGCTGCAATCTGCTCCGCAATCAACTGACTGATATTCGGAGTAGTGGTATTAGCATTGGGGGCAGCAGTGGTATTCTGAGGCGTAGCACCCGCTCTCACACTGGCGCGACCTCGTCTCGTCGACCTTCTCGTAGCAGTGACGGTCGGAGTAGACCTAGTAGAAGCTCTCTTAGGCGGCATCTTCTACGAATGTCAAATAGAATAAATCAGAACGATAACCGGATGTGCGACTAAAACGAGCAGGCCTCAAAGCATAAAATGCAGCACAAAAGCACATAAAGCATACAAATCACATACAGGCCCACAAAAGAAAGAAATGCGCACATAGAGTAAATCAGATAGGTCCAAAAGCCTAGGTCATAGTCTAAGTGATTCCGTAAGGCCACTTAGTTCGCTATAACCATTGGCTCTGATACCAACTTCTGTCACACCCCGCAAAATGGCGGAACCGAGGTGTACAGAGAATACGGTATCAGAGATTCAAAGGTTACATCAACATAAGTAAACCAAACATAATCAACATAGATAAATAAGTTTGAGAAAAGAATACTTATTACAATCATCCGGGAATATCAAAATACGGCTACAGAGTTTGGGATACTAAGGAATTAAATAAAGCAAAATAAATTCCATGCAAGTAATCCACGTAGCCAAGCAAGCATAACGTCATAAAGGTAACCTCAAATCCCTGAAAAGCGTTAAAATAACGACGTCAACATAAAGTTGGTGAATTATTCGAAATAATTAATAAAAACATAGTAGTATAAAAGTTTCAATACGTTTTGACCCAAAAGTGTTATGATTTGAAGATAAGTAATTTGAAAATGATGTTTCAAAATATACGTGAAGTATACAAAACCTTTTTTTATAAAATACTCATACATATACCATAAAAATACCATAATCATTTCATAAAGATAGCATACTGGATAGATAATAGCTTTAGGAACATACGATACACCTGAACCATAACAATACTGGCAACTAACCCCACCTAGTGTCTTAAGCTAGGTTGTCCTCGAAAATCACGGTCATAACATTACTAACACGGACAGGGCGCATCCATCATCCATCGTGTTAGAAATGAGGGTTTGTTAGACCCATATAGCGCTATATATACGAACCGGCGGCTAAAAGCTAACAGGTGTGTATACGGGGCCTTGTACTACCACAAAGGCGGTACAAGTTTGGGTAAGACTCATCTAAAGCATTCATATCCATAATACATAACCATAATACATAACCATAATACATAATATACCATAAAATACATTTATACAACGCTAATCATGCCCAAAATGTAAAAGCGGTAAAAAGGGCAACGAATAACTCACTGAATAGCAAAGCAATCCAAACACGATATGTCGGGAAATAATCAAATACGGTCAAGCTTCCAAGTCTAAGTGCCCTAAACATCACGTAAATAAACATGTCTAAGTATCTCTAAGTCTAGTGGGATATGCCTTAACAATTAACGTTTTATACGGGTTTTAAAATGACCAAAAGGAACATCGATTTAGCAAACGTTTCGGAAAATACAGCAATCAGTTACGCATCACGTAACTGAGAGTTACGTGTTAAACAAGGAATTACGTGACCCTCAAGTTTAGTTACGTGCGTAACAAGTAATTACGTGATCCAAGAGTTTCGTGATATACAAGTTACGTGATTATCAAGAATTACGTGATACAAGGCCTTAGTTACGTGACCTATAAGTCACGTAAGTGACACTTACGTGTTATACAAGGCAGTTACGTGATCCAGGAGTGATTTACGTGATCAGTTACGTTCACGTAACACAGTTACGTGACGTAACTGGGTTTTTACGAAAAATTACATTCGGAATGAGATTCAGATTGTTTTTAAGCATTAAAATGATCCATAATCGAAACCCTATGTCCAGAATACATTTAGGTACAATAACCCTCAATAAAATCCGAGTTTTGATGGTAAAAAGTGATGTTTTCGGGTTTGAATCAAAATAATAAAGTTTAAAACCAAATTGGAGAAATACTTACCCGATCGTGGTGAAACTCAGAGGATAGATGAAGATGAATACGGTGCACAATAATCTAGTCTCGGAATTGGATTTCAACGGTCAGATCGCCGGAAAATTTAGAGAGAAGGAAGAGTGTTTATGTGTGTTTTTAGAGAGATAAAGTGAAAGGGGAAAATGGGGGAGGTGATGGTGAATAATGCCAAAAAGTTGTTGTCTAATAAGACAATTTGGTAGGTGGAGGACTAAAATTGTAATAGAATTTCCCATAGGACTAGTTTCGTAATAAATTTCTGAAATAATTAAATATGAAATACTTTTTAAACGTTAATCTTAATCGTATAATTAGGCATAAAACCCCTAAACTTATCATAAGAGCATACTAGACTTATACTAAGGCACTTAAGACTACACGTTCCCGACATAACGATCCGAATCACATAAATACAAATACGATACTCATAAAATACGGAAAATACGAATACGATACTCATAAAATACGAATACGATAAAACATAAAAGGGAATACAATAGGGTCAAAACATAAAAATAAATAAATAAAACGAATACGTGTCGATAGAAATATACCTAGAAATTCGCGAATGTCACAAGTAGTAACTGAGCAGTATTAACTTATGTATGTAACGCAACTCTAGAATAACAATCTCGACAATTTAATCCTAACACCGTCTTTCAGAATGGGGGAGATGGATAATCGTCCGGGACCTCCAAATTCAAAGGACCTTCAAATTTAATAGATATATATATTATATACATATAATAAAATTAAAATAATATAGGTTATACCAATAACAAATATATGATAATGTGAAAGGACCAAGTCTTCAGCCTTTTTCATCTACTCGTTAGAAGAGTTGAGTTGAAAGTGTTTAAGCTATAAGATATCACATTTCAAAATATGCCCGAATTACTCCAAGTGTCCGATATTGTTAATGATTGACGTCGGAACTAAAAGCGATATATGCTAAATCTTTAGCACAAAATGAGGTTGCTAATATTGAATTTATTGTTGCGAGGTGTGAATTATTATTTGTAATTAACGAGAAGGGTTACCTGCGCTTTGCAGCGGGACGTTCCTTTTAAAGTGAAAAAAAACTTACAACATAAATAAACACACAAAAAACTCACTCTGTTAACCCAATTTTAAACGAAAATAAAAAATAAAAAATCATTAGTTACTCGATAATATGGAGAACAATCATTTAGAATTAACTTGTGGATAAAACCATCTTTTTACTTAAGAATAGGTTTAAGCAATATCGAGTGCAAAGATTATTGGTTATTTATTTCTAATAAGTTGCGTTCATTAGATGACATAAGTCAAAAATCTTGTTGTATACGACTTAACGTTGTAGTAAAACATGGTGAGGTATATGATGTTGATGCAAATGACTTATATTGCCTAATAAAAATATAAGACCTATTGATATTTTAAAGTTTATTTAAGATTTGGATTATTTCTAATGCAATTATTGTATATAGAGTTAATTACACGGATGGTCCTTATCCTATTATCCAAATGACACTTTTCGTCCTATCTTTTGGATAAGTACATGGATAGTCCTTTGTTTGGAATTTCTGCACATGGACAGTCTTTTGGTCCGTTAGGGTTAACTCAGTTCTGTTAGTTATATCATAATGACCAATTTACCCTTTTTGTCTTATTCGCAAAGGACCATCTGTGTAATTTTTTTTTTCTTTTTATTTGTTTTATAAAGAAAAAAAGAAACATAAAGAAAAAAAACATGGATTTCTTAAGCTAAAAAAAAACAAATAACCGGAATATGGATAAGAAAGGAAAAAAAAACATTGTTTTATAGCAATCCACCAATTATTGTTATTTATTTTGAGTTTTATAAAATAATTTAAAAAATGTATCCACTTGTTTGTGAATTAATACTTCTATTCAGATGAAAGAAAGTTGCAGACATCTATCATAACTCCATCTCCAATAATCTTAAATGCCACCAACAACATCTCCGATCATGCTAAAGGTTACCATTTTTCTCTTTGGAAATCACAAACACCACCATCGCCAACCGCCGTCAATCCTAAACACAATCTCTATTTCCGACATGCCCCCAAACACCACCTAAGTTCGTGCCGTTGCAATAGCCTCACCTCCTCGCAACCTAAATCGGACAACCTCGTAAAGCCCAAATCAAAACACAAATGTTTTTATGCTTCGATTTTCAAATCGATTTGTGTATGTGTTTTTGTTGGTATTTCCAGATCTGTTTTTATTTGCAGATCTTGAAAGAGTGTTTTAATTTCCATATCGATTTGTGGATTGAACAAATATATGATGAAATTGATTTTGATTCTTGAATTAGATTTGTATTTATGGGTTTAGAATTAGGATTCACGTTCTTCTTTTGATAAGTGGATTTGAAGAGTTTGGTTTTTTTTTATTTACATATTGTTTTATTTGATGGTGATTTTTGTTTTATTTATTTTATTTATTTATTTTTATTTTGTTTTTAAGTTTTAATTTTTTTTATTAATACTTTTAAATTTTATAGTTAATTACACGGATGGTCCTTTGCGAATAAGACAAAAAAGGTAAATTGGTCATTATGATATAACTAACAGAACTGAGTTAACCCTAACGGACCAAAGGACTGTCCATGTGCAGAAATTCCAAACAAAGGACTATCCATGTACTTATCCAAAAGATAGGACGAAAAGTGTCATTTGGGTAATAGGATAAGGACCATCCGTGTAATTAACTCTTGTATATAATATTAGTGACTATTGATGTGACTTGTTTTGGACTAGAGAAGCTTTTCAAAACGGAAATTACTAAAATCTTACTTACGTTCTACAATGTTACAAGAAAGACGTGACAGATTAACAATAATATAAATCGAAAGTGGGATTTTGAAGAACGTTGAGTTTTAAACCATATATCTAATTTACTCGGATAAAAAAAGAAAGTAAATTAAAATAAAACATTCTTATGGTTTATCCCAAATTTAACTAGGGGAATTAATTACGATTTAAGTTTCCAAATTCTTACGGACATCTATTTTATAAACAACATGTGTAATAAGTTAACAAATATTTTTAACCGATATCCATTAGAGACAAACAATGTAATTAGTTACATAAATAGACGAACAGTTAAATTATAAGGACAAAATCGTTAAACTTTGACTAAAAAATAGAGATTATTTATGTAATTTATTTGCAATATAAGGGAACCGGGGTTTGTTAAAAAAAAAACTCAAAATAAGCCGTTTTTGATTCGATAATTGACACTGTCATTCATCTGGTAAGTCACCTTTTATGTTTTTTTTTTGTGTTTTTGTTCTTTTTACTTGTATCGTATATCTAATTATTATTACGGTTATTACACGTACAGATATTGTTGATAGCCCTTGTACCATGATTTAAGAGAAGATAAAATATGTATTTAATAATGTTAGCAATAATTTAAATGGTGACGGGTTCATTCAGTTTTGGGCACCCGTCGAAAAAACAACAACAACACGCGTCTAACGACAGGTTCTTTCAACTTCAGATCATCCTTTTGCGTATAAGGATGAGGGTTTTCAAACATATAGGTTATCTTGTGTTAGGTGTTTATTCAGTATTGATGATCATGTGTATAGTAATCAAGTTGTTGATGAAGGGGGTGATTGTAAAATCTAGTTTAATTTTTAAAATTCGAAATACTACTCGTCTACACACATTTAGGCACCGGACGTAATCGCGTATAGTATAGTTCAGGTAGATCGGATACGTTCACATTTACTTAGTTTAGTTTAAATTAAGAATTAAACACTATTGATTTTTGGGTAAGTTAAATCAGATCATTAGTAAACTACACACTTTTAATTCTTAATTTAAAACAACTTTACACGTGTAAAGTTGTTTGAAAAGTTTGAAACAACTTTACACGTGTAAAGTTGTTTGAAAATTTTGAATGTTTTGAATAATCAATTAAGGAAAAGACACTTGTTTGGATAGTTCACTAATGATCTGATTTAACTTACGCAACTGAATGTTGATTTAACTTACGCAACTGAATGTTGATTTAACTTTTAGTGTATAAATAAGTTCCTCTCGAATACCTAATTAACTTTTATTATCTTTAAACTCCACCGTTTCTCTCAAATGCAGTAAAAGTCCTAAATAATTAAGTTTTAAGAATCAAGCCGATGTTTTATGATTTAATCTTATAAATCTTTCTCTCGAATAGCTTAACTAGTTTTCTAATCCAATATTTTGTAACTATTAACTAGCGATCTCGTTTTAATCTAATTTATCAAGTTCTAATCAATTATAGACCGATTGATTATTTAATTCCATTATTTAACCTAATCCTAGATTCCTCTCGAATACTAATTTCAGTTAACCAAAAGAATATAAGAAACTTAAGCAATATTAAGGTTTAAACAAGTACGGATCTTTGATTAAACATCTAATAACATTCAGTTATATAAAATAAATCATACAAAAGATCCCTAACCAAACAGGTATTTAAGGTAATTAGCTACTTATAGTCATAAAGTAGAAAGCAATAAGAATACGAATAAACATAATACCAAATTCAATAATAGAAAAGAAAAGAGTTTGGAAATCAATGATAATGAAGATCAATCTTCAAAATTATGTTCCTTGCAGCTCAAAATTTGATTTCTTAACCCAAAAGTCGTCTTCCAAAAACTGATATTTTAATTTGGGATGTTTCTTCTCTATTATATTCTCTATTATAGGCAGAAATCCGTAACCAACAAAAACACAGCGACTGCGTCGCAGTGAGAGGTTTCCAAATTGTAAACAAATTTTGTTTTCCCGTTGCGTCGCATTACTCCCCCACTGCGCCGCAGTGAGGTACTTCTCGAAAATTCTTACGGTTTAAATGTTGACTGCGTCGCATAAGCCTCTACTACGTCGCATTAACTGACTAGACCACCAATTCTCGTGCTTTTGAACATTTTCTTGCGTTTTCTTGACCAAACTTCCACTTTCCGATCATAATAAAACCTGAATAAAACACTTTCACACGATTAAATGTAAAAACCTATCCTATCCATCATGATTATAATACGAAAATAACCAAATATTGCATATAAATATAGATGTAAATATGCGATATCACGGTGTATATACTACAAATTCAGAATTTTTCAAACTTTGACGACTTTTTTTTTTTTTTTTTTTTTAATGTGGGTTTCGATATATACACCGGTGTATATACTACAAATTCAGAATTTTTCAAAAACCGTGTATATACACTGATGAATACCGTCTTATACACTTGTGTATACATATGTATTCACTGGTGAATATATGGTTAGAATGTATGTCACGAACTAGTTCATACACCGTGAATAGAAGTGTATTCACTTGTGTATACATATGTATTCATCAGTGAATATATGATTCAAATGTGTTTTTGGCAAAAAAGTATATACACTGATGTATATTAATATATACACCAGTGTATATTAATATATACACCAGTATATACACTGGTGTATATTAATATACACCAGTCTATATATCGAAACTAGGGATGGCAATAAAACCCGTACCCGATGGGGACCCGGTATCCGAACCCGTTTTGACCGGGGAATCCCCGAGTTGACCGGGGATGGGGATGGGGATGGGGAATCCCCGATATTAAAAACGGGGATGGGGACGGGGATGGTAATACTCTCTTAATACCCGTACCCGTACCCATACCCGTACCCATACCCATACCCATACCCGAAAAGTATCAAGTTTACATGTCACTTATATTAGTGGGCCTAATAATATTTCATTTGATATTCTGTACAAAACTTTTCATCTTCCTTCATCGATACTACCAATCATATATAAATAAAAAATAAAAAACCCTAGCCTCTTATACCCCTATACCACACAAGTACACAACTGTTAATGTTAATCTTCATAGAAGACGACTGCTGATGCTATATTGTTCATACGAATTTTTCAACAAGACAAGAATCACTGTTAAGGTAAATAACCTATAATCAATCCTTTCTTTATCATCATTATTCAGACCTATAATTGATCTTTTTAAGCTATCATCAATATTCAAAATAATAAATGTTGATTTTATTCGTTATCTATTGTTAGGAGATTTATCTATTTTATTCACTATTAGAATTTGTGTTGTAAACTTGTGATCTGATGTTTTATGTACTGTAATAAGGACATGCATGAACTTGTTACTCTTGATGTTCTATACACTATAAGTTACATTTGATGAATTTATTGTTCAGAAAGTATATGTATGTTTGGTGACTTGTCCTTGTTAATTGTTATGGTGTTTTGTTTGTTTCATTCTCATGATTTTTAATGTGTACCTTTCTTTATGTGTTTGTATGATCAGTAACACAATAAACTGATTTTTTTTGTTTATTATAGGAATTGATTTAGTTTTCTCATAAAAGATTTTGGTGAATGGTCATGACTCATGAAGCAACCTGGATGTATCAAGTTTCAAATATTAAACCATAGTTGTAATCTATTGAAAACTTTAAGGATCTCATTTTGTAAAGGGTTGATTTGAATTCACATCTTAGTTTCCACAATTTGACTTGTAGTCTTATCCTTTTGTTTCAACTGGTTTTGAATTCTTGTTGCATGTATGAATTATGCAAAACTATTTTTGAAGTATGGAAGTCTATAAGTTACTTTTTTCTTATTGTAATGTTTTTTATACTTTGTTGGTTGATGTTACAGTAAGGCTAAGTGCCAAAAAAAATATGTAGTTGGCTAGTTACAAAATACTTAATACGTGAGAAGGAAATCCCCGTCCCCAATGGGGATCCCCGTCCCCAATGGGGATCCCCGTCCCCGATGGGGCTGGGGATGGGATTACAATTTTACTCCCCATCGGGTATGGGGACGGGGATGGGGATGAATATTGAGATTGGGGATGGGGATGGGAAACATGATCCCCGAAATTCTCCGACCCATTGCCATCCCTAATCGAAACCCATAAAAAAAAAAAAAATCGTCAAAAGTATATCAAGTGGGTGCTCGTTGGAAAGATAATTAAATGCTTTTTCTAATGGTGTATTTAGTTTTTCCTAAAACCTAGTTATACTTTAGATATGTTAATTTAAAATTAATTATGAATTTAAAATGAGTTTTAAGTGAATGGTTAAAAAATGGTTCCTATGGTTCTCATTTATTTAGTGGTTCCTATTTGAACTCATCTATATATATATATATATATATATATATATATATATATATATATATATATATATATATATATATATATATATATATATATATATATATATATATATATATAGATTGGGGTTCAAATGAGATCCCTAATTTGCTAGAGATCTAGGGATCCACTTTTTAACCAACCATTTTTCCTTATATATATATATTTTTTTTTTTGCTTTTTTTCTTTTTCTTTTTATACTTTTTTTTTTTTTTTTTTTTTTTACTTTTTTCTATTACCTTTTATTTTACTTTTTTTTTTCTTCCGAAAATCACATTTGATTTTCAATCTTACTTTTAAAAATCAAATGTGATTTTCAATCTCCAAATCTTTTATGGGTAAAACCACATGTGATTTTTAACCTACAAACTATTTTACTTATAAAATCACATGTGATTTTCGAGAAACAAATATTTCAAATGTTACTTTAAAATTTATAAATTTTGGTTTTTGAAAATCACATGTGATTTTTCAAAAAAAAAAAAATTCACGTGTGATTTTAAAATTTATAAATTTTGGTTTTTGAAAATCATATGCAATTTCAATTTTTTACAAAAAAAATCACATGTGATTTTGAAAAAAAAAAAGTTAAGTAAAACATAGATAAAAAAAAAAAAATATTAAGGGCAAAATGTGTGGCTGAAAAGTGGATCCCTGGATCCCTAGCAAATTGAGGATCTCATTTGAACCTCACCCTATATATATATATATATATATATATATATATATATATATATATATATATATATATATATATATATATATATATATATATATATATATATATATATATATATATATATATATATATATATATATATATGTAGAGTAGTTCATGCGAGAACTCAGATTTTTGCGAGAACTGCGAGAATCCATTCTCAGCCACTCATTTATTTTTGAATATTAAACCTTTTTCTAAAATTAAAAAGGGTAAAATAGTAATCTTATTATTTGTAATTTAGATTTTTTTTTTCTTTTCTCTCTCATCTTGATTTATTTCTTTTTCATTACATATCTTTTTAAACTTTTGTATGGCCTGGAAGAAAAAAATAATTCGTCGATTGACTTAGTATTTTAAATCTTGTGCATTTATGAACAAAAGTTTTTCTTTATTAAAAACCTTCGGCCAATGATTTTTTCGCATGGTTACAAATATCGTTCTTTACATAGCAACTAGGAAAAGATAAATATACAAATATATTAATTTCACTTTAGTTTATATGATGCTTCAGTAAGAATTTTTTATTTAGAAAACCCTAATTTTTCAATACTAAATTCACTTTTATGTGTGTTCATATGATCACACCTTAATGTTTACAAATGAACAACTGTGATAATATATGAACGTGACGATGTTCATATGTGAGGGAGAAAAAATCCATGAACTAAGTTTGATCAAATATGAACAACTCATAGTAATCGTAAAAAGTTAAAATAAAATTCCTAAAACTAGTTACAAATCAAAGAAAGAAAATGAGTAAACGAATGTTTTTCTTCATCATCCTATATGTTCTTGATTATATTCTTTATTTTTCTTTATCATCTGCATATTGCAAATGAAAGATTGTTATATAGTTCAAAATATAAATGATAAATGATATATGATGAACGATACATAAAAAAAACAATACTTTCACATCTGGTTTAGCTCAAGTTCTGTGCCACTTTCTCTTGCCTCTTCAATCCAAAAAAAATATAAGAAAAAACAAATAATAAAAATTTGTTAATGTTCCGCACCGAGGTGGTTGAGTAAAACAGTGGGTGGGAGTTGTAGGAAAACATACTTTCTTGTCCTATACATACGTCTAGCATGAAGAGCTCCGAGCATGAATATCGTTGCAACAGTAGCACCAGGTAACAAAAAAGGATTATTACCTGCATTGAATTTGCAAACATTTATTCATTTAAAAACTGTTAACTACTATATTCATTGAAGCAAAATTAGAAATTAGAAAGTAGAATTATTTATAGCCACGTGAGAAACAAGAAAACAAAAGAAAACAAACTCAATTTCAAATGGTGTGTTTTCAATTTGTTTATCAAAAAAATGGAGAAGATTACGACTGGTCTTCCCCCCTTTCTTTACTACTACACCCCCTCACCCCCCAATTTATCTCAAACCCTAAACACATCTATACATAAACACTCTGTCTCTATATTTCTATATCTATCTATATCCATATATTTATTTATATATACATATATATATACACAATCGATCTCTATTTTTATTGTTATTATTTTTCCTCCTTTCAATTTTTTTAACGAAAAACTAATAAGAATAAAATTAATAAGGAAATCTGTTACCATAATCGCCACTGCTGCTTGTGCTGCCATTAATGGAAGCCAAGGTTGCTTAGCAGCAGTATGAACATTACGAGGGTGGAAGAAGATTCGATAACGATTCATGGTTTAGATTAACCATTACTGATGATGATGGGGATGGAGCGACCAAAAAAAAAAAAAAACCAGATCCAATCGAACTATAACTTTTTAATTATTTAAGATATTAATACTGAATATTAAACCGAAAAAGGAGATATTTAGGCTACGGGGTGTGAAGCGTTAACCAAGCAACAACGCCGGCCAACTCAACAAAACAACGCCCCACAACGCCCATTACCACACCGTCGGGGGCGTTGTGGGCAAAATTCATGCCTTGGCGTGATTCAGACAACGCCGTGAATGAGGGTGCAACGGATTTTTTTTTGCAACGGTCGAGTAAAGATTGTAGGCAACGGATCTTTTTTTTTTAAAACCTAACAATTTTCTATAAATACCATTCATTTTTATAACAAAAACCACAAACAATCTCTCTTTCTCTCTCAATTTTTATACCAAAAACACACAAAGTTTTATAAAATGTCAAGTTCGTCAAGTTCGGATGAAGATGCAATTGTAGCCGAAACGATTAGAGCCGTTGTTAGCTACGCATCACAACATATCGAAAGACCAATCACTAGAAGAAGAACCGTCATAGAACGTAACCGTGAAGAAGCTAACACACTACTAATGGAATCTTACTTTTCTCCGGGTTGCACCTACAACGACGAACAATTTACCCGTCGTTTTCGAATGAGGAGGGAGCTGTTTCTCAGGATATGCCACGATTTTGAAAACAATTTTGAGTATTTTAGGCAACGGCCAGATTGTAGAGGAAGGGCTGGGTTTACACCGATTCAGAAATGCACCTCCGCCATACGACAACTTGCTTTTGGCACTTGTAGTGACATGTGGGACGAGTATTTAAAAATGTCCGCAAGAATTTCACGTGACTCTCTTGCCTACTTTTGCGAAGGTAAATTTTTAACCTTTACATTTTTAATTAGTTTACTTTAAAACTTATTTGTACTTAAAATGTAATAATATCTGAAATAGGTGTGGTTTCTTTATACGACAAGAGATATTTACGCCGTCCTAGTTGGAGCGACATACAGCAGATTACGATGGTTCATGATGAAAAACACAATTTTCCCGGTATGCTAGGCAGTTTGGATTGTATGCATTGGGAGTGGGAAAATTGTCCTGTGGCTTGGCATGGTCAATACCATAGGGGTGATCACGCTCACCCTTCCATTATGTTAGAGGCTACGGCCTCTACTGATTTGTGGATATGGCATGCATTTTTTGGGATGGCTGGAGCGAATAATGACATCAACGTCTTGGATCAGTCACCGCTTTTCAACGACATTGTGAATGGGACGGCTCCCGAACAGTCGTTTATTGTTAACGACACAACCAACAAATACGGGTATTACCTCGTTGACGGTATTTATCCAAAATGGCCGGTGTTAATAAAGTCTTTCAGGGAAAGAGACGAATTAAACGAGAAGCGTAACCATTTTAAAAAAGCCCAGGAATCTTCAAGAAAGGACATCGAACGGGCATTTGGAGTGTTGAAAAAAAAGTGGCATATAATTAAAAACCCCGCAAGAGCTTGGAGTTTAGAAAAAATTAGAAACGCGATGTACGCCGCTATAATTCTTCATAACATGATTTTGGAAGACAAAGGTCTCGCGTATTGTCAAGCTTATGATGAGAATGCCACCGAACCAGAAGTCCAGATTAGCTTTCAAGAGAAACAACAGAACATACGTGACATGCGCGACGAAGGTACCCATCACAGTCTGTTAGCCGATTTGATCGAACATGTCTGGTATTACCGCCCCCGAGGAAACAACGATGAAGATTGAAGTGTTTTTTTTTTTAAATTGTATTTTTTTAACGTATTTTAGTTTAATCGTAATATGTTTTTTAATAAATTGTAGTGTGTGTTTGTTTTTTTTTTTAATAAAATTACAAGTTTTTAAATTTCATTTATATAAAAAAAATTATATACAACTTTTTAAAATTACACTCTCTTTCCTCTATCACTCCACATCATCACACAACCACACCACCCATTTTTATCACTCCACATCATCACACTCTCTTTCCTACAAATCACACTCTCTTTCCTACAAATCACCTCTATCACTCCACATCATCACCCCCAACAAACTACCACACCCCATAGTCTTAAGGATTTTTGGTCGAATTCCGATAATACCCCTCAAACTTTTCATTATTCCCTATTAACTTCAAGTTATTTACAAAATAGTCCCTTATTCATTTACAACCATTGATCAAGAGATCTAAGGGTCTAGATTCAGTTCTCGCAGAATTTTGAGTTCTCGCATGAACCATTCACTATATATATATATATATATATATATATATATATATATATATATATATATATATATATATATATATATATATATATATATATATATATATATTTTGACGGAAAAAAAAACCCGAGTTTCTTTTTATTGTTTTGAAATTTATATTATAAAAATCTCAGTTTTATCACATGTGATTTTAGTAGTTTGAGATATCATTTTTGTGTTATTCTAGTTGAATGTATATAATATAACAAATCTAAGTTTTAAAATTCATATTTAGTCTCAAATCACATGTGATTTTACCTTACGAATATTAATATTTGTCCAAAAAACGAAAAAATAAAAAATCGTCAAATTTTGATTTTTTTTTCCGGGTCTATATAAATTATAGCTCATATAATATTGTTGTGTTTTAAAATTCACGATTAAAGTTGAAATCATGTGTTTTATACATAATAAAATTACATATGATGTACAATAAAATCACATGTGATTCTAGTAATAAGAGTTGTTAAAATTTGATTTTTTTTTTCAACATTTTGGTAATTTATACATTTTATAATAATTTTATTTTAAAATTTTTACGTACTAGGGTTAAAATCACATGTAATTTTATCGTTACGATTTCAATACCAAAAAAAAAAAAAAAAAATAGTCGAAAATATATATAACAACAGTGCTCCAATTAAAGATACAAACACGACGATCACAATGGTATAATTTGTTTCGTCTAACGATTTATGGTTTATTGTATAATTTAATATTTAAAAATAAAATAAAAGTGAGTTTTTGTTAATATCAAAGTCATTTGATAACGTAACTTTGTGGGCTGTTTTTAAAAAGTAAAAATATGCATATTTTGGTTATACATTCGTAGTGAATTTGAAATTCCGAAATATAGTGGTGTTGCTTTGTAATGTATAAGAAAACTAAGCATGTAAGAGCACAAGGAGTGGGTCGTTATCCCACGCGTTCTCACCCGTTGTCACCTCCAGAACGACGCCATCACCTCGTTATTACACCGCCCCCACTCGTTGTGGGGGTTCGTTCTCGAGCTCGTTAATCGTTATGGTTTTTTTCTTTTCTTTTTCTAACTGACAAATTAAAAAAAATGGAAATCAGAGATTGGTGGTTTATCGGAAACACGGACCAAATCGTTATCGGAAACACGGACCAAAAAATGGAGATCAAAGAATAAAGTGGTTTTTCTTCCAAGAAATGGAAAAAGAAAAAAAATGGTGGAATTTTAAAAAGACAAATGTGATAAAGATGTTTGGAAATCCTAAATTTATGTAAATGTTTGTTTATAGTCTATTGGGCTTTGCAATAACATGAATGACGGGCTTTGTATACCCCAAACCCATAAAACATAGTTTACTACTCTATATATCCATTAAAAAAGAAATTGATTAGTTAAAATGAAATTCAATAGTTAAAAATAAAAAGTTAACAGTTTTTATCTTAATAAAATGTTATATTTATCTTATTTAAATGTTTAAAAAAAAAAACATTGGGTCCCACATCTTCCACAATCACCCACAATACTCATTATTATATCACAAAAAATCTCAGAATCATGATTCTCACTGCCACATCAGCAAAAATAATCTCAGAATCACCTGAATCATTATTAACTTATTATCACTCCGGGTGCTCTAAGGCTACCTCCAACCTTTCTTTAATACCTCCCAGTATCTTTATATATAAAGATAAAAATTAAAAAATTTACTTCAGTGGTTATTTACAAGTAAAGAAAATTATAAAATAAACTATATTTCCTTAAATATAAAGGATCACTATTTATACTTTAATATTTATTACATTTTTTTTTTTTTAACCAACATGGAATTTATACAAATAAAATAATAAATGCAATGGAAATATGTATAAAAATGGATTTGTTTAATATATAAATTTATAAAAATGGAGATTTGAAAGTATATGGTTGAAGAAGTTTAATTTTTAAATGAACCATATGTTTAAAAGGTTCTTATTTTTCTTTATATTTGAAGATAAAGATAAATGTATGATTGAGAAAGGCCTAATAGTCTTTTTAAAAATAATTCATAGGATTGTTATTATCAAAATACTTAAATTATTGGTCAGAATTATGTCGGTTTGGTGTTTTGAAAAATTATGTGTCTTTTTGAATGTTTTCTCTGCAAACTTACAAATAAACTTTAAAAGGTTTTTATTAGCTTATTTGTAAGGCTAATGAGTTTATTTATATTTTGAAAATATGATCATGTAATGGCTGGCTTGTAAGCTTATGAACTTTCTTATGACTTATGCTCTGATTAAATTTCATGGCAACATAATGTTTTTTGGTATATTTTTATTTGAGTTTACCAAATAATGCAACATAAATAATCAATAAAAGATGAACCATAGTCATTTTACTCGAAAATGTTCTTCACATCATGACCTTGTTGTCTCAAAGTGACCATTAAGCTAATTTGATAGCAATTAAGAAAAACAAAACTGAAAACAATATTATGCGAGACAACTCTTTTTTATACAAATATATAACTAAAAAGTTTACTAAACTCTACGACATTTTTACCTATTTTGCTTACCAAAGCGAAAATACTGTTATACATGTAGATGGATATTACGAATGAATGAATATGATTTAAGTCAAAGAAGCAACCAAAATGAAGCTAGATTCACTTGAACAACCAGTAAGCAAATTTGACATCCTACACCATAATATTGTTTATTCGTCTTATAAGTGACCAAAATGCTCGTAATCGCCATCATTTAAGCACCATCAATTAAGCTTGTCTACTACTTGTTATGCTTGAGAGCTTCAAAACGAGCAGCGAGTGTATCATAATCTGGCAGCTTAGGATGAACACGCTGACCTTGTGTTACAGAAGGTACACGTGGTGCAGGCCGCTTTGGTGGACCATGGTTATGATCCATCTCAATTTCTTCATCGTAGTCAGACTCAGATTCATCAAATTTGACAGATGAAACTCGATGTGGTGCACTGTAAGTGTGTCTTCTTGTAGGTGTTTCGTCTTGACACATTTTGTTATAATCAATCTCATTTTCCTCATCGTAATCCGAGTCATCAAACTTCACACCAGATGCATTGTAACTGTATCTCCTTGGACCTTTTGCATTCTCTGATGAAATATGAGACCTCCCAGAACTCCTTCGGGAAACCGAGTCAAAATTGTTGGAATTTCTGGAACCATTCATGTATTCATGTGTTTGAGTTGACTGATTTGAGTCTTTGTTTGCTAAGTACACAGCAGCTTCTGCAGCAGCAATTGCCATTCTAGCCGACTCTGCAGCAGCTTCAGCAGCTGACTTTGTGTTGTCGAAATGCATCACGTTTTGACCATTACCCGAGTATCTGGCATAACAAAAGAACAAATTGACAATTTAGGTGTTATTTGTTTATATGATACAATCCTCTTCCCTAGAAGTCCACGACATCTTAAACGGACTATAATCCACATATAACTTTGGATACATAGCACAGCAGACTTATAAAAGGTTCATATATTACCTGCGCGATGGTGGGTTATTTGGCTGAACAAATTGCTCGGGTGTGGGTTTAATAGGCATGCTAGAAGCACTCACAAATGTATGTGGTCCATCCTGCGGAAAAAGACAACAATATTGAATAAGAAAACACGATTTTGAAACAGTAGATTACTCACATATATGTAAAGAGATAGAAACACACAATAAGCTTTTCAGGTAGCTTGAGAAGTTCGGCTTCGGATTCTGTTGTGTCCCAATCAACCTGGTATTCTTTAGCTATTTCCTTTAGGACTTTCAGCTTTACTTCACCGACAGGGGTTCTAACAGAAAGTTTATCAATAAGCTGCGAAAAATCATGAAAATATGTCAATAACTACAAAAGTATAATTGTAACTGTATAATCGAAAAATTATCAACATAATTACCATTCGGTTTACACCACAGTCGGGTCGTAGTTCAGTAGCAGCTAAAACAAAATCTTTGCCATATTTCTTCTCAAAAATATCCCGAAGAGCAATCAATTCAGGAATTTCAGAACATCTAGGAGCTGCAAATATCAAACTTGATATCCCTTCTTTCAGATCTGCTGGGCACTCCCTATAATACAAGAAACCAAAACGGTGAGTGATTTCGTTAATGTGGTATACAAGTAAACAACAACAATTAATATATACCTTTGCTTTGCAATAATTGTAAGTCTTTGGACAATCAATTCACAGAAGAGCTCAATAAACTCATTGGCAGCCAAAATATTTTGCTCTCTCATCACATGCTCAACCTTGAAATGATAAAAGGATTTAGCTGATTTATAGATGTACAGATATTTGGCTTGGACGGATATTAGACAGATATTAAGCTGTCCTCGAGGTAGGACTAAACACTACTTAATTGTCATATTCATTTTATGATTCAAATCATCTAACTCGTTATTTATCTTCTCATACATACAGTTTAAGTAGACCATTAGGTGGTTTTTTTTTTTATGAAAAATGAAGTTTCATATGACTATGTCATGACTTAATAGGTTTCCTTTTATTTTCCCCTTAAAAAGTCAATTGAAACCGTAATCAGGCATAATATGTAATACAGTAAAAGAGCAAAATTGTTATAAAGTTGATAGGGATATTGAACGAGACTAGGAAATGTGTACGGAATGATAAGAATAAAAGATGAAGAATCAAACAGAACTTGAGAGCAAACCAAAAAAATACATAGACATGATATGTAAGTCCTACTTAAAAACGACAAAAAATTGGCGTCAATACTTCAAATCACTAAGTATTTTGATACATTACATAAAGCTTTAGTTTAGTGTCTATAAGCATAAGCGATCGGCCTTGGAGGTCTGATATTGTTGCTTTCACAAGCTCCAATCACAATATGCTATAAGTTGTTATACACTTGTGTTAAACTCAGGGCAAATCCAAAACAACAATTAGAGGCATCTGTATTAGCGTAAAACCGTAAACATTTACCAATCTAATGTTTAAACAGAGAGTTAAGTCCAAAACCTATTTACATCCTAGTATCAAATTTCAAATGTATTCAAACCCTAGGCACAAATAGGGGTCATATTTTCCAAACAAAACGATGCGGTTTTCGTACAATATAGTGAAATTATTGTAAAGAAGAAAGAGGCATACCCTGATACGAGCAGTAGCATCTTGACCAGATTGAAGCAACAAAGCAATATCACGTCTCATTTGTCTAACCACAACTTGTCTCTTATTCTTTAGAAGCTTAATCCGAGCCACCGCGAGCTTCGCAGCCGTCTTACTATAACAATTTCCCAAAAAAACAACATCTCAATTAGGGTTTAATCAATCAAAAAACAAAAACAATAAGAATAAGGTTAGTTACCATTTAGAAGTGTTGAAAGTGTTGAAGAAAAGTGCGAGAGCTTTCTTCCAATGGCTTTTAGCTCTCATTGAACTACTACTACTCATTTTGCAAATTCTGCAATTCTGCAAATGTGTGTCTGTGTTTTTAGAGAGAGAAATATATTTATTTATTTATGGGGGTTTACTGTGTAACGGTCGGGAACAAATAATTTTAAGAAAACGGAAATGAAAGTGGTGTGAGTGTTAATGTGAATGTACATACTTTTTGGTACCGACATGAATTACAAACGGATCCTTTTTCGATGCAACATCACTACTTTTTGTCATATACCATCAATTTATTTATTTTAACTATTTTATCCTTTCCTATTAAAATTTACTTTTTCAATGTTCCAACTTTGGGCTTTGGATTCCTTACGAGTGAAGCTTAGAGGACTCTCGATGATCGCATTATTTTGGATGTTATCATTCTCACGTTACCATAACATTATTAATAACATAAAATCAGAAAAACCTTCCAGTCATAACATCAAAATCTGAGACCTACCAATTTTATTATTTTTCATTTTTTTCCTTTTACTCAAATTATTTGTATACACTCAACGGTCGATAAAATGAAAAAAAAGAGGAAAACGCCGCGTTGCAACCACGACGTCACGGCAAAACGTCTTCGAAGACACGACCCCCAACCATAACAGCGTTATGCGGGGGGTGGGGGTGGGGGAGAGAGAGAAACGCGGGTAAAACGCCTCCCATTGAGGATGCTCTTAAAAATCACTCAACTAGTCATCATCCGAATCCACATTTGGATATAGTTTGGTATACATTACCATGCGTTTCTATCGACCGATGTCACATCCAACATAATAGAATAAATCACATGTTTCTGTTAGCGAGTTATCTTTACTATTATATAAAGAGTCTCCTCCACCATCTTAATATCTTAAATTTTAAATAATTGAAATTACCTTAATACATTTCATCTATATTTATTATTATTTAAGTCAAACAACACTCTCTTTTCTAATTAATTTAAAAAAATTTAACATCTAACAAATTAACTTATAATTCCTATGTAATTAAAAAAAAATTAAAATACTTTCTATTTAATTTAAAAACTTTCAAAATTATAAACTTTATTTTATAACCCCATAAACTTAAAATAATGAAAATATTATGCATTTTTTTCTACTAAAATACGTATACTAAATATACACTATAATATAATCTATTTCTACTATATTATAAAACATTTCCCACATGGTCTTTAATTCTCTAAAACCTTAGTAATTGAAATTACTTAACTACCGTTTTTATATCTCTCACCACATATCATTATTCAAAATAACTTATAATTAAATAATGTTGGTTAATAAAGTTTTAGCCTTATAGAGTAAATGAAGGGAAAGATACTTTAAACATCTAGACTTAGAAGTGTTTATTTACCATAATAACAATAACCAATTTCGTTTATATTGATTAAAGAATTTATGATTGGAAACCAAAACTGACATGTAAGTCCATACCGTAATTAACGGTATTTATTTGTTAACAAATGGGTCAAATTCATAAAAAGTTCGATTACAAACCATGCAAAAATTGATGGAGAATAGGAAGTCGAAAAAGTTCATCTTAAAAATGATTCTTAAGTTTGTTTTGTAATTTGTTTGATGGACAATGAGAAGTCGGGTCAACACATACACACTTATGTCACACATGTTGGTCCTAATTGAACTTGATGAGGTTTCATATGCTAAAAATGTTTATTTGTTTATGTTTAAGTGTAAGGCTGAAAAGAATAACTGAACTATATGAGATCAGTCCTTAAGAAATGTTGGGTATCCTCTCAAGAAGAAACCATCATTATGGATATACATACTCAAATAGGTATTTACTCATTTTCTTAAAAAAACATGAGACCATTTTATACTCTCTTTATCTTTTAAAAGCTCTTACTTATAGGTAGGTTTATTTTTCATTACAATGTTATGTTTTAGATGGTCAACAATTGCAAAAAGCTTACCAAGAAGAACCGATAACGAAATATAAAACTATTAGAGAACTCAATTCAGGAAAAAAAAAGTGTAAAGTGAGTTTGAACCAATCAAGAAATAGAAAAAACGTCTATTGATGGACAAATATTTTAACAAGTACAAGGACAACAAGAATTGCAACAAACTACTATCTTTTAAAAGTTCGTATCTTCACGTTTTACATTATGATTGGAGTTTAAATACATTTTATGTTTTTATAGTTTTGCGTATTTAATTTTCGTAGTTAAATATTCGTAATATAATTATATCAAATATAGTTTATTATCCCCGCTGCACCGTGCGGGTACTATACTATACTATACTATATGCTTAGCCCAATCTTATATGCTTAGCCCATTGTCTTCATGGCCCATATATGTATCACGTTGTTGGTAATATGGCAGACAATTGAATTCCAATTCATTACATCGTATGAGTGAATTTATTTCTTGGACCCCTCCCTCTAACCGGTGGCATTCTCAACCTCTACAACAAAACTCTCGGCCATATCTAGGAAGTTATGGTAGGAGTGTTCTTGGGCCTGACCCACATAATCCTAATCATGGCCTGTTTTCAAGCCCACTTATGAAGTCTGCTTCTTTTGGTGTTTCTTTTGGCTTTCATCAGACCCCGCCTTGAGGGAGATTTGACGCCTCTCGGTTAACATCACTACCAAAACTTTTCAACTCCCACTCTTTCAATGACACGGGTAAAAATGGATGGGTTATGGACACCGACGCGACTAATCACGTTCACTCGGACTCAGGTATATTACTTACTATTTTAAATAATCATGGAACTCGTTCTGTTATAGTTGGTGACGGTAACTCAATACCTGACACTCTCAAATACCAAACTCTTTTCGATCGTTACACTTAAACTCGTGATAAGAAATGTTCTATCGAATTTGACGCTTTCGGTTTTACAGTTAAGGATTACAATACCCAAAACCCCCTTATTCGATGTCACAAGTTTTCATTGCCTCGAGTCCCTCAATATGGCATCAACGGCTTGGTCATCCAAGTGATCAAGTCTTGAAGCTTTTAGTTTCCCATAAATTTATTTCGTGTAATAAGGTGAAGACAGCCGTGCTTTGTCAACCATGCCAACTTGGTAGACACATTCGTCTACCATTTAGCATTTCAAACTCTACCGTATATGTACCTTTTGATATAATCCACTTTGATTTATGGACTTCATGTTCCTAGCATTAGCGGCATCAAGTATTATGTTAATATTTCTCGATCATTATACTCACTTCGTATGTGTCTACCACCTCAGACATAAATTCGACGTTTTTAACAAATTTCTACATTTTTCCACATTCATCGAAAATCAGTTCCAACACATAATCAAATCCTTCCAATGTGATAACACAGGAGAATATGACAGCCATCATTTTCGTGATTTCTTTACCACCCATGGAATCCAATTCTGTTTTTCTTGCCCTCACACATCTCAACAAAATGGAAAATCTGAGCGTATATTACGCACCATTAACAATGTCATCCGCACCCTTCTCTTTCAAGCTCGGATTCCTCCCACATATTGGGTAGAAGCACTTCACATGGTCGCTCACCTTCTGAATATCCTCCCATCCTCCTCCATCAAATTCAATACACCTCACTTCCGCAGTTCCGCCTCCACAAACAACACCCTAATTACTCTCATCTTCGTGTCTTCGGATGTTTGTGTTTTTCTCACATCACTACACCACACAAACTTGCACCCCGTTGCACATCATCTATCTTTCTTGGTTATGCCTCTGATCACCGCGGATACCATTGCCTCAATCTTGCCAACCATCAGATCATCATATCTCGTCATGTCGTCTTTGACGAAAGTGTCTTCCCTTTTGGGTCAGTCACTCCCTCAACCCCTCCCTCTTACAGGTTCTTAGATTATTTTACCCCTTCTTCTCTATTCCGACTTCACTTTCAGCCACAACCTATTACCACCCCTCCACCCGACACTCCTAATAATCAAGAAATACCGGTCACACCACCCGATGCTCCTCCACCGACCCCCACTCATCCCATGGTCACACGATCAAAACATGGGATTGTCAAACCCCTAAGCCCGCAAAACCTTCACACTTCCACCATCTCACCAGTGCCACGGTCTTACTTATGGTCTTACTTACAGGCTTTGCGAAGCCCTAATTGGCTCAAATCCATGAAAGAGGAATACCATGCTTTTATCTCCAATGGTACATGGGACCTTGTTCCGTACCCTCCTCACGCCAATGTGATTAGATCGATGTGGTTATTTAAACATAAATTTAACGCCGACGGTTCCCTAGCACGATATAAAGCTCAACTTGTTGCGAATGATAAAAGTCAACAACTTGGGATCGATTGTGATGAGACGCTTAGCCCCGTTTTCAAACCTGTCACAATACGAACTGTTTTGAGTCTTGCAGTTTCTCACCATTGGCGTATTCACCAGCTTGACGTGAAAAACGCTTTTTTACATGAGACTCTGTATATGCACCAGCCCCCGGGATTTCGAAACTCCACTGTACCCGATTTTGTTTGTCGACTAAAGAGATCATTGTATGGCCTTAAACAGGCCCCTCGTGCGTGGTACCAACAATTTCGGACTTTAATTGCAAACACGGATTTTCTCGCAGTAGATGTGATTCTTCACTGTTTGTGCACTACTTTGGGAATTCCACTGCCTATCTACTGTTATATGTTGATGATATTGTTCTCACTGCTTCTTTAGACACATACTTATTGTCCATACTACTAAATATAGAATTCTCCATGATAGATTTGGGCAGCCTTAGTTCTTTCTTGGGGGTCTTCGCCACTAGGGATCACACATACTTATTCTCATCCCAAAAGAAATATGCATCCGAAATTCTCGAGCGTGCCAACATGCTCAATTGCAATCCTTGTCGCACTCATGCTGATATACAGACCAAGCTTCATGCGGATGGTACACCTGTGTCAGATCCTACACTTTATCGCAGTTTAGCCGACACACTTCAGTATTGTGTTTTTCTTGGCGACAACCTCATCTCATGGTCATCTAAACGGCAACATGTAGTTTCTCGATCTAGTGCCGAGACATAGTATCGTGGTGTTACGAACGGTTGCTGAAACCTGTTGGCTCCACAATCTACTAAGGGAACTGCATTCCTCCCCTGCTACAACAACCATTGTCTACTGTGATAACATTAGTTCTGTGTATGTGTCCGCCAATCCAGTTCAACACCAACAGACTAAACACATTAAAATCGACATTCACTTTGTTCGTGATTTGGTAGCTCTTGGGCAAGTCCGGGCTCTACATGCCCAATCTCGATCTCAGTACGCATACATTTTCACCAAAGGGCTTCCATCTATGTTGTTTTCTGATTTTCGTGACAACTTAAACGTTCGACAAGACTTCGCCCTTTAAAACTGCAGGGATGTTAGCATATTATATTATATTGTTAGCCCAATTTTGTATGCTTAGCCCATTGCCTTCATGGCCCATATATGTGTGTATATATGCATCACGTTGTTGGTAATATAGTAGAGAATTGAATTCCAATTCATTACAGTTTCGGGGTAAAGGCTATGTAATTAATGTTTAGGTTTGATTCCGAGACATTCGTTTTTAAATTTTTTTTTATCACAAAGCGAAAAAGAGAGGATACCTTTGTAATAGGTGTATATGATATGCTTTTCATTAAACCTTTGAAAATCGATAGTTTAACCATTTATATAAATCAGTATCATCGACACGTCTAAGAACGTTTAATATAATAACACTCACAACTTGAGTTATCCAATTCAGATAACCATTTCATTACCATAACTCTGCATAATTTATACTCCTTTATAACTTTAATCTTAATCATCCATTACAAATTAAAGGAGTACAATCCATGTTATCTTAACCATCTATTTATCTAAAAAGAGTACATAACAATATTTTAAAAAAGTCAAATATGTTCTTGTTCTTAATTAGTGTTTAACTCATTTACCATGTAACGACAATCTATTAATTTTGACTACTTCAAAATGTGAAAGTTATTTAAGACACTAATATATAAAAAAAAAAACAATTAATAATTCTGTGACTCCTTAAAAAATATAACCGTAATCAAAATTAAAATATATTATAAATACATGTAATTGTTGGTCATTATCCCTCCTATTAAAACTGGTCGAGTCCTATGGGTGTGTGCCCAAAAATATTTTTTATTCTTTTTGGGCCTGGTTATGGACTTCCTCTGGCCCAGGTCTTCTTGATTCATTTGTCGCTTGGTCGTTGGCTTCTTCAATTTCGTACACCTGTAGTGCTTAGTCATTGGTTTGTGTCCGCTTCTTACAGCTGCTTTGTTCGTCTTCTTTCTGCTCGGTTTGGCTTTATTTCTCGCTTTCTCCTGCTGTTTTTTGTTGGCAGCCCAAAGCATCTCCACCTCCCGTCCATACTAATTCCGTCACTCACAGGTTTAATTTTTTTTTTGTTTAATTTAGTCGATTTTATTTTCTTTCAGTATAGTAATTTATTGTTTCATTTATTCGATTTTATTAATTTAGAGTTTTTTTTTGTTTTTTCAGGCTTCAGAAAGAGCTCATGGCGCTAATGGTAAGTAATTTCAATTGATTGATTTGATTTAATTAAATTTATGTATGTTTTTATGTTATTTTGCTTGAATTGTTGAACTTCGAAATTTCGATTAAAATTGTTGGGGTTGTATGGATCTTAATAGTCAACGTTATATCACTAACCTAGCGGAAATAGGCTAACGATTATCTAGCGAATATGTAACCGTCGGAAACGAGATCAAACCAATGATTTTCAATATCAATATTCAATCAAACAATACAAAGACTGATATAAACGTTAATTACATACGAATCTAGTAACTACATAAATGCACCTACAAACTCCCCCTAGGAACTAGATTCTATGTTCTCAGTCTTCAAAAATATCTGCTGCTTCCCAAAACACGTCTTTGATCTGCCCTCTTATGCATGGATCTTGTAAAGAAAAATACACGTACAACCTTGTTGAAACGCGACGCTTGATCCATATCTTTGACGTCACAGAATATGGGTTGCAGATACAAAGCGTAAATATCATCATCTGTCAAATTTCTAATCCACATTGGATCAAAAATTCGCAGTGACTCCCAAACACCTCTACGCTCTAACACAATTACAGCTTCAGTGGTTCGATAATCGTAGTACCACCACTTGAATCTTCGATCAAAACCAACTTGCATTTGGCGTAGAGGAATCTTCTCCATCACCTTTGGCGCTTGATACTTGATATGCTTCACAGCTTTACCTGTTCTTCGATTCGTTCGATCCCTGGAGTAGGTAATCTGTGGATATTGCGGCCTTAGGTAACTGCCACTTAGTTCTGAACTCAAAGTGAAGCTGCTTCTCCAACCAAGTTGCTCTGTCGTCTTTCTCACTGTATAGCAACTTAAGACGAGCCAACTGTAACATGTCAAAATATGGCAGCGTCTTCAAATCTTGAGCGCGTTTGAAGTAGTCTATGCCTCTTTCTCTCTTAACTGCATAGACATTCAAATCTTCCAAGTATGCCCAACTTATAATCTGGCCTTCAGTCTTTGCACCCTTCAATGAATAAGACTTTGTATACTCTGGTTGGACAACTTGACGAGGTGGGCGGAAACATTCTTTCATAGCCTGAAGCCACTCAGCTTTCTTGACATTCATTGCTTCTTCATTTGGTGTAGCTGAACTGGCTGTGGGAAGTTTATCTAACTTCCGGTTGAGATCTTCATCATTCAGATTAAACATCTCATCGTCATTTGGAAGATCTTGAAAATCGTTTGACTGATAGATAGGTGCGGTAGAATCAGCATTTTGTTCGAACTCTACCTCATCATCATCAGCTTCAGAATCAGGAGGATTAACTTCAGAAACAGATGCAGACTCGTCAGATACAACATCATCAGGATTCATCTCGAATAGTTCTGCAATCTGCTCTTTAGTCAAACTATGTATGATCTCTCCTTCTTCTTTGTCGTGATCGACACTAAACTGTATTACCCCCTGCATATCCAAAACGTAAGTTAAATTGGACTTTTTAAGTGAAATGGGAGTAATATCATACTGTGATTCACTCTGATGTTCTTTACCAGCTCCATCAGACTCCGTGCGTTCACTATCTACACCAGCCGGTTCAGCAGATGCATCGGCTGATGCTTTGATTCTAAACACTCCATCTTCCCCAGCATACATCGAGTCTTGAATTGTACTGGTAGCTTCCTCCAACACCTCGATCTTTTCTTGTAACAGCTCCAACTGCTTGTTCTGATCCTCAATCATCTTCTTCTGAGAATCAAGCAGTAGATTCTGATCATCAATCTTCTTTGACATTGCTGCTCTCTCGGCTTCCCCTTTAGCCATCAACTCGGTCAATCTCTTGATTTCATCATCTTGTTCTTTCTGCTTCATCAAAACACCCAACAACATGGAATTCACAGTATGGAGCTGAGCAGAAGTAGACATCTCCACTGATGACGACGATTGATCTCTCGTAACTGTAGTTGTCGTGGCTATCGTCATGATTGGCTCGCTCTGCTGTTGCTGAGATGCCACAGGAGGAGGAACTGGAGTTGTTGTGCTGGCAGGAGTTAGATCAGTACGTCTCACAAGTTTGAAACGTTTTGAGGCTTTCCCTTTGTTGACAATATCTCTCAACGAAGTTCCTGCAGCTTTCCGTTTCGGTACTGAAAGAGTCGCCTCAGCACTCACAATAACATCATCTTCATCTCGTAACTCCATCTGAGATGACGATGTACCAGTAGTGGGAGAGTTAGCAGAAATCACCTCTTCATCGGAATCAGATTGGGGAGGCACAACAATATCCTCTTTCTCCGATTCGCTGTCATCGTGTCTCCACTTCCTTTTCTTCGGACAAACATACTCTGGATTTGCCAGATGTCCGATCAACTTTTTCTCCTTAGGTGTTGCCTTGCCTTTGTATGAAAGCATGCACACCATAGTTGAATCATTCATAACGTCTAGCTTGATGGCATCTTCTTCATTCTTTTGCAAGTTAGGAATTTTCACATCGATGATCATTTGCACGAATCTAGCATACATCAAGTACTTATGCTTGTTCTTGATTTCCAGGTTCTCTATCATGTGCTGCAAAATCATTGCTGAGAAATTGAATGGAGCGTTCAGCGCCAGTGCGACAGATGCGCTCTGAAGTGTCTCTCGCATCTCGTCATGTCCTGCTTTTCTAGGACCCAAGCAATGCTGCAATACATGGCACAGATACTTGTATTGAATACTGAACCCGGACTTCGTGATCACTCCTTTGTTAATATCCCCATCATAATGCATTCTCAATAACGCCCCTCTGATCAAGTATACGTTCAGCTTCGTTGGCATTCTTGCTTCATCCCCAAAGCCAACAACGTCTCGAATGACTTGCTCATCAACCACGATATCATTCCCGAGAACTGTACTGTGTATTTGAACCTTGCCGTCTTGACGAACAACCTTAACATTGTTCCAGAAATCTGAGATTTGAGTCAAGTAAGGCACTTGCTCGGTAGATATCGCCTTGAAAAATTCTTGAACGCTTCAAGAATTGAATTAGACAGACAAACTTCTCGGAGTGGGGTGTCGTTTCGTCGAGGTGAGCGCACATATTGTTCTTTGTGCCAAATATTAAACCGACACTTTGAGATTGAGAAGATTCAGCCATTTCCTGCAAACATAGGTTTAAACATCGAGCGCAAAACAGTTAGAATAAAATTCAAACGATTTAAAGATTTCTGTTCTGTCCATCCGTACGAATGAACATTTACATTCGCACGGATCAGTATGTATCCGTACGAATGAAACAATCAAACCAGACGGATTACATTTTTTACATTCGTACGAATGACTCAACCATTCGCACGAATGAGGATCCTATTCGCACGAATGAAATCACATTCGTGCGAATGGAGTTCATCGAAACTGTTTGCATTCCAAAAACCTAGATTTTTATCTGATCTGTATTAGGTCACAAAAATATACCAAAACGTTCGGAAAGTCCCGATTAACAAAACCCCTAACTCAATTAACCGTAACTAACACACATTTAAGACAAATTGATTAGGTTATTGTCGAAACTTAAAATTCAAGATTAATCATCAAAACGATCGATATACCTTAGGTTGTTTATATGATTGTGATCGCAATGAAAAGTTACACAATAAACAGCGAATCAAAAACTCTTTACCACACTTTTAAAAATTACAAAATTTCTAACACTTTCGGACGAATGAGATAATGAGGGTAAACAGCGCAAACGAATCTGAAGCATATATATACCCGTTTCACATTCGTACGAATGTGAATGACATTCGCACGAATGTGATGACATTCGCCCGAAGGAGAACTGTCAGCTTAAACACTACCTTTATTCTGATTCGTGCGGATGACTAGTTTATTCGTGCGTAGGTGATTTACCTCCGTACGAACGTTGCTGTAGAGCTCATCAACTTAAAATTTTATGTTTCTTCAAAAACTCAAACATCAATTAAACGTTAAACACATAACAATTATCAATTCAAGCAAAAGAATAAACGTTTAGCTCAATGAAACATAATTTCAAAAGATCCCAACCAAACACTTCATTTACAATTATGACTTTACGAATTAATTTCTGTTTCACATTTAGGTCTCAAGTCACGACAAGTAACCGTAAAACTAACAAAATGAAAAATAAAGAAAAACTAAAAACTAAAAATTAAAAATCTTTTTGTATTTTTCTGTTTTGGTAATTCAAAAGAAATTTTAACTACGACAAATTACTGAAATAACAATTAAATAAAACTGAAATTTTCACATTCTTTTTGCGTTTTTCTGAGTAAGGGATCAGACTGATACTGAAACATAGCATTGTCATTCAATTTTCGTAGTAACTATTAACATATCAGTTTACGATTATTGGTATATTTGTCCTCTTAAACTTAAACAAACATTCACTTGACATTTTTCTTTCAAAATGGTTATCTCGCTAAGATCTCCCAATATTTTGAACATAGAAAACAACACACAATTTGAATTTTAACAGTCATAAAATTTATATCATAATTAGAATTGCACGTATGTTTGTGTATTTGTCCTCTTAACTTTTCAGCCTTTTCAATTCTATATTCATAAACACCAGATGTAATATCATAATATTTATTTCGTATGTCAGTATGACAACCACTGCACAGACAATAAGGACCAGTGATTCTTGATCGTTAAAACGTTTAAGTTACACCATTCAGAGAATAAGCTCTTCGTCACCCTTTATTTGGAATGCTCGAGTTATGATCATTCTTTCGACCTTATAACTCTGTTCATCCATCAAGGTATTTTTGAAGATTTTAAGTACTTCCTCACCCTTTATTTGGAATGCTCGAAGTATGATCATTCTTTCGACCTTATACTTCTGTTCATCCATCAAGGTATTTTTGAAGTTATTACTTATTTCTTACTTTGTATTTGATCTTGAATAGACTAAGTCTATTTTGGTGTTCACATTATTTCTTTAAATTCATTGATCGTGATCAAAACATTCAAGCATGTTATTCCAAAATCACTGCAGTGGTCCTTAATTGCTTTAATATATACTGACATACGTATTTATTTTCTGACATTACACCTGACATTTACTATTTTCGAATTAATCCAGCGATAAGCCACAAACATTACAAGACAAAAGCTAATCATAATATATTAGACATTTAATTTCGACTGTTTTGTGTTGTTTTACAGTGTTCTCAACTGTTATTGATCTCCAGATATCATTTAGACAGTCTTTGAGACATATCCATAAAGATTTAAATTAAATTTGATATCTGCGACAACCAATTGATTAATTTTCGCCAAGTTTCAGTGAGATAAGCCTACCAATATATCCTACAACTGACATGTATAATCGTTACGTTTAGCATACTTTTGACAGTTTACATGTTCAGTTTTAGCTCAGTATTTCTTCACTTCCCCCGTTTTTTTTTATTTTTTTTTTTTATTTTTTTTTTTATTTTTTTTTATTTTTTAACTTAGACTATTTCTCCCCCTAAAATTCTAAAAATAAAAATCTTTTTGTACTTTTTAAATTTTATAAAAGTAAAAAGAAGAAACTAAAAATTAAAAGAAAAAGAAAAAATTTAACGTAGTGTACAAAACGGGGACGGTTACTTGTCCGACTTTTCTTCCTCTTTGATCACATCACTTTTCTTAACAACACCATTTTCATGTAGTAAAAATCCAAACCTAGACTTGTCAAAGGCCTTTGTAAAAATATCTGCTTTTTGAAACATCGTTTCGATATAGATTACGTCAATTAGATGTTTTTCAAAGCAATCACGTATAAAATGATATTTTACGCCTATGTGTTTGGTTTTAGGATGGTGTACGGGATTCTTAGTGACAGCTATGGCAGCAGAATTATCAACATAAATAGGAGTAGTAGAGATAGACAAACCGTAGTCACGCAGTTGTTGCTGAATCCAGATAACCTGAGAACAGCAGCTAGCAGCAGCTACGTATTCAGCTTCACATGTGGACAGTGCAACAGCGGTCTGTATCTTGCACTGCCACGTTACTAGACGCGTTCCGAGAAACTGACATCCTCCTGATGTTGACTTAGCATCCTTCTTGCAACCTCCATAGTCTGAATCACTGAAAGCAGATAGCTCAAAATTGTCGTCATGAGGATACCAAAGACCTAAATCTGGAGTACCCTTCAAGTATTGCATAATCCGCTTCACTGATTGAAGATGAACAACTGTCGGTGCTGCTTGGTATCGGGAACACAAGCACACCGGAAACATGATATCTGGACGAGAGGCGGTGAGGTACATAAGAGAACCGATCATGGAGCGATAAAGAGACTGATCAATTTTCTCCCCCGTAGAGTCTGGTGATATCCCGTGATTCACCGATAAGGGAGTGGAGGCAGACTTCGTTTCCAACATTTCGAACCGTTTCAAGATGTCATTGACATATTTAGTCTGATGAATAAAAATTCCCTCTGCAGTTTGATCTACTTGTAGCCCCAAAAAGAACTTAATCGGACCCATAGAACTCATTTTGAACTTGCTTGTCATCACCGCTTCAAACTCTTTACACAACTCTTGATTTGTAGAACCAAAAATGATGTCGTCCACATACACTTGTACCAACAAAATATCTTCACCTCTTTCCTTAATGAACAACGTACAATCGATGACACCTCTACGAAAACCGTTGTCGATCAGATGATTAGCAAGTGTCTCATACCAGGCGCGCGGTGCTTGATGCAGACCATAAAGTGCTTTGTCGAGAATGTACACTTTATCCGGATGTAATGGGTCTACAAAGCCTGGTGGTTGATTAACATACACTGTCTCTCGAATATTCCCGTAAAGAAAAGCGCTCTTTACATCCATCTGATAAACAGTAAACTTCTTATATGATGCAAAGGCCAGAAAAATTCGAATCGCCTCTAATCTTGCAACCGGAGCAAACACTTCATTATAATCCAAGTCAGGGATTTGTCGAAAACCCTGAACCACTAGCCTTGACTTGTTTCTGACAACTACACCTTGATCATCCCGTTTGCAGCGATGGACCCAACGACAACCCAATGACTTGGCACCTTTTGGCTTAGCGACAAGCCTCCAGACACCCAGCTTCTTAAATTGTAGTAGTTCCTCTTGCATCGAGTTGATCCAATTGTCATCCAAGAGAGCTTCTTCAACGTTAGCTGGTTCAATCTGAGAAATAAAGCATGCATGTGCACAGTAGGTGACATCCCCAGATTTAAACAGATCAATGTAAACGTCGCTTTGAATCTGTCTTTTGGGTCGAGCTCCAGCCAGATAAGTTTCATAATCATCAAAATTTGTCGTTCTGCGAGCCCTTGATGATCTCCGGAGCTGACTTGCTGGTTCTTCGACGTTTAGATTAGGAGGAACCTCAACGTTAGGACCCAAGTTATCAACGTCAGGAGCTTCAACTTCCTCCACATTTTCAATCGGCTCATTAATGTTAACGGAGCCATTAGAATCTGAATCATCATCATTTGCGTGAGAATCTGCAGGATTATCTTGAGTACCGGGAGGAGAAGGAGTTGTAGGAGTTACTGTATCTTGAGGAATAGGCTCTTCCAAAGCTTCTTGGTGAGAGTAATACCTTGCAATATCATCATCGGAAAACTCAGGAAGATTAAATGATTCAAACAGCGAATCATAATCAAACATCCATGGATATCCTTTTGAAGGAATAGGTTTAGAATACTTCTGAACATCCACCTCATACCATTCTTCAATAGCTTTAGTAGCTGGATTCCAAACTCTCTTGTTAGGAGTGCTGTATCCTAGAAATATCCCTTCTTTTGCCTTTTCATCGAATTTTCCATCTTGTTTACGCTTAAGCATAGTACACGGAGCTCCAAAGGGTTCCAAGTACTGCAAATTAGGCTTTCTTTTCTGCAACAATTCATAACAAGTTTTCCCATGTCGCTTCACTACTAGCACTCGGTTTAAAGTGTAACAAGCATTAGCTACCGCTTCATTTCAAAAACGTACTGGCAGTGTCGAATCAGCCAACATCGTCCTAGCTGCTTCAATCAACGTTCTGTTCTTTCTTTCTGCAACCCCGTTCATTTGTGGAGTATAGGCTGCACTGAATTGCTGTTGAATTCCTCTGTCCTTGCATAAATCTCCATCCTCTGATTCTTAAATTCTGTACCGTTATCAGTTCTAAATCGTCGAACCTTTAACTTATACAGTGTCTCCAATGAAGTAACTAACAGCTTGATATTCTCGTATGTTTCATATTTCTCCCGTAAAAACATGACCCAAGAGAATCGAGAATAGTCATCAGTCACCACCAAACAGTATTTATCCCCCGCAACACTCGAATATTTGATAGGGCCAAACAAATCCATGTGTAGAAGTTCAAGTGGAGTGTCAATGGTGTGGAACTTCTTCGCTTTGTGAGACTTTTTGGACTGCTTTCCCTTCTTGCATGAAATACAAGCTTCCGGCAACTGAAATGTTTTCACATTAACTCCCATAACTAAATCCTTGTGCATCAGATGATTCATCTTTCTCAAACTAAGGTGTCCCATACGTTTGTGCCACAAAATAGATTCACGTTCAGTAGCTTTCGAGACAAAAGCTTGATGTTCAGTCGAATTCACAGTAGTCTTCGACATATCGAGCACATACAAATCTCCAACTCTTGGTGAAGTTGTAATAATCAAATCTTCAGGAACCTTAAAATCTTTACTGATGATGTAACATTGATAATCGTCAAAAATAACTTTAAATTTCTTGTCACAAATCTGAGACACAGACAACAAGTTGTTGACAAGTGCCTGAACAAAATTCACTTTATCGAATGTGATCTTGTTATTTGCAACCAATCCCTGAGCAGAAATATAACCTCCCTTATCACCAGAAAAAGAAACATAACCTCCTTTAATTAATCTGACATTTGAAAGTAATTTCATGTTTCCTGTCATGTGCCTAGACGCCCCACTATCAACAATCCAGGTATTCTTGATAGGATCATAGACGACCTGCACAACAAATTGAAATTATTAATTCCCAATGCAAACCCAAGCCTTAATAGCCTTGGGTTTGCCATCATCACCTAAGAACTGTAAGTCAACCCATTGTCCCTTGGAACCATCAGACGCGTTTGAAGGTCCAGCACCTTTAGTTTCATTCTTAGCTTTCCATGCACGTTTGACATAGACAGTTGGTGATATTGACCGTTTTTCAATTTGTTTAACAATAGGTTGCTGTTTGGATTTACCAGCAGGAAGCAACTCACTGTTTTGTTTAGGAGATGATGACCTATTGTTTGAAAATCGATTTCGATTTGGGCTTGAAAAACGATTTCCAGTGGACATTCTATTTTGGTCAACATTATTCCTAGGCCTTTGATTTAAATTTGGACAATTATAGTTAACATGGCCTTTCTCCCCACAATCAAAGCAAGTTCTCCATTCATTAAGATTTTGAGAACTTCGCGTCATTCTCCTATGATGTGTAAAAGGTTTGGAGAACATAGCATTAGGACGCATGAAGCCGTTATGTTGTTGAACATGCGATGGCTTCTGGGGGGTTGGTGTTTCTCCTATGAGGTGGAATGAATTTTTCTTGATTAGTTTCTTTTGTCTCAACTGTTACTGATGATTCTCCGGTTTTGACAAATTTTGGTCCTTTAAGTTCAGGTCTTTTCAAAATTCTAACTTGTTTAGGTTGACTTGAAGTTTTATTCGGTGACTGATAACCTAAACCCGTATTATTTTGAAACTTGCGACCCAAATCCATTTTATTAGGTAACTGACGACCCAAACCTGAACCCTTTTCTTCCTCATCTGAGTCAGAAACCCAATCTTCAACTATGACAGTTTCTTTCAACTTTTCGTTTTCAGCACATTTAGCATTTGAAGTATTTTTGGAACTGACATTAGGTGTTTGGACAATTGGTGTTTGGACACTAGGGGTTTGGACAGCTGGGTCTGGTTGTTGAAGAATGAATTCAACGTCCCCTTCCTCCTTTGGAGCCTTAATCAGTTTGTTAAAGATGGGAGGTGGACAAGCTTTGTAGTCAACCCCTGGTTTCCCTTCCCCATTCTCAGGACGTTTTTCTTTCAAGATATGATCTAAAAGGTATGATGCAGTGGAATAACTTCTAACTTGTTGGTTTAAAGTTTCAAAACTGATTTTAATAGAAGCGTTTTCACGTTTAAGGGCATCAATATCTTTTAAATATTTGTTAATCGAGTCCTGTTTGTTTAACAATGCTATTTCCAAATCACTAACTTGTTTTGCCAAAAGTTTGTTCTTTTCTGAAAACAGTTTTTCATTTCCTTTAACAATTTTGTTTTTACGAAGTTCCTCAACAAGATTGTTGTTTTCTTTTCTAAGTTCATTTACTCGTTCGTCTAAAACAAAACAATTAGAACAGAAAGTGATTTTAGTTTCAGATTGTACCTTAGAAGATTCTGCAGTACCAGCCATCATTGCAAACTCCCTTTTAGTCACTGGTGCTTCTGATTCTGTCGAAGATTACTCAGATGATTCTTCAGATGTAACAGACTCCTCCCCGTCACTTTCTTCATTTAGATTCAAAATCTTCACCACATTGACTTCAACATCAGACTGATTGTCGCTAATTTGAAACTGCCAATCCAAACCTTCGTCAGATTGAAAAACCAAAGCCTTAACATCTGAATTTTCTGTGCCAGTAGAAATATTCGAGCCAGTCGTCACCAAAGCAGTATTCTTGTTCGTCTCAAGAGCATTTCTGTTCACATTTCTGTTTTGTTGATCTCTGAACGGATTCTGAACAGTTCGTGGTCGTTTTGGCTTTTCACAGTTACGAGCAAAATGACCCTTTTCTCCACAGTTGTGACAAGTAATGGCTGACATGTCGAAACCATACTTAGTTTCCTTGTTGGCTCCGATTGTATTACCAGTCTTTTTCACATACTCTTTTGCCCTCCTAACAAGATTAGCGAAGCCCACATAATGTCGATTCGTTCCATTTCATCACGATCAATCTGTTCATAATCCTCCCCAGTTAAATGTATATTTCCAATTTTACCCTGCAGCAACGTGTCATAGGATCCTACTAAGGCACTCAACATAGCCATATCTTCATTTACACCATCCACATTTCCTTTATGAAAGTGCTCGATCTTCAAACTTGTAAATGCTGATTCTGAAGTAGCATGTGCTTGAGACTTCTGAACTGGAGTACTTTGACTTGAACTTGAATTTGAACACCCTGAATGTCCTGAAGTTTTAGCAGAAAACGCGGTCTTCAGTGGAGCATGAGTAGGAGAGGCTGGAGGAGGTTCGACGTAATACAATGAGGGATCTTGAGTGTGTCCCTTTCTTTGAGCACGAAACTTGTCATCCTGCTCCTTCTCTCTCAGCTTGGTAAATAGATCATTTAAAGTTGTGCGAGCAAGATAACCATTTTCCTTTAACATCTCAATATACCCATTCCAGCTGTCTGGCAAAGCGTCAGCAAAACATTCTACTCTTTCTGCACCAGTTGTAACTACCGAATATCCGTTCATCTCACTAATCAAATGCTGAAAACGTCTGATAAGGTCGAACAATGATTCTCCCTGTAAGCAAGTAAAATTATCAAATTCCTTTTTCAGTGCTCTTCCCTTCATTGACTTCCACTTGTTGTTTCCCTCACAGTCCAATTCAAAAGCATCCCATAACTGTTTCGATAACTTATAAGTCTTGTACTGATGAAACACAGATCTAGGAATAGCCTGGCATAGATGAGAATAAGCCTTTTTCTCAATATCGTAACTCTTCCTTTGTTCCTCTGAATATCTATGAATGGGAATAGGGTCTCCATTTTCACTGACTGGTTCATTATATCCATTTTGAATCATGTCCCACATTTTTGAATCCAATCCTTGGATGTGAATTTCGAATCGAGGTTTCCAGTGTGGGTAATCGTCCATTGAAATGAGTTTTGGGACCTTGTTTATACTTCCAGTTTCAGCATCATTTATTAACATTTCAGACATTTTAGAATTGGTACTAGCCATAGCGTATTCCATTTTAGAATTTTAATTAATACTGTTTCTGGTTCGTGCGAATGAATTGCTGCTACGTGCGAATGAGATTGATTCGTACGAATGAGACAGAAAAGCTAAACTCTATACGAATGAGCTATTCGTACGGATGAAAATCTGATTCGTACGGAGGAAACCTATTCGTACGAATGAACTAAACTTTAAACTTTTTCAACAAAAACTTAGGTTCGCACGAATGACACTTAGATCCGCACGGATGAAATCCTATTCGTGCGGATGTAAACTTTTTAAGAACTTGGTTCGTATGCGCCGATGGAATTTTAGGGTTTTGCTAGAATTCGATCTACAACTCGATTTTACTAACCAAAACGATTCATATTTGCCCAGATCTTAATCTAAACTACCCAGAAACGTTTTAAGATAATAAAAACACGGTTTTGAACGTAAAATTCCAAACTTTAAGCATCAATCAAAAACGAAAAATCTTAAGAATCGCTAGAAGAACGTTGATTTCTACAACCAACGCTCTGATACCACTTTGTTGGGGTTGTATGGATCTTAATAGTCAACATTATATCACTAACCTAGCGGAAATAGGCTAACGATTATCTAGCGAATATGTAACCGTCGGAAACGAGATCAAACCAATGATTATTGATAAGATCGGACCTAAGGAAGAGTATTCGGATGATTGTTTAGACTTTGATAACACTTTGGAATACCAAGAAAACGAGCAGCAGCAATTCGGCACGAATGTAAAACCTCGCAAAAAACCTTATCGAATGCAGAACCCTAGTTGGGTATATATAGGCCCAGCTTTTCATTCGTACGGATGTGAACCCATCCGTACGAATGAGATCCTATTCGTGCGAACCTTAACACGTTCGTACGAATGTACCAGTTTCATAAACAAACTGTTTATCTATCTCGTTCGTGCGAATGAAACCTACATACGCATGGATATCATCCTTATCCGTGCGAATGAGCCTGAATATTGTTAAACGTCACAAAACACATATTTGATTAATTCATAACAACGTAAACGTTTAAGCATATAATTAATCAAACATTCAATATCAATATTCAATCAAACAATACAAAGACTGATATAAACGTTAATTACATACGAATCTAGTAACTACATAAATGCACCTACAAAAATCCATCAGTTAGGGTTATTGATTAGAATTGTATATTGATTTAAGAGGAATATATATGGTGAAGGGATTATTATTGTTATTATTATAGTAGAATACTTGCTACTTCTGCAGAAATATATGGACTGTGTTCTTTTTTTTCTTTTTGCGTACGAAAATATGGATGTATATTTGAAGGTCATTATGATATCCAGTGAACGTGTATAATAAATTTGAAAAGCCAATAGGATGATAAGTTTTATTAAAAATGTTAGAAGGGACTTTGCGGTTTAGTTTATTTCCTAGGGTCTACATTGGGCAATTCATATTTTCTGTTAAACGTAAAAGAATCTTGTGGACTGTAATCTGTAGCATCATTGAACAAATGTGTAATTTAAATCTTCTGGAGAATATAACGTAGTTTAAGTACATGATATATAAATGTATGTATATGTAGTCAATGCTACGTTTATGTTGTTTATAATAAAAAATTAGTGGAAACTTCTTGACTGATTTACTTGGGTTGATCTGGATTATATCATATATAACGGGTCAAATAGGTAAATTTTAATGACTTTAGTTCAAAATGGAACATGTGAAATGGGTTGCACGGGATAAACTTCACCCAAACTGTGTGTATATGCTTACAAAGTTATATTAATATGAATGATATGTTCAAGAAAAGGAGCAAAGAATGCTGACAGGTCATTTTCCACCTCCAGCCGAATATACTGCTTCTTTTACGATAATAACAAGCATTTCTATCCCGTATTATATTAGTTCAAATTTCCTCCTCAACGGCTAATTCATATATTCCAGACTTTGAAATTTATTTATGATACAGGTTTCATATCAGAGAGTGAAGAAATTTTCAGTTTAATGAACTGGGTTTGGATCAAAAATGATGATTTGGGTTTTAATTTTATCTCATTTTGCAGGTCTTTTCCATTAAATCCGAGTGCAAACGCTTCAAATAATTCAATAATGGTAAGAACTAAGAAGCTACATATTTGAAATTTTTTGACCTTTTTGGGTCAAGTGAGCGTTTCTTATGATTCAAAATATTTTAAATATGTTTGGGATTTATGAGAAATAAGAGTATGGGGTCCGATTTCACAGTTTAAAATACTAATACGGACATTTATAATCTTTAAAATGATGTTTAGAATGTGAAAGTTTACTTAAAAAGATACATCTATTTGACGGAAAAAGTCAACAAAGCTGTTTATTTTGGTCTGCTGAGTTTCTATTGCGATAACTAAATGCATGTACTTATACAGGATACACCGAGACTATTAGATTTGAAGCACGGTTCACCATTTTATATGGATGTAGCACCACAACTAGCGGCGCCTACACAATGGCCATTCTTCGTATTCTTAGCCGAAGCAACGTTCTGCCTTCTTTCCAGCAGCAGTTGTCACCTCTTCGGCTGCCATTCTCACCGCTTAAATTTCGTTTCGGCACGAGTCCCCTCTAGTTTATATGAAATGTTAACATTACTATTGTTATTATTGGTATATGAATATATAATATCATTACATTTGAATACATTAGTCGCTAATAACAAATATTTTTCTTATTTATATGTCATTATAAACATCATTACCCATTCAAAATGTCAAATTAAATCATATTAATTAAATGTATTTATATATATATATCTAAAATACGTCATCTTCATATTTAAACTTTCACATACGCATACGTATAATAATATTAAGTATAAATGTTCACATTAATGAATAACGCTACTTATAACGTGACATATAATTCAGCTACATAGTGCGAGTACGTTAGCTAGTCAATGATAACTCACAAGTCACAACAACCTAAAAAAATTGGTCTCATGACCCCTTTATATTATTTGTTAACGTTGAAAAAGAAAAAATAAAGTAAATAACAAACACCACAACTCTACGTTAAGAGTATAAAGCAACAACATAAAAACTCACCATACCAAGTGTTCTAATGATCCGAATTACTATCCACTGTGTCTCTCTCAGTGTTCGAGTTTGGAAATACCTCGTAAAATGAGTTTATGTTGCTAACTAAATTACATACTCAGTATGTACTTTACAATCATTTTATAAATTACATTTGAAACAAACCCGATTTACATTCGGAAAATGACAATGGTTAGAACCTTGGGTTTTTATAGTAAAGTACATGTTTCTTAGGCTTAAAGAGGTACCTAGAACCATATGTCGACTGAATTACATCCACAAACAGAGCACGTTGCAGATAAGCATACAGGAGGACTGGCATCACCGCAAATCCAGCGATAACGCATGGTATCCATAACAACCCGTTATAGTAAAGTACGAAAAAACTCACACTGAAAGCGACTGTCATGGTTGTTATTGATAGGAAAAGAGTTGCTAGACCTAACATCAACTTTTTAGGTAATGATTCCAAGAAATCACGTTCAGCATAACGAGAAGTAAGGATAGATAAGAACATGAGTATTGAAGCTGAAGATGAGAATAGAGAAATGGCATCTGCCACAACAAAAACAATAAAGGGTGCTTTTGAATCGAAGACAGGCTTACCCATGCCTGGATCACTTTGTCCATATCCGCCTGGAACCGTAAAAGCTGCAGCAAATACTATGGTCGCAATAAGCGCTGCAACAACCATACATTGACTAGACGTTCCTTTCATCCATTTCTCACCTTGTGAAACTAGTTCTTTGTGTTCCTTAGTGAATAGCTCATGTGGTGTTAGGTCATCTTCGTTTTTCCGATCTCTATAAGAAGGAGGGATCATAGTCTCTACTTCCTACAACACAAACAAACAAGAACAGTAATTAACTTCTTTCCGCGGTTAGACAATAATTGTTGTAAACAAAAAGGAAATACGAGTCAATAATCCCACAATCTTGGAGACGAATATATGTACCTTAAACCATAACAGTTCTCGTTGCATCTGTAAAGCAACCCCTGACACTTTTTCTAGTTTCTTTTGCTTCGCACTCTTCCCAACTAAATGCAGCATATTGTTCTCATGTCCATCTCTTAAGGGAGTTATCAAATCCTTCATTGCGCCTATCTCATATAGTAGGTTATAGATACCCTCATGACGATGTTTGATTGCAATGTGAAATATAGTTTGATTGTTATCATTTACTTTCCATATTAAATCAGGATATAGACGGATAAGCTCAACTAAGAAGTTAGTATTGCCCGTTTGGGCAGCCACAAACAGTATTCGAGAAGAGTATGTTAACTTTGAAGGTGTTACAGCAGGCCCTCTGTTTACGATCTTCTGCGTTTCAAGATGCAATTTGGTATTATGTTTAGAAATGAGGCTTTGTAGGTGGTATGCTTGATCTTCCTTTCCGGAAGCTGATGGCCCTCTAGTTAGGTTATGGACTTCATTGTGCATGTTCACGATATATTCGGAAATAAGCTTTTGTAGTTCAAGAGCTTGATCGCTCTTACCAGAAACTGGCTTGTTCAAATCTATCATTATATTCTGGATTTCAACATGCATGTTGATGAGATGTTTAGAAATGAGTTGTTGTAGAAGCAGCGCTTGATCTATCTTTACGGAAGCTGCAGATTGTGTGTCTTGCTGCCTACCAATTATGTTTTGGCTTTCAGCTTTCATTTTGGTAATATGTTCAGAAATGAGATTTTCTAGTTGCATAGCTTGAACAACTCTTCCAGAAGCAGACTTGTCATGCTTAATCGGATCAGCTGGCCCTCTGAGTATACGATCGATTTGGTCCTTAGGTTTTTTAGCTATATCTTCCCATATAAGTCTTAGTAATTGCATTGCATTACGCTCCTTTTCAGAAGCTACCGTTTTTGCAAAAAAGAAATCAAAAACTGAAAGTAACAACCAGAAAATAAGTCAAATACGCATCACACATTTATTAAAACGATTAATCTGTAAGTACAATCAAGAAGTATAGATGTTTACCCGTATTGAGGATTATCATGTTGATACCAAATTTTGTTTGAGAATAATATTCAAGCTTTCGATCCAATGCTTCAAGTACACTTCCACAACCAATGTGTCTAAGAGCTGAATGAAACAACAAGAAAATAACCTAAAGTGACGATAGATGTTTAAAGTACTAGGTTTAAATCTCAAATATAACACATTTGTCGACTCAGTAACTAAATTCATCTCCATAACTTTTTATGACTTAAAAAAAAATAACGTAACGGCCACCGGTTCCGGCTTTGTTATTGCACAGTACGTATTAAAATCAATGTATTCTAAAAACTTGATGATTTAGTCATGAATTATTCTGTTGCGTTGGGGGATGGTATTAAGAATTTATGTTCATTAGTTCTATTGCTAACAATTTAAAAATTCTCATTCACAATCTGCACAGGATGGAAAAACATAAAAGGTTTCATACAATTTCTATTAGTGAAGCTCAACGACCTACTGAAATGAAGCACTCTTTCACCTAATTATTAAACTGTCATTAGTACCGGGAACAATCTAATGTTTAAGTTGAACACAGAAAGATGGAAGCATTGTAAATGCATCTTCTGCGGAAGTTGTGGTATGTACTTTTGAATATTTTGCTTAACATGTGTTATATATCACTATATTATTGCTTAATATATTGTTTAACTCTTCATTAGCATGATGGAAAAATGAAATATATCACGGATAGGTCTACTGGAAAAATGATGATTTTAGTTCAACATGTATTCATTCAATTTTGATTATCTAAAGGTTTATTATATGGACATACATTTCAGCTCAACATGTATTCGTACAATTTTGCTTAGTTGACTAAGACTTCATTATAGTTCACGATGGTGGATATGGGAATCAGTGTCAAATCTAAACTTCTATTACTTAAATGATCCGGTGAAAATCATTTGTAACTAAAATACTAGGAAAACTCATTTTTACATTTTGACTATAGTTTAGTTTATTGATGTATATATTCGTTGTCATAACTTAAATCTTAGGCTAGCTCTATAGTGTGTATGAGTTGCAAGTTAATTAGAAGCGTTTGCAAAGGGCACAACTTTGAACAGTATGCCACCTAGAATTTTTAGTGTTTCTGCTCTGGTAATATAATGCAAATAATTTAGCAACCTCAACATGTCTTACTTACTTCCCGATCTCCTAAACTTGTGTTTTGTATGTTTCTAACTTGCAGCCATGAATAGTCTTAGCATTGGTTAAGCAGGTCGGAGCATGTTGCCAGCCTGGTTAAGCAGGCAGGTTGGAGCAGGCTGCCTGCCTGTTTCACTATTCATAACGTTGCTTTCCATTTCTTGTAAATGTATATATATAGAATATAGAAAAATGGACACTTATTTTGAGAAGGTATACATCGGGCAAGTAGAGATGTTTACCTGAATTGATGATTCTCCTGATGATATTAGATTCTGTTTCAGGAAACGCGTCAGGTTTTCGAGCCAAAACTATAAGTACATTCCCAGTACCGAGTTCTGGATACCTTTTCACTATCTGTAGTGCGATATCTAATAGAATATTGACAGTTGCTTTGTGAGGGAAAATGTTACAACAAAAGCAAAAAAAATGAAAAATGTAACTTAAATTTTTTACCGAACATATCATTCTCAACACATTTCAGAAGCAGCCAACCACGATTCTGAGATGTCCAACCATCATCACTCAACCCCTTGGACTTATCATACATATACTTCACCACATCGTAATTTCCAAACAAGGCAGCCGCATACAATGGCATCATTGTTCCTTTACTCCCAGCCATTATCAGCAAACCACTGTTTTTTTCCACCATAATCTTAACAGCTTTAACGTTTCCGGCTGCAGCTGCTAAATAGAGGGCAGTGTTGTGATTTTCATTTTGAAGTTCTAAATCTCCCCTTTCCATAATATTTACTAGATTTGTCACAAACTCTTCCACATTTTTGGGACCTTTTGCGGAAGCTGCTACGTGAAGCGCTGTTTCCCCATTTTCAGTGATGCTATACCTTACTAACTCTGGTTGTTTATCAATAATGGCTTTAGCAGCTTTCCAATCACATTTAATCGATGCTTCGTATAGAGGGACACCGATTTTGAGGTAATTTTCTCTACTTCCTACGGAAAATTAACATTATTTTCATTAAAATTAAGCATCATTTCTAATGTATATAGCTAGTTTGAATCCTTCAATTTTGTTAAACACATTAACGGAAAAAAGGTATAAGACTACCGCCAATGGTCTTCGTCACTTGCAAAGTAACGCTTGTTACTTAAAATGTAAGTGACACCAATTTCAAGGGGCGGTCACTTTGCAAGTCGGTTTGGGGTCTTCGGTTAAAAGACGAGAAAATGGACAAATGTGGTGGCCCCATAAATATTTATGTGTGTGTAACATATATATTTATTTAAATAATGTAGGGGTCCAAAAATATTAAATGACCGGTCATTGTTGACCAACGATAAACCAATTTTGGTGTTTGCTAATGAGACGTAGAGTTGACAATAACTTACCAGTCGGTTTTGTGTAAGTTCAAGTTTATAAAAAAGGTAAAATAATTAAGCATCAAACATTTCTTTTTGATCCATATGCTAGTTTTTTTTTTCAAAAACCATTCACAAGATGTCCTAGTGTTAAGGGGTCGTGTCAGTCAAACTAGTTTCAGACCTCAATATCTAGGATTAATGGTCATGAAAGATGACGACCACAAGAAAATCGATTAGGCCATGTACATCACAACCAAAAAAACAAAGTATTTTATATATATTACAAAAGTATTTGAGTATAAAGTGTTGAAATTTAAGCATAATAAAATTATTAATTTACCCTTTTAATTAATTAATTATTAAATAATTATTATTGTAACTTTATAACACACTTACCATTTTTACTTAAAAATTTAAATAACTGAGTTTTATTTTTTTATAAATTTTAAAACAATCAATTTTATTATGTAAAATTTCAAATAAGTGGAGTTAATCTTTAGAATTTTAACTAATTAAATGTTTACAAACCGAAAATTTTGATCGTTCGTAAAATTATTTGTAATAAAATATGTACCACCGAAGAAAATTATTCACCGAAAATTCAAACAATTTATTACTACCGCGGCATCGCACGGGTATATTAATAGTATATCATAAGAAGTGAAAATCAAACTCAACTATCTATTATTAGATATAACCGCCCACAGGTCGTGCTTGGTTATATCTAAACTCGACCTGTGGGCTTTGGGTTATATCTAATACTATCAACCAAATAGCATAATGAAGTATAACTAAACAAACAAACAAACAAACATAGTAAGATATTATTACCATTAATAAGATCTGATCGAGGTAGAACTGCTTTTGGTGGTCGGACTGTGTGAGCAGTAGCATGTGAGACAACCGGAAGAATGATTGGTTGCTGTTGGTTAAGTTGATTGTTCTCATCGATTGAGGCTAAATGTACACCACCTGGTTGGGCCATTTGATTGATTATACTTTTTGCTTCAGCTAACTGATTATTTATGAATCAATCAAAACTGAAAAGTCTTTTATTATTTCAAATCTATAAGTCAACGACTTGATGTCTTGTAACTACTTTGTTATTATTAAGTATTTACCTGGTTAATGAGGAGTGGGTTGCTACTTCGATACGCGTACACTTTTTCTTTTTTAATTACAACTTATTTTCGAAAGTTCGAAGTTTTTTCTATTTGAATTTTTTTTCGACTTACGAGTTTATTAATTTATTTAAATTTTAATTTTGAAAAACCAAAAGTTTATTTTCTTACGGTTTAAAAGATTATTAACTCAAACTTATTACTTATTTAAGAGCATCTTGAATGTTTATTAAAATTACAATTTGATGTTATGAAATACATTTACATTAAATGTTTTTTTTTTCTCTTTAATGGATACATCAAATGTTTATGCTAAATTTAAGTATTTAAAATAATATAATAAAACAATATATTTATGAATTAAACTGTCCGTGATACCGTAATTGACTAAATTTAAGCCATTATCAAATAATACCGTTGATTTAGGCCCATTCTCTAATTAAAAAGAAAAAAAGTACAAGTTTTAATATTTGTCAAAAACAGAAAAACAGAAAAATAAAAAATTGTTAAAATTCATTTCTTTCCCGATATAAATAATTTATACATTTTATAATATTATGTTTTAAAATTATATTTACTGGTGTTAAAATCATTTGTAATTTTTGTTGAAAAATTGGAATAAAGTTGATTTTCACCATACATTAGATATATATTATGTATATATTATATGTCTAAAATAAAATTAAGATAATTAAATATCGATGCTAAATATATGGTATATATCCATAATGGTTACAAGGTATTAAGTTCGTGTTTAATATAGTGGACTCGTAACATCAAACAATAAACCTCAATTAATTTGTTTAATTGAGAATTAAAACAATTTGATGGTGATTTAATTAAGGAGGCTTAATGCATGTTGTTTCTTTTTCCATTATATAATCAAGACTTGTATGTAATTCCAACATGAAAAAAATAAAATAAGACCAAACACGCACTTTAGTATGAAGAGTACACATACAAAAGTTTGTCATCATCTTGTTAAGACACAAGAAAATTCTGATGAAGTTTCAGGCATTTGGGTTCAAGTCCGGCAGTATTACTTCTTCGGTCGTTGTACCCTAGTACAGTGGCGAAGCCAGGATACAATTGAAGGTAGGTCCTTCAAATTTTTTTAGGACGGGTGGGTTTGGATCAAACACCAAAATGGATCGGTTTTAGATCAAACGGGTCGGGTGGAGAATTCATTTCATATTCTATAGACCAAAAACATATAAAAATCATTTATAATCGATTGTTGTCTCGGATTACTCTATAAAAAGGAGTTCAGCATCATAATTATTGCAAAGATAAACATAATAATACCAATATAAGTAATAAATTTTAGCTAATAACAGCAATAACAAAAATTATAATAACAATTTTGGATAGGTATTTATTTAAAAATATAATGAAAAAGGTTGATATTTTTTAATATGTCCTCCATAGATTTACAAATTTTAAATACTTTTTATAAAACCTAAAGAATAGTAAAAATATAAAACCTAAAGAATAGTCTAGTGAATGGCAAAATAAAAGGAGTGATGTTGAGGAGGCTTGAACCAGAGTAAATAGACACTTCAAAAGTAACTACATTTTATTGCCAAACCATTGGGCTATACCCAATTGTTGATTTGATTTTTCTGTATATAATAATATTACCCAGGTCCTTCTTAGTATTTTAGCCAGGTCCTCCGAAAAATTACAACATCGTTACTACACAATTTCAAAATTAACGCAGGTCCTGGGCACTGCCTGGCCCAATGCTAAATTCGCCCTTGCCCTAGGAGACAGACGACGAATCTGTGTTTAAAGAAACCGCGTGAAACACGGGCCTCGGCTATATCGTTCTTCGATATTCTTTTGTTTTGATTTCGTATCAAGCATATGGTATGTTTTATTTATTGTAATCATAATATATTAAATGTAATTCATTTCGTTTATAATCAAAATTGTTTCGGGTAGGGATTGTTGGAAAATTGGAAGAAAGTTGATTTTCATCATACTCTAGACATATATAATTATATGCATATATTATATATCTAAAATAAAATTAAAATGATTGAATATCGATGCTCAATATATAATATATGGAACGAACAATTTTTGTTAGCTTTCATAACGGTTACAAGGTATTAACTCGTGTTTAATATAGTATACTTGTAACCTTAAACAATAAACCTCAATTAATTTGTTTAATTGAGAATTAAAACAATTTGATGGTGATTTAAGGATGTTTAATGCATGTTGTTTCTTTTTGAATTATATAATCAAGACTTGTATGTAATTCTAACATAAACAAAGAAAATAAGAAAACACCAAACACACACTTGTATCAATTTTTTAAAACGTATGAACAAAGAAAATAAGAAAAGATTATTTATTGAATAATTTTTTTAGAAAATGTTTATACATATAGAGGGAGATTAACACACGATGCCAATCAACATGACATATTTATTTGTAGTAGTATGACTTCATTTGGTTATGTTTACAAATTAAAATCATTTTAATCACCAGCTTTTGGCTTGTTTTATACTTGTATCAATTTTTTTTATTTTTTATTTTGTTACAAAAAGATTTATGTGTTAAAGCGAGATATGCTCTATGGAGAGTATCAATTTTGTAGAGAATTTCCATTTTGAAAAGAAAGAAGAAAGAAAATAAAATTTATGTTTTAAAACGTATGAAAATTTTTGTCGATGTTTCATTTAAACAAATTTTATTAAAATATGTTTAAACAATTTTGAAGAATTGTCAGAACTTATTACATGTAAAACATGTCTTGGAAGTTTGAACGGGATTATTATTTGTGCATTATTGTATTATTGAATAAATTAATGTATTTTAATACATAACGTTGCCCATAAGTGTTTTTAATGCTTTTTATAGCTTATGACTCTTTTGGTTTGGTCATAGACAATTAAAGTGGGTTGCCATGGTTTTGGACCGAAAAGTGAAGAAAAACAAAATATGTCGAGTTTGTTTGCAAACATTACCTTTTCATCTTGTTTTCTAGAGTTTTGTTTATAAAAGAGTTTGGGTATAATGAATATTTAATAAAAGTAACCGTTTTAGATTCCAAAACCATAAAAATGATTTTGATGGTTTTATTAGACTGTTTCATAACAAGTGTCGGTTCAAGAAATAGAATTCTAACGAATCATTTTTACAAAACGTTTTGTCATTTGAGAAAGTAGAATTCTTACGAATCGTTTGGGATATCGTTATCAAACACAATTGGTACGTTGTTTGAGAAATAACTAAAATCATTTTAGAATAGGTTTATTTAAAACGTAAATCGTCGTCTGAGTAATAGAGTTTTAATGATTCATTTTGGAATATAATTCTATTTAAAGCACGAGGTTTGTAAACCGTGTTACGGTTGATTAGTAATAGTTAACACGAGTTGTAGATGCCCTACTACTCAATAAAAAAATATGTTTCTTGTTAACTATATTAAGAAAAACTTTAGAATATACTGTTAATTATTCTAAGTTTTGTGTTTAAGATGAAACACGAATATGACCTTGTGGATACGAGGAACACTAATGACCTTGTGGATATGAGGAATACTAATTTGGGAGAACCAAAGCGGTGACCACAAAGGCCGTCATGGGAACCATATTAGGAATTTTCTTATAGTTCGTGATGTCGAGAGCAACATTATTATTTGTTAATGTTGTAATGGAAATTCTGTGTATATCCGTTTACAATGTATGTATTTAAAATAAATAATGAGATAAAATTTCTAGTTAATTACGGTATTGCAAAATGTGTGATATATTTTGAGAAATAAACAACACAATTACTAAATTGCTAAACGATTAGAAATTAGAAACTTTCTTGTGAAATTTGAGACGATAAAATTGTTCGATTAAATTTATTTTGAATAATATTTTTAATGAATAATATACTGATACACGAGAAGTTATTTGTATAAACAACTTTTTAAGAGTTGTTGCCATGGCAAAAGATAACGGTTGTTAAGTTGTGATATGACTAATAACGACCTAAATAATGGAATTATAATATTGGAAAGACATTATGCTAGAAGCATTATATATGTTTATAACTTGGAATAAATACATCATGATAGAATGTGTTGTTCAAACTTCAAACCAATTGTTATTTAAGTATGTCTATGTGAAAGACATTACTCTTCGATATAACAAATGATATAAAATTCATGTTTATGAATTTTAATGAACGACGATAAGATGTTGATAATCTTATAATGTTGAACTTAATGAGGTTCATAACATATATACTTACATGGTAAATGAAGGATTTGTGTACTTATGTATTACCTTCAATTTTGTTAAAAAATGGAAGATGTTTTCAATAAAGTGTAAATACTAGAATTTAAATTATTTGACAATCTTATGGTGACACTAAAATAATATTGAAATTGTATGTAGTATTTGAGATAACCACCATAAAGTGACGGTATTGGGTGTCAATCTACTTGACTCCAATAATTTATAATTGTAATCTAGTTATATTATAGGGTTAATTGTTTTAAAATGCATCGAATTTTACACCAAAACCTATTGTATGCATCGACTTTCTAAAGCCTTTATTGTATTTATTAATTTACCGTATGACTCTATTGCGTGCATAGTTTTACCTTTTCTCAAAGTTGCCGGTCATTTTGTTTATTAAATTGTTGACTTGCTAATGTGGCTTGCCATGTCACCAAATAAAGTCAAACATTCTAACAAATTTACCATAAAATTTTGATTTACTTTATTACTTATAAACCATTTGAGAAATCCCCTAAATCGGTGACACTACTGGCACCACCACCATCATATGCCCAACACCACCACCCTAAACTGCCGACACCATCACAAACTACTCGCTTAAACACCATTTGCACTAACGACTCCACAACCACGGCTTCAATTCGGGTTTCCTTTTGTGAGTGTTTTTATTTTGGTTCTTAATCTAAGGTTTCATTTTATTTTTCTTCAGATTTGGGTTGAACTTTGAATTCGTTTTCGGTTGGATCCAATGTGGATGTCGCTGGTTGAGATAGGAAATGGTGTCGGCGTGGTGATGGTTAATGGTTGGTTTTGAATAGTTGATATGAAATGTTTAATGGTTGATTTAGTAGGAAATTTCTTTAACTGTTCATACACCATATTCGGTAAAATTTAGGAGTTTAGTTTTAAATTGTCGATTCCGATTTGGTTCAGGTACATGGTGTCCGATTTGTAATATTTCTGACTAGTTTCCATGTTCGTTTTTCTCTCTGCTGCTTCTACCTTAAAGTTTTTAGTTTGATGTATAATTGATATTTAATTATATGTATGTGGTTTTATTTGCAAGTTGGTCTCGAGTGCAGTTTTTTTGCTTTTGTTTGTCCGGTTGTCTATTTTGGTCTAATTTATGTCTAGTTTGAAACATGTTTGTTTTTCTTCATATCAATTTCGAGTTGACGATATCCGGAGTTTGCGGTCTGCATCTCACAGAGAGATTAGTTGTATTTGGTTAACAGAATGGTGGGTGCATAAGCTGATGCGATAGCCAAACATATTTGGTTAGAGATTGTTGTGGGGAAGATGACCAAAGAATGATATGGTACATGGAAAATGGTGGAGTTTTCAATAATGTAAATTAAAAGAAATTATGGTGAGGAAGAAGACCAAATTAAAAGTATTATTTATTACAGATATATTTAAAGTTTTTTCTTTTTACTTTACCAAACACCTGTGCCACATCACCTACAAACAAGTTTCAGGTCAAATTATACATTCAATAGGCATATATAAGAGTTAGATAAATACAATAGATGTTTTAAAAAGTGAATGAATACAATAGGTTTTGATGTAAAATTCGATGCATTTCTAAACAATTAACCCTTATATTATAGATAATATTATTTGTCACATGGTGTCGATTAATAGTATTTCACCATATTTGTGCGAGTTAAGCAATCTCTCTATGGAGTTATGGTGAAACTTTTTCAATCATAGATGGATATATGATTTGAAAAATTGAAATAACTGAATGATGAGTATTGTATAGACTCAATATACACAATAATAAGTATATAAGACACTCCTAAAACTTTTATAGTTTAGGCTGGTGGTTGAGTCTCATAAATCATTTTTTTCTAAAATAAGAAGTGTCGTTGATTAAAGATATGGTGTAAGGCTCCATGTAAGAAAGATATGAAGTCAGAATTATCTTCTGTTCATATTCTTTGGTCGTAGGTCTATGGCATGCTAGACTTGGACTCGTTAATTATAAGTCTCTTTTGAGATTAATTAACATTGGAGATAAAAGTGTTTATGAACACTAGTACAAAACGAAAAGACAAAATCAAAAGTTTATTCAGTTAAACGAAGAACATGAGAAATTTAAAACGACAACTAGTAATAAATGATGAGATATCATTTTCATAGTTGATATGAATGTTAGCAAAAATAATTCTAAATATGAGAAAATTATGAAGATAAATATCTTTGTTATATTTTCAATGACTTGAATTACCTACCAAGGAACTCGAGTACGAGAGCTATGATCTGAGACTGTAGCCTTATTAGGCTATCTAATTTCAAGGTTTCTAGGTCCAACTTAGAGTTTAACCAAGAATTGCTCAAACCATGGAACTTATTTAACATGTGGAAATTAATATGTAATATGTTATCTCTTTGTATGAGTTTCGTTAGCCTCATTATCAGATTTTAAATTGAATATGATCTTGATGTCCTAATGTTGAAAAATTTGCTCAATTGCAATTCGGGTGGGGAAACCAATTATAGAGGCAACCCAAATACATGTACCAAAGGGAGGACCATTCTATATTAATAAGAATATGTAGAAATGTGGGGGGTCCAACGCAATTAGGACATGACAAAGGGGAATACTCAAAGGTCGAAAATTTTTAATAGACCTTGTAATGTGTGTGATACACAAATTTCCAATCACTACAATTGATTCACGTGTAAGAATCAATTAAAAGAAAAGTAAGAGGTTTAAGGTATATAAATACAAAGAGGTCCTTTAGTGTGATGATGTGTATTTTATAACATAAAATTATTAAAAGTTTAGAAAAGGATTTTTACCAACGTATATCAACACACAATACAGGCAGTGTACCTGATCGTAAGATAATATAGAATCAGTAAGTCCGGATCGAACTCAGGGAACGTGTATTTATATTCGTTATCTCAAATTATATAATTAAACTAATTAAAACAAGTAAATATGAGGGACGTTTTAGTTCTGAGAGAACATAATTCAGAAAACAAATAACTAAATTAAATAGCAATTTAATTAACTAAGTGGATTGCGGATGAAAAACTGTTCCGAAAAGTCTTTGAGAATTAATCAGATATTAAAAGCAACGATTACTTGGAATTACGTTTCACCTGGATCATGATTAACAAGAATATGTTTGATTGATTTAACTGTGATTTCTATGATAACTAGATTTCCCGCTAGAGTTATCTAATCCTACAATTTTAGAGAAAGATCATACGACTGTTCTACATCAAGAGCTATCTTAGATTTATCCACTCTAAATTGTGCTTTAAGTTCACTATTATTTACAATTTAATCTGTCGACTACGAATTAACAAAAGTCTCAATTATTCAGATTCGATATAATTGTCATGTTCATTCAATTCATTAAATTACTAATCTCTTAGCCTATCTCAATTAAGTATCAAGCTACAATTATCTAATAAATCATATAATTGTAAATAACCGATAAATTTATAAGAACGCTAGTTATGTTATAGATCTATCAATCACGCTAAGTAGTAAATTTAATAACTTTGAATAAACATGGATCGCGATTAAACGTAAATAATAAAGGAAAAATCAATGAGTTCAAACATAAACTTGATTAAAACATAGATCCAGGTTCAACAATCCAAGCAATCGCTTAAAGAGTTAAGCTCATGTTGGATTGTAAGCAAATAACAGAATAAATCTTAAAACAAAACATTGTATCAAGAAAATAATGCATAAAAGTTTAAACCAAACAATTGCTAACTTCAAAGTTGGTTAAAAGAGATTAACCAAAAGCTTCCAAGTGATCAATGGCTTCTAGGACTCTCCTTGCAGCTTTCCAGGATGGATGCAGGTTGAGAATAATGAATAAGGTGTCTAAAATCCGAACCCTAGAAGCCTTATTTATAATTTACTGAAAACGTCATTTTAGCCGTCAGCTGGCTGAATTCAGCCGGCGGCTGGAACACACGGGCTAAAAAGTTGCTTCCGCGGCACGTTTTGAACAAACTGTGAAAATTTAATTCAGCCGTCGGCTGTTTTGATTCAGCCGCCGGCTGTTTCTCCAAACTCCACATTTCTTGCTCGTTTGTCTTCGTTTCAAGCCGGTTTCAGCTCCTTTTCGCTCCATGATCCAAATATAACTCTAATCTGCAATTCTTACTAAAAATATACTAAATCATAACAAAAGTTGCAGAAAACGAGCTTAAATATGATAAATGTGGCTACAAAATATAGATTATTTCAGGCACATCAAATTCCCCACACTTGAATCTTACTTGAATCTTACTTGGTTTATTTACGAACAAAACAAACATCTTCAATAAAAATAAAATACCCAACGAATCGAGTAAATTACAAAAAATTTATTTACGAAGATGAATTTAATAATTACCAAGCCAAAATTTAAATGCATAACTAAACATCTCACGATTTGGGAAGTATAACACTCAATCACTCAAAAAGCTAATCTAAGTGTAATATATATATGTGAAATCGCTCAAAGCTCAGTCATGACAAGTATTCTATCATAGGCTTGATAACGATACGCTTCTCCACCAATAGAGTCTAAGTAACTAGTTCAGAGGGCTTATGGTCATATCAATGGGTGATGGGTAAAATAATGGAAAAATAGGATGAAAGTGAATTAATATGAACGATATGAAACAATCAACTTCCAATTAGTCTACAAATCCAAATATTTTAGTCAAAAATCATATTACTTTCAAAACTCGATTGATTATCCCTAATGGCTCACTCTGATGAAACTTCTAAGACCAAACTTCGTCTTAATTCTTCAACGCTTCAATTAAGAATTTTTATTTCTCGCAAATTTCGTTAAATAACTACAACAATTATTGGCTACCTAGTACGGGCTTTAATAAATATATTTTTTTTTTTCTGTTTTTTTTTTTTTATATTAAAGACACCGCTCAAAAGGTCCATCAAAATCCTGAATAATTCTTAACTTATATCCACCTGTAACTTCTTTCGTGAACTTAAGTAAATTAAACAACTCCACGCCATCATATATAACTTTCCGTCTAATAATCAATCAAGTTAAGAAAGAGGAAAATTTTCAACAAAAATATTTGGATTAAACGACTTAGACATTAGGCTCAATTTATGGAATATATATCTGGAAAGGTGATAAAAGAAAAAGGTTTGGCGCAAATATGGTATCTAAACGTCAAAAACACTAAAAACGAGTGCTCGATAGGTAGTGTGAGTCAAATAACCAGTGTAGTTACCGACTATAAGAAACGAATAGGCCAATCAACGGTTTAACAATCCTAATTCTTTTGCCTCTTTCCTAGTTACTAATAAGTAAACTTATGCTCATTCATAGCCTCGAAGCGTATACAGTGTCAAGTTCTAAAGTCTACAAGTCACCGGCACACTCATAACAATTGAAGATAAAAGCATATAAAATGTATGCTATAAAGGCTCAAATCCTCACAATTATGTAACGGGTAGGTGTGCCTAGTTATGCAACTAGTTAAAACTAATTACGAGAAACATGTCAAAAATTTTTAAATTTTCACACAAATTGTTCCTAAAGACAAATAGATTCTTTCCTAACCCCTTCCCCACACTTAAACAATACAATGTCCTCATTGTAAAAAAAATTCAGCGAATAAGTGGAAAAAGAAAAAGAGAAAGGAAAATAGAACTCCCCCATTTAGATGTCGAATGCTGTGAAAGGAAATAGCAGTGGAAAGAATGTATGGCTGTAAAAGCTTAACGTCCTCAAAAAAATCTGCATAGCTTCCTTGGAAAATTCGGATTTTCGGCATTACTTCCACTAAAATGGTTGATATTCTAAAATGGGAAACACATGTACACATATTAAGTACCACAATTAAATAATCAAAAGAAATACATAATCCAAATACAAAAATCCCAAATAATAATCCATACGAAATAAATAAAAATAGAAATAGTCTTAAAAAAAACAAATATAACACCACATCATCACATATCGGGCCACTGTCCCTGTCTGCTCCAAGCGGCTCTCCGCTCCTCCTCGTCCTGCTGTCTCTGGGCCTCGGTAGGAGGATAGTACTGGTAATGCTGAGTGGACCACATGTGGTGGCGATCCTCATAGGTGGAGAAAGATGGCTGGTCCTGGTCCATCGGAGTGGTACTACCAAACGAGTGATAAGATCCGTCATAGGCCTGATAACTAATACCTGCACGCTGATGGTACTGGTACAAAACCTCGTCCTGATAACGGTTCCTGCTGTCAAACTCTGACTGCAGGTGCCCAACCTGGTTGCTGACATGGGTGATGGTGGAGTTGAGATCGTAGTAACGATCCTCCATACGGTCCGCGAACGAATCGAACCGTGATGACATCTGCCCCATACTAGATGTCAAAGCCGCCATCTGAGCCGAAAAATCGAACTCCTGAACCGGTGGGATCTCCTCCTGACCTGGTGGTGGAACATCCTCGAAACCTGCTGGATGCTCCTCATCATCCGACTCCTCAACACCATGACTAGTACCCGCTCCATCAACCCCTCTAATGGGAACCCATTTGTAAGTCACAAAACCTCCTGGAGAAACAAACCTGCTCACTAAACCAGATGACTTAAACCAAGCTACCCCAAAAAGACGCATCCCTGGTGTCAAAGTGGTACAAGAGTCAAATCCTGCCCCCCGGAAGGCCAAGCGTCTACCAATCGCACTAACAAAGTGACCTCCCCGAATCACACTTCCGGGTCGTGCGCCCTTCAGTATGTTGGTCATCCATCGAGCCAAGACATAGGGGACATTAACGGGCCTCTTCTGAACAATGCACCCCAACCAGAATAGTCCCTCCTTATGGCATTTTTCAATGCCCGATTTCCTGCCAATGACAAATAGACATACCATAGCAAAAATAGCCCGAACCTTCGGGTCCCGAATCTGTGTATAGGAGGGCCGTGAAGTGCCTAAATCTCCACTAGCAATGGCGGACCAAATTGCCGCATTTTCCCGATCGTCCGGAGTTTTAACCCCCTCAGCCATGAACTCAGCAAAATCTGGGTGTGCTAGATCAGCAGCGTCAAATAACCCCAGTTTCTCCCCAAACTCCGATAGTGTCAATTTCCTAAGTTCACCCCCTAGCAAAAACTGTACGGTCTTGTGGGTAGGGTCGGGATCAGAGTGGTTGAAAGTAAAGGAGCTATAGAAATCATACGTGGCCTCGATGTAGACCGGCTCATGTATAGAGAACAAGCGCTCCCACGCTCTACAGAGAAATCCCTCATAGGTAAACTCCAACATCTCCAAAATCTCAGCCGCTCCTGATGGATAACGGGAATCGTGTGGGAGAACCTCGGCCAAGAAGGTCCAATCAATACCGCTAGGGGCATAGACTGGATATTGCTGCATATTAGTCAGGATCTCTTGCCTCTGGTGATAAGCAAGGCCTCCCCTTCCTGCGCCCACTTGTAGGAAAAGGTGTTCGGGGTCGTAAACGGGCATGTGAGGTGGGATCTCTTGTGGAATATTTGCGTTAGCCATAGCCTGCATAAACCAAGTTAGAACAACCATATTAGTCATATAAAACAGTTCGAGAAAATAGGAGGTTGCAAAAACAAGCCGAAACAGAAAGCAATAAAATTTCCAGCATCAAGTTTTAGCCGCCGGCTGGCTGAATTCAGCCGCCGGCTGGCCAAATTCAGCCGCCGGCTAAAATGCCAGGATGGTCTATTCAGTGCTGTTAACTGTTCGAGCTGCTGTTTAAGGACCCTATCAAAAATAACATGCAAATCACGAATTTGCACACAAAAATCTCGCTGAGTCTGTTAAACCAATACCTTAATCTACAATCCAATTCACAACTAAATTCAACAAAGAATTCACTTCTAAGCCTTCATTACACTTACTCCTTCAATTCATTTTCGTCAATTAGAACTTAGGAATTCGACTTTAAAACTCAACATAATCAATAATCAGTAGCAAGGATAAAACCTACTATCAAATTGAATTACTACCAAGTTCCAAATTCCTAGCAAAAACCTCAATTTATTTCAACAATCTCTAAACAAAATTAAACCATGGAAATCGAAAATTAAGCACGGCCTAAGCATACAAATCATCTAAGGAATGAATCCTAACAATTAATTGTAAATTCAAGCAATAAAATTTTCGGATTTGGTAAAACCCCCAATTTGTGTTTTCATGAAAAATCAAAGAAAAACAATAAAGAGGAGTGAATAATCCATACCTTGGTGTTTGAATTAGAGGGTGAAATGAAACAAATGAAGAAAATCGGACGATTTGGTGGAGAGTTTTTTTCTCAGCCGCCGGTCAGAAATAAGTGTGTGTGTGTGTGGATGTGAAAAAACGAGATTATATAAATTTTTTTTTTAAAACCTGATGTTTCAGCCGGCGGCTGGAAATTTTTAGCCGCCGGCTGGATTTAGCCGCCGTCCAATTTTCGTTCCAATTGTTTAGCCGTCGGCTAAATCTGTCTGTTCCAAAAAAAATGTTTTTTCGTTCGGTGATTTAACACGATCTAACCTGGTGTCCGATATGTTTAGCAGCTCTCATATGATGATCTAAGTGGACCTGAAACAAAAAATCAAAAATTAAAAGAGAAAAACGCGTAGTGTACATATATTTTTGGTTTTTTTGTTGTTTTCTGATTTTTTTGTATTTTCTTTATATTTTTCTGAACAAAATAAAAATAAAAGAAAGGGAAAAGAAGCGGGTTGTCTCCCGTAAGCGCTATTTGTTTAGTGATGAGTCGTTAAGCTCGACTCAAACCATGTTTGTTAACCGTCACGTTCATGGAGATCGAGCTCCTCGTCGTCTCCAAATAAATCAAACTGGTTGTCACGTCCATCGGCATAATATTTCTTTAAACGATGCCCATTCACTTTAAAACTCTCGCCCTTTTCGTTGGCAATCTCCACCGTACCGTAAGGGAATACATCTAGCACGATATACGGTCCCGACCACCTTGACCGTAATTTCCCCGGAAATAGCTTCAATCTGGAATTATATAGGAGAACCATATCACCGTCGATAAAGTTCCTATCCGTCTTGATACGCTTATCGTGCCATTTCTTCGTCCGTTCCTTGTAAAATAACGAGTTCTCATAAGCGTTCATGCGCAACTCGTCCAACTCCTGTATCTGGTGGAACCTGTTCTTCCCTGCAGGAATCATTTCCATATTGGCAGCTTTTAAAGCCCAATAGGCTTTATGCTCAATTTCAACGGGTAAGTGACATGCTTTACCATAAATCAAACGATAAGGAGTACAACCAATAGGAGTTTTAAATGCAGTCCTATGCGCCCAAAGAGCATCGTCTAACTTATCGGACCAATCCTTACGATTTGCACCGACCGACTTAATGCGCTTCAAGCCTCGGTTAGTAACCTCGACTTGTCCGCTCGTTTGGGGGTGATAAGCTGTTGAAAATTTATGGTTTACACCATATCTTTTTAACACCTTCTCAAGTTGGGCGTTACAAAAATGTGTACCCCTATCACTAATTAAAGCTTTAGGGTACCAAACCGGGAAAATAATTGTTTCAAAAAATTAACGACGACTCGCGCATCATTGGTGGGTAAAGCTTTCGCTTCGGCCCACTTTGATACGTAGTCGACAGCCACTAAAATATATTTATTTCCCCGACTTGAAGGAAAGGGTCCCATAAAATCAATACCCCATACATCGAAAATTTCACATACCTGGATGCCCGTTTGTGGCATCTCATCGCGTGAAGAAATATTACCAGTCCGTTGACAAGCGTCACATTTCTTCACATGATCTTGAGCATCCTTGTACACTGATGGCCAATAGAACCCGACATCAAAAACACGTTTGGCTGTGAAATTCGCAGCATGATGTCCTCCTACAGGTCCCGAATGGCAATGGCGTAGGATCTTGTCTTTTTCCGCTCCAGAAACACATCTCCGAATTACGCCATCTGCACAAGCACGAAACAAAAACGGGTCTTCCCAAAAATAATGTTTCAAATCAGCAAAGAATCGCTTCTTTTGCTGATAAGTTTTATTCGTGGGAAGGGTTTTGGCAACCAAATAATTAGCAATATCTGCAAACCAAGGTACCTCGTCACTTACTTTAACCGTCATGAGAGCTTCGTCGGGAAAAGTGTCTCGTATTACCGACTCGTCCAGTTTTTCCAATTCCGGATTTTTCAACCTAGACAAATGATCTGCCGCCAGATTCTCCGCTCCTTTCTTGTCCTGAATTTCAATATCGAATTCCTGCAAAAGTAAAATCCAGCGGAGTAATCGTGGTTTGGCATCCTTTTTGCTAAACAGAAACTTCAAAGCAGAATGGTCAGTAAATACAATAGTTTTAGACATGATTAAATAAGATCTAAATTTATCAAAAGCAAAAACAACAGCGAGCCGTTCTTTTTCAGTGGTGGTGTAATTTTCCTGCGCGTCTGTGAGGGTCTTGCTTGCGTAATAAATTGGTTTAAATCTCTTCTCAATCCGCTGTCCTAAAACTGCTCCGACCGCGTAATCGCTCGCATCACACATCAGCTCAAACGGTAAATCCCAATTGGGACTAGTCATAATCGGTGCTGAAATCAATCTTTCTTTCAAAATGTTAAATGCAGTTAAACAAGAAGAAGAAAATTTAAATTTACAATCTTTTTCTAGGAGTTGATTCATAGGTCGCGCAATGTTAGAAAAATCTTTTATAAAACGTCTATAAAAAACCTGCGTGACCTAGGAAACTCCTTACCGACTTGACATTCGTTGGTGGGGGTAATTTCGCAATGGCTTCAATTTTTGATTGATCCACCTCGATCCCCACACTTGAGATAATGTGTCCTAGAACAATTCCTTCGCGGACCATGAAATGACACTTCTCCCAGTTAAGCACCAAATTGGATTGTTCACACCTCGCCAACATTTTCTCCAAGTGTTCCAAGCATGAATCA
>CAJVGC010000589.1:33751437-33788656 GCA_910822075.1 Senecio squalidus
CCTCATCTAAAATCAACTGCCTAAGACCAACGGGAACCCAAATACGATCCATGAAGTACATCACACCGTCGTCCTTCGGCTCCAACAGTCGTGCCAAACTGAATAAACCCTCATCCTTAAGGCGATCCTCGGTGAGAGCCTCCCTGCTGAGCCTGAATAATACGAGCCTTCAAGCTCGACTGAATGGAAACCATCATAGCACGATCCTCACCGGCTTAACCGACTCCTTGCGACTCAACGCATCGGCTACAACATTCGCCTTACCGGGATGGTAGCGAATCTCACAATCATAATCGTTGAGCAACTCAACCCATCGACGTTGCCTCATATTCAGCATCTTTCAAAGATGTGCTGTAACGACTTATGATCGGTGAATACGGTTACACTTAGTACCATAAAGATAGTGACGCCAGATCTTCAAAGCAAAAACTACTGCGCCCAACTCTAGATCGTGTGTCGTGTAATTCTGCTCATGAATCTTCAACTGACGAGAAGCATAGGCAATCACTTTCCCATTCTGCATCAGTACACAACGAGTCCCTTATGCGAAGCGTCGCAAAATACTACAAAATTCTCGGTACCCTCGGGAAGACTCAAGATAGGCGCATCACACAACCGCTTCTTCAGTAACTGAAAAGCTTCCTCCTGTTCCTCACCCCAACTAAACTCCTCACTCTTCTGGGTCAATTTAGTCATAGGCGAGGCTATCTTCGAGAAATTCTCGATGAACGACGATAGTAGCCTGCCAGACCCAAGAATGACCGGATCTCAGTGGGTGTCTTCGGAGCGACCCCAATCTCTAACGGCTTCAATCTTGGCAGGATCAACGTGAATGCCCTCAACACGTGGCCAAGAAACTGAACCGCCGATAACCAAAACTCGCACTTAGAGAACTTAGCGTAAAGTTTCTCCTGTCTCAGTAACTCTAACACTAGTCTCAAATGCTCCTCGTGCTCTTCCCGGCTACGAGAATATATCAGAATGTCGTCGATGAAAACAATCACGAACTTGTCGAGGTAAGGACGACATATACGGTTCATCATGTCCATGAAAGCTGCAGGCGCATTCGTAAGACCGAAAGGCATAACCAAAAACTCGAAGTGGCCATAACGCGTCCTGAAGGCGGTCTTCGGAATGTCCTCCTCCTGCACTCTCAACTGATGATATCCGGATCGTAAATCAATCTTCGAAAAGAAACATGAACCCTGAAGCTGATCGAACAAGTCGTCTATGCGTGGTAAGGGATACCGATTCTTCACCGTCAACTTATTCAGCTCTCTATAATCGATGCACAACCTCATAGATCCATCCTTCTTCTTCACGAAGAGTACCGGCGCGCCCCGAAACTCGGTCTAACAAAGCCTTTATCCACCAACTCCTGAATCTGCTTCGATAACTCTAACATCTCCGAAGGTGCTAACCGATAAGGAGCCTTCACCACCGGCGCTGCTCCAGGAACCAAGTCTATACGAAAGTCTACCCGTATACTAGGGGGTAACCCAGGTAAGTCCTCCGGAAATACATCGGGAAAGTCACGAACTACCGGCTGCTCCTCAATCTGCCCCGCGGTGTCTTTCTTCACAAGGTGTGCCAGAAAGAGTGTGCAATCCCGCTTGATGTACTCCCTAACCTTCATGCAAGAAACAATCTTAAGGCGCTTCCCCGCCTTGTTCCCCTGAACTAACAACGGACCACCAACTGGCAACGGGATACGAATCATCTTCTCAAAACATACAATCTCCGCACGGTGTGTCGCCAACCAATCCATCCCAATAATAACATCGAAACTACCCAGTGTGATAGGAATTAAGTCAATAGGAAAAGTATGATCCTCAAAGCTAATCCTACAAGCACTAAGTATCTCAGAGGCACGTAAATGCTTACCATCGGCTAGCTCTATCTCATAAGTAGGCACTAACGGTCTAGAAGTACAACTAATCATGGTCCTAAACTCAGTAGATATGAAACTCCTATCGGCACCAGAGTCAAATAAAATAAAAGCAGGCTGATCACAAATAAGAAAAGTACCCGTGACAACACTGGGATCCTGCTGTGCCTCATGAGCGCCCATAACAAAGGCTCTACCACGTGAGCCCGAACCAGATGTCGTACCAGTACCGGCCGAAGCTAACTTGGGACACCTGTCCCGATGATGATCAGTGGAACCACACTCAAAACACTTGCCCCTCTGGGCGCGGCAATACCTATCAGTGTGTCCCAACTTCTTGCATTTCCCACACTCCCAACACTTCGCCTCCTGAGAATGATGATTACCACACCGCCCACATTTCGGATACTTGCTCTGAGCATCCGGGGTCACCGCAGCATAAGACTGCACTACATGAGGTGTATCCTGCCTCCTACTCTTCTTCCTCGAATCACTGTGACGGAATCCTCCACTCCGCTTCCCTCCGGAGTGCTGCCTAGATACCATGGGTGGTAGTCTACCATCGCGAACCGCGTTATGAGTCAACGTGGTCGCGAGCTCCACTGCGCTCTGAAATGTACATGGCTTCGACGACATGACATTATCCCGAATCTCCTTGGATAAACCACGGATGTAACGACTAATCCTCTTAGGCTCCGGACGAACCAAATGTGGAACCAACTGCGACAAAGTGTAAAACCGTGTAGTGTATCCCAATATATCCGACCCAACCATCTCTAGTTTCCACAGCTCCTCCTCTAGCCTCTCGAGCTCCGCCTCGGGCACATACTCGATAAGGATCAACTCCTTCAACTGCTCCCAGGTCATCATATCCGTCTCCACCCGACCTCGAACGCTCACTATGGAATTCCACCAAGTCAATGCTGTACTCTGAAACACAAACGTAGCATAGCGGACCTTATCCTCCTCCGCGCAACCCACTGTACTGAAAATAGACTCTAATTTCTCCATCCACTGGAGTGTCCCAATCGCTCCCTCAGTACCTCGGAACTCGGGGACCTTGCATCCCATGAAAGTCTTCAACGAACATCCCCTCCGTGGAGTGTCGTCATGAGTACGACGAGTAGAATCATCCGCTCTACCAGATCCAGAACCTCCCATATGTATACCGGTCCCGGGTCCACCAAAACCAGTAATCACTACATCAGGACCACCGTGTCCAGAACCACCCGATCCAGTACCCGTAGTCTCGGGACCTCCACCAACCACAATAGGCTCAGGACCACCCTGATCTGATCCACCAGTACCAGTACCGTCACTGCTATGCACCGTACTCTCCCTAATCTGAGCAACAATAGTCGGCAACATCGCTGCTATCTGTTGGGCTACAAGCTGAGCCAAGTCTGGTGTAGTCTCTGGACCCGAATCGCAGGTCCTCGTAACAGGAGTAGGACCGCTAGTCCTCGTAACAGGTGTATGACCACTAGTCCTCGTGACTGGAGTAGGACCTCTAGTTCTCGTAACGGGTGTAGTCCTCGTACTCGTGCTCGCATCTCTGGCCTTCGCACTCGGGCGTCCACGTCGTGCTGACTTCTTAGGCGGCATCGTCCTAAAAGTATAAACGTGTTAAGCAAGATAGGCGATAAAATAGAGTTAGATGACAAAAGCAAAAGCAAGGAAGTAAACACGTAAAACAAATAATGCGCACTTAGCAAATCAGAGAAAATCGATTGTAAAGCCTCCGGTCATAGTCTAAGTGATTTCCTTCATAAAGCCACTTGGTTCGCTATAACCATTGGCTCTGATACCAATTTCTGTAACACCCCGCTAAAAGCGGAACGCAGAGTGTTCCAGTTAAAGATATCAAGAGTCAAGGATTACAACATACAACCATAAACAAAACATCGAATCATATTAATCATGCCTCAAAGTTTACAAAATACAATACAAGATCAAAGAGTACCAAATGCTGAATACAAATACATAGCAAATGTCAAATACGTGGATCATACAGGAATTACATCAAGCAAACGAATTCCAAATACAAATAAATATATGATCCCAAAAGATGCAAGGCATGATCAACTAAAATCCTCAAACTCCTGAAAAAGCGTTAAAAACGACATCAACACAATGTTGGTGAATTATTCGCAATAAGTAAATAAGATTTGACCCAATAAAAGATTTAATAAACATATTAGGTTTCAAAAGCATATCTTGATGTATAACCCTAGCGTGAGTATAGATACCAAAGATTAATATACACTGATCCTGACCAAATCCCCTAACCTAAGGCGATGCAATACCAAAGGCAACAAATAACATACGGCCATAACATTCACTCGTAGGGATATCCTCTCGAGTAATGAGGGTTGGTCAAACCCATATAGATCTATATATATGCAACCGTGGGCAATAAGCTAACAAGTGTATGAGGGGGGCTTACCCAAGCCTAAAAGCATCCTAATCTAAGGTGATACTGATACACTAGGCATACAAGATATACATCATACAATAGTTTCAAAAACGCTTTCCAGCCCAAAATAATAAGAGAAAAGGGGCTTCGAATAACTCACAAAATAAGCTCGGCAAGAGATCGGGTAATATTCAATATGAAGCTAATAATCCGCCGCCTAAGTGCCCTAAATCAATATAACAAGTCTAAGTATCTCAATAACATAGTTCGGTTTAGCCTTGTCGGTTAAGTTTAGAGTTTAAGATTTATTAAAGTATTCCAACGATTTCCAAGTCAAGTCGTGATGACGGTTCCAGATGACGATGTTCCGCGCCGATAAGGACGATAGGAAAATATCGATAATTTCACGTCATATATGACTTATTAGAAAGGAATAACATTCCGAGCCCAACGAATGACTACCAGGAACATCAGTTGAAAGGAATACTGTTACCAAAGTTTATTGAAATCGACCAAAGTCAACGTCGAAGATGTTGACTTGGTCAAAGTCAAAGATGTTAACTTGGTCAAAGTCAAAGTCAACGATTGGAAGGAAAAGTCAAAATTAAAGATATTGATTTAGATTAGTCAAAAGTCAACAATTTTGAATAAAGTCAAAGTCAACGATTTATAGAATGGAAGTTAACTTGACACTTTAAGAGTAAAGTTTCCTTTATTTCAAAACAATAGAGTAAAATGATTTAGAACGGTTTTAAAACAATTTTCCGTAAAAGTAAGATAAACGTTTGTTTAAATATTCCCAATAAAGTTTAAGATTGCGATAATGTCTTTGAGTCCAAAGACGTTAGTTTGGCTTATATGCTACTTTTATACATAATAAGTTACTGATATGAGTTTAAGGTCAAAACACGTTACGAGTCTAAGTCGAAAAGCAACAAGAAAATGAATTTGTGGAGACCAGACCCTCGGTGCTGCGCACCTATGGGTTGGTGCTGCGCACCGAGGTGTTTCCCGAAAACCGAATTTTTACGTTTTTGTTGCTAACTGTTTCGTTTGACGTTTTTAGGCGAAAGTGTAAACTGATTAAATGTTAGTTTAGGTTCATTTAACATTTACCAAGTGTCATATATGTCTAAATATGTGGTTTTACATATATTTATCATAAAATATGTTAATTTCGGTAATTATCTTATCTTTACATATTTTACTCGTTTTAAGTCCAAAGTTTCTGAGATCGATTGGTGTTGGTCTAATATGTTAACCTAACCATTTTCAAGGCTTAAAACCGAATTTAAAAGTGATGAAATGAAAGATAAGAGATTAAGAATATTTTACCGATTTCACCCGCAAGACGTGTCGATTATTGATACTTGCAAGGATATCGGAAAGAGAGACTTTATGATGGTGGTGGTGAGGAGGTAAGGAGCTCCAAAATACCAAAAGTCCATCATTAGCATAAGTCTTATAAAGAAGAGAAAATAAAGGTTTTTCAAAAGAAACTTTCTTACCAAGTGTTTCAAGATATTACTTTCACCGAAAATCTCTAGGCTCCAAAGGTAGAGGAAAGGTTCCGGGAAAGCAAGGGCTTCCATTTGAACCATAAACAAGAACATATGTTAGAGGTTTCTTAAGTGGAAAGGAAAATATAGAAGTTTTGGGAGAGTTTTCTTACCAAGAACAAAGGTGACGTTTCTTCAAGGAAGTCACCGAAAACTCCACAACTTCAAGGGTATCAACGGAAGCAAAAGCTTGTATGATGAAAGAATTTAGATTGGTGTTAGGAAACTTCTCTCAAAATAGGTGAAAAGAGAAGAAAAGTGAAAGAAAACAACAAGGAGTAACTTACCGAAATGTGTAGAATGGAAGGTTGGTTGTAAGAGATTATTTCTCCAATCCTTCTTACTTGGATTCTCACTTGTTAATGGTGTTTTGCACTTCTATTTCTCTGTACTTTTGAGAGAGAAATATGTGTGGGTAACAAAAGTGAGAATAGAAAGAAAAGTGACAAAGTGTTTGAATGTAAGTTTGTAATTTTGGGAGCATAGAGAATGGAAACCTTCTCTAGATCTACAAACTTACCCATCATACCCAATTAGGGCAAAATGCAGAGAAATTCACGTGAATAAAGGTGTGGAATCTCAAGGAATTGACCACAAAGTCGGATTTGGCATTTAACCAAAATTGGAGGGGGTGCTGCGCACCACCCTCTTGGTGCTGCGCACCGAAGGTTTATTTATGGCCAAAAATTAAGTCTTGGTTAAAGGACTAGATTTGTAACAGATTCCGTTAGTTCTCCGTTAAAGGACTAACTTTGTAATAGAATAAGTTAGAGGACTAACTTTGTAATGAAATTTCAAATTATGATTTTCTTAACCGACGATTATGGCGTAAACACAATACTTTAATAACGTGAGAATACTAGATATTAGGCACTTAGGTGATTCTAAAGCTTCCGTCTCGAGAGACAAAGTAATAAAACACATAAACCCGACTCAAATGCAATAAACGTGAGTAAAATAAAGCGAAACACAAGGGTCCAAATCATTGCGAATAAAAAGAGTAATAATCGGTAAATAAAATATACCTCGTAAAGACGGATTGTCACACCTGCGGATACATGAACAAAGTAATTCATACGACCAGACACCGCCATAGCTGCAACACCAACATATCGGGTTGCCCCGCCAAGATACCGTCCACCGCCATGGCTGCAACACCAGGTAACTGGGTTGCCCCGCTAAGATACAGCCTGATTTTCAACCCCAAATATCTCCAGCAGTTTATACATATGCTCGAGAAATATAAACGCAGAAAAATCTATCATCACTGCCTGTCAAACATCTCATTTGTAAGTGACGGCCAATTATCAAAACATCAACCTAATACATAAAGCAACTGAAAGAGATACAAAAAGGCTCAGACCTGCAAATACATGAATAGAGTAATTCGTACGACCAGGCACCGCTATAGCTGCAACACCAACCGACCGGGTTGCCCCGCCAACATACAGCCCACCGTTATGGCTGCAACACCAGGTAACCTGGTTGCCTAGCCAAGATACGACCTGATTTTCGACCCCAAATATCTCCAGCAAATATCATAATCATTAACTTTCAAAGTCTGCAAAAATACACTAAGCAATACAAAATTACTGTAAAAAGGAAACGCAAACAATAAGAATGTTACAAACAGAGAGGAAAAAAGACATACAGCTACTGATTGCAGGGTTTGTCACTCAAACCAGTTATCTTGTACTCGGCATCAGTTTCATTAGTTATCCAACCAAATTTAATCCAGAGAACAGTTCCGAACATAACTAAAAGTACCAGACAACACCATAACCGCAACACCAACAAACAGGATTGCCCCGCCAAAATACGGACCATCGCCATGGCTGCAACACCAGGTTACCGGGTTGCCCAATAACACCATCAAACCCCCACACTACAACAAAAGTGGTCTTTTAGGACGCTTGTTAGCGTCCTAAAATGTTACTTTATGAGACTTTTAATCTAATAGGACCGGTGCCAAAAGTGTCTCATATAAAGGCGTTGTATAAAGTTGTAGGACGCTTTTAGGCATCCTAATAAACACCAATACTATGAATCAAAATTTAAGGTCCCATCAGATACTTTATAAAACATAAAATGTGTCCTAACACATTGCTAAATAGGATGCCTTTTGATGTTGTAATATACTATTATGTTTTGAGACACATATTAACGTCCTATGAAATATATTTATAGGATGAATCATATGTTACATTAATAGTTTTATAAGGACTAAGAAAAGGGTCATAAAAGATAAGTGTATCATATATTTTTAGGACAAAATTTAATGTTCTTATAAGAAGTCTCCTATGTAATGAAACACAACATTTTGTTTTATTAAGACAATTACATAACATTGATGACATCCTAACATATTATATTATAGGACACGTCTTTTGTTGTAACACATTTCTCTACTTTGCTTTTAGGACGATTAAAAGCGTCCTAAGAATTGTCCCAAATTGAACACAAACCTAAATTATTAATAATTTCGATATATAATGTTCACAAACCATGTCTCTCAATCTTATTGAGTAGATTAGAGGCATAAAATTCCCATTTTAAACAAGTCATTTTCATACAAAAGTTCTTAACATGATTAAGTCATAACACAAACCTAATAAGGTCTCATAACATAAACCATAATAAAGTCTTATAACATAAACCATAATAAGGTCTTAGAAGAGTTACAAGGTAATTTAAAACTGATAAAAAAAAAATGAGACGTCAATAAACCACTTGCATCATCCTAAGGCACCAAGGTAATTCCAAAATAAAACAAACTAGTTGTTGCTTTCATCATGCATCCATAGGTGCCACCTATAAAATGGAAAATTTATATATAAGTATAAAATTCCATGTTTAATAAACCTTGTTGTAACAATACACATATCACAAGTTTAAAAAGAATGACATACTGATATGAAAGGGCAAGGCCAAGCAACAGTTGCACCAACAGCGTCTTCAACCGTGACAATGAATCCATACGGTCTTACCAAGCGTTCATTTCTCTTGATAGGGATTTGAACATTTACCTCACACCAGTCTGGTCCAATCTCTTCGCCCCCAACAAGTTCATTTGGATATAATTAAACTCTTGATCCATCCTTTTGCTACATTCTCCGTCGAGTTTAAAATATTTTTAAGATAAACTTGTGCTCCAACCTAAAATGTATACGAACAAGTATCAAAAATCAGCAAGCATCACAAATGACATATTAACACTAAAAGTGCATATAAATCTAGTAAAAGTGCATAAATAAATTTGATTGACCTACCCGTAAACGTTGAGATGAATTTGCTACAACACGATCAGGTGACGTAAACGGCTCACTTGAATCATTAAAAGCATTTTCACTCGAGCCTTGCTTCTCCATTACCACCGAATTTAAACGAGCAACTTCACAACTAAGTTCTTCATATTTGGACTTCCATTGTAGGTTTTCACGACGAGAAGCCGAACGACTTGGAATCACACCCCAAACATCACAAGAACGTACACCCAACCCATACATGCTTGCACTACCATTTTTATCTTCACCCATAACTTTAGAAAATACATCATCGGGTCCGGGCTTATCAACTGAACTCTCTGGAAGTTGAGAACACAATTCTTCCATTTTTTCCTGTATGCAAATTATTAAATATGTTTACTATATGACAATTTAAAAACGGCTTAATTTGTTAAAAGAAAAGCCTGATTATAAATCAACATAATACTTATAAGCATAAATATAAAAGAAAAATCTGATTATATAAGCATAGTTCATACTATTGCGTTTGAAGCTTCCACGGTTTTCGTATCGCCATCTTTAGAAAAACAAGCAGAAAACAACTTCATTCGACTTGGTTCGACTCCCGCTGCAGATTCCTGTTTCAACAATAATGTATATTCTAAATATATAGACATATATTGAATCGAAAAGTTCACAATAATATACAAGTACCTTGAGTTCTTCACGAACTCGAGCATAACTTTTTTTTCCCGTGATTGGCACCATCTTCTTCTTTGCCCTATTTTCCTTGTTCTTTTCACTAACTATCTGGAATGGCAAGTGACAAATAAGTTATTAAATAACATAATATCTTAGAACTAATAAAGGAACCAAGTCGGTAAAATGATAAAATGATAGAGGATGGAGTTGTGGTTGAGAAAGAGGACAGGAGTCGACTGTTGTTCTTGAATCTGTTGTTCTTGAATCAACTACTGTTGCCCATTTCAGTGTATGGATTCGACTCACACTCGTTATGATTTCCAGTTTTTGGAAAGATGGGTTTTGACTTAATAATCTTTTCCTTATTACAGAAAGCTAAATCGTTTTCTGCACGTGACCGACAACTTCAACTTGCAAGGATTCAAATCGAGAATGCACTAAATGTAGTTGTGTGTACAGTTTTTACAGCAGCCGTATTCTATTGATGCAAAAAACCAGTTACCAGCAATATCCACACGAACAAACTCCATTCTTGAAATGATGAAACTGATGCAAATCACGGACAATAATTTCCCGCTTCTCTACGAGTGATACAAATTTTGTCGCGTTATGACAATCACAACAAACACGCAGGTTTTTTCTGATATGAATAGTTGTACCAGATCAGGTATTCAAAAGTCCAAAAGCAATAGCAAGTTTCTCACTATGTGTCTTCGACGTTTGTTCTTGTAAATCATCTTCAACATCATGTATCGACTCCATATCAGGTACATAACCAGCCTCTTTAATCCTATCAATCAAAGTTTCAAGATACCCATAAATCCCCTTAGAACGAACATGCCACGAGCTCCCATAATAGAAAGTATGAACTTCATTTTCCAAATCAACCGAACTATATCCCGGTGTTTTCCGTATCCCTCGATTTTCCATTTTAGTCCTTGATTTCAGTCACTTTATCCCACATTGAAGCTGTGGAGTATATAATTGCTAAAAGTACATAATACCCACCATCGTTAGTGTTTAACTCGAACAATATTTTGGCTGCCATTTCTGCTAATTCAACGTTTTTATGAATCTTGCAAGCTCCCAACATTGCACCAAAAACGTTTATTTGTGAAAAAATAAGATATGAAATAACATAATATCATTCAGATTAATAAGATATGAAATAACATAATATCATTCAGAAATGAACTGTTTCGAACCTTAGATTTTTCTTTATTCCAAGACCTCACGAGTTTCCTCCAATGTTTTTTGTGCACTCGTTCTGGCTTAGAACTTATTTGTTCTTGAAATGGTAAAGACGGATCATAGCATTCCTTTTTGACTCTAGCCCTCCAATTTCGGACTTTTTTGCCAAATGATTTCAGGATCCAATCATCAGTTCCAGGGGGTAGATCAAATTTTCCCTAGAAAAGGTACATATATAATTACATCAAACAAGTATAATTTATGTCATTTAAATATTGATTTAATTTTAACATACCTTTAAGAATTCTAGCAAGTTTTGTTTCTTAGACTTGGCAACCTTGTTCCACGGTTTATGAAGCGGACAAAACTTTCCACTCCTTGAAAGGGATCCCATGAAATGGGTCAACTGACTTGTTGTTTCCTCGTCAACCGGTTGTCCGTATTCATTAAATACAACACTTATACGTTCCTCTTCAGTTTGGGCCCAAACTTTTGGCATACGTGTTGGCCCTCTAACTCGTTTGTTTGTGTTCCCTGTAACTAAAAAATATTAACACTTCGCAAGAAATATATATATTCAAAAGGAGTAATAACTTAAATAAACCCATTAAATATGCAACATAACAATATATATATATATATATATATATATATATATATATATATATATATATATATATATATATATATATATATATATACACACACAAACCGTTGTTAGAATGGTTGAAGCCTAAATCAGTTTCATCTTCTTCAAGCTGTTGGCTGACATTTCTCGTATTAGCTCTAGATCTGATTCTCTTTTCATTATCCATCCTTTAACAAAGTAATAAGTTATTAGAAAAGAGAAAATAACAAAAATTTAGTAAAAATAATATGCAACTCTAAAGAAAAACAAATAATTTACTTATAAAAATATACAAGAACCGGAATATATCTCTGAATATATGTATATGACCCATTTGAAAGAATAGCATAGCTTAAGTTAACCCATATACAGTGGGTGTTTGTTTGGGCTTATTAAAAGTGCTTATTAGCTTATGAGCTTATGAATGTTTAATAAGCTCACTTTAGGTGTTTGGATGGGCTTATAAGCTTAAGCTTATCAGCTTATTAAGGGGGTTTTTCATAAGCCCAAAATTTGTGGCTTATGAAAAGAAAGTTGGGCTTATATATAAGGTTTTTTAGAAAATTACCGGTATACCCTTAAATTAACCCTAAAAAAAGTGCACGTTTTGACTGCAAAATCTGCACATATTGACAGCAAAAACGACACGTTTAGCAGCTTTGGCTTCATGTTTTGACACTAAAAAACTGGACTTAAAACTAGATAGTTTGACAACAATAAATATCACGTTTTGACAGCAAAAAGTTGCACGTTTTGAGTGCAAAAACAACACGTTTTGACAGATTTATTAACAACAATAACATGTTTTGACAGTAAAAAAAACTGCACATATTGACAGCAAAAGCAACACAGCAAAAACATGTTTACACAGCAAAAACAACACGAGTACAAATGGAACGTTCAGAGATATTCACACATATAATTAAGGGGGTCTTCGGTCATTTACATATGAAACGGTATTTCTAACCATTTGGCCTACTAATAGCATTTAAAATTACTCTTTAGTGTGATTCGCTTTCAAGTACTATAATCACTTGCTCAATACACAATATATCACAAAGCTAACATACATGTAGTAGAAAAGAACTTGACATTGAAGGTTAGCAACATTTTGGTTCTCAGGTACTTCAAATATGGCCATAAAAACCAACAAAGATAAAGATTGTACGTTCAATTTTGTAGGCAAAGCAAAACCCTAGCTTCAATTTTAAAATGGATCTTGAACATTTAGAAACACAAACCATATATATCAAGAATTGTCAACAAAACTGACACCTTATGCTTGTATGACGAACGTGGTTTCTTTGAGCGCGAAAATCAATTTAGGAATTGGCAGGTTATCACTATTTTGGCGCTTTTGAAAACTCAATTTAGGGGAATGTGAATTTAATAAATAATTTGGGTATTTAGGATATATATATATATATATATATATATATATATATATATATAATTAACTATAAAGATAAAAATAAAAGGTTTAACAAAAGTTAACAATCACACAAATTTATAAATATTTATAACGTTTTATAAATAAAATTTTTGATTATTAATAAACATTTGATTCGATTTAATTATTCGCATATTAGTTAGTGTTACGGATTAAATATTTTATGTTTTGCATATTGCATTTAAGTAAACGAAATATAAGCACCAGCTCCACGTTAAAAAAAATGCGTTATTAGGTTTGAAAAAGACAATATGACCCAGATGTATTTTTCATCCACACACCAAATATGTAATACGCACAACGCACATCAAAATATGCACACCCCCTTAAATAAATAAAAAGTAAAAATTGAATATAAATTATATGTATTGTAGTCATCAACTAAAATAGTATAAATCATGTTATCTCGTAAGAGGTCTCATGTTCGAACGTGCATAGATAAACACGTTGAATTGGTTCGGGATGGATCCATGTGGATAGTTTAATTGGGTAAATGAAGAAGTTTTTTTGTTCGGGTTATTTAGAAAGTATGGGTCAGTTATTAAGATGTCCACGACCTAACTATATATCCTCGTAATCATTTCATTGACGATGGAGAGGTTAGAGAACATGGGTATTAATATAATGATAGCTTTATGGTGTTGCACTATGGGCTTGTTTGATGTACACACTTATGAAAGCTAATGTGCTTAACTTTATTATTTATATAAGCTCTACCATAACACTTATTTGATTTGACAGACACATAAGTCAGAGAACAATAAGCTATTTAAAATAGCTTATGAAATGCCTTGTGTTTATGATAAATTATACATATATATATGCCCTTCAAATTAATTAAAATATGCACTTTTACACGCCTTTTATGTATTCTTTTCTTCTTATATCTACATTCTCTAGCTCCAACTAATTTATCGAACATGTTTATCATTTTTATATGTAAGTTGTAGCTGCAATCAAAAGCTCAAGCTTCGACTCCAGCGAGCTAGTTACGCCAATCATACCTACATGTATTCGTCCTAACTACCTATCTACTTATGAGTGATTATTTTCAGTTCAAAATCCACCAAACTGATTGAACGGCGATTGCAGCTTACAGTTGGTACCAGTTAACAAATCACAAAACTAAAGTATGAACTTCGAACTTCAGTTTATAGGGAGAAACTAACACTTTAGACAAACCCGTACTTTATATGTTACCATTGTTTGTTTTTAATTATGTTATGTTTATTACTAAATTAAATTTTTTTTATTACAAACTCGTCTTACTTCAAAAACCGAACCGAACCAAACCATATAATATTCCATTAAAATATATATATATATATATATATATATATATATATATATATATATATATGATTATAGTTATTTTTTAGGCCAAAATTATTATAGATAGTATAACAAAACGTTATAGCTTAAATTTCTAAATTATTAAATGAAAATTATAAATGATTAAAAAAAACACGAATAAGTTTAAATAGTAAGTCGAACTAGTTAAAGTAAAAAAAAAAAAAGGATTAGGTCTGAACCGAGCTTAATTCCGAAAACCAAACCCGTCGGTTCCTAACCTTTCAAAAACCAAACTTTTTGGTTCGTTTTGGTTTTATGCGAAAATCGAGCCGAAGTGAACCATCCTCGCCCCTAGTGACAAACAACATAATTGATGACAAACAACATAATTGGTAATTTTCTTCCCCGACCTCGATAGTGTCCATTACGAGTTCCCTACACCTCCTCAAATATATCCTCTTCGCTTGTACCCAACGATGAGTTAGTCTTCAAATTTACCATTTTTTCTTAAAAGAAACCAAATAAGAATAATTATAAGTTACTAGTATATTGGTTTGTAATATATCACCCATTTCGCCCACCTTGACCCATTTGACTCAAATGACCCATTTTAACCATGTTTATTCTCATTTTACCCGTTTCGCCCACATTGACCCGTTATATACATTTAACACATTTTGTCCACTTTGACCCATTTTACCCATTTTATCATTTTTTCCATTTAACCCATTTCGCCCACTTTGACCCGTTTTATCCACTTAACCCATTTCGCCCACTATACAAACTTATATACATACAAATACTAATAGAACTTGGTCGGAAAATATATAAAAACCGATGAACCTAGTTCAACATCAATGACATATCATAAACACAACCAAAAGTAGCTAATTTACATCAACTAAAAGCATAAGGCTATTTTACAATTTACAAGTCAAAACTAATTAGCACAACAAAACAAACTTACAACAACATTTAGACTACGAGTCGAAGCTAATTTACGTCAAAAAGAAATCGATTCCGATTTACCGACTCTATTAAAACACATTAAACACTTATAACAAATTATCAAGATCAATCAATTTAGTATAAAATTTTCTAAAACTAAACATTCAGAAGAGTACTATTTATATGAATCTAATTTCAACGATTTCAACATATATTTATAATACAACACCGTGTATCACACGGGTACAAAGCTAGTAACAAAATATATATGACCTAAGTAGAAAAATATTGAATATCAGATTTGATTCAAAAGGTCACGCCAGCCCATCAAACTTGATCCGTGGTTGACTGGTTATATATATAAAAGAAGCATGAGTTTGATGTTTAATTGGTGTGTTTAATTGCAGTTTAATGCTCTGTGTTATTTGTATGCGTAATTCGTTCATTAATTTATTTTTTTTAAGCTACAGCCCCTGACTTGTGATGTTTAGGCATGCTTGATTTTGTGTTGTTTTAAGCTTGATTGATTTCATTTCTGTTGTTTTAAGCTTGATTGATTTCATTTATGTTGATTTTGTGTTGTTTTAAGCCCCTGACTTTTTTAAGCTACAGCCTGTGACTGTGGCTTTGTGTCCTTTAATTTGTAGTCATCTGGATTTTTCGCAGCTGGTTTATGCATTTTGCCTTCTCCTAAAAATAAACCAATAAAACTAGTTATATAGAGTATATTAAACTATGCTTTTGCCTTCTCCCGCAGCTGGTTTACTCATTTTCCCGCAGCTGCGAGGTCACAAATATGGTTTAATGTGCGTTTTAGGCTTCTTTTGTTTTGTGAAACTGAGGTGATTTATGGAAACCGAAACATTTCATGTGAAAACAAGTTTTGTAGTTGGTGACTGTGAACAATATAGTGGAAGAATCTAACAAAATTTCATGTGAAAACAAGTTTTGTAGTCCAATAATCATAGTCAGCAAAATGTTTATTCATATATTCATGCTACTATTGTAATAATAATCCTTTCGTAATCATATTTAAAGATTTCAATACTTTACAAAGTGACAAAAAAAAAAGTCTAAATAGATCGATTCAGGTTGTATTTAATCTTAGGTTTAACTAAAAGGGGAACAGGTCAAAATGTCAAATTGGTTGAAAGTTGACCAAATTCTAGTTTTAAGGCAAATAAGTATACAACTTCCTAAATCGTTATTCATGAATTAATGCACTCAATATTGATGAAATAGACACAAAAAAAAGTGTTTGCTGCTAGGCCTGAGCCGACCCGTTTCAACAGGTAATAAAAAAAATACCTTTTCAACCCAAACTCGTGTTGACCCATTCCCAACCCACCCATCTTGCCACCTCTAATTGAGCGGTTTATTGTACTAGTTGATAGTATGAAAGTTTACTAATTAATTATTTTGTGATTATTTAAAAATAATTTGTGCATTTAAGAATTATATACAACAATACATGCATATTTAGTTATTTACAAGCAACGGGTAAAAAAAAGGTTTATCTGGAACTAAAACTTCACTTGCCTGTATATGAACTTCAAGAGGCACAGGCCTTACACTTGGCTTAAAATTGAACAGACCAATCTCTTCAACTCCCTACCAGTCAGCCAGATTCCTAAGCAGACATCACAAAATTGGAATAATATCGAGAACTGTCAAGATAAAGACTGTAACAAAAAACATCAAATATTATTCAAGACATTTTTGAAATAAACAACTTACTGAGCATTTGCTAATGCTGTTGACAAACCAACAAACCGAACAGGTCGTTCCGTTTGTGATGATATGTATCTCATCCTTGATACGATAACCTGGTAAATAGTTCGAGAAAGAGTAAAGAATAAATTCCAGAATAACATATTTTCGTGCTATCGCGGGTATTAAGCTAGTTTCATAATAAAACCCTTGTGGATAAGCGTTTTATAAAACATAATATAATATGACTTATTTGTCAAGTGTCCTATATATCATTTCATAATAAAACCCTTGTGGATAAGCGTTTTATAAAACATAATATAATATGACTTATTTGTCAAGTGTCCTATATATCATTTCATAATAAAACCCTTGTGGATAAGCGTTTTATAAAACATAATATAATATGACTTATTTGTCAAGTGTCCTATATATTATTTCATAATAAAACCCCAGTGGATAAGCGTTTTATAAAACATAATATAATATGACTTATTTGTCAAGTGTCCTATTATGTTTGATTATGATAAGACCATAACTAATAAACATCCTATAAAACCTAATATAATAGGACGTGTGTCTAATGTGTCATTTTAGGTTACACCATAATAAGACTCTAAAAAATAAGTGTCATATAAACTTGATTTTAGGACCTACATTTTAATTGTTCTATTATGTTCAGTCATAAAAGGACATAAAAACTAACCCGTCCTATTAGATATTTTATCGGGACATTATCTTTAAAGCGTCCCAAAGAAAGGGTCCCAAAAACCCATTTTTCTTGTAGTGCCACCACCAAAACCCTATACAGATCTCTAGATTAAAAATCTATAATTACTGCCCCGCCAAAATACACTAAACTAACATTTACCACATAAAAAAAGCGACACTAAACAGTAAAATTAGGGTTCATACCGGGTTGCCCAATAACACCACCAAACACCCACCACAAAAACCCTATACAAATCTATAAACATCATTCTCTACTTATTCTTTAGATTAACACTGCCCCGCCAAAATACACTAAACCAACACTAACCACATAAAAAAAGAGACAGTAAATAGTAAAATTAGGGTCGCCAAAATACACTAAACCAACACTAACCACATAAAAAAAGAGACAGTAAATAGTAAAATTAGGGTTTACAGTTACGGCGGCGGCTGGACGACGTAAAACGTCGGCCGACAGGCGATGACAGTTCATGTTGACATTCGGGTGGCGGAGAAATAAACACCGGATGGAAATCGAAGAAGGCGAGTAGGTTGCAGAAAAACAACACACAAAAACGACACGTAGAAAAACACGCGTCAGGGAGTCGGAAAAAGGAAACCAAAAGCAGTCCACAGTAAAACCCAAAAAACGGAAAAAAAGAAGCCCAGCACCAGACCCAGAAAACCGAAATAACCCGGCTCAGGGCACGATTCCATAGAAATCAACCAAATTTAATCTAGAGTATAATTCTACAAAATAAAACTTTTGCATTAGTACTAATGGAGATTAAAGAACACTTAGTAATTGTATCACATAACAATAACAATGGATGGAAATGAAATCAATCACTTACAAGTTACAACTTAACGCTGTGTTCTTAAGTTTAAATTTTAAGGGAAAGGAAAGTAAAGTAATGTAAAAAAATAAAACCCCATGTAATAATACATATGTTTAAACCATTTTTATAAGATCCCCATAGTTGCATACTTAAAATAATAATTTTGATGAATTCACCATTTTTATAAGATCCCCTAAGGGTTATTATTTGAATATATATATATATATATATATATATATATATATATATATATATATATATATATATATATATATATATATATATATATATATATATATATATATATATATATATATATATAGAGGTGGGTTCATTTAGGAACCACTAAATATTTAGGAACCATTAGGAACCAATATTCACCAGTGTATATATATGATATTCACCAGTGTATATAAATCATATGTATATATATATATATATATACACTGGTGAATATTATATGTATATACACTGGTAAATATTATATGTATATACACTGGTGAATATCATATTAAATATACACTGGTGAATATCATATATATACACTGGTGAATATTGGTTCCTAATGGTTCCTAAATATTTACATGGTTCTTAAATGAAACCAACTCTATATATATATATATATATATATATATATATATATATATATATATATATATATATATATATATATATATATATATATATATATATATATATATATATATATATATTTCTAAAACGAAAAGCTAAAGTCTTAATATCTTCACAATTTTTTTTGCCAAACATAGTCATTAGTTGGGAAAATTGTGATAATGTGATGAACCTGACATATTATTTTTGAGTTATATAAAATGTTGTAAGGTAGGTTTTTATAGCACAATGTACGTGCCACATTTATTATCACTTAGTTTATCATCAATGGTTTCTCATTAGTTTTATAACTGTCATGAATAAGTTAATCAATAATTATTTGTTTTATCCAATTTAATAAAAACAAATTCTATAGTTTTAAAAACCTTTTTGTTTCCAGGGAATATGTAGGAAATTGAGAAGAAAATAGATAAAGAAGAACAAAAGGACTAGAGAATGACCAAAGGGTTTTTTGTGACGAATCAAAAAGCTTTATCCATCCATCAACATCCATGGTGGGCCACGGGATCACTGCTTTCCGATTCGCCTTTTGGGCCTATTCTTTAGCATAGGAAATGCAATTCCCAATTCCCTCATTTTACAAAACTACCCTTAAGGTATCACAATCGCTAAATTATTTATTAATTTCCTTTGGAATAAGAATCATGTACTACTTAATGTATACGTATTTGTGCATCACTTATTTAGCGAACCATTTAAATTATATATATATATATATATATATATATATATATATATATATATATATATATATATATATATATATATATATATATAATAAAAGAGGGGTCTTAAATGCCACAAAGCGAAGTAAGGTCCCTTGGATGAATTAAATACTTTGATTTCAACCGTTAGATTAGATTGATGATGTCATCAAAAAAAATTTCTTCATTTTACACCCTCTTACAATACATAATTGCATTCTTTATTCAATTTCATCATTATTACAATAAATAACATATGTCTCTTATTGGACTATGATTTACCTTATTATTATTATTCTAAAATCCTTAAATACAAAATATTAATATGTGTATAAACATAAATGTATATATGTTATCTTTAATATATAATAAAAGAGGGGCCTTAAATAGCACATGGCGAAGTAAGGTCCCTTGGATTAGTTAGATACTTTGATTTCAACCGTTAGATGAAATTGATGATGTCATCAAATATTTTTTTCAGTTTGCACCCTCTTACAATCCATAATTGCATTCTCTCTTCAATTTTACCATTATTACAATAAAAAACATATGTCTCTTATTGGACTATGATTTACATTATTATTATTATTCTAAAATCCTTTAATACAAAATATTAATATATGTGTATAAACATAAATGTATATATATATTATTATAACTATAAACAACATATGTATAAAAATAAATGTATATTTATTATTATACGTGTAATATTGTATTCTCATAATAATTTAAAAGAACGTGTTCATAAACATAAAGTTTACGATTCAATTGTTATTTATATTTACCAGCGCTATCGCGGGGCAATAATCTAGTATATATATATAGGAGAGGGTTCTTGTAAAAAGTGTTATATTTGTAAAAAGTGTAGGAAACATTCTTGTAGTAACATGTGGCAACTTTGGAAAAAAAAATTTCTTTTTTTTATTTTCTTAATAAAAAAATAATATTTAAAAAAAAAAAACCGATTTTTTTTTTTTTTTGAGAATTTTTTTTTTTTTTTTTTTTTGCTCGAAAAAAGTTATGTACGAAAAAATATATGATGCACATTTATGATGCACGCCTATGATGAACATTTATGTGTGCATTCATAGTTGAATATTATAGCTTTTTTGTGTGCATCATAATTCAATATCAAAACTTTTTTGTGTGTATCATTAATGTGCATCATATTTTGTGTGCATCATTAATGTGCATCATATTTTTTATGTGTATCATATGACGTGTCATATTACGTTATCAAAAAAAATTCAAATTTTTTTTTTCCAAAATCTTTTTTTTTTCGAATTTTTTTTTTCTTTTAATAAAAAAATATTATTTTTTTTATTAAAAAAATTTTTTTTTTTTTTTTAAATTTCACATAAGTTGCCACATGTCATTCCCACATTGCTTCTCACACTTTTTACAAATTTCAAACTTTTTATTTGATCCTACTCCTATATATATATATATATATATATATATATATATATATATATATATATATATATATATATATATATATATATATATATATAAAGTATTCAATACAAACAATGCCAACTCTGTATAACAATAATTACGTTTTAAAAAACTATTAAAAAGTAGTAAAATAATTTTTTTTTCCACATTTTTCGGAGAATCTTCCTAAATAACCTCCAGAATATTGTTATGAAATAAAAAAAAAAGTTTGTTTTTTTTTCGGTAGATATATTTTTCTAATTTTATAAATAATGCATCTAATTTTTTCAAATATGTATTTACTTTATTGATAAAACTGCATATTATTATTCATAAAATGATTGTAGAGGTTATTTTATAATGATTCTCCGAAACAGTTTTGAAAAAAATATTTTTTTACTATTTTTAAATTAATTTTTTAATTGATTTTAGAATGTTCCTACCGGTATGTATTTTAAGGATAGAGTGTAGCGGAACTTTATCATATATATATATATATATATATATATATATATATATATATATATATATATATATATATATATATATATATATATATATATATATATATTTATATATATATATATATATATATATATATATATATATATATATATATATATATATATATATAGAGTTAATTACATGGTTCGTCCCTATGGTTTGCACCATTTTCACCCGTCATCTCTATTACTTTTTTATTACACCACTGGTACCTAAGTTTGAAATTTGTTGCCTCCAGAGTCCCTAAAATGGACGTGACGTTAAGAAGGCCGTTAAGTGACCTCACATGTGTCACACGTGATGGGTAATTTCGTCATTTTACCACATTCTTCCACAAAATCAATGTCAGAGACACTCTTCCCCAAAATCATCCTTTAACATAATTTTCTCACCCAAAATCAATTAAATTCAGCACAATTTATTCATATACTTAAATCAAAACAAAATTACAAATAATTTAACCTATTACAGCTAAATCAATTCCAAATTTAAACCTTACCCTAAATTAAACCCTAAAAAAAAAATCCAAAATCGATTAAAAAACACACAAAACAAAATATGCTAATAGTATGTCGATCTTGAAGAACAGTATCAAGAACAGGAGGATCTGAGAAAACAACAAATCCAAAGCCACATGGACGACGGCGGCGGGTGGTGGGTGACGGCGGCGAAAAAGGGAGGCGGCGGGTGGTGTTTGTGGTGGGTGACGACGGGTGGTGTTTGGGTGCTTCTGCTTCTTCGGTTATTTTGTTTGTTGACAATATTCTATTAGATTTAGGGGTTTGTGTTTTGTATATGTATTATTTTTCAAGCATTGAGAATTTTACTGAAATAGAGAATCTTCGATGCTTTTGATTTGTGTGTCGGGTTGTAATAATAAGTTAGGAGCTTTGAAAGTAAAGGTTTCATTGCTGTTCAGCTTTGCTATTTGCTACTTCCCTTTCATACCTTAGATTATACTTTTGGGTGCTGCTGCTTCTTCGGTTAAATTGATGTGTCGATTTTGAAGAATCAAAACATCAATTTAATTGTGAAGAATCATCCAATCGGCGGGTGGTGTTGGGTTTGATTTAATAAAATGGAGAGGTTTTTGCATTTGATTTTGGGAAGATATAATCAATTATGGAGAGGTTTTTGCATTTGATTTTGGGCTAATTGATTTTGGGGAAAGAAAGATGATCTTGAGGAAGAAGATGATTTTGGAGAAAAGTGTTTGTGATATTAATTTTGTGGGGATTAGGAGAGAGAAAGTTAAAATGACGAAAATACCCTCACGTGTGACTCACGTGTTACTGACTTAACGGTACATTTAACGGCACATCCAAAATAGGGACTCTGGAGGCAACAAATTTCAAACTTAGGTACCAGTGGTGTAATAAAAAAGTAATAGGGATGACGGGTGAAAATGGTGCAAACCATAGGGACGAACCATGTAATTAACTCATATATATATATATATATATATATATATATATTATCTGAATAGTAAGTCAATCATATAAATTAAAGTTATTAATAATTATGATTAACGTATTTTTTCCAGGTGGTCGATGTTAAAATAAAACCCATTTCATGATTTTAGGAGGGGTAACCTAACTTTGGATGACCCCCGATCGGTCTCACGACCAACTTAAAAAGATAAATCATGTAAATCGATGACAAGACACTACTACAGAAAGTAACAAAAAGACCGGTTGTAAACACTTATCAGACCGGTTTTTGAACACATCTATGTCTTACATGTCTACTTGCTCAAAATTAATATAGACCGATTTCAAACCGGTCTTGATATGATTAATTATACCGGTTATTAACTTAATTGGTGCATGTTTCAATTGTCTCTTAGACCTATTCACACTGATCTTTATAATACTTATAAAAGCGGTCTAGATAAGTATCTTCAATGCCTGCATATGTATCTAATACTGCAGATTCAAAAATCATAAATTTAAAACATAAATCATCTAGAGGAATTAAAAACCATAACCTCAAATTCAATGTTATAACTAAAACCAAACTTTATTACGTATATTCAAAGTATTTACAAACGCTTCAATTACAAACAAAACCGCAATCCAATTGTATTCACTACAAATGATCGACTAAATTAATGAATACTAACTAATAGATATGAAATCTCAAATGTCAAACACTAATAGATCCACACGTATGTGTTAATTTTCATTGCATCTCTTATCTAACACGCATTTACTTCTCATTCCTGAAATTAAGAATTTTTCGAAATCCTTCTTCACGTTATAAGTAAGCACATGGTCTTCAACATTCATATTTGTAAAGTGGTACATGTTATCTTACTTCTAGACATCACAAAATTTTTAAAAAATACATCGAAAAGAATTTATGAATTTAATTACAAGAACAAAAGGAAAAAAAATACGACCTCAACATTTTGACAAACACTTGGAAGATTTCATATCATAACCTGTTAAAACATAAAAAAAAAGTTTAGTAATCAATTCATCTTTTAAAACCTAAAGATATTAATTACACAAACCCATGAAAATGAAAGAAAAAAATAATATATAAACAAAATTAATTAAAAAGAAAACTTCACTTACATATTATAACAAACACATTTATGCTTGATAAGATAAACAACTTTGATCAATATATAGAAACCTCAAAACTCTCTAATAGCAAAATTAAACAATCACAACATAAAATTTGTGAAAGTGAAGAATGATGATAAATACATGTGAGCTATAAGTTTTCCAAAGTCTATTAGTTGCATATCTCCAACAAAAAGTAGAATTAATAAAAATAAATAATGTACAGTATGAAAGATGAATATTAAACAAAACCAAATAAGAGAATGGATAGTGTACAATGATAAAGATGAAATGAGTGAGTTTAATTCTAAAATGAATATAGTTAAATTAAAAAATTTGGATTGTGGAGGGAATAAGACAACCAAATTTTTTGGCCAAAATAATTATTTAGACCGGTTCGTCGACACATTTAGACCTCCTCATTTCTTTAATTCATTCCCATTTTTTTAGACCGGTTGACATATTAAGACCGATTCCTATATTACTATCTAGACCTTTTGATATATTAAGACCGGTTATTATTTTTTAGTTTTGGCGGAACATGTTATAAAGACCTGTTTTATTAGGACCGGTCTAAATAATTATAAATGTAGTAGTGAGATTTAAACTATTGTCTTCCACTTATTGCATGAACCCTACACTAAAGTTTTATATAATGTCGTTTTTAGGTGGTTTCGAACCCTAGATATTGTGGGAGACCAAAGAGGTCGTTCTAAGGCAAACATGATCATTTGAAATGCTTTGGAGGTATTTGGAAGCCTTATTCAGTGTGTAATCCTTATGTATTCCTTTGATTCGATTCTATGATTGTGTACCTGGTTTTTAAAAGGTGTGAAAGGCTCGTTTGATTTGGGGTTTGTTTAACCTAGCGGATTTCATATTCAATCAGGTCTCGAGTAAATATTTTTTTTGGCTAACAACTAGTCGATTTTGATTGCTATTATGGTTCTCTGAATTGCTAATGTCAGACACTAGTATTCAAAATTGAATTGAATGCATGACAAAAGTGAATATTTGATTACAAGTATTTTTTTTCTTCTTTTTTTTTTTTCTAAAGACAAGTATAGTTCGGGATTACAGGAATATTCAATTTGGAGTATGCAACCTACGAACCCATACAGAGAGGAATCTCACTTATCTCACAAGCCCTCAGGCGAGACTCGAATTCGAGACCTCTCATTCATCAAAAAAATCCCTTACCACCCAGACATAACACAATATTAATTTTTGTTTTATAGTCAATTAACATTAGATAAAGATTTGTTTAGATTTATATTAAGAAATGATTGAATTGTACACAAGTGGTTTGTGATGTATTACATATTTACACTTGTTTGATAGATTACAATGTTTTACCGATGTGATATTTATCATGTTTGTATGTTAAATAATATATAATTACTTGCAAGATAGAATTTGCATGCTCACGAGAATATTTAATATATGGGTTAGTTATGAACATACATTGCAGGATTAAACAAATAAATGTTAATATAAAAAGACTAAGGATGAAAAATGAAAAGATGATTGGGTTATGGTAGTTTAGATGAATGCTACCTTTCAATTGATCGAACATTACAATGTTATGCTTGCACTATAGACACTGCCGATAGTATAGGTTAGCAAGTATCTTCGGTGCTCGTATACTCGATGACATGTGACACACGACTACTAGTCACACATGTATAATATCATCCTACGTGTTAGGAGAAGGGATCAAAGTACCCAAACCTTTTCATTACTTACACTGTAACGACAGTTTGTACATAGCATAGTCAGAGTAGCTAATAGTCAAGATTATTTTGCCGATGGATTAGCTTCATGTTGTGGAAAGTAATTACCAATGTTGATTATTCCATGAACCATTGAGTCAAAAGATGAGACCATTACAAGGACTTTAGTGTTACTATGTTTGTACTCCGTTACATTGTTGTTGCACGATAAAGATAAAAGAAATGTTAGATCATCAATAAGATTTCACGATGCATTATTAATGACAATTATTTGATATTGCACAACTGTCTATTCTTTCATTAACCACCGAATAAATAATTGAATTTTAAAGTTTTTGTTGAAACTGAATTTTGAAAACAAGAATGTTACAAATTTTTAATGACATTAGAGCTAGAATTAGCTAGCATACCAAATGAAAGATAAGTAACGAACATCGTTACCAATTTATCGATGTTAACTTAGGTGTTAATGTATTCCATCCTATCTGATTCTCAATATCAAATGGAACTATAAATATTTTTTTGATAAGAAACCATACATTACCTACATAGACCTATAATGATGATAAAAACTAGTTCTACAAATTGAAGATGAACTTGGTAACTAAAATCTAAAAAGCCAAAACCTAAAGTGATAAAAATAAGACTATAAAGTACGCTTTTTTTCTTTGCATAGTAATACTAGTTTACATAACTAAAAAAAACACTAGATAGGGACTCTCCGTGTCTTCCTCTCTCCCCATATTTAATATGACAATTAAAAATACAACATTGTCAAGCATTCATTCTACTCAATCAATGAAGAATCTCTCTTGAAGGCTGCAAAGATAATTCTAAATCTAAAATACAGAGAATCTTGAACACTATTAGAATCAATAGAATTGTGCAAAATACCCATCAAATAACCAAATAAAACTAGGATTAAGTTACAAAAGTAGAAATAGATTAGCCATAGACGTAAAAGTAAATATATACATAAAACTTCTCACAAGACTAGAAAAGAAGTATATGTTTAAGTTAACTTGAATTTTCACCATTTTATGTAAAAAAACCCAACAAGCCATCATGATCATATGTATAACCTATCCACCTAGGATATTGTTCAAAGTTAGAATGATTGGTCTTTGATTCAAATATTTACATTGTATAACTTTTTATTGCATGATCTACTATCAACTTATAATATTCAATACAACATAATATATAACTTTCGATGTATATATGATCAACTATTTAACACTTATGAGTTCGTGACATATCACCATATACAATATACGGGGTGTTAGTTACTTTTTAGGTTTATGAACTTCTGGTTTATTTAAAGTCATAAACTAAACTTGATAGAGTGATAGACCGAAAATCGAGTTTATTAGCTTTTCAAAACATACATAAGCTCATAAATCCGATAAATAAGCCGGAAACTTGGATAGTCTTGAATCTTGAATCTCTATACTAAAAAATCAATGTATTATTTGCTATAGCAATTCCTATACATGTTAATAATTATGCATAAAGTAATAATGAAACAAGTGACTGGTCACAAAAGGCTTTTCACTCAAGCAAACCCAACCTTTCTAGTCCCTCTTTTGTCCCTTACCTTTTTCTTAACATCACTCTCTCTGTCACCTTCAATCCTTCTCTTCCAGATATCATCTCTCTCTCTCTCTCACTCTCTCTCTCTCTCTCTCTCTCTCTCTCTCTCTCTCTCACACACACACACACACACACACACACACATAGTTACATGTTCACATGTGCACACTCCTTTCTTTTCTGCTTATATAACACCATTTTCTAGGTGTTTTGTGATTAGGGTTTTCTTTTAAACAACAACACTTGTGTCTTTTGTTTCACTTATGAAAAACAGTAACACAATGGAAACACAACAACAACAACAACAACATGTTTGCAACAGTAGGCAAAGCAGTACTAGATGGACACCTACAAGTGATCAGATAAGAATTCTGAAAGAACTTTACTACAACAATGGAATAAGATCACCAACTGCTGATCAGATTCAGAGAATAGCTGCCCAACTCAGACAGTACGGTAAGATTGAAGGCAAGAATGTGTTTTATTGGTTTCAGAACCATAAAGCTCGAGAACGCCAGAAGAAACGCTTCACTCCAACCGTTGTTCAACCACCGCCACCCTCCGCTTTCGCCGATCATATGAACCACCATCATCTACCACCAGCCTCCGCCATGCAGATTCATCACTACCATCATCATCAAGAACCACCATCATATGGTCACCAACACAAACTCTACACCACACATCACATTGGTATGTAGTATGTACTTAGTAAATCTATTCTACTATTCATGTCTATGTTCTTACTTACTTTATGCATACCTAGTACTAAATTTTGATTTTGATTTTTCTTTTTAAAGATTGTATTTTACAAAAAAAACTGTGTATCTAACTTATAGTTTGATTTTGATAGTATTTTTACTACTATTATTTAGCAAGACTTGATTTTGTTTTCTTTTCTTGTAAAGGTTGATATTTTACTAAATTTTTTGTGTTTTTACAAACCCATGGTTACTAATGTTTTTTTTCTTTTATTCATTTTTCATTACTAAATTTGATTTTTTTTTTTTTTTTTTTTTTTTTTTTTTTTTTTTTTTTTTTATCTTTTCTTGTAAATTACTAGTTTTACAAATATTTTGTTGCTAATTTTGAAATGATGAAATTTTTTCAGGGGTTGGTTCTTCATCTTCACAAGGAGTGATGGCTGTTGGATGTGGCTATGGATCTCATGTTGCCATGGAGAAGAGTTTCAGGGTATACATACACACCCAAACTTTATATATATATATATATATATATATATATATATATATATATATATATATATATATATATATATATATATATATATATATATATATACTCCTTAAAAATATAATTAAATATTTAAAAATTTTCTGAGAACATGTACATCAGAATTTCATGGGGAATGTGGACAAGTATTTTAAGGGATTATAATTAGGGTTTGTTATTATTTTATACTTTGAAAAGTTTCTTAGTGAATTTTGTTTTGGTAAATATTGTGTTATGTTTAATGTATCAATATAATGTTGTTAATGAAGATAATAAAATTGCCCTTTCGGTTTGTTTGTATATAGGAGTGTTCGATATCTCCACCAGGAGAGAGTAAGGGCCGGAACTTTGGATCACGACCACGTCATAGTGTCGATTCACGTTCTTTCTTTGACAAAATCAAGCCAAAAAAGTATGAGAATCGTCGTCATCAAGACGAAGAAGATGATCAAGACGGAGACACGTCAACTAAGATTGAAACACTTCCTCTATTTCCGATTCATGGAGGTACCCACCATGATTTCTTTGGTATGAAGTCGGAGGACTTGTCTTCGGATCATGGCACCGGAGGTTACTACACCGGAGGAAACTGGTGCAATGGTCGTGCTTCCCTTGAGCTCAGTCTCAACTCTTATGGATATTTTAACTAATTATATTTTATGTATCGATATTTACTATATATTAAGTAGTTAATTATGTAATTAGCCAAGTAGTAGTAATCATGTTCTAATTATGGGAAACTTCTAATGATTAGTTTGGGCTTACCCAAAACTTCATATGAATATGAACTCTTTTAAATCACGTTTAGTGAATGTGTATATTCATTGAGAAATTACAATTTTCTCAATGATTTATATATAATTAACTTTAAAATATAAGAATTTTTTTTTTTTTTTTTTTTTTTTTGCTTACTATCCATTAAAAAGCTATATGTAAGTTTTAAACGAATCTCAAAGAAGGAGACACACACTTACATTCACTTCGACACCTAAGCTAGAAACCGTTTAGTTTGTGCTATAATATCAATGGCACATCTGAAAAGTTAATAAATAACTAGATAAAAAAAAAAACTAATTGGGAAACCTGCAATCACATTTTTAAGTTATTAGTGTAAGAATTTTATACTACATTTGATAGAAGGTAGAATAATCATCTTATTGTTTTTCGGTTTCTATGATCAATAACAATCAATCCTACATATGCTTATTTACGATTTGGTAAGAGACGGTTTTGTTTCGTGTAAGATGAACTAAATATATCGCCATCCATAAAATCCGACGAAATCAAGAAGTTTTGATATGGTTAAGACCATCAATAGCATAGAACTACAAATAGAATGATTCAAAAACAGACATCAATGATATCTTATGCAATCAAAAATCTTGTTTGGTTTGGTTTTGGACCACAAACAAAACAGTAATAAGCAACTGCCACTCAAATTCCTTCAATTAATCGAATCTCTTTTATTATACTTAAACTGGACCACACCCCATTTATAGGATTACTTCATTTTTATTCAACAACAAAGTCAAGAAATTCAGAATTTCGAAAAATTTTCTTTGACCATTTAATGAAATTAATTCCCATTCTTATAACAACGACAACAACAACGATATTCAATCCCGTCCTCACTTTGAACATGTATTCAATTCCATGGAGACCTCCGGCAAAGGTGAAAGTGGGTTATTAGATATAGAATATGATTAATAAATTTATATTTTTTTCATTTAAAAAATTTCAGGAAAATAATCAATGTAACTAAGGAGAAAAAAAATTGAAAACTATGATTTAGAGTCGAACAAACCATACACTCTGCATGACTACAATTATTGTTTCTTAACATCTTTTTTCAAAATATTACCTCTTTCTTTCAAATACAAGCCACCAAGTAGTACACTAAAATCTGGAGATTTGGTATTTGCCTTATGCAACACTTACAGGGAGAACAAGCCCATCTCGTTGCGTATTACACCTGCATATTATATCATGCGCTATGTTAGTCACAAACTAGTCTAAAAGAATTTCACATGGAAATGAGTTTTTATAATGAGAACTTACTTTGTCGCAAGATAAGGATAGTAAAAGATGAAAGTGTAGATGTATACGTACTTATTACAATGGGATCGAGATGCGTAGTTGTGGTTGTCACAATTTGTGCACATCCAATCTCCATCACGCCATTGCTTTGCCCTGATAGGTTATAGCATATCACGTGTTAGTAGTGTTTCAAAAGAATATAAATGCAAAAAAAAAAAAAAAACAGAAGGTTTCATACCACACATTATAGTGGTTACAATGCGAATCATTTGTATGTGAATGGGTAGTTTGTGTTTCATCTCATACGAATCAAATACAAAAAGTAGGTTAAAAGGGAACATGCAAAATGGGTCAAGTGGGTTGATTGTTTCCCATAGTCCCGAATCACTTCAATCAAAGATTTGATTTACTTGTGACAATATGTTTTTTGTTTTGACGATAAAAAGTTAACGTGTTAGGTCCCGTTACAAAAAAATACCTTATTTCAACCCAAACCTTGTTTTGACCCGTCACCCATTCCACCCATCTTGCCACCTCTAGCAATACAAAGTACAAGCTGAAGACAGATTATTGCATATTCTAGTATACCTCATATGGGACTATAAAGCAATTGTTTCACACAAAATATATGTTGGTAAAACCTCAATCTTATCTTGAGCAGTTTTGAAACATATTCAAACATCACCATTCAGTTCCTACTTGAAAACGGTTAAGGTTCAAGGTTAAATTAGAGAACTACTGTCTTCAACAAAGATTGTAATAGCCTAATAGGTATATATGAAACTAACATATATGTCATTTGTTTTAATATAAATGTTTTAAGCAGGCAGATTTCAAATAAAACAAATGTAAAAACTCGTATGAAGATCGAGTTCCAGAAAAATTACCCTTTCCCAGGAACTGCTGGCATGGGATTTATCTGAGGCAATTGCAAATTGAGTTGCGAATGTTGCATCGCTGTTGAGCTTCCATCAGGATAGAGCTGATAGAGACCAGCTGTTTGATTAGCGGCAGAACCAGCCATCAACATAGGTGTCAAATACGAGGAACTTGATAACTGCGCAATTGATGGATATGGCTGATGCAGGCCCAATGTCTGCATATTAAAACATTGGAGAGTAAATTTATCTTATACCATAACTAAAACATGAACTATAAATCACGTCTTATAAATTGAACAGTACCTGCCCAGCATTCAGTCGCTTGTTATCCCACTCTTGAACAAGGTCTTCAGATGCCAACCGTTTCGTTCCCAAAGCTTTAGAATAAACACGTAAATATAATAACTGGAAAGTGATTCATGCTAGAGAAAATAAAAGTCGAACGAGTTGGGTAATAGGTCCGTCAAAACAGGTAATTATTAATTATAGGTTGAAACCAGTCTGTTCAGGTCGGTTCACTCGCAACAAACTTTGTCCAATTTAACCATTAAAAGAATGATCACAAATTCTATATTATTACAATAATAATGTGACTCTTGGGATAAACAGATTTAAGAAGTTGAATGCATTTGAAAATACACTTTAGGTGACTTTAAACCCGTTTGACTGTTCAACCCATTTGACCTACTTTCTTTGTAGCAAAGGTTTTTGAACTTTTACTCATTTGATCCATTAGGGATAAATCCCAACGGCTAAACCCAAATCACCCCATTCATAAGTAAAAAGGTTAGAACTGCCACCACTACTAAATATTACCTCTACAAAGTTCTAGACAGCCATCATCAAGCGGAAATATATAGGTTAAATCATATCTATGACTGGTAATGCTTAGACCTAATCAGTAGGTACCCCTATTTACAAACACTACCACATTCTCTTGCTCCTACTCCATTGGGACTGAACTTATTAGGGCAATAATTATACGAACATGCAAAGCTAGGTTTAAAAAAGGAGTCAAAGAAGATATGCGTTTATACCTGGAGGCATGGCAGCATTGCACTTTTTGCACTGAAAGTTCAGCAAAAAACTAAATTAGAATTATAATAACAGTAGTAGTCAGCCATACAATTCAGTTCTTTTATACCTCTGCTCGAGAAGAATAGTTGTGAAAACCACAGGCGCAGATCCAGTCACCATTGCGCCAACCTTTAGGAACGGAAACTTGGCTGACTTGGTTTACAAATGGAAGTGCATTTGCGGGACCCAAAGACCAGGCAGAAGGTGGTTGAACCCCAAATCTATCCGGGCCTTCTAGAAGCCAATTAGGGTTCAGAGGTAGGGGATGTTGAAGGCCTCCGTTAAACCTTTGGTGTTGTTGTAATCCTTGTATCCTGGCAAAATAATGTGGATGAGTTTGTAGAGAAGTCCCGGGCATTGCAAGTGCTGGCATAGCTGCTAACTCCTTTGGTTGGCCACACTTTTTGCACTTTTCTCGTGAGGCATAATTGTTGTTAGTGCATCCTATTTTGATCCATCGTCACACACACACCAACACCCACAACGCATCCAAGTAGAAGAATAGGAACCCACCCAAAGTTACGCACGCCAATCGCATACCAACACACACAAAAACACAGATTTTATTTGAAAAAAATGACAACTCAAATCAACTTATCATAACACCAACTACTCGCTTCAATTTGTCATCAACCATTAAAGTTTAAAATAAGTGATTTTTTACACCCTAAAATTTTGGCTCTAATGGGGGAGGGGGGGGGGGGGGGGGGGGGGGGGGGGGGGGGGGGGGGGAAAGAAGATCACAACATCACATCAATTAAAACGAGACAAAGAAGTATCATGCAATTAACAAATGTTTGGAAAACAATTTTAAACAAACCAGTAGATGCTTCCACACATTAAAGAACACAATCTGAGATACTGTTTTTACACAATTTGAGCTAAAAAAATCCACACCAAAACCGACAGACGATGTCTGAGATTACATATTTATATAGCTTATCTTCTTACTTTTGGGTGTGCTTGGGCTTGCATATTTTTGGTGCATATTGCATATTGCGTTTTTTTAATAAGCATAACGCAGTTTAAAGTGTTTTTTTAATATTGCATATTACTTTGGTGCTTATTTCAGAACCCACTTTTAAATACGCAATCCCAAACACCTCCGAGCAGACCAAACAATGTATCCTTATCTCGTAATTTCAGGGTAATAAAAAAAACATAGTTGTTTTCAATAAGCAGTTTAAAACTGCATATTTCTAACTGGATGGATTCGATATCACAAGTTTATCCTTTACGATACAATACGATGTTGCTTCTAAGCTGTTTCTAACTCAATTACCACACAATTAAACCTTCAATTTCACACAAAAACAACAACGAAAGCAAATCGAAAAAAGTTAAGTAATATACCAGTACATATCCAATCGCCAAACCTGGGAAGCCATTTAGAACCGGGGGGTGTTTTGGAATCAACAAGCAATCGTGGCTGTTTACATCTGTTACAAAACGATCTAAACGCATAATTTCTGTTTTCACAACCACTGCATTCCCAATCTCCTTCTTTTCCTTCACCTCCCCCCATCTTATATAGATATATATATATATATCTATATATCTATATCTATCTATCTATCTATATATATATATGTAATTATGTAGGTTGACTAAATCGCCGGTGAGGGTTTCAAGTTTCCGGCATTCAAATGCAAAGAGTGGAAAGGGGCTTACTTTGACAACCATACTTTGGAATCTTGGTCGTTATGGTCCTTATAGTTAACAAGTTCACGAACTATGGTCTTAAAAGTCTTATTTATGTTTCAAGTAAATTCAGAAAATCGTTTGGTTCGACTATTATGATCCGTGTGAACGAGACACTTTAATACATATTTAAATAACATTAGTTCATATTAGTTCATATGTATATAAATGAAATGATATAATATTTGAAAATAAATTGTTGAAGCTGTAATTTGGTGATGACTGAAGCTTCAAATTCTACATCAAGCTTTGTGATTTTGTTTAAGTAAATAGTTAGGGTGAATATTGTTTATCACCAGAACTAAAACTTATAAAGTCTTTCAGTAAAGACTTTAACTCGGGTGAACAAGTTACTTCACCAGAATTAACTGAACTTCACCGGAGTTAAATTTCAATGAAGACTTTATGTATTTTGTTTACCCGAAGCATTCTTAAATGAATATAAGGGTCATCTAATGTAATAGTTAGATGTAGATCTTAGCCTATAAATAGTGAGAGGGCGTGACATGTATGAGTGTGTTTGAATGAGTGAGGAACTTCATGTAACCGTTTCTCCCGCCAATTTACGGCTTTAAATGTAATAATTCTTTACTCAATTTTGCTTTGATTCATTGTTTGATTCCATAACCCAGTTACTAATACGTGATTCCGCAACCTATTAGTGATTCTAATCACCTAAATGCTCATTTGAGATAATTCAAGACCTGTAAATTGGTATCAGAGTTGGTAAATCAAATTCAATTTGATTCTGCTCAGTTTTCGAGTGACAGTGAGCTTATTCTGAGATGTTTAGAAGAGTTGTAAAGGATTAGATGAAAAGATCAATAGTTTGAGCAGTTTTGAATTGAAATTTTGGCGGTAAAAGACGTTATTGAAGATGTTCATAGTTAATTGATTGTTTTAGTGTAAATTTGATCAATACAGGTTGTTGGAGCATACAAGTGTGATGGTGAAGCTTCCAAAGATCTGAGTATAGTGTAGAGTAGTAGAGGTTTAGTTCGGGTGAACATTGTTCATCACCCGAAGTAAATAATAAAGTACAATCTTAGGAAGACTTTAGGTCGGATGAACTAACTCTTCACCAGAGTTAAGTTCAAGTTCACCCGAGCTAAAGTTAACTGAGTTTGGAAAACAAGATCAAACAACTCGTAAAAGCTAGACACATGAAATAATACAATTTGAAATATTCTTTACTACCGGTCTTATTTTTATACATTACAGTGGGGCTGATAATGCGGGTCGTATCTGGGTTAATGAGTCGTGTTCTTGTCTACGCAAAATAACTTTGTGTTGACCCATTTGTGGCCCATCTTAATTTCGTGTCGAGTTCGGTCGGTGTCGATTTATTTGTGTTAGTTTGGGTGACCCAATTTTTCATTCCTTTTTTTTTTTTTTTTTACCAATTTTCTCACAAAGAAAGTTTAAATCTCAAATCATCGAACATGATAATCCCTGAGTTCCTTCGAATTAACAAGTTTAAAGGACAACTCAAAAGTAATAGTTTGTAGTTTAAACTAAATAAGAAAAGAAATAGCATCTCACACACTTGTTTTGCTAAATTAGTGATTTAACTTATATAAAAAAAACATTTTGTATAAATACATAAGACTTTGTATAAAACCGAAACCGAATTGTATTTCGTTTTACATATTTCACCTTAAAGGTTGTTTTATAGGAATCAAACTCGTTAACTTTATAGTATTGGGTCAAATGATGGTTAATTTTACTTCTTTTTTCATAGGGTCTTATTGATAGATATATGGTAGATAAAAGTGCAAGAACATAAACTTGGACAGAGTAGAAGAGATTAAAACTTGAGGTTGCGGACTTGGAACATTTTAATCCCAATAACAAATGATTGTAGTTCCTTTGTTACTCGATCGTTTGTACTAGATAGATTTTTTTTTATAACGGAATGCTATTGTAATTCAAGAAAGCTTTTAGATATAACCCATAGCTTACATATGAGACAATATTGTTAAACATACTTTAGTATTTTCTATTTGATGATTTTATAAGTTATTAGATTGTCATTGTTATTAAACAAACCAACAAAAACAAATGCAAGCAAATAAACAAGCACAAGAGTCACATAATATGTTTATGCGGAGCATACTTACATTTATGGAATCATGCTTAGAGGTGGATTATTTATTATTCTTTAATATATTACAAGATAAGTAATATGTTGTTGGTGATATGCGTTATAAATATGATTTAAGTGTAACAAGATTAATTTGTTAATCAATATAATCTTGATAAATATAGAACAAGTTCGGAAAAGTGTGGATGTACACTTATTTGAACTTATTTTGATTGTTTGGGGGCGAAGCCCCTAAAGGACAGGGGTAGCCCCCGATAGCAGGATCCAAGGAGCAGAGAACCTAAATTTAAATAAACCCCAAATTTAAATAAAACCCGGTTTTATTCAATTCGGTTTTCCTAACCCGGTTTAGTAGTTTAGAAGTTAAATAAACTGCCTTTAGGCACTTTATGATGATCTCTATAACTCTTGAATTGGTTAATTAAACTGCTACGAATTTTCATAACTTTT
>CAJVGC010000589.1:33788756-33828999 GCA_910822075.1 Senecio squalidus
TCCAGCTACTAAAGAAGAATGGTATGAGGTGGATGTTCAGAAGTATTCTAAACCGATTCCTTCGAAAGGATATCATGGATGTTGATTATGATTCTTGTTTGAATCATTTAATCTTCCTGAGTTCTCCGATGAAGATATTGCAAGATACTACTCTCATCAAGAGGCATTGGAAGAAATTATTCCTCATGATCCAGTGACTCCAACAGTTCCTACTCCTTCCGGTCCATCAAGAGAATCCTGCAGATGGTCAAGCAATGATGATGATTCAGATTCTGATGGTTCAGTTAACGTAAATGAGCCGATTGGAAATCCTGAAAATGTTCAAGAAATGAAGAGGAAGTTGAAGCTCCCGATGTTAATAACTTGGGTCCTAACGTTGTGGTTCCTCCTAATTTGAACGTAGAAGAACCAGCAAGTCAGCTCCGACGATCATCAAGGGCTCGCAGATCGACAAATTTTGATGATTATGAAACCTATCTGGCTGGAGCTCGACCCAAAAGAGAGATTCTTAGCGAAGTTTATATTGATCTCTTTAAATCTGGCGATGTTACTTACTGTGCACATGCATGTTTTATTTCGCAGGTTGAACCAGCTAACGTTGAAGAAGCTCTTTTGGATGACAATTGGATCAACTCAATGCAAGAGGAACTACTACAGTTTAAGAAGCTGGGTGTCTGGAGGCTTGTCGCTAAGCCAAAAGGTGCCAAGTCATTGGGTTGTCGCTGGGTTCATCGATGCAAAAGGGATGATCAGGGTGTAGTTGTCAGAAACAAGTCAAGACTAGTGGTTCAGGGTTTTCGACAAATTCCTGACTTGGATTATAATGAAGTGTTTGCTCCGGTTGCAAGATTAGAGGCGATTCGGATTTTTCTGGCCTTTGCATCCTATAAGAAGTTTACTGTTTATCAGATGGATGTAAAGAGCGCTTTTCTTTACGGGAATATTCGAGAGACAGTGTACGTTAATCAACCACCAGGTTTTGTAGACCCATTACATCCAGATAAAGTGTACATTCTCGATAAAGCACTTTATGGTCTGCATCAAGCACCGCGCGCCTGGTATGAGACACTTGCTAATCATCTGACCGACAACGGTTTTCGTCGAGGTGTCATCGATTGTACGCTGTTTATCAAGGAAAGAGGTGAAGATATTCTGTTGGTGCAAGTATATGTGGACGATATTATTTTTGGTTCGACAAATCCAGAGTTATGTAAAGAGTTTGAAACGGTGATGACAAGCAAGTTCGAAATGAGTTCTATGGGTCCGATTAAGTTCTTCTTAGGGCTACAGGTAGATCAGACTGCTGAAGGTATTTTTATACATCAGACTAAATATGTAAATGACATTTTGAAACGGTTCGAAATGTTGGAAACAAAGTCTGCCTCCACTCCCTTATCGGTGAATCACGGGATATCACCAGACTCTACGGGGGAGAAAATTGATCAGTCCCTTTATCGCTCCATGATCGTTCTCTTATGTACCTCACCGCCTCTCGTCCAGATATCATGTTTCCGGTGTGCTTGTGTTCCCGATACCAAGCAGCACCAACAGTTGTTCATCTTCAGTCAGTAAAGCGGATTATGCAGTATTTGAAGGGTACTCCAGATTTAGGTCTTTGGTATCCTCATGACGACAATTTTGAGCTATCTGCCTTCAGTGATTCAGACTATGGAGGTTGCAAAAAGGATGCGAAGTCAACATCAGGAGGATGCCAGTTTCTCGGAACGCGCTTAGTAACGTGGCAGTGCAAGAAACAAACTGCTGTTGCATTGTCCACTTGTGAAGCTGAATACGTAGCTGCTGCTAGCTGCTGTTCTCAGGTTATCTGGATTCAGCAACAACTGCGTGACTACGGTTTGTCTATCTCTACTACTCCTATTTATGTTGATAATTCTGCTGCCATAGCTGTCACTAAAAATCCCGTACACCATCCTAAAACCAAACACATAGGCGTAAAATATCATTTTATACGTGATTGTTTTGAAAAACATCTAATTGACGTAATCTATATCGAAACGATGTTTCAAAAAGCTGATATTTTCACCAAAGCATTTGATAAGTCTAGGTTTGGGTTTTTACTGCTAGAAAATGGTGTTGTTAAGAAAAGTGACGTTATTACAGAGGAAGAAAAGCCGGACAAGTAACCGTCCCCGTTTTTGTATACTACGTTAAGAATTTTTTCTTATTTTTTTATGTTATTTTCTTTTTCTTCTTAGTTATAAAATTTCGAAAAATACAAAAAGATTTTCATTTTTAGAATTTTAGGGGGAGAAATAGATAGTTAGCCAAAAAAAAAAAAAAAAAAAAAATGATCGCAATAAGAGGTAAGAAACACTTTGTTGGGGTTGTACGGATCTTATAGTCAACGTTATATCACTAACCTAGCGGAAATAGATCAATGATTATCTAGCGAATATGTAACCGTCGGAAACGAGATCAAACCAATGATTATTGATAAGATCGGACCTAAGGAAGACTATTCGGATGATTGTTTATATGTTATAAACGATTTGGAACACAAGAAAAACCGGCAGCAGCAATTCGGCACACACACGAAAACCTCGCAAAAACCTTACGTAATGCTGAACCCTAAGCTGATATATATAGGCCCAGCATTTCATTCGTACGAATGTGATCTCATTCGTACGAATGGCATTCTATTCGTACGAACCATATATCGTTCGTACGAATGAACCATATCAATAAACAAACTGTTTAACTTTCTCATTCGTGCGAACCTAATCTTCATTCGCACGGATATCATCCTTATCCGTGCGAATGAGTTTGAATATCATTTAAACATTTCAAAAACACAGATTTGATTAATTCATAACAACGTAAACGTTCTAGCTTATAATTAATCAAACATTCAATATAGATATTCAACCAAACAATATAAAGACTGATATAAACGTTAATTACATACGAATCTAGTCATTACATAAATGCACCTACAAACTCCCCCTAGGAACTAGATTCTATGTCGTCAGTCTTCAAAAATATCTGCTGCTTCCCAAAACACTTCTTTGATCTGCCCTCTTATGCATGAATCTTGTGAATAAAACATACACGTACAACCTTGTTGAAACGCGACGCTTGATCCATATCTTTGACGTCGCAGAATATAGGTTGCAGATACAAAGAGTAGATATCATCATCTGTTAGATTTCTAATCCACATCGGATCAAAAATTCGCACAGCTTCCCAAACACCTCTGTGCTCTAACACGATTACAGCTTCAGTGGTTCTATAATCATAATACCACCACTTGAAGTTTCTCCAAAATCCAGTCTGCATCTCGCGAAGTGGAATCTTTTCCAGCACCTTTGGCGCTTGATACGTGACACGCTTCACATATTTTCCTGTTCTCCGATCTTTGGATCTTGTAATCTTCGGATACTGAGGCCTGAGTAGCTTCCACTTACTTCTGAATTCAGATCTGAGCGTTTTCTCCAACCATCTTGCTCTATCATCTTTTTCACTGTATAGTAATTTAAGACGTGCCAGTTGCATCATATCAAAATATGGCAACGTCTTCAAATCATGAACTCGGTTGAAGTAGTCTATTCCTCGTTCTCTTTTCACAGCATAAACATTTAGATCCTCCAAGTACGCCCAACTGATTATTGGACCTTCAGTCTTTGCTCCCTTTAACGAGTAACATTTTGTATAAGCAGGTTGAGCATCTTGACGAGGTGGACGTATACAATCTTTCACTGCTTGACGCCATTGAGCTTTCTTAGCATCCAATTCTTCTTGATCTAACGTCGCTTGACTAGCTGCTGGATTTGTATTTAATTTCCGAGTAAGATCTTCATCGTCTACATCAAAAACCGCATCGTCTCGGAAATCATTAGCCTGATAGATAGGTTCAGTTGAATCATCATTATGCTCGAACTCTATCTCTTCATCATCAGCATCAGAATCGGGAGAATTTAAGTCAGAAACAGATGCAGATTCGTCAGATGTAGCATCTTCAGGATTCATCGCGATTAATTCTGCAATCTGTTCTTTAGATAAGCTGTGCATTATTTCTCCCTCTTCTAGATCGGGATCAATGCTGAACTGTATTACCCCCTGCATATCCAAAATGTGAGTTAAATTGGACTTTTTAAATGAGATGGGAGCAATATCGTACTGGGATTCACTCTGTGGTTCTTTACCAGCTCCCCCAGACTCTGTGCGTTCACTATCTGCACCAGTCGGTTCAGCAGATTCATCGTCCAGTGCTTTGATTCTGTAAATTCCATCCACACCAGCTACCATCGAATCTTGAATTGTACTAGTGGCCGCCTCCAAATAGTCGATCTTATCTTTATAAATCTCCAATCCCTTTTTCTGTTCCTCTAGCATCAGATTTTGATCAGCAATCTTCTTAGCCATTTCTGCTCTCTCAGTTTCCCTCTCAGCTTCCTTTTGCTTCATTAGCTCATTCAATCGTGTGATTTCTTCATCCTGTTTCTTCTGCTTCATCAGAACCTCCAATAGCATAGCATTCACAGTCTGGAGCTGAGCAGACTCAGATAGTTGCCCCGACGACGATCCACCAGCAGTTGGAGTTATCGTAGTGGCAGGTGTCATAATTGGAATGCTTTGTTGTGGCTGAGAGATCACACGCGGAGGAACTGGAGTGGTTGTGCTGGGAGTAATATCAGTGAGTCTCACATGCTTGAAACGTTTAGCGATTCTCCCTTTGACTATATCCCTCATTGATTCTGCAGCTTTCCGTTTCGGGACTGAAGGAGTTGCCTCAGCACTTACACTAACATCATCTTCATCTACTAACTCAAGCTGAGTATCAGTAGGTGGAGAGGTAGCAGAAACCACCTCCTCATCAGAATCAGGTTGAACAGGCACAACCAGATCCTCTTTCTCTGAATCACTGTCATCGTTTCTCCATTTCCTCTTCTTCGGGCAGACATACTCAGGATTTGCGAGATGTCCGATCAACTTTCTCTCCTTTGGTGTAGACTTTCCCTTGTATGTAAGCATGCGTGCCATCGTACTATCACTCATAACGTCCAGCTTGACGATATCTTCTTCATTCTTCTGCAAGTCATGAATCTTCGCATCTAAGATCATTTGCACGAATCTGGCATACATCAAGTACTTGTGCTTGTTCTTGAGTTCTACGTTCTCTATCATAAACTGCAAGACCATCGCCGAGAAGTTGAATGGAGCGTTCAGTGCCAGTGCGACAAATGCACTTTGAAGAGTCTCTCGCATCTGATCATGTCCTGCCTTTCTGGGACCCAGACAATGCTGTATTACGTGACACAGGTACTTGTATTGCACACTGAAACCTGACTTTGTGATCACCCCCTTCGTAATATCACCATCATAATGCATTCTCAACAATGCCCCTCTGACCTTGTACACGTCCAGATTTGTTGGCATTCTCGCTTCATCTCCGAATCCAACGACTTCTCTGATGACGTGCTCGTCAACCATAATGTCATTCCCGAGCACTTTACTATGTATCTGAACCTTGCCGTCTTGACGAACCGCCTTGGCATTGTTCCAGAAATCAGAGATGTGAGACAAGTAGAGCACTTTTTCGGTAGAAATCGCCTTGAGGATTCTTGAACGCTTCAAGAATCGAATAATTTCGACAAACTTCGTGGAGTGAGGTTTTGTTTCGTCGAGGAAAGCGCACATGTTGTTCTTTGGACCAATAACTAGACCAGTGCTTTGAGATGACGACGATTCAGCCATTTTCCTGTAAACAGAAACATAAACGTCGAGAAACAAACAGTTAGAATTAAGATTCAAACGTTTTAAATATTTCTGTTATGGCCCATCCGTACGAATGAAGAATTCCATTCGTACGAATCAAAATGTATCCGTACGAATGAGTCAGTCAAAACAAACGGATAACATTTTTCACATTCGTACGAATGACATAGACATTCGTACGAATGAAGATCCTATTCGCACGAATGAAATCACATTCGTACGAACGGAGTTCATCGTATCAGTTTGAATTCCAAAACCTAGATTCTCAAATCAATAACTTTTAGGTAACAAAATTACACCAAAACACTCGTATTACCCCGATGTACAAAACCCCTAACCCAAATACCCATTACAAACATGAATAAAGGTCCAATTTGATTCAAGTATTCTCGGGTTCAAATTTCAACTATTAAACATTCAAATAAACGTTATACCTTTCGTGGTATATATGATTAAGATCGCAATCAAAAGTTACACAAGAAAATCAGATTCAAAAACTCGTTTATGCACTTTGAAAAATTTAGGTAAAAATCTCTTGATTCGGACGAATGAGTATTGAAACGTGAATAGTCCAAACGAATGACAGAAGTATATATAGGCATCTCACGTTCGTACGAATGTGAAATACATTCGTACGAATGTGATCATATTCGTGCGAAGGAGAGTTTTGTCTCAAACTTTGATTTCCCTCTGATTCGTGCGAATGTCTTGTTCCTGCGTGCGAATGGACTTTACCTTCGTACGAATGTCGCTGAAAGATTAATAACCTTCTTGATTTTCACTTATCTTCAAAACTTAAACATTCAGTAAACGTTAAACACATGAAAATTATCAATCCATCAAAATAAAACGTTTAGCTCAAATCAGATATCCTAACCAAACACTTTATCAACGTAATTCCAGTTTCACTTTTAGATCTTGAGTCACGACAAGTAACCGTAAAACTAACAAAAATAAAATTAAAGAGAAACTAAAACTAAAAATTAAAATCTTTTTGTACTTTTCTGTTTTGATAAATCAAAGGAAATTTTAACTATAACAAACTACTGAAATAACAATTAAATAGAACTGAAATTTTCACATTCTTTTTGCGTTTTTCGAATAAGGGATCAGACTGATACTGAAACATAGCATTGTCATTCAAATTTCGTAGTAACTATTAACATATCAGTTGACGATTATTGGTATATTTGTCCTCTTAAACTTAAACAAACATTCACTTGACAGTTTTTCTTTCAAAATGGTTATCTCGCTAAGATCTCCCAATATTTTGAACATAGAAACCAACACACAATTTGAATTTTTAACAGTCATCAAAATTGTATCATACTTAGAATTGCAAATATGTTTGTGTATTTGTCCTCTTAACTTTTCAGCTTTTTCAATTCTATTTTCCTAAACACCAGATGTAATATCATAATATTTATTTCGTATGTCAGTATTGCATCAACTACACATGCAATAAGGGCCAGTGATTCTTGATCATTGAAACAATACATCACTCAGAGATAAGCGCTTCTTCAACCTTTATTTGGAATAGCCGAGTTATGATCATTCTTTCGACCTTATAACTCTGTTCATCCATCAAAGTATTTGTGAAGTCTTTAGGTACTTCGTCACCCTTTATTTGGAATAGCCGAAGTATGATCATTCTTTCGACCTTATACTTCTGTTCATCCATCAAGGTATTTGTGAAGTTGTTTCTTACCTCTTATTGCGATCATTTTTTTTTTTTTTTTTTTTTTTATTTTTTATTTTTTTTTATTGTTGATCTTGATCAAAACATTCAAGAATGTTATCCACAATATCACTGGAATGGCCCTTAATTGCTTCAAAATATACTGACATACTGTATTTATTTTCTGATATTACACCTAATATTTACTATTTTTGAATCGATCCAGCGAAAAGCCACAAACACTACAAAACAAAACTAATCATAATATCTTAAAACATTTAATTTCGACTGCTGTGTGTTGTTTAACAGTGTTCTCAATTGTTATTGATCTCCAGATATCATTTAGACAGTCTTTGAGACATATCCATAAAGATTCAAAATAAATTTGATATCTGCGACAACCAAATGAGTAATTTTCGTCAAGTTTCAGTGAGATAAGCCTACCAATATATCCTACAACTGACATGTATAACGTTACGTTCAGCATACTTTTGACAATTTACATGTTCAGTTTTAGTTCAGTGTTTCCTCACTTCCCCATTTTTTTTTTTTTTTTTTTTTTTTTTTTTTTTGTAGGTGCATTTATGTAGTGACTAGATTCGTATGTAATTAACGTTTATATCAGTCTTTATATTGTTTGGTTGAATATCTATATTGAATGTTTGATTAATTATAAGCTAGAACGTTTACGTTGTTATGAATTAATCAAATCTGTGTTTTTGAAATGTTTAAATGATATTCAAACTCATTCGCACGGATAAGGATGATATCCGTGCGAATGAAGATTAGGTTCGCACGAATGAGAAAGTTAAACAGTTTGTTTATTGATATGGTTCATTCGTACGAACGATATATGGTTCGTACGAATAGAATGCCATTCGTACGAATGAGATCACATTCGTACGAATGAAATGCTGGGCCTATATATATCAGCTTAGGGTTCAGCATTACGTAAGGTTTTTGCGAGGTTTTCGTGTGTGTGCCGAATTGCTGCTGCCGGTTTTTCTTGTGTTCCAAATCGTTTATAACATATAAACAATCATCCGAATAGTCTTCCTTAGGTCCGATTTTATCAATAATCATTGGTTTGATCTCGTTTCCGACGGTTACATATTCGCTAGATAATCATTGATCTATTTCCGCTAGGTTAGTGATATAACGTTGACTATAAGATCCGTACAACCCCAACAGAAGTAGATGACGGTACCATGCGGTTCCTTTTAGGTCAGCTTATAGCAAAACGAAATGTTGTCTTTAAGTTTCATTGACCCTTTCCAGCATACTCTACCGCCTTCTTAACTTCACAATATGACTTTGGAACCTGATGCAACGAAAACATGTACGTCATATCAGCCCAAAAACTACTAATTGAATTGACATGGTGCAACAAATGAAACGAAATGTGTTTCCTCTTATGTGTTGGGCTTCATTTTTTGTTAATCTACCTTTTCAGATGTTGGCATTTCTTTGGTTAATTTTGTTTGTTTTCTGGTTGAGAATGCATGAACTGTTGTAGGTTTGATGGTTCTTTAGAGAACCATGGTAATTTCAAGCCCAACCCTATGGGCGAGCGGGGTGGACGACAGCCCAGAACACACATAACTGGGAGAATATTTTATTGTAGGATATATATATATATATATATATATGGCTTATTTGGAATATGTTTTTACTATATTAAGCCAAAAAGTCTAATAATATTTTAATATTTAGTGTTTTGAAGGCCAAATTTGAATTGTTTTAAGCCCAAAACTTCAAAAAATATTTATAAACTCTTAGAGCATACGTGTAATACTCGTTATAGGCTCGTTGTCAGCTCGACAACGAGCGAGCCTTGGTTATCATACCGCCGCGGGTCGTTGTGGGGCTCGTTCTCGCTCACCGTTTTCACTACAATGATCGTTTTATTTTATTTTTTATTTTTTTTTCATTTTTTTTTTGTTTCAAACGTTTACATTTTTTTAAGAAAAAGTTTATTAAACCCAACGACTATATATATAACCGTTAGTATTTTTTTTTTATTTTTTTTTTCTTCTTAATACCATTTCACCTATAAATACATCCTCAGTGTAACCAAAAAATCACACCATTTCTCAATCTCAATTTTTTTCTAAAAATTATATACAACAAAAAATGAGTTCACATTCTTCAACCGATCCCGATGTTACGGATTCGTCATCGTCCAACTCCGAATTGATCGAAATACTAGTTAAGGCGGTAGAAGCTATTGAACAAATGGAGAAGGAAGAAAATGAGGCGGAAAGTTCATGTCGGACTGAGAAAAGGAAAAGACGCTATATCAACCGTGATCGAACTGCAGCAAACGAAAACGTGTTACGAGATTACTTCTTCGGCTGAAGCACATACCCGGATAAATATATCCGTAGACGAGTTCGTATGAGAATACCTCTTTTCCTCAGATGAGTCGAAGGTATATCTAATTACTCCGTAGAACCTTTGCCCGACTATTTTAAATTTTTTAAACAACGACTCGATTGTTCGGGTACAGTGGGTTTTAGTTGTTTACATAAATGCACGTCCGCTATGCGTATGATGGCGTATGAGATTACTCCAGACGCTTTTGACGAATATTTACAAATATCAGAAAGACCATCAACTGAATCCGTAGATAATTTTTTAAAATGTGTAATCCATCTTTATACAAACGTTTATCTCAGAACCCCAACACAAGATGCTGTTAATCGTTTATATCAAAAACACGATGAGGTTCACGGGTTTAAGGGTATGCTTGGTAGTATCGACTGTATACATTGGAGATGGGATCAATGTCCAAATGCATACAAAGGGCAATACGCACGAGGTGACCATGCTTATCCAATGGTTATGCTGGAAGCTGTTGCGTTGTACGATCTTTGGATATGGCATGCTTACTTCGGTGTCGCGGGGTCGAACAACGATATCAACGTGCTTAAACAATCGTCGTTGTTTCATGATATGCTCAACGACTCATCCCCGGATTACAGATTCACCGTCAACGGCCACAAGTACAATAAAGGATATTACCTTGCAGACGGTATATATCCAGAGTGGTCTACATTTGTTAAAGTTTTTTCGTACCCATTTGACGAACCGCATCAAAAATTCAACGTTTTCAAGAGAGTGCAAGAAAGGATATCGAACGGGCATTCGGTGTTCTTCAAGGTCGTTGGGGGATTATAAAACATGCAACGAGATTTTACAAGATGAACAAGTTAAGAAGAGTTATGTATGGGGGTATCATATTGCACAACATGATTGTTGAAGACAACGGGCGGTCGATTTGGGATGCCCAAGAATAGTATGCTCCTCCGGTTACAGGTGTTCCCAGAACTTATAACGAGAGAGTGAATGAACGTATCCGGATTAATAGAGAGATTAGAGACAAGAGCACACACAACACACTCCGCGAGGATCTCGTGGCCTACATTTCGACACTTCCGGATGACTATCGACAATGGTAGCTATTTTTATTTTATGTATTTGTATTTTTTTAATTATTGTATTGTAATTTTATTTTTATTGTATGTGTTTGTATTTTATTTTAATTATTGTATTGTAGTTTTATTTTTTATTTTAATAAAATCTTATTTAAATGTTTAAAAAATAAATAAATAAATAAATAAACTGGGGGTCCCATATCTCTCATAATCACCCACAATCATCATTATTACTGCACCAAAAAACTCACAATCATCATTCTGGATGCCACGTCATCAAAAAAAATTCCACAATCACCCACAATGGTGATTATCATACCGAGTGCTCTTAAGGGGCCACAACGAATTACCTGTGTGTGATTACCTTCAATCTTCTAGGAGTCAAACACAAACTTTAATCAATCATTCTTCATATTCCTCCTTATGACCACACTATAATTGACCCGTTTCACTTTTAGGTAAGCTTTATGATTTGACCTGTTTTGAATAAAACATGTTAACCCATTTGACTCGTTTCAGTTTTAGTTAAGTTTCTTTTGGATAACATAGTGATGACTGATTACCAATTTTATATAATGTAACTAGAACTAATGAGATGAGATCAACTGTTTATCCGGAATTTAGGTCTCTCGGCAGTCGCTAGTTAGTTAGTTTAATGGTCAGCTAAAAGACAGTAAAATCCCTTATAATGGCAAGCAAATGCTCCAAGATATGTTCCATTACATTTGTAAACTCTTACAGACTAAAATTGTTATTCAAAAACACAATAACAAGTTCTGTAAAACGTCGTATCTCTTGTTACTTCTCAAAAGTAAGAAATTACATCCTTTAGTGACCAGATTTATGACCACGATTTCAACTCGTTGTATACCAAAACAATTATCGACTACAACTATTAGTAAACTACCATTTTGAACATAACATAAAACTATTCGAAAACCACAAAGAAATCGGGAAAGAAAGGAGTTAGTGGCAGTCCGATTTTAAGGGCATACTTTTACAGTCTCGCCCATAGGTGACTATGTTCAGATGCGGATCTTGCTCAACAACAATGAACATATCAGTGCTTGTTACATGCTAAACATCATCAACATGTGATACATGCATGGTTCAACATCAACATGCTCACACGTTGTCCCTTTGGTCACTGAAGTTCATTATCCTCAACATGCTTCAACATCAACCGTGCATATTTTTACCTCTATGTATTATTATAGAGCTTATAGTACCACACACTTTTAAGCTAACAAGGAAATGAAATTGATAGATACCTGTTGGACTAAGTGGCTGAATAAATAAATAAAGAAATCTAGAGAAATAAGCATATATTTTTGGCCATATATTCTCTCACATACGTGAAAGACACAATTGTGGGGTGAATTCATGCCTATAAATAAAAATAAGCAACTATTTTTGTTTATTAATCATCCCAAACACGACAAACTTTAAAGTGTTGTAGTTTATTTTTCAGTTCTTCTTTTGTAATAGATTTCTTAGTTTTAATACAAGAAATAACTCATTTGATAAGTATTTTCAATATCCATTTGGTTGGTTTTTACCATAGTTTCGTAACAATACCCAGAGTTGAATATTAGAGTTATATTATTATTGGTATTCTTATTATGTTAGGATTAGTATTATTATTAGAGTTGTATTATGATTGGTATTATCCACATTTGTATCTATATATTCTGGATTGATCTATGAAATAAAACACATTATTTTCCATATCATAATATGGTATCAGAGTCACTGGCTCTCTTTGATTCGTTCGATTAAGCTTCCGTTCACTGCAACATATTCCATGTTTTAAATCTAATTAATGGGTTAGTTTTCTAATCGGTTCATTCGTCTTTTTTTGTTTTTTGTTCCTCTTGACCAAAAAAAAATAAAAAAATGGTTTGCATTGTTTGGTAAATTTTTCAATTTCTATTTTGTTTATTTTAGTTTTCCATTCCCTTTTTTCATCGATCTTAGTTTCATATTATTGTTAGCTCTTTTTGTTTCGCTTCTTATTTAAATCTCTTGTTTGTTTCGTATGATGATTATTAATATTTTCATCTGTCTCCTAAAGGGAGAATTAAATTTATAAAAAAAAAAAAAAAAAAAGAAAAAAAAAAAAGGTGAATCTCAAAGCGAGACCATCACCAAATATTATTGCTGCTTCCGAGTGAAACATGATCGGAAAATACTATGTTTTTTTTTTTGTTGCTTCTACCGAATGAAACATGATCGGTAAAATATTACGATGCTTCCGAGTGAAAAATAATCGAGAAAATATTATGTTTTTTTTTTTTTTTTACTGATTCCGAGTGAAACATGATCGGTTTCTGGTTCAAGTCCTTCAACATTACCGCAACGTCTCCAACACCGCCGCAAGCTGGGAGTCATTCAAAACATCTTAGTTTTTATCTTTTATTTATTTTGATAATTATAGTTTTGTTTTACAGTTCGAGCTTTCGCGATTTCGCCGCTCGAACTGCGGGGGAGTATTAGAGTTATATTATTATTGGTATTCTTATTATGTTAGGATTAGTATTATTATTAGAGTTGTATTATGATTGGTATTATCCATATTTGTATCTATATATTCTGGATTGATCTATGAAATAAAACACATTATTTTCCATATCATAATTTTGAACTTTTAGAATTTTCGAATAGATTGACTCAAATTATCTGATATGTCCTATTTGCTATTAATCAAGCTCGATTTGAGATCTCAAACAATTCAGAAATTTATCAAAACTATGTTCCATAAAGTAAGATTAATTGGTACAATATTTTTCCAAGGGTGTGACAACCACATGAGAAAAATAGAAAAATGTTGAAGAATTACAATGATTTTTGGTCATAAAAACTTCATACGAAGATAAAAGCTTATGTTCACAGTCTGGCTTGATTGAATGGTCATATGATGAATTTCATCCCATGACGGATAAAAGAGACGTAAAATCTTGTTCGTGACAAGGAATGGTTAACCCCATTTCATGGCCAAATCCAAACTCCTCCTCGGCTTGGCGTAGCAAGCTTTGAAACTCAGTGTGTTGTAGCCATGATATTGGTACAATGTATCTGCTTCTTGTTTCTCCAATGTACACTACAAAGTGTCCTTTAGGGACGTCTGTTGCTCGTGTTTGTTTGTTGTTTGATCTTCTAAGACCCATTATGAATTTATTTGTAGTGTATGTATGTGCGGTGAAAGGTGGCGATGGTGTTTGTGGTAGTGATGGTGGTGATGATGATTATATGCAAAGGTTTTTATAGGGGAAAATTGAGAGGCAGATGCATGTGGAGGTATTTTCAAAGAAGGTGTATGTGTATAATCGGTGGCTCATATCCCTTTGGGTTAGCCATACCTTGCTACCTCTCCTGAAGACACCAACACACAATGGACCCCTACCCATTTATGAATCAATTTAAACTAGAGGTTTCCTCGTGCTTCGCACGAGTTCGAGTGCAGGTCGAAGTTACTTACCGTTTCGGATGAATAAAGTGAATATGCGAAGGCGGTTTAGAGTAGTCTCCGCCATTTTGACAGTCGTCTGACATTTTTTACAAAAAGTTCTGCTCGTTGGCATTTTAAACGTTAGAGAAGCATTGATTAAAGTAAGATAGTACAAAGTTAAAACGATATGTTAGATCTACTACTAATAGACTAAGATTCGGATGCATTTGTTTTCCTACACGATACTATTGTCTATCATTAACTAAGATAGCAGTGGAATTTTTTTGCAAAAGTTGTCGTACTTGCGGGAGTTTACGTCTAACTGTATTTACATGAACTTTTTTTTGTTGCTGCCAAAAGGTTGTTCGAGGTTGTTGTTGTTGTTTTTTCCTGATATGTATCTTCTACTCAGGAAAGCGTTCACGTTTTCCAGGGTTCAAGATTTCTATATCTTCTGCACAATGTAATGAAAGTTTGTTTTAACGGATGTATTTGTATTATTTCTATATTTTTTACTCCTGCGGAATGTGTGTACCTGTTACATTTGCTGGCTTGCGTTTACGTGCGTCTTTGTCGGCTTCGTTATCAGTTTCGTCTTTATTTTTAAAGTGTAGAGTATTAGTATTTTTATATAACAAAAGTGGTATGTTGAGTGTTGTTACCTGTCAGATCGAATTGCAGTTGTTTGGCGGTGCTTGGCTTGCTGTCTTTGCTTGTTTTCCCTGCGTTTGTTATTTCGGTTTTTTTATCACTTTCTGGAGTTGTTGGTGTATGTGGTGGAGGCGTTGTTTGTGGCGTTTCTGTTATTGGTAGGGCTGTGGAGGTAGTTGTTTGTGGTGATGATGGTTGGTTGGGTATTGGGTTTGTGTTGACGATAATATAATTCATGTTATTTGGGCCTGATTTTTTTGTCAGTTCTATGTAAAATCTTTTTGTATTCATGCCCTCGTTTCTGAATGCGGGAGGAATTGTTTTACGATCTTCATAAGCGTCCTCTGTAATGATCTGTTTGCAAGTTCGGCCTATTATCTTTTGCATACATGCATCGGTTGCCATACCTTGCAAATCAGCAGTACCATCTGATAGAACGATTTTTACGTTGTAGCTGCAATTATTTCATTCATGTTAGAATTTTTTTTTTTTTTTGTTTAAATGTAGCGTGTGTACGATATTTATGAACTTACAAAAAATTTGGATCGGATTTCTGTCCATGATTTGGGCAGAACCAGATTTGTCGTTGTCTCGAGATTTGACATTTGCAGTCCGGGCAAGAAACATTGTACCAACTATTTTCTATCTCTGTTTTTGTGATTCTTGCATCGACAATGATTGTCTTTTGCTGTTATGACAAGTATTTGTAAGTATTAAAATGTAACAAAGATTTTTAGTATATATGTTTTGGTTCTGTAGCGTACCAGCATGTCTTCGTATGACATTGATGCTACTTCCTGCAATGTCTTAACTGTGTCGGGTGTGACTGTTGGACCCTGCGTATCTGCTGTAGTGAGCTGTTGATGTTGTGTGACGTGTGGATGTACTGGCGGATTTATAAGTATGTGAGTTGCATCAGTAGATGACATCTTTAGATTTCCCGAGACAATTGAGACACCAAATTTTTTTGAGCATTGTAATATGAACATAATATTTGTGGTTTATTATATGTGTAAATATTCCTACTTGAAAACGTTCCCGGCTTTACGTTTGTAATCGCTATCATTGTTTGAGTGGTTAGTGCGGATAAGGCAGAGGCGTCAATTTTTTCTGCGTTTTCCATACATTCCTTCCATATTGTTGCGGTTATTTCTTTTCCACTGCAGTATTAACAGAGCAGTGATGTTAATCTATTGTCTTACCGTAACATTTATGTTTGTTTTACTTACGTGGCGTCAATCAATGTTAAAAGCAGGAATGGGTCGCCGTTTTTCTTGTAGTACAGTGTTTGTTTTTTGTACGCTCCAAGGAAATCTGCATCAGTAATTTGTTTTTTTCATATCATATAACAAAGTTTGCGTTACATAGGTAAAGGTTTTTAGGTACCTGGGAAATACGTTGGTATGTCAATGAAACTCTGTAGCTGATCTACTGATACAAAGTCGAAATACGTGCTAGGTATTTTCTCCACGTCATGTAGTGGAGTAATTTTTGAAGCCTGTCCAACATTCAGGTGAACTTTGTTCCTGATCGTCCTTTGATGTTTAGCGGTTTCTGTACACGTGTATTGCTCTACGACGTAGCATTTGTTTATTTGGAAGTTGGATTCTACAAATTGCTGCCCCTGTTGTTCTCCCATTATCGCAATTGCATCTCCCTGTTGCAAACAGTAATTCAGTGCATACGTATCTTCTAAATATCGGAAATATATGTAATATGTGTAAAGATTTTAGAGATCTGTGTAACCTGATTACTATTGGAATCTGAGAAGTTGATGAACCTAAATAAATTTAAAATGAATGCGTAATCCTTACGTGTTCGTCTGTTGCAATGAACCATGTTTCTTTATTCCTAAAATGGGGTGTCCATTTTCTTAAGATTCTTATTTCAATTGGCAAGCCAGCACAACCATATTCCAAGTCCGCTATGCGAGTCATAATATCCTGCAATTTGGAAAAAGCAATAAGCTGTTAGCAAATAATATAAATCTGATTAACGAAATTGTCAGAATAATAATACTTTCAGCAGTTTATGCATGCAAGAGTATGTACATATTTGGATAAAGATAAAATTTATGATTTGTAGGTAATATAAACCGGGTTTTTTATTTCAAAGACAAAATATAGGAAAAGTTTTTGCGGCATTCTGTAAAATTTGTAAACATGCATACAGTTTCAATTCTGTCATGCACTGTGCAGCCTGTCGAGGCAGCAGAGGAATTCTTTATAAACAATATTTTTGGTATGCTGTGAACACTGTCCCTCCTCGTCATGAATGAGTACTTTTATTGATTGTGGAGAAGTTGCTCGCGACAGAGCAACGTATAATTGACCGTGACCAAATACTGGGGATGGCAAAAATAATCCTATACGCTCTAAGGACTGGCCCTGGCTTTTATTGATTGTCATGGCGTAGGATACTTTGCACGGGAACTGTTTTCGGTTGAAAGTGAAGGGAAGCTCCTCATCGTGGTGAATAAATTTAATTCTCGGGAGGTAAACTTTGTGGCCGATGCATGTTCCCGTCATTATGATAGCCTCTATGACTGTCGGTAACAGGTGTGTGACAATCAGCCTTGTACCATTGCAAAGACCGTTTTTTTGGCTCATGTTTCGTAGAAGGATTATTGGAACGTCTTTTTTCAGTTCTAATTTGTGTAGTGGAAGTCCAGGAAAGTTTAGCTGATTTAGATACTCCTCCGGGTACAACAAATCTAGGTCTGACATTTTCTGAGTGTGGGCTGTTATTGAATCGGCACTACAATAAGAGGCAATTGTGCCTGGAGCCTTGTCCAAAATTTTTGCATTAATCTCGTCTGTGGTACAATTCTTCGGACATACAATCGCTCTGTTTTGAAGTAGCTCCGGATTTGGATGGAACAAAACACTCGAGTCGTATACAAAATTGATTAATTGTTCCAATCCAGATTGGTTGTTTCTGATCAAGAACCTGTCAGGTATGTTAACATTTGACGCGTATCGAGGATTGGTAGGATCAGGAGTACCGGCATTTCCATTTCCAATATCCAGTAGCCATTGTGCAAATCGAACTGAATTAGATTGTGAAGAATCGTTGATGTCTGTGCAGGAGAGGCGCATGTTATGCGACAGTTTATATAAAGTAAAGTGTGGCCACAGCTGTGAATTAGGCAGTGTTGACGATATTATATCTTGATGCCCTTTTTTACGTTTAATCGGTAAAGTTTGTCTGAAATCGCCGCCCAAAAGCATAGAAATTCCTCCAAAATGTTTATTCTTTTCATCTAGTACGTACGATCTACACACTCGAAGCATCGACGGTCCATCATTGTGGCCTCATCCCATACAATAACATATGTTTGTTTTAGCAGTTCGGAGAGTTGTGTTTTTTTTTTTTATATTACAAACAGATGTATCAAGTAGATTAATTGGAATATTGAACCTGGAATGAGCAGTTCTACCGTTGGGTAAGAGTAAAGATGCTATACCGGACGAAGCTACTGCCAAAACTACTTTCCCAGTTGACCTAAAATAAGCTATTATCGTTGACCATAGAAAAGTCTTCCCTGTTCCCCCATGACCGTATACAAACGCTAACGTCTGCCTCTTCAATGATTCGTCGGTTCGTATTCTGTTATAAATAGTGAGCTGACCCGTGTTCAACTTAGAAGCCATTTGTGTGTGTTGTTGCGTTAGGAAAGCTTTGTCGTATAACTTTTCCTCTAACAAAAGCCGGTTTGTCAATGGGAGTAACAAATCTCTGGGTGGAAGAGGGAGGTTGAATGAGGTTAACGATTTTGGGGGAATCGCAGCATTTAAAATCCTCTCTATTTCGAACAAAATATGATGCTGTAGCGTGTTTTCAGGTACAGCAGAGTCAGAAGATGTTGCAGAATCCAATAGTAATCGGGTAATATCGTCACCCATTTTAGGCCAGGCATTCGCCCAAAGTAGTGTAGGATCGCCAACATCACAGAATAGGAGCAAGTTACAAAACAGGTTGCGTAGTTGTGGAGAGGATGCCCATACGGATGCTTCGTTAAATGCAGTGAGCCATTCTTTGTCATCGCCAATTAACCCGAGTGCCTCACATGCTAAACGGTATGACGTATAAACGACCCCATCTACAGTTCGAATATCAACAAAATAACAGCAGCCTTTCTGATGACATAAAAGCATTCTAAGGTAGAATAACTCGCCGGCGGTTGGGTGTATATAGACCATTCTTCCGACAGGGGTTATAGTGTTCCTACTCCTAGGAAACCAGTCTTTCTTCGCTGCATTCCATGTAAATAGTGATGGGTATTGGATATAAGTCAGATCCTGACCAGCTCTATCCCACCTGTTTGTAACTAACCAACGCGAAAGTGTGGAATTACCAAAGTTGGGAGCAACTGTTAAACGTTCCAAATCAGTACCATCTTTAAAGGTGACAGTTTGCATATGTTCTAGGTGTACATGCAATATTTGTACTGCGGGCTGTCTCTCATGAATAGGGAAATTTAGTAACCGCCACGCAGCTTCGTGAGGACAAACAAACCTGCCGTCTACAAACTGTTCTATCTCGTCAACAATTTCCAGCTTCGTAGTAGAGGAACTACTACCTGCAGAAGGTTCAGACGAAACTGTAGACGATGACGTGGAATTATCAGACCTCCGCAAAGAAAAAGCGACTCGTTCAACACCCTTTGAGATATACTTAAACAGATACTTGATCATCATATTCCACCCACAGTACTCGACGTTGATATGGGCATCAAAACGACTACACAGAAGCTTATTGTAAGGAACTACGAACCCGTTGTGTACTCTTGTTCCATTCTGCATCGTATGTGCTGTTACGTCATTTCGTTTGTAATGTATATATCCGTTTTTATCAAAATTAGTCGCATAGGCAAATTGTTTAGGAAACTTTTTCTTACACGTCCCGTCCCGCATACACGGAGCACCCGGATTCGAAATACCGCAGGGCCCATGAATCATGCACGTAGTTATTGTAGAATACAAAGATCTTTCGGTCGTAGGATTCGGAAGTTCAGCTGTGATATACCTGTCTACGTCCGGGGCAACTTTAATTTTTGAAGATTCGTTTACCCATAACAACGTATGACAATGTGGAAGACCACGTTTCTGGAACTCAACCGTGTACAGGTCTGGACACAAAAATAAACGACAACACTGATTAGGAATATAAAAAGAAAAAAAATATAATGAAAGAAAGACGGAAGAGAATACGAAAATCTACACGCATTTACAAAACCGAAGGGATGTTCAGATTTGAGAAATTCGATGAAGTGACCGAGTTTGATACTAAAAACCCTAGAAATGATGTCTGGCCTATTCTGTGGGTGACCCATATTATGTGTTTCCATGAATCTTGTAATTTCCGGCCATCTGGCATTGCAAGTAAAAGTTATGAAGTACTGTGGATTCCCGTATACACGACAGATAGCAAGGGCATCCTGATAGTGTTTGTACATGTAACGCGGACCACCGACGAAGGAAGAAGGTAAGAATATTCTTTTACCGATTTCTCGGCCAACAGAATCTCCCTTAGACAACGCATCGAACACACCAGCTACATATTCCGACCTCAGACTGTTCTGATTTTTTCGAAAATAATCTAACCTACTATCCTCTAAACATAGGTACGCGTCTAACAGAAATTGTAGAAATAACTTACCACCACGCAAAAGTAACGAAAACACACCAACTCGAGTATGCAACAGATAACTGTAGTACATGTTTACCGTTAAAGATCTCGCCCTCATACCCGGACACATTCTCAATTTTAAAGATGGAGACCAACTTACCTCACCGTATGGAAATAGAAGAGGATATTGAAGAGGCATATATGATTGGTGTAATTTACTGATGCGATGCGGACGATCACCTTTTGAGTGAACAATTATATCGTAAACACTTGCGTTCGCGTCATCGCCTACGACGATCGCCCCAAGTGTCCCCTGTTTTGGTAAGCCGTATCGGTGATCAGGAACATTGTTATACAACCTCACCTCGTACTCAACCATATTATTAATGTTTGCAACCTCAACAGCAGTACGAAATGTTCTAACATACTCGTTGCAGGAAGACAACATACAACCTAGAGTATCTACAATATCAGGCCTTAGGCAATCTGCAGATTCCGAGGCATGGAAAAAACTAAGCCTATTTTCAATCTCATTAGAAGTGTCATACACATACAATTGCAAGAAGCGTGGAGCATCCGAAGGTTGTGGACACAAAGATCCGATATTATGAGACACTTGACCAGAAACCTTAAATGTATATGGACCGGGTCCAATGTTGACAGATTCGTCAACCTTACCACCGAAGGATGTCATAGAAAACATAGAATTGTACGCTCTAATATTTCGCATGAAATGGGAATCCTCGTACAAGGCAAGAAGCGAGGCAGGGGGTGAAACAGGGGCAGGTAGAACTACGGAACCGCCTTTACAACAGTGGTTGTATGTTGGATTACCTAAACGGGAATTATGTAACGCTCTCTCATCAAACCAAAATAATGCACGACAGAAACCGCAATATAGACTTGCATCGCCACAATCAAAATACAAAGGGAGAGAATTTTCAGCAGCTGTCGAAGTAGAAACAACCTTTCGAGGACGTTTACGACTACCAGAAACTGAAACCAAAACGGTAGGCCAGGTACGCCCCTCAGCAAGATCAGAACCCCACATTCCAAATATTCAACGAAAACGGAGGCGAATAACACGACAGCAAGACCTAAACGTAACCAAACATAGAAAGATAAAAACATACCTATTTAACGCCTACAACCACAGAACGAAGAAAAACAAAAATTATGATAACAAATAAACCAATAAAATTCAATTAACACAAACAGCAGAGCACATATATAAAAGAAACAGCTACATACCTACCAGAAGAAACAGCGACACAAAATCAACGACGTCCCGGGTAAACGAATTACACCTACTCCATAAACAGAGAGAACAGCAAATTATCGAAAAAATTTAAAAAAAAAAAAAAAAAAATTTAACACACAAGTAAACCTTGTAAAAACACAACCACATACCTATGACAACGAAGAGAGCCGATAGAGTAGAGTAAAGAACCTGTCCAGAAATCTTAACAAAAGAGAAGGACACGTATGAAAAACACTATAACACGTGTTAAACGAAATGGGAAACCAGCTCAAAGTAATAAAAGACGGTCAAAAGTAATAAAAGATTGTTTTTTGCACAGTTCCATATGCGTGATCAAGATTTAATAGAGGATAACTAAAGTAAAAAAATTCAATTAACACACACAGCAGAGCCCATATGTAAAAGAAACAACGACGTACCTATGAGAAGAAACAGCAATGCAGCACGAAATGCAATAGAAACTACAACGTCGCCTGAAAAACGAAAAACACGTAATCAATAAACAGAGAAAAGAGGAAATTATCCAAACAAAAAATTCCGCACACAACTAAGGGGGTGTTTGTTTCTGCTTATATAACCGGCTTATTAGCTTATGTAATTTTTTATAAGCTCATAAGCCCATTTTTTTCGGCTTATGAGCTTATCAAGTTGAGCTTATGACTTTAAATAAGCCATAAGCTCAACTTCATAAGCTCATAAGCCGAAAAAAAATGAGCTTATGAGCTTATGAAAAATTACATAAGCTCATACGCCCGTTTAATAAGCCGAAACAAACACCCCCTAAACCTTTAAAAACCATAATTACATACGTATGACAACAAACAGAAACGATACAATAGAAATACCAAGTCTAGAACTGATAAGAACAATTTATACAATCTGAATGTAAAAGAAAAGCAGCAAAAAAACATGTTGCGTGTAAAGGAAACAATGTTTTGTAACCGCTTATAAAATCATGTTACAAAGCGTTATAAACAAAATAAAAAGCGTTGGCATAAACCCTGAAAATATAGTAGTATATTAATCAAATTAAAAAGAAGTATAAAAGCCTTTCATTGTGTTAACAGTTAACAGGTCAACCCGACCTAAATATTATCTGTATTGGCCAAACCTGTTTTGACCCGTAAATTCAACCCGCCTATTTTTGCCTCTAATCCGAATCAGCCGGGGACGATATTAACGTTGGCCTTTCATAAGCAAAATGAGGGTTCAAATGAAATCGACTATGTAAGACTATTCGTCTTGCTGATGTTCTCAGTGTTTCTGACTCAAACTCAGTTTGTATCAATTGCCGGTTTAACTTGATCTTTATCCATTCTGATATAATCTATATGCAAACGTCAATCTACTTTTCATTTCTGTTTTTGTTTTAATTTAATCTCGAATGATTATTTGCTATATTGAAAAGCTTCAAAATGTTAGCGAGTTTTATTATCACATAATTCAACCTATTTCACTTATGTTTTGCCTTATGCATCTCATGATTTACTGATTTATGTATATGAATATTATAGCTTACATTTCAAATCTTTAGCACTCGGAAGGTCTTTATCCAATAACTTTTTGACCATTGTGTGTGGATTTTCCGCGTCGATTCTGCCGACGGGTAAGAAAGAATTCACACATCCAATGAAGTTGATCTTAAGTATGAAATATAATCATATGCCTAAAACCTGAATACTTGCATACCTTTAAAGGTTATTTGCTTGAAAATTATGTGTCAATCTGATTGTTTATGATATAATTGGTATTATTATTCTAGATTTCAAGTTTTGATCCATGTTATCATGTTAAACCAATGTTATGACTTTCTTTGTAGTCGAAAGGATATGATGGGGCAGCACAAAGAACCTCACACACCGATTGAGTTAAACACTTAAATCTTTTTAGTTGTTTCAGTAAAGTAAATATTGTATGCTTTCTTAGACTACCAATGATCTTCTTTAATTCTGTATAACTTAAGTCTTGTATGTTAAGATGTATGTTAGAACTCCTTCTATAGTTGTTAATAAAATCCATCATGTTGATAATAAAATCGACACCCTTAAAGAAAGTCGGCTAACATTTTAAACCTCAAAACACAGCAAAGCCAACATTTTTTCCCCACAAACATCACATGGAAATGCTAAACACAAATTTACACAAAAATCTGTTTACCTAAAATATATTTTGGCTATACAGGTTGAAAGTAGTTTTAAAAATGCTTTGACATAGCGTAACTTATTTTGCTAAAATTCAGAGTCATTATGTTAATTATGAGGGAAAATTCTATGTTTATTACTATCATGTAGTTCCAGCTGTATAGTTGTTACCATTCAACCCCTAGAATATCCTAAACGAATATCCTACTGGTAAAAAATTTCTAAAAGATTCACTATCCAATTAAACATAGCAAGTAACACCAAATTTAGCAAGTGACACCAGTAGAGAAAATCATACCAACCGAAGAGCAGAAAAATAGATTAGCGACCCCAAATTAACAGAAATAACGGATTGAGACCTGCAAATGCTGCATGCAACAAACAATATCAGCTGTATTTCCTTTGTCTCCCAAATTTACTTCCAAATAAAATCCGAAATACCGAGTCCAGAAGAACAATGGAGGAAGAACAGGAAGACACGCGTCAAGCAAATGTAAGGAGAGTAAGCCAGGTCAGAGGGTAATAGACAAATAACCCAAAAATCCAAAACAGGCCAGCCCACCCGAAATAAACCCCAAACAACAATCAAAAAAAAAGGCCCAAAGTAATAAAGAATTATATATGGCACGACTCCATATGATCTATCAAGATTTAATAGAGGACTAGGAGGTTTCCCGTGCGTTGCACGGGTTCGCCGTTATGTATGTATTCATGTTTTATAGCGTGTTCATATTGATAACGATAGTAATGGCGGTTAAAACGTGTATTGGTAATATAGTATAGATACAACCGCAATCAAAATAGTATAGTATAGATACAACCGCAATCAAGAAACAAAAGAATCTAATTGATCACCAATGTTCCTATTGACTAACACAAAACTCACTAGGATAAGCGATATTAAATGGCTTGGCTATAGGCCAGATAGCGTATACAGTCCCTAAGTAAACAAAACTGATTGCAGCCAGCACTGCTGAAGCTACATAGCCGCCAACAACAACAGCAGCAGCGGCGATTGCAACCGTCACTGCACTTACTTCCACCATTACCCTGCTTGATATTGATGATGCTACCGGATTCATATACTGTGGTACTTTTCCCACCGTGGCCTATGTCACAATATTATAAAAGGATAATAATAAGAATCTAAAATACAATATAGGCTTAACTTATTGAAAATGCATCAAAATCTACCTAAACTACTATTGTTTGTATCGCACTTTAACAGATGATACTGTGGGCATAAAACGTTTAATTCGTTTCTATTATATGTATCTATTAACCTCTTGATCAGATAAGCACGTCCTTTTTCTTACGTGGCCGCCATATAATCTGCCATGTCATCATAATTCAGCGTCATTGTCACAGGGTTACATGTTATAGAACGCCAGATTCATACAATAGTAGCCAAATAACAATTGTTTACACACAATAACAGCTTTTCAAGTATGCTACAGACAATCGTAATTTAACCATAGAACGTAGTATATAACTAATATAGTCTGATTCCTATATAAGCTTTACTTGGTAGAAAACGAAATTACGCCTATATTATGGATGGATAAATTACCATCATTTGGGTCTCTATCTCGTATCGTGGTCCATTATACTCCTTTAAAACAGCTTGTACCTGACTACCATCGAGCTTTACCGACCTAAACACAATCATCAAACCATGAACAAACCATTCAAAGTTTCAAACAACTAAAAACACACAAACACCTAAAAACCTTCTAATATATTCACCATTTAGTTCTCTGCAAAATCTTATCTCCCGGAATCTCCTTCAACTCGACAATAAAATCCTTATTCCCATAATAAACACCCTCATATTCCTTAAACGTTACAAACTTTATCATATCAGTCATTATACATTTCCGCAAATCATCAAACTTCATTCTCGGTAACACCTCAAACTCCTTATCGAACTCTGCTTCTTCCGACAACTCATCCACAAAAATCTGTTCAGGAACATAAAGCTTCCCTTTAAACTTCCTCAAAATATCATTCAAATAAACCTCCTTCGAATAATCCACCGAATCCCGACTCCTAGCATTCCACAATCTCTTAACTATCTCCAAAACTCCATTCCACTCTTAGACACTATCCCTAAACATCAGCAGCAATACTTCATTATTCGTAGGTGCAATCCGATTTTCGGTAACAAAGAAACTCTTATCACTCTAATTGAAAACTTTCAGCACTGACAATTTTCCTATTCTAATATCCTAACAAATCAATTAACAGGCAGTACAGAAGCCCGTATCATTGTAATCGAAAAATTTCAGCAATCATGTATGTCTTGATTTATAAACTATGATCTAAAGTGGGATCATTACCTGCAGAAATAAAGATAGAATTTGCGTAAAATGCAACAGCGTTCACGCCTCCAAATTGTTGCAATGCCATAAGTCCAACTCCAATCTGTAACACACTTATCACTATATTATCGAAGCAAATAAAATTTGAGATGTTTAAAGGCGGGTCGTAGAAAAGGACTGACAATGAGGGACTTAGTATATTCTGGTTGGAACAGATCAAAGACTCGACTTTCTGACAAGTGATGAAGCCTTTCGGTATAATCTTGTATGACAGGATGAGCATATCTTTTTCATCATATTTTATAAAGTAGTAACAGATAATATCGGACACCGAACTTTCTTTTTTGGATAGGTCTGATGATCAATAATAATCAAAATAAGAATTCGGATGAATTAAGTGGAGAAGTTACTCGAATTTCGGTACCTTCATCGGAAGGAATGTCCAAATTACCCTTGGAATGGTAGAAAATATTATATAACACTTGTCACCCTCATAATCACTCCTACCATTTTTATTCTAAACCTTCTTTTCAACCTGCTTCCTCTCGAAAGCAGACCGATTTTATATTTCGTTAATATTTCCTTAATTTTCAACAAAAAGAATATATTGGGTCTTATCATGTTCAGTAAACCAATACTGATGTATATTAGGGTAACTTACACAGCATCAGTTGTAGCATTCTCTAAGGGACCACGCAGAACAGAACCTGGACCAATCTATAAACCACAAGAAGCAAACAGATCAGTTAATAAAAACATCTTAAGCGACCTATGGTTTATTAATCTTAATTCAGAGTAACATTATTAGATCAAATCAGAGCTGGAAACAAATAAGATGCAGATATTTACATTGACACCATAAAACAGTGAAAGAGCCAGTCGCTGTGCTTCAATAGAGTCGCCTGGCCCGGACGTGTTTAATGAACCTTGTCCAAAAGCTTTTGTCGAGCATTTAGGAGATTCGGGAATGAAGAACAGGCATATACCCTGAAGCAGGCATGGAATGGTTCCTGAAAAACGAAAGAAAAATTACCAATGTAATAAAAAAATTATTATAATTTGAAGATTTGGATAAATCGTTCACCAATAAGAGCTAGTGTGCGCCAAGGAAGGAAAGTTCCAATAAGCGACATTAGTGTATAACAATTTTGCTTATTGCTACTGAATTTTTTTAAAGATAACCTATTTGGCTACTGGTAACGAAATTTTCAACAATTTTGTCTATCATCAAATAAACACAACCAAATCGACAAATCTACAACAATTTAGCCTATTTGTAACGAAATCTATAACAGTTTAGGCTATCATCAAATACAACATAACAAAAATCTAAAACAATTTCACCTATTCCTAACGAAACAAAATCACACGAAAATAATCAATCAATTAATAACTAACCTCAGAGATTCCGCTTCCGCTAGCTGATTTCTTAATCCCAAACACCTCTGCTACCAAAACAACATCACACAGATTCAACAAATCAATCAAAAGTCAAAACACACGAACTACAAATCAATCAAAACATCTAATGAACATAAACATAATCGCTAGGGTTTATACGTAACCTAATCTACACAAATTACTCATAAATTACAAAATTCGTAAAAATTAACAAAAAAAACGTTACCGGTAGGGTTTGGAGGTAATGTGAGATCAGGTCCAGATGAAGTTTTGCTAATTTCTGAACTGCTCTTTTTTGTCTAATTTCTTCCAACTGTTATTAAATCAATGATTTATAATCAAAATTATTTAAACAAAAATGTAACAGAAATTGTGAAAGTTTGTTGAAATACCGTTCGGCGACCGACAGATGCGTGATGAGACGCCATTGTACAGAGAGCGAATGAGAAAACGGTGGTTGAGATTTTGAAGTTTTAATGAATTGAATTGAATAGGTGTAGATAGTTTTGAGGAAGTGGAGTTTGGGGAAGCGAAGAAGACGACACGTGGAAAATGACGCAGCACACCAACAGCTTCTGCTAGTGGACAGGACCAACACATAAAATCAACAAAATCAACGAAGAAGGCAAATACACAGCCCAAACCCCAGCCCAGCCCAATCGAATAAAAAAATAATTTTTGGCACACAATCATATGCAATGAGAAGATTTAATAATCCTCATAATCACTCCTACCATTTTTATTCTAAACCTTCTTTTCAACCTGCTTCCTCTCGAAAGCAGACCGATTTTATATTTCGTTAATATTTCCTTAATTTTCAACAAAAAGAATATATTGGGTCTTATCATGTTCAGTAAACCAATACTGATGTATATTAGGGTAACTTACACAGCATCAGTTGTAGCATTCTCTAAGGGACCACGCAGAACAGAACCTGGACCAATCTATAAACCACAAGAAGCAAACAGATCAGTTAATAAAAACATCTTAAGCGACCTATGGTTTATTAATCTTAATTCAGAGTAACATTATTAGATCAAATCAGAGCTGGAAACAAATAAGATGCAGATATTTACATTGACACCATAAAACAGTGAAAGAGCCAGTCGCTGTGCTTCAATAGAGTCGCCTGGCCCGGACGTGTTTAATGAACCTTGTCCAAAAGCTTTTGTCGAGCATTTAGGAGATTCGGGAATGAAGAACAGGCATATACCCTGAAGCAGGCATGGAATGGTTCCTGAAAAACGAAAGAAAAATTACCAATGTAATAAAAAAATTATTATAATTTGAAGATTTGGATAAATCGTTCACCAATAAGAGCTAGTGTGCGCCAAGGAAGGAAAGTTCCAATAAGCGACATTAGTGTATAACAATTTGTTATGTGTCTAAGGTGCAAGAGCCCAAGTAGAAGTCAACCCGTTGTCAATTGGTTTGGTTGGAGAGCTGCTACTTTACTTTTGAATTAGTCTTTTCTATTTTTAGTTAGTTGCTAAAATAAAGGAGATCATGGGGATGCCCATATTTCCGGTATCGTTATTTTCCCCATTGTTAGGTAGTTTTGAATTGTTCCTTGTTGTTTTTCCTTTATAAGGAAAACATAACTTTTGATTAATGGTATTAAGAAAATTGCTCCAGTATCCTTTCTTATTTCTTTTCTCACTTCTTCCTTACTTCTTTTTCCAACCCATTCGGACCACATCAGTGGTATCAGAGCCACCGTGATCCCCATGGATACCCGAAAGAAAACTCTCGAACAATATCAGCAAGAAACAAATGAGAATTTTGACAAGTTCTCAGCTCTAATGACGCAGTTGATAGCCGATATGCAGACTCTTAAAGCACAGGAGCCATCTGGTTCCGGGTCTGGCAAATTGGTTGTTGGGGGGGAAGTTAAGCCTTACCTTAAATTGCACTTTCCTCGGTTCAGTGGCGACGACCCTACGGGATGGGTATATCAAGCAGAACAATATTTTGATTTCCAGAAAGTAGGAGCTGAAGATCAGGTTCATTTGGCTTCGTTTCATCTTGAAGGGATCGCTCTCCAGTGGCATCGCTGGTTTACAAAGGCCCGTGGCCCGTTGACATGGACCGAATTCACCACGGCCTTGCTGGATCGGTTTGGTCCGACTGATTATGATGATCCTTCTGAGTCTCTCCATCGTTTAACGCAGGTGACGACAGTGGCAGCCTATATTGAAGCTTTCGAACGATTGTCCCAACGTGTAGATGGGTTACCTGAATCGTTCCTGTGCGGGTGTTTTATAGGGGGGCTGAAAGAAGAAATCCGTTTAGAGGTGAAGCTTAAAAAACCAAGACGACTATCAGAGGCTATAGGGATGGCCAGACTGGTGGAAGAGAAGATGACGATACAACGCAGGACTTCCAACCCCAACCGGCCCTCTGGATTTTCTCCAAACCCAAAGGTTCATTCTGGTCCTGGTATACTTGGCCCGAGTCCCAGTCCACGACTCGCCCTTCCTGCTCCAAACCCAATTCGTCGAATTTCAGGGGCCCATGCTCGTGAACGTCGAGAAAAGGGACTTTGCTACTACTGTGACGAACGATATTTTCTGGGACATAAGTGCAGCAAGCCTCAACTATTTATGATCAGTGAGGCCATGGAAGTAGAAGGGGAGGATGATGCCGAAGAGATGGCGGGTGAGGCTGTTATCGAAGAAGCTCAGGCTGAGGTCTCTTTCCATGCCATTTCAGGGTCCTTCTTACCCCAAACCTTACGCTTGCCGGGTAAGCTTCATAATAAAGACATTGTGATTCTGATCGATGGGGGTAGTACTCATAACTTTTTGGAACAAGCCTTGGTGGATCGGTTTGGGCTCGTTATTGATAATGGGGTTCGTTTAGAGGTTGTGGTCGCTAATAAGGAGAAAATGACTTGTGTGAGTCGAGTTCGAAATCTTACACTCACCATCCAAGGATATACCATAACTACTGACTTCTTTGTCCTACCCGTGGCGGCATGTCCGATAGTTTTGGGAGTTCAATGGTTGAAGACTCTCGGACCAGTCGAGATTGACTTTGAGAATCTCACACTTGGATTTCGCCTAGCTGGTTCTTCCCACAAGCTACAAGGGTTAAAGGCTACTGACTTAAGGGCCTTAAAGTCGAGTGAGTTAATGGGGATTCATGGTTCAATCATGCTACTCCAAATAAATTCCCTGTCTGCCAGTACACCCAACCACCCAACCCCGTGTCCGTCCATCCAGGATGTCTTGGATGTTTTTCCTCAAGTTTTTCAAGAACCCGTTGGGCTACCCCCTCCGCGTTTTCATGATCATGATATACCCCTGCTACCAGACTCGAAGCCGGTTAGCTCTAGACCATATCGCCAGCCATATTTGCAGAAAGCTGAAATTGAAAAGCAGGTCCGCGAGCTGCTCCGGGATGGACTCATCCGTCCTAGTCATAGTCCTTTTTCCTCACCGGTTCTGTTGGTCAAGAAATCGGACGGTTCGTGGCGGTTTTGTGTTGATTATCGTGCCCTGAATGACATCACAATCAAAGATAAATACCCCATTCCTATGATCGATGAACTCCTTGATGAGTTGCAGGGTGCTGCTATTTTCTCCAAGCTAGACCTTCGCGCCGGTTACCATCAGATACGAGTTCGTCCAGATGACATTCATAAGACGGCTTTCCGCACACATGACGGCCATTATGAGTTCGTTGTCATGCCGTTTGGCCTCACCAACGCCCCGGCTACCTTCCAATGCTTGATGAATGATATCTTCCGCCCGTACCTTCGTAAGTTTATATTGGTATTTTTTGATGACATACTTATTTACTCCAAAAATTTAGATGCTCACGTGGGTCACTTAAAAACTGTTCTGGAATTATTGTTTGCTAATCACCTTTTTGCCAAGCCTTCTAAATGTTGTTTTGGAGTCCATCAAGTGAATTATTTGGGTCATATGATCTCTACTAATGGCGTAGCGGTTGAGATTGATAAGGTTCAGGCAGTGTTATCATGGCCAACTCCCACTTCAGCTAAAGGGGTACGGGGTTTTCTGGGGCTGGCCGGATATTATCGAAAATTTATTAAAGGGTTTGGGGGAATAGCTGCTCCCCTGCATAAGTTGGTGGGCAAGGGCTCTTTTGTGTGGGACGATGCGGCAGAAACCGCTTTTCAAAGCTTGAAGGTAGCATTAACAACAGCACCTACATTGGCCTTACCAGATTGGTCCCACCCCTTTACGGTGGAATGTGATGCAAGTGGGGTAGGAATTGGAGCGGTTTTAACGCAAAAAGGACGGCCTTTGGCTTACTACAGCTCTCCATTGAAGGGGTCGCTGTTGTCGTGGTCGACTTATGAAAAGGAAATGCTAGCAATTGTGAAAGCGGTGCGTAAATGGAGGCATTATCTGTTGGGTCGAAAGTTTATAGTTAAGACGGATCACATGAGCCTGAAATACCTGTTGGAGCAACGAATCACCACACCGGCACAGGCGAGGTGGTTACCTAAGTTATTGGGATATGACTATACGATTGAGTATAAGAAAGGGGTTACGAACCGTGGTGCCGACGCTCTTTCCCGGAAAGCCGAGGTTAGTTATATGGCAATTTCCCGCCCCTGTTCGCAGTTGTGGGACGATATTAAACAAGAGGTCATTCATGATGCTTTTTATCACAAATTACCTATGTCTTTTCCTTTTTCGTCTAAAGCGGGATTAGTGCAACGTGATGGGGTATGGTATCGCAATGGGGCTATTCTTTTGAGCTCCCACTCTCCCTTGTTGGCTACAGTTATGGGGCTTTGTCACTCTTCACCAGAAGGTGGGCATTTCGGTTTTCACAAGACGATCGCAAGAGTAAAACAGAATTTTTGGTGGATCGGGCTCAAAGAGTTTGTGAAGAAGTTTATTCGCGAATGTCATGTTTGTCAACGGGCTAAGACGGATAGTATGCAACCTGCCGGATTACTACAACCTCTGCCGGTGCCGGACCAGATTTGGGAGGATATTAGTATGGATTTTATTGAGGGGTTACCGGTTTCTAATGGGTTTACGGTTGTAATGGTCGTGGTGGATCGACTTTCCAAGTACGCTCATTTTGTTCCCATGCGTCATCCATTCACAGCTGTTGTGGTTGCTCGAGAATTTTTGGTTCACATTGTCCGTTTGCATGGTATTCCTTCAACCATTGTCAGTGACCGTGATAAAATTTTTGTAAGTTCTTTTTGGCAGGCCTTATTCAAGTTACAGGGGACGAACCTGTGCATGAGCTCGAGTTATCACCCACAATCTGATGTGGTCCGAATGGGTTGGAAAAAGAAGTAAGGAAGAAGTGAGAAAAGAAATAAGAAAGGATACTGGAGCAATTTTCTTAATACCATTAATCAAAAGTTATGTTTTCCTTATAAAGGAAAAACAACAAGGAACAATTCAAAACTACCTAACAATGGGGAAAATAACGATACCGGAAATATGGGCATCCCCATGATCTCCTTTATTTTAGCAACTAACTAAAAATAGAAAAGACTAATTCAAAAGTAAAGTAGCAGCTCTCCAACCAAACCAATTGACAACGGGTTGACTTCTACTTGGGCTCTTGCACCTTAGACACATAACACAATTTTGCTTATTGCTACTGAATTTTTTTAAAGATAACCTATTTGGCTACTGGTAACGAAATTTTCAACAATTTTGTCTATCATCAAATAAACACAACCAAATCGACAAATCTACAACAATTTAGCCTATTTGTAACGAAATCTATAACAGTTTAGGCTATCATCAAATACAACATAACAAAAATCTAAAACAATTTCACCTATTCCTAACGAAACAAAATCACACGAAAATAATCAATCAATTAATAACTAACCTCAGAGATTCCGCTTCCGCTAGCTGATTTCTTAATCCCAAACACCTCTGCTACCAAAACAACATCACACAGATTCAACAAATCAATCAAAAGTCAAAACACACGAACTACAAATCAATCAAAACATCTAATGAACATAAACATAATCGCTAGGGTTTATACGTAACCTAATCTACACAAATTACTCATAAATTACAAAATTCGTAAAAATTAACAAAAAAACGTTACCGGTAGGGTTTGGAGGTAATGTGAGATCAGGTCCAGATGAAGTTTTGCTAATTTTCTGAACTGCTCTTTTTTGTCTAATTTCTTCCAACTGTTATTAAATCAATGATTTATAATCAAAATTATTTAAACAAAAATGTAACAGAAATTGTGAAAGTTTGTTGAAATACCGTTCGGCGACCGACAGATGCGTGATGAGACGCCATTGTACAGAGAGCGAATGAGAAAACGGTGGTTGAGATTTTGAAGTTTTAATGAATTGAATTGAATAGGTGTAGATAGTTTTGAGGAAGTGGAGTTTGGGGAAGCGAAGAAGACGACACGTGGAAAATGACGCAGCACACCAACAGCTTCTGCTAGTGGACAGGACCAACACATAAAATCAACAAAATCAACGAAGAAGGCAAATACACAGCCCAAACCCCAGCCCAGCCCAATCGAATAAAAAAATAATTTTTGGCACACAATCATATGCAATGAGAAGATTTAATAAGAGTATAATATAATAGGAATAACCTATCCATTAACATATATTTATTATTTGAGTTAATTATATGAGTGGTTATTATGGTTTGACGAAATATTACCGTCCATCTTTATAAGTTTTTTATTATACCGTTCATTCTTAAATTTATTTTTTGTTCCCGAACCATCCCTATATTGGATGTCCCATTAAATACTCCGTTAATGTAACTCATGTGCGTTACACATGAGTGTAAAATAGTCATTCTGACACTCTCTCTCTCTCCACTTTAATACCCTTTCCCAAAAACTATTCTCACCCAACAATTTCTCTCTCAATTTTATATACAAACAATTAAACACATAGAGAACAACAACAAAAACATACAAACGACAACAAGAGTTGCCTAGTTCCAATCAGATTAATCTTCGTAAGTCACTCTGTCTTCTCACATGACGATGCTTCATTCAAAAACTCACAACTATGATCCCCATCACCACTTCTACCGCCACAAATTATATCAAAACGTTCAATAACAACATCGGGACAACAACATACTCCCTATCAATCGATTTGCTTTCAATTCGGAAAAAATTAACTGTTTCACCAGGGCCTAATGCAACCACCATTGATTGAAGTTTTTTTTTTATTGAATTTGTTTGACTTTAGAAGTTAGGGGCTATTGATTTCTTTTTGAAATGAAGAAATTATGATTTTTTGTTGATTTGTATGGATGGGAATTTTGGAGAAATTAATTTGGGATTTTGGGATTCTTGGGATGTGGACATTAAATGGGGAAGATGATAGGTAAAATGATAAATTTGCCCTCACATGTTATTCATGTGGGACTTGCTTTCACATGTCACTCATGTTAGGGACGAGTGATGTAATAAAAAAATTATAGAAACGAGCGGTGCAATAGTGCAAACCATAGAAACGACCTATGTAATTAACTCCACATATATTATACAAGGTTACAACGTTATAAATTGGAAAATACTCTATATTATATGAAGAAAACTGAACAAAGCATAAGTAAATGGCAAAATACATAAAAGTCATGTGGAAAGACATTGAGTTTTACTAAAGGGTTTTTTTTTTTTAATCTAATCATCTAATGTAGATTTTTCTTTAAAAAAAAAAGTAAATTATTGGGTCACCGCTTAAGTTGCCGATGAATTCTTCACTTTCTTTGACTTTTTCCAACCACCACCTCTGTCACCCTCTCCGCCACAATCACTTCCGTCGCCCTCTCCGTCACCACCTTCTTCCCCCTAACTCAAACTATCATTTCCACTACCAATTATTATTAATCATCATCTTCATTTTCATACGTCTTTTTCATGTTTCGTCATCTTCATTTTTCTTTATCGTCATCGTGCTTCATCGTCGATGATGTTTAAATTGCTTGGTATGGCATCACCATCTTCATTTTCATCGTCATAATCTTGTTATTGACAAAAGTCACCGCCATCGTCATTTTAATCTTCATCTGCATCATCATTGTCATGTAAGCTTACAACTTGTCTTCATTTTCATCATCATCTTCGTCATCATTTTCATTTTCATCGTCATTGTCATCTTCATTTTCATCATCATCTTCGTCATCATTTTCATTTTCATCGTCATTGTCATCTTCATTTTCATCGACATCTTCATTTTCATCGTCATCTTCTTCTTGTTATAATCGATTCCCTTTGATCATTTTCCAGGAATTATCAGTTACTACTAAGAATAATCATCAGCTTCATTTTCATCGTATCAATTTTCCGGTCACTTTTTCGGCGGACTAAACACAACTGATGCGATCAGGATTTTTGTGACGGATTCAAACTAGAGAGACTTCTGAAGAAGAGACGGACAAGGGTGGAATTAGATCCAAGCTTCCGGCGACCGGAGAAAAATATACCGGCGAGTGTTGTTGTTTGAGCAGCAGCGGTTGAACAAACACACCCTATTTGACTTCTTTTTTTATTTTTATATTTCACTTATTTTATATAATATTAAATTAGAGAAACATGACTAGGATCATGTAACTTGTTACCCGATAACTTGCTTAATTTGATGGAAAAATATACTTTAGACGATTAAATTGAGAAAAAAAGTTCGGTATCTCAAATGAAAACACGCGTAACTTTTAGGTGACTTTTATACATTTTGCCCCATAAGTAAAAGCTATTTAATTTCACTATTTAACGCACCTATGGTGTATTACAAACTGAAAAGCTGCTTAATTGAGTGTGATCGGAAAAAAAAAGCTTACGATGGAGTCTTGCGTGATACCATGTTACAAGTTGGGCAAATCCTATACTATTACTCATTACCCGAGTACAAATGCTGTTCAAGATTTCAATAATGGAAAGATAATCCTACACTATTTATTGTGAACAATAAACAACACTACCACAACTCTTTTGTACGTTTGTAGATGAATTATAAATTTTGGGTTTGTTTGTAAATATTTTAGACGGGGTGTAATTTGGTATACATTGTATATTGTGAAATTATAAAGCTTATAGTACTCACACTCTTTAGTTAATAAAGAAATGAAGTTGATTTGGATATGCTGATCTAAATTTCATGCATAATGATATGAGCTCATATGAGAAATTGAATAGATTGGTACAGTTAAATCTGAAATGTCCTAATAATCAAGCTCGACTTGAGATCTCAAACAATTCAGAAATCTTTCGAACTATGTTCCATAAAGTAGGATTAATTAATTCAATATTTTTCCGAGGGTGAAACCTCACCACTAGAGAAAAATAGAAAAAATGATACAATGATTTTTGGTCATAAAAACTTCATACGAAGATAAAAGCTTATGTTCACGGTCTGGTTTGATTGACTAGTAATTTGAGGAATTTCATCCCATGACGGATAAAAGAGATGTGAAATCTTGTTCGTGACAAGGAATGGTTAACCCCATTTCATGGTTGAACCCAAACTCCTCCTCGGCTTGGCGTAGCAAGCTTTGAAACTCAGCGTGTTGTAGCCATGATATTGGTACAATGTATCTGCTTCTTGTCTCTCCAATTTAAACTACAAAGTGTCCTTTGGGGACGTCTGTTGCTCGTGTTTGTTTGTTGTTTGATCTTCTAAGACCCATTATGAATTTCTATAAGGTGTAAGTACCGGTGAGGAGGTGGTGGTGGTGGTGATTATACAAAGGGATTTATATAGGGGGGTTCGAGAGGCAAATGCATGTGGAGGTATTTTCAGAGAAGTTGTATTTGTATAATAAGTGGTTCATATCCCTTTGTGTTAACCCTACCTTTGTTGCCTCTATTGAAGACACCAATATACAATGGACCCCTTCCCATTTATGGATCAATATAAATAACCTATCCATTAACAGATATTTTATTATTTTATTAGATGATAATATAACTCTGATTTCGCTGCGGTCATAGCTTGGTCCGGTTTGCACACCCCTAGATGCAACTAGGGTTGTTTAACCGTGTCCGAACTGGACCAAACCAAAATCTCAAAATCCAAATTAACATAATCGGGCATGACTCGGTTCACAAAACCTCTTAATTTAATTAAAGAATATCAGCCTAAAAAGACATTTTTTCAAATTTTAGAAAACAATTTGGTTTTGGTTTTTTTAATATTGAAAAGTAGTAGGACTAACCTAATCGAATATAAGTGGCTGCTGGTCTGGTCTCCCTCTTTACTTTTTGTCGCTCAAGGCCGAACTTTGCCCAAAAACTGTAACTACTAAATCGAATATCGCCATGATCTTATTGATCAACTATTTGGTTTCCATCGATAAATGTTGAATTTTGTCCAGAAAAGATCAGGAAATGAATATGGTATACCTTAATTCTTATGACCTGTTTTATTCCTCATGTAAGTCATCTCAAGCCTTGCACCAAAACCTGCTTTAACATCAACCTTTGTACTTTCCAAATTTAGAATTCGGCTAAATAGTTCTATAACCATCACTTTTGTTATTGTCGGATTCAGGCCGGTATCACAAATCAGGGTTAACGGCCATATTTTTAGAAAGTTTGGGTTTCAGTTTATGTTTGTATATGTGACCAGTCAGGTTAGGATTAAACACAACTCAAAAGTAAAACAAGCCTATAGTAATCTCAATGATTAAACCGTGACCGGTTTTGATAGTACCACTACCATGTACGATAATTGAAAATGGGCGCATCAATACAGCCAGATGCTGATAAAGAAATCATCTGTCATATTAATACTGCATAAAGACCAACTTTATATATGCCACATAAAAATAGATTCTGTCTTTAAAGGAAGTGAATTGTGACATGGCCTTTCAGATGCCAATGTCCCATAGGACATTCAAGGAACACAACTTCTTGAAAAAGAAGAGTGTGGAATAAGTGGAAATAGACAACGTGTACTTAAATTTAGTTTTCATATAAGCATATAGCAAACGAAAACGCTAGTTTAATATGTGTTAATTGACCCTTCCAGAATACTTCACCTCCTTCTTAACTACATGATATGATCGACTTTGCCCTGATGCAACGAAATCATGTCAAGGGCAGCCCAAAAGTTGCTAATTGAATTGCAGAGGTGCAGAAAATGAAAATGAAAACAAAATCTTTATATCATATTGCAATGTTAGTTAGACAGGTGTAGTTACTGTAAACACCTAATATATATAATGTTACCATTCATATTTCACTTTCTTATCATATTAGTAATTGCTATATTTATTTACATGATTAAGATTTGCAAAGTGATGGAGATATGAATGATAAGTCTTCATTCTATATGTACCATGGCAATACAGTCCACTTCTGGGTTGGCTAATAATAGAAATTGTAAGGTCACACATATTGGCAGATACAAGATGAATATCATGTCATCGATCACGGTAATCTTCAAGAGAAAAAATATGAAACAAATTACATAAACATTATGAAAACCTTAGCAGTTTTTGGATAATAGCATGACCCAATATTGAAAATGTACACATCAATACAGCCTGTTGTTATTAAACAATCATATATGTCAAATTATGACTTAATAAAAACTATTTATAGAAGTCAAATATAATAAATTCCATATCATCGTGAAAGCGAATTGTGACTGAATAAAGCGAGTGTAACATGGCCTTCGAGTTAGTTTCACGTGCTAATGTCGCAAGGACAATCATGGAAGCGACTAATTTTTGAAAGAGAAATTATAACCAAAGGAGGTAGTAGTGCTAGTCAAACATATTTTGGTTATATGTGGAAGGATTCCATCCATAAACCAACCACTGTGCGTAACAAAGCGAAAGTAGAGGACGGTGTACAGGATCTGTGCTGCTGGGCAGTTTCCAATCAGTGTCGATATAGATAGACCTCCAATCATAGCATTTGTATGTACTATTTAGTATGTTTCATTACGTACTATCGTTAACCTCTATGATTAGATCTCAGAGTTCTGCTTATCACTGGTTGTTATCACTTAATGTTTCCGTATCCTGCTCTTTATTCTGAGTTAGACTTGAGTACTTTTATTAATCTGCCAATTCAGATGTTGGCATAGCTTTGATAATTCTAGATTTTGTGATCATGTTTGTTTTGTCCAAGGGTTGTTTAGAGTGTGGAAGTTTGTTGAATTTGGTTGTTTCGAGTTGAGGCTACATGTGTTACACGTAACTGATGATTGTGGCATATATAATTCATATTACTTTACTCTTAACACCTTAGTTTTATCGTCAATTATTCCATTATATAAAGTGACCATTAAGGTTTGAGATGAATGGTAGCCATGTTTAACAGTGGACACAATGAATGTTGCTTCTATTAATATTAGAGGAGTTGGAATGATCTTATAAAAGATTGGTAACGGAGAATTTGTGACAAAGACAAAATTCATTCTTTTGGTATTGAAGAGGCGATAGGTCAATATTTAAGCCGGTCCTGTTGGATTAAAATTAGATTGATTCATGTTTATCACATACCTCCTGACGATCCTGGGATGTTGTTGAACATGTTAGCCATTGATTCCCAGAACGAGATGATCGTATTATGATGG
>CAJVGC010000589.1:33829099-33929302 GCA_910822075.1 Senecio squalidus
CAAACTCACTGTTTGTTTAGGAGATGGTGACCTATTGTTTGAGAATCGATTTCCGATTTGGGCTTGAAAAGCGATTTCCAGTGGACATTCTATTTTGGTCAACATTATTCCTAGGCCTTTGTTTCAAATTTGGACAATTATAATTAACATGGCCTTTCTCCCCACAGTCAAAACAAGTTCTCCATTCGTTAAGATTTTGAGAAACTTTTGCGTCATTCTCCGGTGGTGTGTATGAGGTTTGGAGAACATAGCATTTGACGCATGAAGCGTTATGTAGTTTTTGAACATTTTGTGGCTTATGGGGGTGTTGTTTCTCAAATGAGGTGGGATGAATTTCCCTTGATTAGTTGCTTTTGTCTCAGTTGTGATGGATGATTCTCGGTTTAACAAATTTTGGTCCTTGAATTCAGGTCTTTTCAAAATACTAACTTGTTTAGGTTGAGTTGAAACTTTATTTGATGACTGATAACCTAAACCAGTTTTATTGTGAGGTTTGCGACCCAAATTTGTGTTATAAGGTAACCTGACGACCCAAACCTGAACCCTTTTCTTCCTCATCTGAGTCAGAAACCCAATCTTCAACTATGACAGTTTCTTTCAACTTTTCGTTTACATTACTTTTAGCACTGACAGTAGGGGTTTGGACACTTGGTGTTTGGACACTAGGGCTTTGGACACTAGGGGTTTGGATAGCTTGGTCTGGTTGTTGAAGAATGAATTCAACATCCCCTTCCTCCTTTGGAGCCTTAATTAGTTTGTTAAAAATGGGAGGTGGACAAGTTTTGTAGTCAACCCCTGGTTTCCCTTCCCCGTTCTCAGGACGTTTTTCTTTCAGAATGTGGTCCAAAAGATATGATGCAGATGAATAGCTTCTAACTTGTTGGTTTAAAGTTTCAAAACTGATTTTAACAGAAGCATTTTCACGTTTAAGAGTATCAATATCTTTTAAATATTTGTTAATCGAGTCCTGTTTGTTTAACAAAGCAATTTCCAAATCACTAACTTGTTTTGCCAAAAGTTTGTTCTTTTCTGAAAACAATTTTTCATTTCCCTTTACGATTTTGTTTTTACGAAGTTCATCAACAAGATTGTTATTTTCTTGGCTAAGCTCATTTACTCGTTTGTCTAAAACAAAACAATTAGAACAGGAAGTTACTTTAGTTTCAGATTGTACCTTTGATGACTCAGTAGTTCCTGCCATCATTGCAAACTCCCTTTTACTCACTGGTGCTTCTGATTCTGTAGAAGATTCCTCAGATGATTCTTCAGATGTAACAGACTCCTCCCCGTCACTTTCTTCATTCAGATTCAAAATCTTCACAACATTGACTTCAGCATCAGATGGATTGTTTTCAATTTGAATTCCCCAATCTAAGCCTTCGTCAGATTGAAAAACCAAGGCCTTAACATCTGAATTCTCAGTACCAGTATAGATATTCGAGCCAGTCGTCACCAAAGCAGTATTCTTGTTCGCCTCAGGAGCATTTCTGTTCACATTTCTGTTTTGTTGATCTCTGAACGGATTCTGAACAGTCCTTGGTCGTTTTGGCTTTTCGCAGTTACGAGCAAAATGACCCTTTTCTCCACAGTTGTGACAAGTAATGGCTGACATGTCGAAGCCATACTTAGTTTCTTTGTTGGCTCCAATTGGGTTACCAGTCTTTTTCACATACTCTTTAGCCCTCCTGACGAGATTAGCGAAACCCCACATAATGTCGATTCGTTCCATCTCATCACGATCAATCTGCTCATAATCCTCCCCAGTTAAGTGTACATTTCCAATTTTACCCTGCAACAACGTATCATAGGATCCTACTAAAGCACTTAACATAGCCATATCTTCATTTACACTTTCAACATTTCCTTTATGAAAGTGCTCGATCTTCAAACTTGTAAATGCTGATTCTGAAGTAGCTTGAGCTTGTGACTTCTGAACCGGAGTACTTTGACTTGAACTTGAGTTGGAACACCCTGAAGTTCCTGAATGGGTTGAGGCGTTAGCAGAAAACGCTGTCTTCAGTGGGGCATGAGTAGGAGTGGCTGGAGTGGGATCAGCATAGTACAGTGAGGGATCTTGAGTGTGTCCCTTTCTTTGAGCACGAAACTTATCATCCTGCTCCTTCTCTCTTAGCTTTGTAAATAAATCATTCAAAGTTGTGCGAGCAAGATACCCACTTTCCTTTAACATCTCTATATATCCATTCCAGCTATCTGGCAAAGCATCCGCAAAACATTCTACCCTCTCTGCACCAGTTGTCTCTACCGAATATCCGTTCATCTCACTAATCAAATGCTGAAAACGTATGATAAGGTTGAATAGGGACTCTCCATGTAGACAGGTAAAATTGTCGAATTCCTTTTTCAGTGCTCTTCCCTTCATAGATTTCAACTTGTTGTTTCCCTCACAGTCTAACTCAAAAGCATCCCATAACTGCTTCGATAGCTTGTATGTCTTGTATTGATGAAACACAGATCTAGGAATAGCTTGACACAAATAAGAATAAGCCTTTTTCTCTATATCATAACTCTTCCTTTGTTCCTCCGTATATCTATGAACGGCAATAGGGTCTCCATTTTCACTAACTGGTGCATTGTATCCATTTTGAATCATATCCCACATTTTTGAATCCAATCCTTGGATGTGAATTTCGAATCGAGGTTTCCAGTGTGGGTAATCGTCCATAGTGATGAGTTTTGGGACCTTATTTATGCTTCCAGTTTCAGCATCATTGATTAGCATTTCAGACATTTTAGTGTTGGTACTAGCCATTGCGTATTCCATTTAAAATTTTAAAAATTAAATCTGTTTCAGGTTCGTGCGAACGAATTGCTGCTACGTATGAATGAAAGACTTGATACGTACGAATGAAGGTGATTCGTACGAATGAAACAAGAAGCCTAAACTCTACACGAATGAGTGATTCGTACGAATGAACTGACAGATACGCACGAATGAGAGTTTTATTCGTACGGAGGAAATCTATTCGTACGAATGAACTAAACTTTAAATTTTTAACCAAAAACTTAGATTCGCACGGATGAATTCCTATTCGTGCGAATGAGACGTCTATTCGTACGGATGAATGCTGTCAAGAACTTGGTTCGTATGCGCCGTGGAAATTTAGGGTTTTGCTAAAAACTCGATCTACAGGTCGATTTTCTAAACCAAAACGATTTCTATTTGCCCAGATCTTAATCTAAACGACTCAGAAACGTTCTAAGACAATAAAAACAAGGTTTTTAACGTAAAATTCCAAACTTTAAGAATCAATCAAAAACGAAAAATCTTAAGAATCGCTAGAAGAACGTTGATTTCTACAACCAACGCTCTGATACCACTTTGTTGGGGTTGTACGGATCTTATAGTCAACGTTATATCAGAAAACCTAGCGGAAATAGGCTAATGATTATCTAGCGAATATGGAACCTTCGGAAACGGAATCTAACCAACGATTGTTGATATGATCGGACCTAAGGAAGACTATTCGGATGATTGTTTATATGTTATAAACGCTTTGGAATACCAGAAAACACACAAGCAGCAATTCGGCACGAATGAACAAAAACCTAAAAACCTTGCGTAATGTTGAACCCTAAGCTGATATATATAGGCCCAGCATTTCATTCGTACGGATGTAATCCTATCCGTACGAACGAGCGCTTATTCGTGCGAACGATCTTTCGTTCGTACGAATGCACCATATCAATAAACATTATAGTTTACTTAACCTATTCGTGCGAACGTATCCTTCATTCGCACGGATATCATCCTTATCCGTGCGAACGAGTTTGAATATCATTTAAACATTTCAAAACACAGATTTGATTAATTCATAACAACGTAAACGTTCTAGCTTATAATTAATCAAACATTCAATATAGATATTCAATCAAACAATATAAAGACTGATATAAACGTTAATTTCATACGAATCTAGTAACTACATAAATGCACCTACACTCATATTCCATAATTGAAAATGTGTGCATCAATACAACCGGTTATTAATAAACAAATCATCTGTCATATTCAGACTTAGCAAAGATTAATCAAAGCTTCAACATAGTTAATTTTCTATCCTAATGAAAGCGAATTGTGACTAAATAAAAGCAAATGTGACATGGCCTTTCAGCTACTTTCACATGCTAATGTCGCAAAGGACATTCAAGGACACAACTTGAAAAAAAAGCTTATAACCAAAAGGCGTAAAAGTTACACTAGCTTCATACCTATTTAGTTATATGTGCAAGGATTCCACGCGTAAATCAAAGTACTGTGCGGAAAAAGGTAGAAGTATTTAGTTATATACTTATATGTGCAAGGAGTGGCCATATGCGTAAATCAAAGTACTGTGCAGAAAATTTAGAAGTAGATGACGGTACCATGCGGTTCCTTTTAGGTCAGCTTATAGCAAAACGAAATGTTGTCTTCAAGTTTCATTGACCCTTTCCAGCATACTCTACCGCCTTCTTAACTTCACAATATGACTTTGGAACCTGATGCAACGAAAACATGTACGTCATATCAGCCCAAAAACTACTAATTGAATTGACATGGTACAACAAATGAAACGAAATGAGTTGTTACCATGTCGCAGCTAGCAAGAAAGTCCTCTTATGTGTTGGGCTTCATTTTTTGTTAATCTACCTTTTCAGATTTTGGCATTTCTTTTGTTAATTTTGTTTGTTTTCTGGTTGAGAATGCATGAACTGTTGTAGGTTTGATGGTTCTTTAGAGAACCATGGTAATTTCAAGCCCACCCCTATGGGCGAGCGGGGTGGACGACAGCCCAGGACATCACATAACCGGAAGAATATTTTATTGTAGGATACATATATATATATATATATATATATATATATATATATATATATATATATATATATATATATATATATATATATATAGGTGGGTTCATTTAGGAACCATCAATTATTTAGGAACCATTAGGAACCATTTTTAGGCAAGGTGACAATTTGGTAATTAAGTCAAATCCCCAAATTGGAAATCAATTAAAACCCACTTTAAAATACTAATTAACTTTAAATTAACATATCTAGAGTATAACTAGGTTTTAGGAAAAACTAAATACACCATTAAAACAAGCATTTAATTATCTTTCCAACGAGCACCCACTTGATATACTTTTGACGACTTTTTTTTTTTTTTTTTTTTTTAGTGAGTTTCGGTATATACACTAGTGTATATACTAAATATGTATATACTAATTCACCAAAAACACATCTAAACCATATACACTATACACTAGTGTATACACTATATTCACTAATGTATACGAATCTTTATATTAATTTCCTTTTAATTGTGAATACGCAATATACAAAAGTGAATATACAATATATATATACACAAGTGAATATACAATATACACAAGTGAATATACAATATACACCAGTGAATACGCAATATACACAAGTGAATATACAATATACACCAGTGAATACCATGTATTCAATAGAGAATACATCTTATACATTAGTGAATATAGTGTATACACTAGTGTATATTGTATAAATACACTAGTGTATAACTATACATTAGTGAATATAGTGTATACACTAGTGTATAAATACACTACTGTAGTGTATAAATACACTAGTGTATAACTATACATTAGTGAATATAGTGTATACACTAGTGTATAGTATATATGGTTCAGATGTGTTTTTTGTGAATTAGTATATACACTGGTGAATATTTAGTATATACACTAGTGTATATACCGAAACTCACTGTAAAAAAAAAAAAAAAAAGTCGTCAAAAGTATATCAAGTGGGTGCTCGTTGGAAAGATAATTAAATGCTTGTTCTAATGGTGTATTTAGTTTTTCCTAAAACCTAGTTATACTCTAGATATGTTAATTTAAAGTTAATTAGGATTTTAAAGTGGTTTTAATTGATTTCCAATTTGGCTCTCAATTTTGACTTAATTACAAAATTGCCACCTTGAGTTTAATTACAAAATTGTCACCTTCCCTAAAAATGGTTCCTAATGGTTCCTAAATAATTACATGGTTCTTAAATGAAACCAACTATATATATATATATATATATATATATATATATATATATATATATATATATATATTAGTCTTATTTAGAATATGTTTTTACTATATTAAGCCAAAAAGTCTAATAATATTTTAATGTTTAGTGTTTTGAAGGCCAAATTTGAATTGTTTAAGCCCAAAACTCCAAAAAATATTTATAAACTCTTAAGGGGCCACAGTGAATTTCATGTGTGTGATTACCTTCAATAGTTCAATCTTCTAGGAGTCAAACACAAACTTTAATCAATCGGTCTTCATATTCTTCGTTATGACCACACTATAATTGACCTGTTTCAATTTTAGGTAAACTTTTAGGTAGGCTTTATGATTTGACCTGTTTTCAATAAAACATGTTAACCCATTTGACTCGTTTCAGTTTTAGTTACGTTTCTTTTGGATAACATAGTGATGACTGATTACCAATTTTATATAATGTAACTAGAACTAATGAGATGAGATCAACTGTTTATCCGGAATTTAGGTCTCTCGGCAGTCCCTAGTTAGTTTAATGGTCAGCTAAAAGATAGTAAAATCCTTTATAATGGCAAGCAAATGCTCCAGGATATGTTCCATTACATTTGTAAACTCTTCCGGACTAAAATTGTTATTCAAAAACACAATAACAAGTTCTGTAAGAGCACCCTCAATGAGGGCGTTATGGCTCGCGTCCCCCCGTCCCCCCCCCCCCCCCCCCTAACGCCGTTATGGCTGGGGGGGGGGGGGGGGGAGGGGGCGTCATCGTCTGCGTTTTGGCGTGGTGTTGCCGCTGCAACGCGGCGTTTTCCTTTTTTTTCTTTTTCGACCGTTGAGAGTATAAAAAAAAAATTAAATAATTTTAAAAATAGCCACCGGCTAGTATGTTTAAAGTTTTAATTTTTTTAATTTTTATTTTATTTTTCCTAACCGTTGGGATAGACCTTTTTTTTGTTTTTTCCTAACCAACTCTATAAACAAATTTACACCAAATCATATTCTTTCTCTCTACAAAACCAAATCATATTTATTCAATCTACAAAACCATAAGAAAAAATGTCTCAACACAACGATTTTTCGTCATCCGATCCCAACTCGCCTTCCTCCCCGGGCTTCACAAATTTCCAAACACAACCCGGTGGCTTTACCTCACTACTCGGCGGAAACACCAACACACAACCTCAACCTCATCAACAAGCCATGAGTGAATAGCAACAATTCCAGTTTTGGCAATGGCAACAACAACAACAATCACAAACTCAATCATTCCAATAACCACACACTCAATCATTCCAAAAACCCCGAACTCAATCATTCCAACAACCCCAAACTCCAACCATCTCAATCGTCGTATCTCTTGTTACTTCTCAAAAGTAATAACTAACATCCTTTAGTGACCAAATTTATGACCACGATTTCAACTCGTTGTATACCAAAACAAGTATCGACTACAACTATTAGTAAACTGCCATTTTGAACATAACATAAAACTATTCGAAAACCACAAAGAAATCGAGAAAGAAAGGAGTTAGTGGCAGTCCGATTTTAAGGGAATACTTTTACAGTCTCGCCCATAGGTGACTATGTTCAGATGCGGATCTTGCTCAACAAAAACATACTCGTCGGCGTTTTGGCGTGGTCTTGCCGCTAAAACGCGGCGTTTTCCTTTTTTTTTTTTTTTTTTTTTTCTTTTTCTTTTTCGACCGTTGAGAGTATAAAAAAAAAATTAAATAATTTTAAAAATAGCCACCGGCTAGAATGTTTAAAGTTTTAATTTTTAAAATTTTTATTTTATTTTTCCTAACCGTTGGGATAGACCTTTTTTTTTTGTTTTTTCCTAACCAACTCTATAAACCAATTTACACCAAATCATATTCTTTCTCTCTACAAAACCAAATCATATTTATTCTATCTACAAAACCATAAGAAAAAATGTCTCAACACAACGATTTTTGGTCATCCGATCCCAACTGGGCTTCCTCCCCGGGCTTCACAAATTTCCAAACACAACCCGATGGCTTTACCTCACTACTCGGCGGAAACACCAACACACAACCTCAACCTCATCAACAAGCCATGAGTGAATGACAACAATTCCAGTTTTGGCAATGGCAACAACAACAACAATCACAAACTCAATCATTCCATCAACCACAAACTCAATCATTCCAAAAACCCCGAACTCAATCATTCCAACAACCCCAAACTCCAACCATCTTAATCGTTTCAACCATCTCAATCGTCGTATCTCTTGTTACCTCTCAAAAGTAATAACTAACATCCTTTAGTGACCAGATTTATGACCACGATTTCAACTCGTTGTATACCAAAACAAGTATCGACTACAACTATTAGTAAACTGCCATTTTGAACATAACATAAAACTATTCGAAAACCACAAAGAAATCGAGAAATAAAGGAGTTAGTGGCAGTCCGATTTTAAGGGAATACTTTTACAGTCTCGCCCATAGGTGACTATGTTCAGATGCGGATCTTGCTCAACAAAAACATACTCGTCGGCGTTTTGGCGTGGTGTTGCCGATGCAACGCGGCGTTTTCCTTTTTTTTTTTTTTTTTTCCTTTTTTTTTTCGACCGTTTAGAGTATAAAAAAAAAATTAAATAATTTTAAAAATAGCCACCGGCTTGTATGTTTAAAGTTTTAATTTTTTTAATTTTATTTTATTTTTCCTAACCGTTGGGATAGACTTTTTTTTTGTTTTTTCCTAACCAACTCTATAAACAAATACAAAATATTTACACCAAATCATATTCTTTCTCTCTACAAAACCAAATCATATTTATTCTATCTACAAAACCATAAGAAAAAATGTCTCAACACAACGATTTTTCGTCATCCGATCCCAACTCGCCTTCCTCCCCGGGCTTCACAAATTTCCAAACTCAACCCGGTGGCTTTACCTCACTACTCGGCGGAAACACCAACACACAACCTCAACCTCATCAACAAGCCATGAGTGAATGGCAACAATTCCAGTTTTGGCAATGGCAACAACAACAACAATCACAAACTCAATCATTCCATCAACCACAAACTCAATCATTCCAAAAACCCCGAACTCAATCATTCCAACAACCCCAAACTCCAACCATCTTAAGCGTTTCAACCATCTCAATCGTCGTATCTCTTGTTACTTCTCAAAAGTAATAACTAACATCCTTTAGTGACCAGATTTATGACCACGATTTCAACTCGTTGTATACCAAAACAAGTATCGACTACAACTATTAGTAAACTGCCATTTTGAACATAACATAAAACTATTCGAAAACCACAAAGAAATCGAGAAAGAAAGGAGTTAGTGGCAGTCCGATTTTAAGGGAATACTTTTACAGTCTCGCCCATAGGTGACTATGTTCAGATGCGGATCTTGCTCAACAACAATGAACATATCAGTGCTTGTTACATGCTAAACATCATCAACATGTGATACATGCATGGTTCAACATCAACATGCTCACACGTTGTCCCTTTGGTTATTGAAGTTCATCATCCTCAACATGTTTCAACATCAACCGTGCATATTTTTACCTCTATGTATTATTATAGAGCTTAGAGATGTCAAAATCGGGTTTGACCGGAGACCTAACCGGGTTTGAAAACCGAACCGGTTTTTGGTCAAACCATCCAAACCGGTTTTCCTTACCAAAAATCATGACCCACTGAAACCGGTTTCGGTTCGGTTCGGGACCAGTTCGAGTCCAAAAACCGGTTCCAAACCGTTTAATGCATTTTAATAAAACCAGGTGGAGTTGTCGTTTAAAAGAAAGGAACGGCGGACGGTGGGATTGAGTTTGTTTTCGTGGGTTTGAGTTTCTTTACGTCGGACGGTGGGATTGAGTTTGTTTTACGACGGTTAAAAGAGCTCGGAAAGGAACGGCGGACGGTGGTGAACCTGGTGGAGTTGTCGTTTGAATCTGGAACAAGAAGTCAATTGAGATGTGGCTTCCATGGCGGAATCAATATAGAAAGTGATGATGATGATTCAATTGAAATTAAGATGTGGTTTTTTTAACCATTGCTACATGAATCAGGTACAAGAAATTGGGATCAAAAGAAATTGGGATTTTTGAGTTGATGGTCACGTGGCTACATGAATCAGGTACAAGAAAATATTACTTTTTTAGTTTTGACAGCAAACTTCAAAACCAGTTTTTCCATCCGGGTACAAAAAAACCGGGTTTAACCCGATTTCCATAGGCAATGTTTGAACCGGTTAGGAACCTGCGATTTACCTCCAAACCGAACCGGTTTTGGTTTTTGGTTTTGTTTCGGTTTCGGTTTCGGTTTTTTCGACACGACTAATAGAGCTTATACTACCACACACTTTTAAGCTAACAAGGAAATGAAATTGATAGATACCTCTTGGACTAAGTGGCTGAATAAATAAATAAAGAAATCTAGAGAAATAAGCATATATTTTTGGCCATATATTCTCACATACGTGAAAGACACACATGTGGGGTGAATTCATGCCTATAAATAAAAATAAGCATCTATTTTTGTTTATTAATCATCCCAAACATGACAAACTTTGAAGTGTTGTAGTTTATTTTTCTATTCTTCTTTTGTAATAGATTTCTTAGTTTTAATACAAGAAATATTTGGCAATCTTTTGGTGCTCATTTGATAAGTATTTTCAATAGCCATTTGGTTGGTTTTTATAACCATAGTTTCGTAACAATACCCTGGGCTGAACTTTTAGAATTTTCGAATAGATTGACTCAAATTATCTGATATGTCCTATTTGCTATTAATCAAGCTCGATTTGAGATCTCAAACAATTCAGAAATTTATCAAAACTATGTTCCATAAAGTAAGATTAATTGGTACAATATTTTTCCAAGGGTGTGACAACCACATGAGAAAAATAGAAAAATGTTGAAGAATTACAATGATTTTTGGTCATAAAAACTTCATACGAAGATACAAGCTTATGTTCACAGTCTGGCTTGATTGAATGGTAATATGATGAATTTCATCCCATGACGGATAAAAGAGACGTAAAATCTTGTTCGTGACAAGGAATGGTTAACCCCATTTCATGGCCAAATCCAAACTCCTCCTCGGCTTGGCGTAGCAAGCTTTGAAACTCAGTGTGTTGTAGCCATGATATTGGTACAATGTATCTGCTTCTTGTTTCTCCAATGTACACTACAAAGTGTCCTTTAGGGACGTCTGTTTCTCGTGTTTGTTTGTTGTTTGATCTTCTAAGACCCATTTATGAATTTCTTTTTGGTGTATGTATGGACGGTGAAGGTGGTGATGGTGTTTGTGGTAGTGATGGTGGTGATGATGATTATATGCAAAGGTTTTTATAGGGGAAAATTGAGAGGCAAATGCATGTGGAGGTATTTTCAACGAAGGTGTATGTGTATAATCGGTGCTCATATCCCTTTGGGTTAGCCATACCTTGCTACCTCTCCTGAAGACACCAACACACAATGGACCCCTACCCATTTATGAATCAATTTAAATAGCCTATCCATTAACATATATTTATTATTTGAGTTAATTATGGTTCTTATGGTTCGACGAAATATCATCGTCAATCCCTATAAATTTTTTATTATATCGTTCATTCCTAAATTTACTTTTTGTTGTCCGAACCATCCCTATATTAGATGTCCCATTAAATACTCCGTTAATGTAACTCATGTGCGTTGTACATGAGGGTTAAATAGTCATTATAACACTCTTTCTCTCTCCACTTTAATATACTTTCCCAAAAACTATTCTCACCCAACCATTTCTCTCTCAATTTTATATACAAACAATTAAACGCATATAGAACAACAACAAAAACATACAAACGACAACAAGAGTTGCCTAGTTCCCATCAGATTAATCTTCGTAAGTCACTCTGTCTTCTCACATGACGATGATTCATTCAAAAACTCACAACTATGATCTCCATCACCACTTCTACCGCCACAAATTATATCAAACGTTCAATAACAACATTGGGGCAACAACATACCCCCTATCAATCGATTCGCTTTCAATTCGGAAAAGATTAACTGTTTCACCAGGGCCTAATGCAACCACCATTGATTGAAGTTTTTTTTTTTATTGAATTTGTTTGACTTTAGAAGTTAGAGGCTATTGATTTCTTTTTGAAATGAAGAAATTATGAATTTGTGTTGATTTGTATGGATGAGGATTATGGGGAAATTAATTTGGGATTTTGGGATTCTTGGGATGGACATTAAACGGGGAAGATGATAGGTAAAAGGACAAATTTGCCCTCACATGTCACTTATGTGAGATGACTTAACGGTTGTCTTAACGGCACATCCAAAATAAGGACTTGCGAAACAACAATATTCAAACTTAGGGACGAGTGGTGTAATAAAAAAAATTATAAAAACAAGCGGTGCAATAGTGCAAACCCTAAAAACCACCTATGTAATTAACTCTACATATTTTATACAAGGTTACAACGTTATAAATAGAAAAACACACTATATTATATGAAGAAAAGCATAAGTAAATGGCAAAATACATAAAAGTCATGTAGAAAGACATTGAGTTTTACTAAAGGTTTTATTTTTTGATTTAATCATCTAATGTAGATTTTTTTTATTTAAAAAAAGTAAATTATTGGGTCACCACTAAGTTGCCGGTGAATTCTTCACTTTCTTTGACTTTTTCCAACCACCCAGGGGCGGAGCCACTCACTAGTGAGTGGGTTCAATCGAACCCAGTGAAGTTCTGAATTCTTCTTTCAAGTAGGCATACATTCTCTTAATTTGGAAGTATTTGGTTCAAATGAACCCACTCATTTTGTTTTGATGAACTCTTTGCCCTAATTTTTGAGATAGAAATTCCTCACATCTACTCTGTGATACACTATTCGATTTTGATTTTGCTTACCTGATTGCCTAAATTGCTGAACAAATCTTTCAATTTCTCCTCAATTTCTGTTAAACCTTTCAATTCGTGAGTCAATCTCTGCTTTTAATTTTGTATATTTAATAATTTAATTCAGTTTTAGTTTCAGTTTTAGTTTCCTACACTTATATTGACTATTTAAGTGTGCTTTTTATTTGGTTTGGGTTTATATCTCATAGAATATATAATATGAATATATGATATCTGATATATTAGAATAAAATGATAATGATTACTCTGTATGCTGATTTTGTATGTTTGATATATATAAATAAAAAGTAATTATGGTTGCTATTAGCATTCTTCAGTAGCGGAAATTAGGTGTACCAGAAACAATGAGGCTAAGATGAATCGCTCTCATGTCCTAACGAGTAGTTGTTTGTATTAATTCACAACCCATTTAAACTTATTTGTCAGGTAGAAGTTACTTTTGGGGAATTATGATGCTAATTGATGGTTATTGTGAACATAATACCAAAATTCGTTATTCATTCGAGTTTTCTAGCAAGTTCCTTATATTTTACTTGTTTTTGTCGGATAAATTAGAGATCTTACTTATAGGAATGATGGTACACAGTTTCATGCTACTCATTTTAGTATAAGTATGTAGCAATTTCTTAAGGGCTAATAGTTTTCAACTTTTCATTCATTGGATGTTATGTTGATGGCCGTGTACATTTAGATACACAATTTCATGCTTTACCTATATTGCTGGCCTGCTGCACATAACTTCATATAATTATATAACTTCTCGAGGGGTAACAGTCTTCACTCATTGGATGCTGGTCGTGTACATTTCGATACATAATTTCATGCTTTTAATTACAAAACAGAAATACTACAACATCTTTAACACTATACTTGTACTTTTTAGTCTGTTTATTAAACTTCATTTTGTGTACTTAACAAAAATGGAAGTAGTTAGTAGGATTTGTAATAAGGGATTGTGTTGTGAGCGACATCAAGTATAATTATGATTATAATGCAATATTACTTTTCGTAGTGTACATATTGTCACACCCCGCATAGAAATGGCGGAACCGAGGTGCGCAGTGTATACGGTATCAGAGATTCAAAGGTTACATCAAACATAAATAAACCAAACATCATCAACATAGATAAAGAGTTTGAAGTAAAATACTTATTACAATCATCCGAAAAGTATCAAAATACGGCTACAGAGTTTGGGAAACTAAGGAATTACAATAACAAAATAAATTCCAAGCAAAAGTCCCAAGTAGCCAAGCAAGCATAGCATCAAAATAGAGTAACCTCAAATCCCTGAAAAGCGTTAAAATACGACGTCAACATAAAGTTGGTGAATTATTCGCAATAGTAAATAAAAACATATTAGTATAAAAGTTTTCAATAAGTTTTGACCCGAAAGATAAGATTTGAAGATAAGTCCTTTTTGAAAAGATAGTTCAAAATATATTTGAAGTATACCAAACCTTTCGATAAAATATTCATACATATACCATAAAATACCATAATCATATCATAAAATACATACTGGATAGATAACAGCTTTAGGAACATAAGATACACCTAACCCTTAACAATACTGGCAACTAACCCCACCTAGTGTCTTAAGCTAGGTTGTTCTCGGAAATAATCGGTCATAACATTACTAACACGGACAGGGCTCCTCCCTTATCATAATAACGTGTTAGAATGAGGGTTTGTTAGACCCATATAGCGCTATATATACGAACCGGCGGCTAATAGCTAACAGGTGTGTATACGGGGCCTCATACTACCACAAAGGCGGTACGAGTTGGGTAAGACCATCTAAAGCATCATATCCACAATACATATCCATAATACATACATACCAAAAATATATTAGTTTAACGCTAATCATGCCCAAAAATGTAAAAGTAGTAAAAAGGGCAACGAATAACTCACTGTATAGCAAAGCAATCCAAATCTCTATATGTCGGGAAATACTACAATACCGTCAGGCTCCAACGTCTAAGTGCCCTATACATCACGTAAATAAAACATGTCTAAGTATCTCTAAGTCTAGTAGGGTTATGCCTTAATGATTAACGTTTTATACGGGTTTTGAAATAACCAAAGGAATATCGATATAACGGAATAACAAGTGTTTCGGAAAGTCAACGGACTAGATACGTGATTCTCATACTTACGTGCACTACAAGTCACGTAAGTATCAAGTTACGTGATATACAAGAGTTACGGGACAAAGTTATTTGAAAATAAGCTATTACGTGATCAGCATGACAATTGCGTGACTAGGGTGGGAATTACGTGACTTGGGAGTCACGTAATAGATAATTACGTGATAGGAACAAGTTACGGGCTAAGGTATTACGTGCAATAGGAGTTACGTGCAAGTCAAGGCTATTACGTGACCATCAAGCAAAGTTACGTGACATGGAGGTCACGTAATTGAACAATTACGTGCGCAATTATGGAATTACGTGATCAGACTTGGAAATTACGTGCGAAATAGGTTAATTACGTGCCATAACGGGATTTTTTCCGAAAAACAACATTCGGAATGAGATTTCTAAGTGTTCTAGATGTCCATTTGACCCCAAATCGGAACCCTATGTCCAGAATACTAATAGGAACAATAATCCTCAATAAAATCTCGGTTTTGACGGTTAAAAATGGGATTTACGTGTTTGGATAAAAATAGAATAAAGTTTAAAACCAACATGAAGAAATACTTACTTGATCGTAATGAAACACGGAGGATAGATAGAGATGATGATGGTGAACAAGAATCCGGTCTCGGATTTGAAATCCAACGGTCCGATCGCCGGAAAAGTTAGAGAGAAGGTGGAGGTGTTTGTGTGTGTTTTTAGAGAGAGAGAGTGTGTGTAGGTGATTTCTTGGGGAGGAAGGTGAAATGAGGATAAGGACAAATGGTTTGGTGGCTAGATAAGACAAATGGTTAGGTAGGGACGATTTTTGTAATAAAAACATGATAGGGACTAAAATTGTAATAGAATTTCTCGCGTAGGACTAGTTTTGAAATAAAATTTCCGAAAGGACTAAAATGAAATATTTTTAAAACGTTAAATCTTAATTATATACTTAAGGCATAATTCCCCCAAACTTATCATAAGAGCATACTAGACTTATACTAAAGGCACTTAAGACTATACGTTCCCGACATAAAGATCCGAATCACATACTATATACCCGATAAACGCAAATACGCATAAAATACAAATACGATACTCATAAAATACGAATACGATAAACATAAAAAGGAATACAATAGGGTCAAAACACGAACATAAATAAATAAAACGAATACGAGACGATAGAATAATACCGTGAAATTCGCGAATGTCACACATATTTTCTGAACCCACTAGCAAAACTTCCTGGCTCCGCCCCTGCAACCACCACCTCTGTCACCCTCTCCGCCACAATCACTTCCGTCGCCCTCTCCGTCACCACCTGGCACCACCTTCTTCCCCCTAACTCAAACTATCATTTCCACTACCAATTATTATTAATCATCATCTTCATTTTCATAAGTCTTTTTCATTTTTCGTCATCTTCATTTTTCTTTATCGTCATCGTGCTTCATCGTCGATGATGTTTAAATTGCTTGGTATGGCATCACCATCTTCATTTTCATCGTCATAATCTTGTTATTGACAAAAGTCACCGCCATCTTCATTTTAATCTTCATCTGCATCATCATTTTCATGTAAGCTTACAACTTGTCTTCATTTTCATCATCATCTTCGTCATCATTTTCATTTTCATCGTCATTGTCATCTTCATTTTCATCGTCAAGGTCAGCTTCATTTTCATCGTCATCTTCATATTCTTGTTATAATTGATTTCCCTTTGATCATTTTCCCTTAATTATCAGTTACTACTAACGAATAATCATCAGCTTCATTTTCATCGTATCAATTTTCCGGTCACTTTTCCGACGGACTAAACACAACTGATGCGATCGGGATTTTTGTGACGGATTCAAACTAGAGAGACATCTGAAGAAGAGAAGGACAAGGGTGGAATTAGATCCACGCTTCCGGCGACCGGAGAAAAATATATCGGCGAGTGTTGTTGTTTGAGCAGCAGCGGTTGAACAAACACACCCTATTTGACTTTTTCTTTTATTTTTATATTTTACTTATTTTATATAACTAGCTTATTGACCCGCATAATACGCGGAGAACTATATCGAAAAAAATATAATGTTAAACAAAGAATATAACCTATATAAAAGATTAATAGAAACTTATTAGTCATCAAACAAAATGAATTATATTAACAAATGTTATGTTGTTTCGCTTATACATAAGCGAAATTATCTGGAACTTTATGTCATTTGTTATGAAGAAATAATAATTGTGGAGTGGAATATGAGATTATTATATTACTTCAAAAATATCATATACATATTGACGATTTTTGTAAGACAATTTGTGCATGTTGTCAAGATGGGCTCGAAGTTAAAGAAAAAAACAAATTAAAGACAAATAAACATACATTACGTGTTGCAATTTAACAATGTCACAATAACAAAAAACAGTCAATATACGTTACGTATATTTAAAAGAAAAATAAAAGCCAAATATTTAAAAGATATATATGTTACGTATTTTTTTAGATATTAATTTAAAGTAATTGTGTTAAGTAATTTAAAGTAAATAGTTACTTCATTTTACGTGTTAAGTTATTTAAAGTAAAAAATTAATTCATTTTATTTGAATATTATTAAATTTAAGGGCTAAATATTTTAAAGTAAAAGGGTTAAAATGAAATTAGTATATGATGACATCATCAAATTGATCTAATGGCCCGAATGAAAGTCTAAAACTAATCTAGCGGTTCAAACTTTGACAAATGTTATTTTAGGCATTTCTTTTATTATATATTAAGATATTAAATTAGAGAAACCAGCTGACTAGGATCATGTAACTTGTTACCCGATAACTTACTTGATTCGATGAAAAAATATAACTTTAGAAGATTAAATTGACAAAAATAGTTCGGTATCTCAAATGAAAACACATGTAACTTTTAGGTGACTTTTATGCATTTTGCCCAAAGCTATTTAATTTCACTATTTAACACACCTATGGTGTTTCTGTATTACAAACTGAAAAGCTGCTTAATTGAGTGTGATCGGAAAAAAAAAGCTTACGATGGAGTCTTGCGTGATACCATGTTACAAGTTGGGCAAATCCTATACTATTCAGTGTTTATGTACTACCTATTACCCGAGTACAAATGCCGTTCAAGATTACAATAATGGAAAGATAATCCTACACTATTTATTGTGAACAATATATATAAACAACTCTACCACAACTCTTTTTTGTACGTTTGTAGATGAATTATAAATTTAGACGAATTATAAATTTAGACGGGGTGTAATTTGGTATACATTGTATATTGTGAAATTGTAAAGCTTATAGTACACACACTCTTTAGTTAATAAAGAAATGAAGTTGATTTGGATATGCTGATCTAGATTTTCATACATAATGATATGAGCTCATATGAGAAATTGAATAGATTGGTACAGTTAATCTGAAATGTCCTAATAATCAAGCTCGACTTGAGATCTCAAACAATTCAGAAATCTTTCGAACTATGTTCCATAAAGTAGGATTAATTAATTCAATATTTTTCCGAGGGTGAAACCTCACCACTAGAGAAAAATAGAAAAAATGATACAATGAATTTTGGTCATAAAAACTTCATACGAAGATAAAAGCTTATGTTCACGGTCTGGTTTGATTCACTAGTAATTTGAGGAATTTCATCCCATGACGGATAAAAGAGATGTGAAATCTTGTTCATGACAAGGAATGGTTAACCCCATTTCATGGTTGAACCCAAACTCCTCCTCGGCTTGGCGTAGCAAGCTTTGAAACTCAGCGTGTTGTAGCCATGATATTGGTACAATGTATCTGCTTCTTGTCTCTCCAATGTAAACTACAAAGTGTCCTTTGGGGACGTTGTTGGAACATAATGTCTGTAGTTTGTATTCATTTGAACGTGTCATAGAGTTAGAATGTAATTAGATCGAGTTGTAAAGTCCAAACGCATTAACGAAATCAGTTACGTCAAGTAACTGAGTTACGGTCACGTAACTCGTGAGTTACGTGCGAAACTAGGAGAGTACGAGTTACGCACGTAACTCTCTTCCAAAGAGTTACGTGAGCGTAACTCATGTGGGATTTCGAGCCGCCTATAAATAGCAGCCTCGGGATCATAAATGCGGTTGTTGAAAGTTGTCAGAGCATTCAAGTCGAGATTAGTTACGTGAGCTAGGGTTTAGTGAACGTAACTCCTTGTTTTTGAGTGTTAAAGTCTTGTAATCGAGTGTTTAGGTTCTATTCGTGATTGTAAACAAACACGTAAGCTTAATAGAATCATTCATTTGGTTATTGCTTCTGTTCTTCACCGTTTTACTTATAGTTATTGGTTATTCCGCAATCAATAGCTTTTAGGGTTCAAAGGAGATTCGGTTTAGGCGACCAACAAGTGGTATCAGAGCCTCTATACTTGTTATAGAGGTCTTTGAATCCGTTTGGTGAAGATTTGGGCTGTTTTAGACTAGATCTAGGATTTGGGTAAAGTGTACTTTATTTCGGATTTTTTAGATCTAGGCATTTCTAGCCGGAGTTTGGTGTTGGGGTTCAGATATTGTATTCTCAGTTGGGTGTATTTGATATCTGCAGAAGATGGGTTCTTAGTTTTGTGTATTTCTACGTTTACGGCGATTTTTGGAAAATTCTGCTGCACGTCACGTAACTGAGGTAGTCTGCACGTAATTTTGTTTTTTTTAATCACGTAATTGAGAATTTCGTGTACGTAATTGGTCACGTAAGTAATCACGAAATTCTGCTGGATCACGTAATTAGGTAATTTCGTGCACGTAATTAGACACTTTCGTGCACGTAATTCTGTACTTTCGTGCACGTAACTGAGCTTCTGAAATCGTTCGTTTACTCCATTTTCAAGCCGTTACTCTGCCCATTTTTCGTTGGAAACGTCAGGTGGGTGTTAGGTTAGATTTTCGGGTATTCGTTAGTTGCTAATTTTGGGAATTTGTGTGAATTTGTGATGGCTCTATCTACGAATTCTAATTCGTTTAACATGGAAACAAGCCGTAACCCTCAACTTCCTCCTTTATACAACCCAAACCGAAGTGTAGAGGATTGGATGATGAGCTTTAGGACGTATGTTGCGTGTACTGATCCGAGTATGTGGGCTCCTATTCTCACGAAGTATGAAGCTCCCTCCGACGTAAACACTGCAACCGGTGTTAGAACCTATCGGGCTCCATCTACTTACACCGATGATGAGAAAGCTCTCTTTCTCAAAAATCAGAAAGCATTGGGTACAATCCAGTTCTGTCTAACCGATGAGATGAGAGCTATTTTCCGGATGATCGATAATCCCCACGATCTATGGAACGCTATCGCGAAGAGATATGGAGGTACGGAGGCAATGAAAGAAGTCAAAGCAGACATGTTGAAGAGACAATTTGACAACTTCAAATGTGGAGAGAATGAGACTCTAGATATGCTTATCTCGAGATTTAGTCGGTTGATAAATGATCTTTTTGAATTAAAAGTTGAGTTCAGCAAGCTCCAGACAAACTTACGATTCTTGGATAGTCTGCCGCCGCACTGGGAGTTTCGTGTGCTTCTTTTGAAAGATAAACCTGAGCTGAGAGACTATAACTTTGAGGATCTCATTGACAAACTTCGTATAGCCAATCTGCAGATGCAAGAAAAGGCTTATGGTAGCAATACGTTTGCTCAGAAGGTGCTTAGGGATAATGCGGGAGTTGCTTTCCTCTCGGATATCTCAACCCAAGTACCTCCATCCTCAAGCTACTTACCTCCGACTCTCAGCTTTCCGAGTGTTCAAGACAGTCCTCCAGTATCGAGCTCAACCGACTCACTGTGTCCTACATGTTCTACATGTAGAACTTGCTCATCGCGACGGGAAATGAATACGGCATTTGCTGCTCCCCTCCTAAAGTCTCAAGGGAGAGGAAAGGAAACGGCTTTTAGTACTTCTAGTTCCCAGAATATGGAACCTGATCGCTTACAGTCATGTTTCGTCGCAGCCTATAACGACTTGATCGATGGAAGGATTGCAAGTTCCGCTCTCAATGAGGAAGACTATGAGCAAGTTCATCCCGACGACCTAGAGGAAATGGACATTAGATGGAACATGGCCATGATGACAAAGAGGATCAAAAGTTTCCTCAACCGTACCGGAAAGAAGTTCGTAGGGGGTGATAGAAAGAGTGGGATGGGTTTCGACAAGTCGAGGGTAAAGTGCTTTAAATGCAACAATTACGGCCACTTCGCTCGTGAATGTGGTCAACACTCACGCGAAGACCCTCGACATGACCACGGAGAAAGATATGGTCAACAACACCAAGGTCAAGCCCCCCATCAAGGAAGAAGCTATCAACAGGGAGGATATCAAGGTCAAGCATCTAGGAATCTCCGAATTCAAGATGCTGAGAAGGATGCAAGTGCACTCATAGCTGTGGATACCCGGGTTGACTGGAATGCTTTTGAGGATATCGCACCAAGGATGGATCACTTTGCACTGATGGCCTCTACTTCAGATGCTACATCTCCTAAGCCTGAGGTAGATATCGATCCTTTTACACCCGTTTGTACTAACTGCAGCGAGCTAGAGGCCCAGCTCGCTGTATGGAGTACCACGGCTAGAGAGTTAAGTGTTGAGGTTAATGATTTTAGACTAAAGAATGATGCCTTGTCCAAAGAAAACAGAATTTTAACTACTTTTAAGAAAGAAAAACAAGTTGAAATTTCTGATCTAAAAATTGTTATTACTCGACACATTTCAAAAATCCAAGAGTTTTCTGATGCTCTTGCAGCTGAAAAATTAAATGTTGCCAAGAAACAGAGTGAAATTGACACTCTGCAGGCCAAATTAGCTGCAATTGCAAACTCTAAAGAGATTTTGGCTCAATTGATCGAATCTCAACGGACGAACACTAAGGACAAGGGTGGACTGGGGTATTCTAGTATGCCCCCTCCAATGAATTTCACCCCTGTCCCAGTCGATGGTTCATCCGTAGAGATAGCTCAATCTGCTTCTTTGACCTCTGAGGCTCCAAAAGCCGAAGAATCTGGTCCAGAAGTTAGTATCAGTGACACTGAGTCTAAAGTCGTTCAAACACGCCCAGACCTGTCCAAAGACCTTAAGGACTTGAAAGACGTCCACCTCACTAACCATCAAGAGAAAATTTTTGAGAAAGTCTTTCAGCGCCTGGAAAGCCGTCTTATCACTAAGATGGACAAGAAGTTTGAACAACTTCAGGTGCGAGAAGGAAAACGGACTGTTAAACAATCCGACTCTAAGCAGTCCGAGTCAAAGTCCATAAAATCTACGTCTAAGGGTAAAGAAAAAGTTGAGGAACCTATTCTCACTATTCAAACCCCTATGTCCAAGATTTTCACTTCGGGAGTGGCTTCTTCTTCTAAGCCTACAAATTTCCCTCCCAAAGTGTCCCGACCAACTACTTCTCGACCAGCTCCACAAACCATGGCACCACCTCGCATTCCACACGTGTCTCATGTAGCAATTCCAAAGGAGAAGATTCAAACTTCTCCGACTCATATGGACATGTCAAATGATCCGAGAACTTGCTACTACTGTAGAAATGAGGGCCACATTGCCAAAGTTTGTCCGCGTTTGCAAGGATTAATCTTCAAACGCAAAGCATCCCCTAAGAAGGATCGACTAATCTCCAAAGTTGGTTCTTCTTCAGACCAAGTCAAGACTGGGCCAAAACAAGTCGTGACTGAAGTTGTTAAAGAAAAACAAAAGTCACCCAAATGTCAGAATGACACATCAACTTCAACCAACTACCAGAAAAACACAAAATTGGTTGATGTGGTCATTCTTGATGTCAATGGACGACCCAAGTCTGTTAAGGCTTGGGTCCCCATTCAAAACTAATCCTCTATCTTAATGTGCAGGGGCGATCTAAGCGACCGAGCGGCAAGAATATTTGGTGTGTCGATAGTGGTTGCTCCAGGCACATGACGGGAGATTGTCATCTATTGACCGATCATATTGCGGTTGATGGTGGCAATGTTCTGTTTGCGGGGGAAAAGGGTGGCAAGATAACGGGACAGGGAAATATCTCCAACGGCGTAGTGACTTTTCAAAATGTTAACTACGTCAAGGAGTTAAAGCATAATCTTCTCAGCGTTTCACAAGTGTGTGATGAGAAGTTCTCTACGCTGTTCACAAGCAAAGAGTGCATGATTCTGCGTGAAGGTTTTGTGATTGACCCCTCCTGGGTAGTGATAAGAGCTCCGAGAATCAACGACATATACTATTTGGATATGTCTAAAGCTACATCAAGCGAGGAGCATCTGTGCTTGGTGTCTAAAGCTTCGGAGAAGGAATCAATCATGTGGCATCGAAGAATGGCGCACATTAACTTTCGAAGGATGAACTATCTGGTGAAGCACGAGCTTGTTACCGGAGTTCCCAAGATGAGCTTTGCGATGAACGATTCATGTGTCTCATGTGTAAAGGGGAAGCAACACAAGAAGTCGCATCCGTCAAAGCTTGTGAACTCCATCTCGTCTCCACTGGAGCTACTTCACATGGATCTCTTCGGTCCTGTAAGTGTAAAGAGTAAAGGAGGGAAATCGTACTGTCTAGTGGTTACTGATGACTACTCAAGGTTTTCATGGGTTTTCTTCCTAGCGAGGAAGGATGAAACAACTGAACGACTTAAGTTTCTTCTTCTTCGACTAGAAACCCTCCTTGAGTTAAAGGTCCGATCAATTCGAAGCGATAATGGCACAGAGTTCAAGAACAACACTATGGAGCTATTCTGTTTGTCGAAGGGTATTTCCCACCAATATAGCGCTCCTCGAACTCCACAACAAAATGGGGTTGCAGAGAGGAAGAACATGACTCTTATTGAAGCGGCACGTACTATGCTTTCTGACTCAAAGTTACCAGTCTCTTTCTGGGCAGAAGCAGTGAACACGGCCTGTTATGTTCTCAACAGGGTCTCCTTGGTCAAACGTCATAACAAGACGAGCTACGAACTGATCAATAAAAGGAAGCCAAATCTGCAATTCCTCGAGCCATTCGGATGTCCTTGTGAGATTATGATCACCAAGGAAAGAATCTCCAAGTTTGGGGAAAAGACGCATCCTGGATATTTTCTTGGTTATTCGGCAGAATCTACAAGTAGACGGGTATTTGATAAGACCACGGGCACAATTGAAGAAGCCTATGAGGTGACTTGTTTCCGGTATACTCCATCTACTCCTGGTGATGGTCCGGCACACTTCTTCGATTATGACTCGTTATTTCAGTCTTTCAACCTTGATTATCCTAGTGCCTCCATTCCGGTTGCAAGAAATGAAGCGGTCGTGATGCAAGGGGGAGGAATTGATGATACGTTCTTTAATCAATTTCACACTCAAAGTGAAGATGCATCACCGTCCACTTCATCTGGTCCGATTCCGATTCAGGTCGTCGTTGACCTTCCATGAGCTGTTAAAGGCGCGAGAAAAGGAGAATACAAAATCTTCAATGATCGTCTAGATGAGCTGTTAAAGGCGCGAGAAAAGGAGAACAACGATGAAGATGATGAGGATGAAGATGATCAGGCTGATGATGATGCCAAGGACGATGAGCCGAAGGATGATGATGATCAAGATAAACCCGATGATGGCGGTGATGCGGGTGCTCAATCTTTTATGGGCTCGGGTGATCAGGGAATGGCCGATCCTTCAGAACAGGCGCAACACGGTGAATCAGCGTCTGGTTCTGCCAAAGATCAGGGATCTCCACCCAAGGAAGCATCACTTGAGGGGGAGACTGCTAACCGTAACGTTGATTTTTTTTTAGTCTCTGCAGGTACCCAATCTCATCCACTTCAATCCGCACAGCCGGCGATGTCATTCCAAGGCTCTACCGGTGTAGTTCCTCAATTTGATGCTATGCCGATGCGAGAAGGAGATGCTGCCTCAATGGTCCAGGAGAGTCGTATGTTTGAGGACTCTGAGGACGAGGTCGACTCCGCGCGATTGAAGAAAGTCACTGCATCCCAAGTTTCTTCGGGTGTTAAAGACAAGATTACTTCCCCAGCTGGTTCAAAGGGGGAGTCTAAAGACGAAGCTGCACCGGAAACTCCAGTTGTTCCCGCACCTCTCGTGCCACCTCCTGTTCATTACATTGATAGCAGAGGGAGAAAGATTGATCATACAGTATTTGGGGAACTGGGTGTTATTGTCGGCTGTAATCTAGTGGGCCAGTGCAAGAGGATCGTTCTTGCATGGCGTTACATAGATAACACCGATTATTTTGTTTTGCTGCGGGGAGATGGTGTGCAGTACATGCGGATGAAATACGCGACGTTCAACTCTCTTCCCTACTATGAGTTGAAACGTCTTGCGGATTTGGAACCCACCAACCTTACTTCGGATGCGGCCAAGCTTTTCTTCAAAACGTTGAGATCCGACATCCATTTTGGAAAGTTTGAAAACTTCAAGCTCACCAAGCCTATCATCCAGAGGGCAGAGAAGAGGAATCCAAAGACTAAGAGGCGAGATTTTGTACACATCTATCCTGAAGTCAAGCAACTCAGGCGGATCAGGTTGCCCTCGTTACCTCAGGATTTCTTGACTGACGTTGAGGCTTGGGGGTTTGACGACAAAGCTCGGGAGGCCGTAGTGTTTGGCAAAGATGGCAAAGTGCTGCTGAGGATCTATGATCCTATTCATCTTCTCTGCCTCTCCAAAGCAGATCTGAAGAGGCTAAATGAGAAGAAGATCTATTGTGCAGAGAATGAGCAATCTTTTGGCATAGTCTTCTCGCATGTGGTTCACATTTGCGTCGCAAAGGGTTATCATTCGCAGAATCTGCCATTGGTGGTTGAAGAAGCAGTATAGATATTAGTTTGCACGTGTTAGCTGGTGTTTGGTATTTTCCTATTCCCAGCTCAAACTATATTCTTATGACTGTAATATTTGTACACATCTTTCGATATATATATGTTTATTTTGCTTGAGTGTTTGTTTGTAATGTGTGTGATGCATGATTCGGTAGGCCTTTGATTCCTATTTGAGTTATGTAGTCCGGTTTGCGTTCAAACTTCTACTATCAAGTTTAATTTACATGATTATATCTTAAGTATAAAGCGTTTAGACTTCGCAACATATAACAGTTGCGAACTCGAACAAAAACCGTTTTGCTTAAATGCAAAACTCTTTTCAAAAGAGTCTAAAGTTAAATAATCTCGGATGAGTCTAAAGTTTAATAATCTCATTGAGTCAAAGTTTAAATAATCTCAAATGAGTGTCAAGTGTCCAAATGATAAAAACCTAAATCTTTGATCGTGACTTCGAAACTTTTCTTTTTAAGTTTTTAGGACGTGTATAGTTATAAAAATAATAAAATTTAAGAAAAACATAAAAAGAGGGGGAGAAAGTTTGTGAAAACCTTAGGAAATGATAGTACATCGCGGATTTTAAAACTTAGAATCATAAGTGTTTGTTCGATGTATTAGTAGGTACGGCCAATATCATATAAACAATTTTCCGAACCTGTTTCTAATGGGTAACACGGTTAAGTTTGTTCATCTCAGTGATAAGCTGAAAACTTTCGGTGTGCCTGGAATCTGTCACCATAGGATTATATATATATAAATAAGTATCTGAGAGTAATAGAAAAAGCGAGGAAAAGAAAAATTGAGAGAAAATCAAAAAATATAATAAATCGTTTTTCTAAAACTCAAAGAGTTTTCTATTAATGTAATTATTGAAAACTCAAAAATTCCTTGAGGCGCCCCTGGATTCTATAAGGTTGCGAAATCATAGTTTCCTTGCGGTTAGTATAAAGGTGAAGAGTTATAAATAATTACAGTAAAACTCGTATCCTTGAGGCGCTCCTGGATTCTATAAGGTTGCGAAATCATAGTTTCCTTGCAGTTAGTATAAAGGGGAGAGTAGAGTCAAATAAGAATTCCATAACTCTTGATGCTTACTTGATAAACGGCAAAGACAGAGGGAGGAGTTCACGAGTCTATAAAGCTTTTTAAGCTCAAAAAAAAATTAAATTAAAAAAAAAAAAAAAAAAAAACAAAAAGAAAGCAAAGCTTCTTTAATTATGAAAAATGCATAAGTGCGTAAACTTTATACTATATGTATGCTTTTTCAATACTTAGAGTAGTTACTAAATAGGAATAAGGCGACGGGTTTCCTAAATAAATACTGGAAGTTTGATGACGCTTTGAGGGAAGTTCGGATTTAGCTAAGTGTAAATATAAGTGGGATCCATATAAACAGTTGTAATCTAAATAATCGGAAGATTTTTTATATGATATCTATGTTGTATTTAAGAGGACAAATATACTAATAATCGGCTGATTCTTGTGATTCGACTTCTGCGATATGATCCTAAAAGCAAACTAATCCCTATCCAAAAAGATTTGCCCTTTTGTAGGTTGCTAAAGTAGTGTGAATAGCTTATAGTTGAAAACCACAAAAAGAGTTTCGGTTTTAGGTTAAGAAAACAAACAAAAAACCAAAAATATTTTATTTCTATGTTTATTTTCTTCGTTGTCACGTATCGTTTATGGTTAAAAGGTTTTATCACGTGTTTTCTGAAAAATGAGAAATTTTATCAGTTTAAAGAACAAAAACACGTATTTGGTCAGTTTTGTCTTTGTAAGCCAGGTTTTACAAAGTTAAGGATCGGATCTTGAAGAGTTTAGCACTTCTTGGAAGTCAAGGACTCGAAGCTGATATTCATGGAGCCGCGTTGCTTAATGATGAAGATTGGCTGTTAGAAAGATTCGCAAGTTATCGGTTGCAAACCCTACACCGTACAAGTCTCTATGAAGTTAAAGGAAGCAACTCTCGATCTCTCGACACCAAAAGTTCAAGAAAATTTTGAAGAATACAAGCTACATCCAAGGGGGAGTTTGTTGGAACATAATGTCTGTAGTTTGTATTCATTTGAACGTGTCATAGAGTTAGAATGTAATTAGATCGAGTTGTAAAGTCCAAACGCATTAACGAAATCAGTTACGTCAAGTAACTGAGTTACGGTCACGTAACTCGTGAGTTACGTGCGTAACTAGGAGAGTTACGCACGTAACTCTCTTCCAAAGAGTTACGTGAGCGTAACTCATGTGGGATTTCGAGCCGCCTATAAATAGCAGCCTCGGGATCATAAATGCGGTTGTTGAAAGTTGTCAGAGCATTCAAGTCGAGATTAGTTACGTGAGCTAGGGTTTAGTGAACGTAACTCCATGTTTTTGAGTGTTAAAGTCTTGTAATCGAGTGTTTAGGTTCTATTCGTGATTGTAAACAAACACGTAAGCTTAATAGAATCATTCATTTGGTTATTGCTTCTATTCTTCACCGTTTTACTTATAGTTATTGGTTATTCCGCAATCAATAGCTTTTAGGGTTCAAAGGAGATTCGGTTTAGGCGACCAACAGACGTCTGTTGCTCGTGTTTGTTTGTTGTTTGATCTTCTAAGACCCATTATGAATTTCTATAAGGTGTAACGTGTAAGTACCGGTTGTCGGTTGAGGAGGTGGTGGTGATGGTGGTGGTGGTGGTGGTGGTTATACAAAGGGGTTTATATAGGGGGGTCGAGAGGCAAATGCATGTGGAGGTATTTTCAGAGAAGTTGTATTTGTATAATAAGTGGTTCATGACCCTTTGTGTTAACCCTACCTTTGTTGCTTCTATTGAAGACACCAATATACAATGGACCCCTTCCCATTTATGGTACAATATAAATAACCTATCCATTAACAGATATTTTATTATCTTATTAGATGATAATATAACTCTGATTTCGCTGCGGTCATAGCTTGGTCCGGTTTGCACTCCCCTAGATTCAACTATGGTTGTTTAACGGTGTCCGAACTGGACCAAACCAAAATCTCAAAATCCAAATTAACATAATTGGGCATGACTCGGTTCACACAAACCTCTTAATTTAAAGAATATCAGCCTTAAACGACATTATTTCAAATTTTAGAAAACAATGGTTTGGTTTTGTTTTTTTTAATATAATAAAACAGTAGGACTAACCTAATCGAATATAAGTGGCTGCTGGTCTGGTCTCCCTCTTTAGTTTTTTTCGATCAAGGCCGAACTTTGCCCAAAAACTGTAACTACTAAATCGAATATCGCCATGATCTTATTGATCAACTATTTGGTTTCCATCGATAAATGTTGAATTTTGTCCAGAAAAGATCAGGAAATGAATATGGTATACCTTAATTCTTATGACATGTTTTATTCCTCATGTCAGTCATCTCAAGCCTTGCACCAAAACCTGCTTTAACATCAACCTTTGTACTTTCCAAATTTAGAATTCGGCTAAATAGTTCTATAACCATCACTTTTGTTATTGTCGGATTCAGGCCGGTATCACAAATCAGGGTTAACGGCCATATTTTTAGAAAGTTTGGGTTTCAGTTTATGTTTGTATATGTGACCAGTCAGGTTAGGATTAAACACAACAACTCAAAAGTAAAACAAGCCTATAGTAATCTCAATGATTAAACCGTGACCGGTTTTGATAGTACCACTACCATGTACGATAATTGAAAATGGGCGCATCAATACAGCCAGATGCTGATAAAGAAATCATCTGTCATATTAATACTGCATAAAGACCAACTTTATATATGCCACATAAAAATAGATTCTGTCTTTAAAGGAAGTGAATTGTGACATGGCCTTTCAGCTACTTTCACATGCCAATGTCCCATAGGACATTCAAGGAACACAACTTCTTGAAAAAGAAGAGTGTGGAATAAGTGGAAATAGACAACGTGTACTTAAATTTAGTTTTTATATAAGCATATAGCAAACGAAAACGCTAGTTTAATATGTGTTAATTGACCCTTCCAGAATACTTCACCTCCTTCTTAACTACATGATATGATCGACTTTGCCCTGATGCAACGAAATCATGTCAAGGGCAGCCCAAAAGTTGCTAATTGAATTGCAGAGGTGCAGAAAATGAAAATGAAAACAAAATCTTTATATCATATTGCAATGTTAGTTAGACAGGTGTAGTTACTGTAAACACCTAATATATATAATGTTACCGTTCATATTTCACTTTGTTATCATATTAGTAATTGCTATATTTATTTACATGATTAAGATTTGCAAAGTGATGGAGATATGAATGATAAGTCTTCATTCTATATGTACCATGGTAATACAGTCCACTTCTCGGTTGGCTAATTATAGAAATTGTAAGGTCACACATATTGGCAGATACAAGATGAATATCATGTCATCACAGTAATCTTCAAGAGAAAAAATATGAAACAAATTACATAAACATTATGAAAACCTTAGCAGTTTTTGGGTAATAGTATGACCCAATATTGAAAATGTACACATCAATACAGCCTGTTGTTATTAAACAATCATATATGTCAAATTATGACTTAATAAAAACTATTTATAGAAGTCAAATATAATAAATTCCATATCATCGTGAAAGCGAATTGTGACTGAATAAAGCGAGTGTAACATGGCCTTCGAGTTAGTTTCACGTGCTAATGTCGCAAAGGACAATCAAGGAAGCGACTAATTTTTGAAAGAGAAATTATAACCAAAGGAGGTAGTAGTGCTAGTCAAACATATTTTGGTTATATGTGGAAGGATTCCATCCATAAACCAACCACTGTGCGTAACAAAGTGAAAGTAGAGGACGGTGTAGAGGATCTGTGCTGCTGTGCAGTTGCCAATCTGTGGATATAGATGGACCTCCAATCATAGCATTTGTATGTACTATATATTTAGTATGTTTCATTACGTACTATCGTTAACCTCTATGATTAGATCTCAGAGTTCTGCTTATCACTGGTTGTTATCACTTAATGTTTCCGTATCCTGCTCTTTATTCTGAGTTAGACTTGAGTACTTTTGTTAATCTGCCAATTCAGATGTTGGCATAGCTTTGATAATTCTAGATTTTGTGATCATGTTTGTTTTGTCCAAGGGTTATTTAGAGTGGAAGTTTGTTGAATTTGGTTGTTTCAAGTTGAGGCCACATGTGTTACACGTAACTGATGATTGTGGCATAATTAATATTACTTTACTCTTAACACCTTAGTTTTATTGTCAATTATTCCATTATATAAAGTGACCATTAAGGTTTGAGATGAATGGTAGCCATGTTTAACAGTGGACATGGTTATCCAATGAATGTTGCTTCTATTAATATTAGAGGAGTTGGGGATGATCTTATAAAAGATTGGTAACGGAGAATTTGTGACAAAGACAAAATTCATTTTTTTGGTATTGAAGAGGCGATGGGTCAATATTTAAGCCGGTCCTTCATTCTATCTGGGGGATTAATGCATGTGGTTTTATTGTGAACAGCTCTACTAGAAAATCCGGAGAAATTGTTGCTATTTGAAATAGCTCAACTTTTTTGAAAAATTCATCGATTAATGGGGATGCATTTTTGGCTATCTTTGGGGATCGGAATCTTCTTGACATTCATTGTCTCATGATTGTAGTTTATGCTTCTCAAGAATTAGATTAGTCTTATGTTTGAGTGTTTGACATCAGGAGTGAATTCTGAAATGGAGGCAGATCAAGTTAACTGAAACATTGATGAAGTTGTTCATGCTAATTACGGTTACAAATATAGTTAATTTCTATCTATCGAATCTATGTTCCTTAAACCGACCTTAATTAACAGAATATTTTTCCAAGGGTGTTAGACCACCACATGAGAAAAATACAAAAATGCTGGGCATTACAATGATTTTTGTCCATAAAAACTTCATACGAAGATATATATATGACCATCAAAGAATAAAAGCTTCTGTTCGCGGTCAGGATCCAGGGAATGATAATTTGACGAATTTCATCTCATGACGGATAAAAGAGACATGAAATCTTGTTCATGGCATGGAATAGTTAACCCTGTTCCATAGTTGAACCCAAACTCTTCCTCTGCTTGGCGTAACAAGCTTTGGAACTCGGTGTGATGTAACCATGATATGGGAACAATGTATCTGCTTCTTTTTTCTCCAATGTACACTACAAAGTGTCCTTTTGGGACGTCTGTTGCTTGTTTCTGTTTGTTGTTTGATCTTCTTAGACCCATTATAAATCTATTTTCGCTATATGTATTGGCGGTGGAGGTAGTCGAGATGGTGTGGTGGTGGCGATGAAGCTGATTATATGAAAAGGTTTTTATAGGGGGAAATTGAGAGGCAAAGTCATGTGAAGGTACAGCCAGATAGTTTTCTAAGAAGATGTATTTGAATAATCTTGGATTCATAACCCTTTATGTTGCCCTACATTGCTACCTCTATTGAAGACATTAACACACGATGGACCCCCTTGCATTTATGTATCAATGTGATATGTGAAATTATGTTTATGTGTATGGTCACATTCTTAAAATTTTGTGGTTTCGAATATGACTGGTTTTGTCTCAAACCACAACCTCGAGTCAAATACAGACTAATTAAATTGAAACATATACCAAAACAATATCATTTCAAATACTAGAAAAACAAACCCGGTTCACTTGTATTACCCAACTGAGTAAACCCGAATTAGATGCAACAAGAGACTTTAGAAGTCAGGAACGAATGTGATATGACTTAGATATTTTGACAAGTTTATATTCCACGGGTCAATCTATAGATTTCAAAATATTGTAGTTACTGAACTCAAATATCATAATTAATTTTAGGTGAAACCGGAAAGTAAAATTATACATCTAATGGGCTAATGGCTTGCACCAACATTGACTTTTGAAACTTGGTACTACTGTTGGAACATAATGTCTGTAGATTGTATTCATTTGAATGTGTCGTAGAGTTAGAATGTAATTAGATCGAGTTGTAAAGTCCAAAACGCATTTATGTAAGTTTGGTTGGGTAACTAACAGTTACCCTCGCGTAACTCAGTTACGGTCACGTAACTAATGAGTTACGCCCGTAACTGAGGAGTTACGCGCGTAACTGTCTCCCAGACAGTTACGTGCGCGTAACTCTTCTAGGTTTTCGTGCTGCCTATAAATAGCAGCCTCGGGATCATAAATGCGGTTGTTGAAAGTTGTCAGAGCATTCATATCAGGATTAGTTACGTGAGCTAGGGTTTGTGAGCGTAACTAAGTGTTCTTGAGTGTTAAAGTGTTGTAATCGATTGTGTAGGTTCTATTCGTGATTGTAATCAAACACGTAAGCTTAATAGAATCAATCTTTTGATTATACCAACTGTTCTTCACCTCTTACTTATACATATTGGTTATTCCGCAATCAATAGTGTTTAGGGTTCAAAGGAGATCTAGATTAGGCGACCGACAAGTGGTATCAGAGCCTCTATACCTGTTATAGAGGTCTTTGAATCCGTTTGGTGAAGATTGGGGCTGATTTGGGTTAGATCTAGGATTTGAAGAAAGTTTACTTTATTTCGGATTTTTTAGATCTAGGCATTTCTAGCAATAGTGTGGTCTCGGGGTTCAGATATTGGGTTTACAGTTGGGTGTATTTGATATCTGCAGAAGATGGGTTCGTAGTTTTGGGTATTTCTACGTTTACGACGATTTGAAGAAGTTCCAGCTGCAAGTCACGTAACTGTCACGTAACTTAGTTACCTGGTCACGTAACTGAGGAGATACGCGCGTAACTTAGTTACTTGAAGACGGTTACCCACACGTAACTGGGAAGTTACGCACGTAACTAGGTAGTTACGCTCACGTAACTAGGTAGTTACGCTCACGTAACTAGGGAGTTACGTGCACGTAACTGAGTGCTGAAGACGTTCGTTTACTCCGTTTTCTAGCCGTTACTCTGCCCGTTTTTCTTTAGAAACGTTAGGTGGGTGTTAGGTTAGGTTTTCGGGTATTCGTTAGTTGCTGATTTTGGGTATTGGTGTGGATTCGTCATGGCTCTCTCTATGAATACGAATTCATTCAACATGGAACCGAGTCGTAATCCACAAGTTCCTCCACTATACAACCCAAATAGAAGTGTGGAGGAATGGATGATGAATTTTAGGACATATGTTGCTTGCACGGATCCAAGCATGTGGACTCCTATCTTCTCGAAATATGAAGCTCCCTTTGATGTCAATGCGACCACCGGTGTTAGAACATATCGGGCTTCGACTACATATACCGATGATGAGAAAGCGCTCTTTCTCAAGAATCAAAAGGCGTTGGGAACGATTCAGTTCTGTTTAACCGACGAGATGATAGCGATATTCCGGACGATCGATAATCCCCATGATCTATGGAATGCTATCTTGAAAAGATACGGAGGTACGGAAGCGATGAAAGCGATCAAAGCCGACATCTTGAAGAGGCAGTTTGACAACTTCAAGTGTGGGGAAAACGAGACTCTAGACATGCTGATTTCTAGATTTTGTCGGTTGATAAACGACCTTTATGAATTAAAGGTTGAGTATAGCAAGCTTCAGACGAATACACGATTCTTGGATAGCTTGCCGCCGCATTGGGAAGTTCGTGTGCTTCTGTTGAAAGATAAACCTGAGTTAAGGGATTATGATTTTGAAGATCTCATCGACAAGCTACGTATAGCTAATCTGGAGATGCAAGAGAGAGCTTATGGTAGCAACGTGTTCTCTCAGAAGGTGCTTAGAGATAATTCGGGAGTTGCTTTCCTTTCGGATATCTCATCAACACAAGTACCTCCATCCTTAAGTTACTTGCCTCCGACTCCCAGCTTTCCGAGTTTTCAAGTTAGTCCTCCAGTATCAAGCTCGTCCGATTCACCTTGTCCTACCTGTTCTACTTGTAGAACTTGTGCATCACGACGGGAAAGAGAAACGGCTCCCCTCCTAAAGTCTCAAGGGAGAGGAAAGGATACGGCATTTAGTGCTTCTAGTTCCCAGAATATGGAACATGAACGTTTACAATCCTGTTTCCTCACCGCTTATGACGACTTGATCGACGGAAGGATAGCTAATTCCGCTCTCACTGAGGAAGATTATGATCAGGTTCATCCTGAAGATTTAGAAGAAATGGACATTCGGTGGAACATGGCCATGATGACCAAGAGGATCAAAAGCTTTCTCAACCGAACTGGAAAGAAGTTCATCGGGGGAGATAGAAAGAGCGGCATGGGGTTTGACAAGTCAAGGGTCAAGTGTTATAAGTGCAACAACTACGGCCACTTCGCTCGTGAATGCGGTCAACATTCACGCGAAGACCCTAGACATGACCAGGGAGATAGACATGGTCGACAACATCAAGGTCATCAAGCCCCTCATCAAGGAAGGAGTTATCAGCAAGGAAGCTATCAGGGTCAAGCATCTCGGAACCTCAGAATACAAGATGCTCAAAAGGATGAAAGTGCTCTTCTTGCCGTTTACAGCAAGGTGGATTGGAACGCATTTGAGGATATCGCACCGAGAATGGAGCACTTTGCACTTTGATTGATGCTGACTTTCAAACACCAGCGCTCAACGCTTATGATCATCTGATTACTCCCGATTCCCCGAAGCAAACCAAGTCTCGGAGGTCGTCCAAGTCAGTGGCTTCTGATGCTGAGGGTGCTTCGAGCAAGCGAAAGTCCAAAGGGAAAGATAAAGGCAAGAAGAAAGTAGATGTTGTTGAGTCATCTGATTCAGAGTCTTCGTCATCGGGAGCTGATGATGATAGTGACAGTGATGCGGGGTCGGAAGAGACCGTTGAACTCTCCGATGCCGCAAGGAAGGCGCAGCAAGCTCTGCAAGAGTTAGAGGTTCTCAAGAAGACTATTCCTGTGGAATCATATGCTGCTCGACGTAAGAAGATTATGAAGAAAGCTGCAAAGGCAGGGGCTGATTTGTTGAGTACTGCGCTAAAAGGCAAGGCAGTAAAGGGTGTCAAGTTCAAGGAACCGGCAGTTATAGTTCCTTCGCCCAAGCCTGTCCGTACAGTCAGGATGAAGTCAGCTGAGTTCAGGGGTATTCAGCCGGGTACGTTTGGGCAATATCCACCTTCATCAGCGATCAAGCGCCCCCGCTCGTCTCCCGCTTCGCCATAGGTTTCCCCGGAACAACCTTTGGTAAAGAAGTCAAAGAAAACCACTGCTACCACCACTACCACCACCGTTCCTCCACCAATCATCACCACTCCTCCACCGGTCATTACTGCACCTCCTCCACCCCCAACACTCACACCCACTCCACCACAACTCACTACTTCCACACCTGTGGTGACTTCTACTCCATCGGGCAGTTCTTCTCGCCCTCAGATCACTGTTGGCTTAAGTGATCTGGTGAGTCAGATGCAGAAATAGCTGGCTACCTTCCAGGGTTCACTGAGTGAGCATGAAAAGTGGATAAAGAAGCTCGAAGGTCAGGTGAAAGCTCGCGATGCAAAGATTGAATCGTTGGAGAAGAAGATTGCTAGTTTTGAGAACGATGTAGAAGTGGTTCGGGGAGAATATGATCACATCAATGAGCGTCTTGATGAATTGATAGATGAGAAGAAAGCCGAGGAAGGCGAGCAAGACGATGATGATGATGAGGACGACGATGATGAGGATGAAGCTAAAAAAGATGATAAGGGTGATGACGATGATGCCCCGAAGGACGATAAAGATGATCAGTCCAAGCCTGATGATGATGCTGGTGGTGCCGGTGCTCTTTCTCTCATGAGCTCCGGAGATCAAGGGCAAGCAGATCCTTCAGGACCGGGACAACAAGGCGAATCTGCCTCCGGTCCTGCTAAGGATCAGGATTCTCCTGCTAAGGACGCTCCCACTCAGGGGGAGTCCACTAACCCTAATCTTGCACTTGTCTTAGTTGATGCAGGTACACATTCTCACCCAATCCAGCCAGCTCGGCCTACTATGTCTGCTCAGGGCTCTACTACGGTAGTTCCCAGATTCGATGCCATGCCGATGCCAGAGGGTGATGCCGCCTCTATGGTCCACGGGAGTTGTATGTTTGAGGACTCCGAGGACGAGGTCGATTCAGCGAGATTAAAGAAAGCCACCGCATCACAAGCAGCCGGAGCAAAAGACAAGTTTGCTTCCTCTTCTGGTTCAAAGAGGAAGTCTAAAGAAGTAGATGAACCGGAGCCCCCAGTTGTTCCCGCTCCTCCCGTGAAGACTCATGTTCACTACGTTGATAGCCAAGGGAGGGAGATAGATCACAAAGTTTTTGACACAGTTGGTGTTATCGCCGGTTGCAATCTTGTAGGCCAGTGCAAAAGGCTCATTCTTTCATGGCGCTACATCGATAACACCGACTTCTTTGCCTTGCTGCGGACAGATGGGGTGCAGTATATGAGGAAGAAGTACGCTACGTTCAACTCTCTGCCTTATTATGAGTTGAAGCGTCTTGCGGATCTGGAACCGACGAACCTCACCTCGGATGCTTCAAAGCTCTTTTACATTCAGTTGCGGTCCGACATCCACTATGAGAAGTATGTGAACTTCATTCTCACCAGGCCTGTGATCAAGAAGTTAAAGAAGAAGAATCCCAAGACGGGAAGGCGAGAGGTGAAACACATATACCCAGAGGTCAAGCAGCTTAGGCACATCAGGATGCCTTCTTTACCTCAGGATTTCTTGGCAGACCTTGATTCTTGGGGCTTTGACGAGAAGACTCGGGAGGCAGTGATGTTTGACAAAGATGGGAAAGTATTACTAAGGATCTATGATCCTATCCATCTTCTCTGCCTCTCCGAAGAAGACCTGAAGCGGCTGAATCAGAAGAAGATTTATTCAGCATGGAATGAAAAATCTTTTGGCATTGTCTTCTCCCATGTGGTCTTCATATGCGTTGAAAAGGGGTATCATTCGAAGAACTTGCCGTTGGTGCAGGAGGATGCGGCGTAGATTTTTGTTTGCAGATTTTTTAGCTGGCTTTTTGGTATTTCTTAAATTCCCAGCTCAAACAATATTCTTATGTCTGTAATATCTGCTACCATCTTTTGATATATCGATGTTTATTTAGCTTGAATGATTGTTTGTAATGTGTGTGATGCGTGATTCGGTAGGTTTTTGATTCCTATTTGAGTTACGTGGTCCGGTTTGCGTTCAAACTTCTACTTTCAAGTTTAATTTACATGCTTATATTTTAAGTTTAAAGTGTTTAGACTTCGCAACATATAATAGTTGCGAACTCGAACAAAAACCGTTTTGCTTAAATGCAAAACTCTTTTCAAAAGAGTCTAAAGTTTTGACACTCGTCGAGTCTAAAGTTAAATAATCTCGACTGAGTCTAAAGTTTTTGAAACTCATTGAGTCAAAGTTTAATAATCTCAATTGAGTATAAAGCGTCCAAATTGATAAAACCTAAATCGTTTGATCGTGACTTCGAAACTTTTCTTTTTAAGTTTTTAGGACTTGTATAGTTATAAAAACAATAAAATTCAGAAAAACATAAAAAGAGGGGGAGAAAGTTTGTAAAAACCTTAGGAAATGATAGTACATCGCGGATTTTAAAAATCAGAATCATAAGTTTTTGTTCGATGTATTAGTAGGTACGGCCAATATCATATAAACAATTTTCCGAACCTGTTTCTAATGGGTAACACGGTTAAGTTTGTTCATCTCAGTGATAAGTTGAAAACTTTCGGTGTGCCTGGAATCTGTCACCATAGGATATTATATATATATAAATAAGTATCTGAGAGTAATAGAAAAAGCGAGGAAAAGAAAAATTGAGAGAAAAACAAAAAATATAATAAATCGTTTTTTCTAAAACTCAAAGAGTTTTTTATTAATATAATTATTAAAAACTCAAAAATTCCTTGAGGCGCTCCTGGATTCTATAAGGTTGCGAAATCATAGTTTCCTTGAAGTTAGTATAAAGGTGAAGAGTTATAAATAATTATATCTAAGTAAAACTCGTATCCTTGAGGCGCTCCAGGATTCTATAAGGTTGCGAAATCATAGTTTCCTGCAGTTAGTATAAAGGGGAGAGTAGAGTCAAATAAGAATTCCATAACTCTTGATGCTTACTTGATAAACGGCAAAGACAGAGGGAGGAGTTCACGAGTCAATAAAGCTTCTTAAGCTTATATAAATAAAAAATTAAAATAATAAAAAAAAAAAAAAAAAAAAAAAAAAAAAAAGCTTCTTTAATTATGAAAAATGCATAAGTGCTTAAACTTTATACTATATGTATGCTTTTTCAATACTTAGACTAGTTAATAAAATAGGAATAAGGTGACGGGTTTCCTAAATAAATACTGGAAGTTTGATGACACTTTGAGGGAAGTTCAGATTTAGCTAAGTGTAAATATAAGTGGGATCCATATAAACAGTTGTAATTTAAATAATCGGAAGATTTTTTGTATGATATCTATGTTGTATTTAAGAGGACAAATATACTAATAACCGGCTGATTCGTGTGATTCGACTTCTGCGATATGATCCTAAAAGCAAACTAATCCCTATCCAAAAAGATTTTCCCTTTTGTAGGTTGCTAAAGTAGTGTGAATAGCTTATAGTTGAAAACCACAAAAATATTTTCGGTTGTAGGTTAAGAAAACAAACAAAAATCCAAAAAGATTTTATTTCTGCGTTTATTTTCTTCGTTGTCACGTATCGTTTATGGTTAAAAGGTTTTATCACGTGTTTTCTGAAAAATGAGAAATTTTATCAGTTTAAAGAACAAAAACACGTATTTGGTCAGTTTTGTCTTTGTAAGCCAGGTTTTACAAAGTTAAGGATCGGATCTTGAAGAGTTATAGCACTTCCTGGAAGTCAAGGACTCGAAGCTGATATTCATGGAGCCGCGTTGCTTAATGATGAAGATTAGCTGTCAGATAGATTCGCAAGTTATCGGTTGCAGACTATACACCGTACAAGTCTCTATGAAGTTTAAAGGAATCAACTCTCGATCTCTCGACACCAAAAGTTCAAGAAAATTTTGAAGAATACAAGCTACATCCAAGGGGGAGTTTGTGGGAACATAATGTCTGTAGATTGTATTCATTTGAATGTGTCGTAGAGTTAGAATGTAATTAGATCGAGTTGTAAAGTCCAAAACGCATTTATGTAAGTTTCGGAGGGTAACTAACAGTTACCCTCGCGTAACTCAGTTACGGTCACGTAACTAATGAGTTACGCCCGTAACTGAGGAGTTACGCGCGTAACTGTCTCCCAGACAGTTACGTGCGCGTAACTCTTCTAGGTTTCCGTGCTGCCTATAAATAGCAGCCTCAGGATCATAAATGCGGTTGTTGAAAGTTGTCAGAGCATTCATATCAGGATTAGTTACGTGAGCTAGGGTTTGTGAGCGTAACTAAGTGTTCTTGAGTGTTAAAGTGTTGTAATCGATTGTGTAGGTTCTATTCGTGATTGTAATCAAACACGTAAGCTTAATAGAATCAATCTTTTGATTATACCAACTGTTCTTCACCTCTTACTTATACATATTGGTTATTCCGCAATCAATAGTGTTTAGGGTTCAAAGGAGATCTAGATTAGGCGACCGACAACTACTTTCCAAATATAGACATCGACAAAAAAAATTCTATAACCATGGATTTGGATAAGTTGGCTTCGGGTATTGTCCACTTCTAATGGCTAGGAATACACATTGACAGATGCAGGAATTCATATAGTGTCTTCATAATCTTTATAATGACAAATTAAACCATATGGGTTTTAGATAATCCCACCTTCTATAATTGAAAATGGACACAACAATACACCTAGTTGTCTTGTCGATAGACAATCACTCATCAAGTCTACCGCTTAATGAAAGCTAATTGTAACCAAATAAAATAAGGGTACCATAGCGTAAAGACTAATTATAGAGCTCATCAAGATTAACTAGTGTTACACTTGTGTATTGCTCGGGTTTTTCACTAAGAAAGATGTACTATACTTTAGATTTGATAATGTATACTAAATTTATCTAATTAACACTTTATCGGTATACTTGTTGCTTGGAGCACTATCTTTAATCTTTAATTATTATATAATAGGGCCTTACATGTCACATGGCGAAAGAATGCCCTTATATGAGTTAACTTTTTTATTTCAGTCGTTAGATGAGACTGATGATATCAACAAATACTACTTTCATTTTATACTCTCTTATAATACATAATTGCATTCTCTATTTCATTTCATCTTTACTTAAATAAAAATCATATCTTTTCTCCCATTTTGTTAATCTTTATTTACATATACATTTATTCTAAAATCTCGTAATTCAAAATATTAAAACATGCGAATAAACGTAAAGATATATGTTATAACTATTATCAATATGTGTATAAATGTAAAAGTATATATATGTTACTATCCATGTAACATTGTCTTCTTATAATAACTTAAAAGAACATGTGCATAAACATAAAGTTTATGATTAATTTTTGTTTATATTTGTCCGTGTTATCGCTAGAAAATAATCTAGTACTTAACGTATGTAATTTTCAAAAAGTGAAATTACTTAAAAATACATAATTTCCATAAATATTAGAAAGACATCATATAAAGAAAAGGATAGAAAACAAAAGGTGTCGTTGTGTTACCTAATAACATATGTATATTGTGAAACCATGTACATGGAAACATCATAATTCTTAAACAAAATTACAGTCGAAGTAATGAATGGGAGATGCCCAATTTCAAACCTTTTTAGTTTTTGTTGGTTAATGAAGTTAGGGTATTTACTATTTGGGAAAGAGAAGCCAACTTAAATGAAAAATTCCATCAAAACAGAAAATCAGGAGAGTTTGTTACTTGTGAGATTCAAATTTGAGCATTGTATTTTCCATGTGTTTTTCATGCATAATAACAAAGTCAATATTAAGACAAAATCACTATGCGTAAAAAAAACATAGTTTCAATGGTTATGATCAAAAGTTAGCTTAATCTAATAGATAAAAAAATTAAAAATTTCTCTCTCACGCACCTATCTAGAGCAATATATATATATATATATATATATATATATATAAACCATTTTGACTTGTCCAAGTGGTTATAGCATGCTGACTATCTATGGAAGGTTACATGCTAATGTCTCAAAGGACATTGAAGGACACAGCTTGACAAAGAACATATAACCAAAAGGAGTAAAAATATCGTTCATACATATTTTAGTTATATGTACAAGGAATTCGTGCATAAATCAAGCACAATGCGGAAAACGTGGAAGTGATTGTTTACCCGATTTTAGTAATTCTTTAAGCTTATAACAAAATAAAAAGCTAAATGTGTGCTAAATGTTAATTCACCCTTCTAGCATACTCACCGCCTTTCTAACTTCACGATATGGCTTTGCACCTGATGCAAATAATACATGTCACTACGCGAGTTGTTAACGTAACACAAACCTATTGGCGGGCCTCTACCAGTTTTAGTAGCTCGTCCACCTTAGAAAAATTAATGAAAATTTGAGCATGTGGATGATAAAGGACCTTGGTTCTACTTCAGAGTATAACTGCAGATGATAAAACATGAAGATGTATAATAAAAGAAGCCTTAAATATGATGAAGGGCAAAAAGGTAAAAGAAAAACTAAATGAACTACTCACAAGTGTAACTGTTTATCACAGACATCATAGTGAAAGAAAATTGAAATGGCTATTTCAAATTCCCCCCATCCACGTTCTGTAAGTTCAAGCAGAGGCGACTCTGTCACTCTTCTTGCATTAGTGAAACTTGGATGCAATAGAAACACAACTTTCTTGATGACCACACCCAAGTCTTCGTTTGTTGTCCCACGCACATAAACAAGTCCACAAATGAGATTGAGTTGCAGTAAACATTATCGGAAATATATATTACACATCTCATTCAAATGTATTGAAATTTGAAAATGTATTATTGTAGGATTGTACTTACTCAGTGGCCTTCTTTCCAAGCAAAAATGAGATAGTTCCTTCGACAATGGGGACACAGACTTCAAGTTCTTTTATCTTCTTTATTGATCTCTGTTAATCCAAAAACGCAACTTTCTTTGCCATCATGTTGATGTTTGTCCCGGTTTTTCGGAATAAAGCATAGCCGCATCACCCATTCTTTTGTAAATTAGTGGACATGAAGATATGCATCTCAAATTATAAAGTCAAAGTATAGGAGAATATTCTGATTGAAGAATTTCAAGTTAATTATTGATTACATTCATTGAACTTTATAATAGTTCCACGGACATGAAAATGTGGATTTCGAAATTGGTATCATTTTTGAATTAGATTAGTGTTAGGTTCAGCATCACCAGTAAATTCTGAATTTGAGGCAACTTTCTTGATCATGAACCCACCAGAAATATTGGGAAAGGCCAGAAACTTCAACAGATAAAGGGCAAGAGGTGCGGCAGCGGCAGCGGCTTTATGATGTCCAATTTTCAAATCTATTCGATTTCACTAAAAGTTATCAACGAGTTTATAGTAAAAGCATCCCATCCATCAAAGACTACGGCAACTCTTGTGGGTTTGTAGATAAATAATTTACATGGTCAGGATTCCAGGTTTATCCTAGTTTGTAAATACTTTAGTCAGTGATGTAATTGTTAAACAGCTTGTATATTTGAAACCATAGAGCATAGAGTACATAGACCTCTTGGTGAATAAAGATATAAATTGATTATTAATCGAGCTCAATTCGAGATATTAAACAAATCAAAAATCTATAAAGCTATATTCCGTAAAGCAAAATTGGTTCAATATTTTTCCAAGGATGTAACACCATCACATGAGAAAAATAAAAAAAAAATGTTGAGGAATTACAATGAATTTAGTCCTCAAAAACTTCCTACGAAGATACATAAATCAAAGAATTATAGCCTCGATTTCAGTGAATGGTAATTTGACGAATTTCATCCCATAGTGGATAAAAGAGACATGAAAACTTGTTCTTGGCATGGAATGGTCAACCCCGTTCCATGGTTAAACCCAAACTCCTCCTCTGCACGGAGTAACAAGCTTTGGAACTCTGTGTGATGTAACCAGGATATGGGCACAATGTATCTGCTTCTTGTTTCTCCGATGTACACTACAAAGTGTCCTTTGGGGACATCTGTTGCTCGTGTTTGTTTGTTGTTTGATCTTCTAAGACCCATTATAATTTCTTTGTGGTATATGTATGGGCGGTGGAGGTAGCGGAGATGGTGGTGGTTATGGTGATAATGCTGATTATATGAAAAGGTTTTTATAGGGGGAAATTGAGAGGCAAATACATGTGAAGGTACAGCCAGATAGTTTTCTGATTAGATGTATCTGAATAATCTTGGATTCACAGCCCTTTATGTTGCCCTACATGTCTACCTCTATTCAAGACATTAACACAAATTGGACCCCTTTACATTTATGTATCAATGTGTTATATATATGTGCAATAATGTATTTGTGTATGGTCCCAATCTTGTTTTTAAATTTTTATGGTTTCAGATTGGTCCTAGCCAGAGGTTTGGTACTGTTACACACCCCTTGATGCAACTAGATTTGAAAAATCAACATAACAAAATAGAATATGACTAGTTCGGTCTCAAACCAAAGCCGTGACTAGAATATATATCATTTAAACTGAAATATGTAAACCTAACTAAAAAAACATCATTTCAAATACTAGAACAAACCTCGGTTCACTTCTAGTTCAATTCCCAGCCCGAGAACTGTTCTTTTCTTAATCTAAAACTAACCAAATCAAATAAATTTTGTGATCTGGCTCAGCTCTTTGGTTTATAATTTTTATGAAGGAAGGTCCAATGTTGTCCTCCTTTAAATGCATCCGAAGAATTATAGAAGTCAGAATGAATGTGGCAAGATTTCATTTTTTGACAAGTTATATCATCTGCAGGTTGCTTCTTTAGACTTTGACATGTTATAGCTACTGGAGGAACTTAAACATTTCTAGATGTTGACGTCGGCTAGAAAGTTCTATAAACATGGCTTTTAAAAAATAGGTTTCATTTAGGAGGGTTCAAAACTTAGTACTTTCCAATTACATAATTCTGCTAAAAAGGTGCATTACCATGGTTTTTTATACGTAAACATCGGATATGAGGGTTGTTGTTAACAACCATATTTAAGAAGGTTGAGCATGGATTTTGCTCAACCATATGCACAGGTGGACCACGGTGGTATTGTCTACTTAGGGTTTGAATAATAACAAAATGTGTGACATTGAGAGATGAAGGAAGGAACTGAATACATGTCATCCTCGTAATCTTTAAGACTAGAATGAAACTAAATTTATTAGATATTCAGATAGGCTTAGCAGTTTTGGATAATATCGTGTTCTATAATTGAAATTTGTCACAATGTTAGTCAATACGTACAACAAGTTATGTCGATAAACAATCATCCGTCATCTTAGTAAAGACCAATTATTGATGCCACACAATCAATTTTATCTCTTAATGAAAGCGAACTGTGACCAAATAAAGCAAGTGTAACATGGCCTTTCACATGCTAATGTCACAATGGACATTTAAGGTACTCAACTTCCCAAAAAAAAAAGGACGTAAAAGTACTATTCATACCTATTCTAGTGATATGAGGATAGACGAGGAAGAGACCCATCGTATACAAGTAAGATGGCTGAAGTGCAGAGCGGCAACATGAGTCTTGTGCTACTAGAAAGTCCCATTAAAGTCGAAAGGCAAGTTCTCTAGAGTGGTAAGTAGATATGTTATGTTGTACATGTCAGAATGTTAGCCGATGACGAAGGTCCAAGCAAGTCGGATGAAGGTGACGGAGATGACGATGTTGAGGTGGACATGTGGTAAAACCTTAATAGATATGATTCCAAATGGTAGCGATGCCAGTTGGTACCCAAACGTACACGAAATTAGGAAGTCCTCGCCAAAATTCTCCTTTTGAGAGATATGATTCCAAATGGAGTGTTTAGACCGAACATAAAGTAGCAGTTGAGGGAAGGTGTCATGAGATAATTTCGGCGTGTCATGGGGACCACAAATAGCGTCAATTAAGAGTTTAGAAACTCTCACACCGGCCAACTTGAGGGTAGGGGGTGGACATAAACTTAAGTGGAAGGATAAACTTAACCTCAACCGAAAAGAGGCTCATGTGTCCTAGGGCATGACCTCAGATATGAATACGTAGAGGATTAGAATTAGGATATATGAGTAGGACGTATGGGCTATTCTACGGAGGGAAAGGGTAGGTGCACCTGCGCCCCTCCTGATATTTTTATAATTGATGTAAACAAAAATTAAAATTAAGGTATATTTCTAGGTTTTGCTCCTCTGAAAATTCATATAAAGAAGTGTGTTTAGAATTAATCAAACAAAATTGGTGCGCAATGGTTAAATTGCATTTAAGTTGGGATGGTTCAAATCTTGAGACTACAAACAATTTTTATCTTTCGGAGTTGTTATTTATTAAGCGAAAGGAAAATAAAAGATTATAAGTTATTAAATATAGCTCATAAGACTCTTTTTAGCATTTTATTTAAGAAAAAAAGAAACTGAATAGAAAATATACATATCATGAAACTTGCTTTAACAAAATACTAGTTCAAATTAAAGTGCAACAATAATTCTACTTGGGTAAATACTTGCCTTTCTAAAAACAAAAGAAAAAAAAAAACAATAATTATGACATACTACTAGTTCAAATAAGAGGTATTCACCATTTTTTAATGTCTTGTCGAATAGGAGGTTTACTAGATTATTTCAGAACTTATTGGAAAAGAAAATCAAATCACTTCTTTAGATATTGTCTGACGGAATGTGATAACTACTTTTATTGAGAACTTATTTAAAAAAACGGATTACCCCTATTATGTTTTCTTTCAAGTTGATTATAACATGGAACTTGATAATAGTTCCACAAAATTAAAATAATGGTTTCGAATCTTGAACAAAATTTGTTTCAATATCAAAGTATATCAGTGGTATGTTTGAGTCTTTGAGATCAGGAGTATATTCTAAATTAGTGGCAAATCAAATAACTAAAACCTTAATATTTGCTCATGCTAATTAACTTTTACAAATTAAGTTAACCGAATTCTATCAAAATGTTCCTTAAAGCAAAGCTTAATTAACACAATATTTTTCCAAGGATGTAACACCACCACATGAGAAAAATACAAAAAATGCCGAGGCATTACAATGATTTTTGTCCATAAAAACTTCATACGAAGATATGAAAATTAAAGAATAAAAAGCTTATGTTCGCGGTCCCGTTTCGTTGAATGGTAATTTAACGAATTTCATCCCATGACGGATAAAAAAGACATGAAATCTTGTTCATGACAAGGAATGGTTAACCCCATTTTATGGTCGAACCCAAACTCATTCTCGGCTTGATGTAACAAGCTTTGGAATCCTGTGTGTTGTAGCCATGATATGGGAACAACATATCTATTTCTTGTTTCTCCGATGTATACTACAAAGTGTCCTTTGGGTACGTCTTTTGCTTGTGTTTGTTTGTTGTGTGATCTTCTAAGACCCATTATGGATTCTTGGCGTTGGTGGTGAGGGGTTAAGTAGGAGCTGGAGATGGTGTGGTGATGATTACATGAAAAGGTATTTATAGGGGAGAATGAGAGGCAAATACATGTGGAAATACAGGCACGTAATATTTTGAGAAGATGTATTTGTATAATCATGGGTTCATGACCCTTTCGGTTAACCCTACCATGCAACCCTTATTGAAGACATTATCACAAAAAAGTCCCCGTAGCATTTATGTATCAATGCGTTATGTGCAATTATGTATATGTGTATGGTCACATTCTTGGTATTAAATAGGTTTCATAGTGGTCATAGCCCGAGGTTTGGTACTGTTACATACCTATGCAACTAGATTTGATAAAATTAAATATGATTGGTTCGGTCTCAAACCAAAGTCGCGAGTCAAATATATACTCACTATATAAACTCTAATGACATCTGATGTGGGTATGCCATCATGCTTCCAACTCCTCTGACTTAGTCGTCGGTTCTTTAGTTAACATGTGAAGTCACATTTTTATCGTTCTAGAAGATGACGGGTTAAAGATGACAATTATCTATCTTTTTATATTAATTAATTTCTTTTCCTTCAAGTTATCTTAATTATATTTAGTTGTTTAAGTTTAGGGTTTGGATTAGTTTTGATGACGAATTAAAGAAATAGAGTTTCTCCCACCCTTTTAGGGTTTATCGAAATTTCATTTGTTATTTGGTGTGATTTCTTTTCATTCACAACATCCCTACAACAACATCAGTTCTAATTCCTATCCGAGAACTGTTTTTATTATCTAAAACTAACTAAATCGAATACATCAGGTGGTCTGGTTCCACTCTTTGGTTTTTTTTTTATCAAGGAAAGTAAGATTTTGCCCATCTTTAGATGCAACAGCACAATTAAAAAAGTCGGAATCTAAGTGGTATGACTAAAATCTTTTACCAAAATTTTCTTGCATGTGTCAACTTATCGACTTCAAAATTTTAAAGCTAGTGGCAGACCTTAAACATTTTTATTGAAAGTGTGAAAACTTGGAGAAAAATTAAGTAGAATTGAAACCTTTATTTTAGGTGAAACCAGAAGATAAATCTAGATACGTCTAAAGGCTTGCCCCAGAACTGACTTTTACGTCAAAACTTAGTACTTTCCAAATATAGACATCGTCTAAAATGTTCTAACCATGGATATGGATATGGATAAGTAGGCTTTAGGTATCGTCCACTTCAAAGGGTAACTGAACGTGGTAATGTTACACATTGACAGCTGCAGAATTCAATAATGTGGTCATTATAATGTTTATAACAAAATATATTAGACATACAGTTACAACAATAGAAAATTAATCCTTAGCGGTTTTTGATAATCCCAACTTCTATAATTGAAGATGGGCACATCAATACAGCTAGTTGTCTTGTCGATAGGATCATCTGTCATAACGTGACTTAATAAAGACTAAGGTGTTGTTCTTTTTTGAAAAAAAAAATCTTAATAGGCTCTGAACTCTGACCCGGTCAGAGGTTTTAAAAATTTTGTTGCTCTTTTTTTTTTCCAACCATAGACAAAAAACCTCTTTTTACCTCTGATACAACCCTACATAAAAAACATCTTTTTACCTCAGATTACCTCTTTCTCTTCACCAGTAAGTTTTACATCCTTAAATTCAAGTAATTTTTGATTTTTTTCAATGGTTTGTCACTTGATTTCGTTATATAAATTGATATTGATGATTGTTTGTTAGATTTAGGTGATATAATTTTTTTTAATATGTATTTGTTTTCGATTGCATATAAACTCCTACTATTACATCGACTTTTATGTGAACTTTTCTTTTTTTTAATTATTTTTATATCTTGAAATTGATGTTAGACAATTAGTTTATTAATTTGTTCAAATAAGTAATATGAATATGTATGGATTGAGCGTGCTTTTGGTGTTTTGAAAGCACGTTTTCACATCTTGAAGAGAATGACTCCGTATTCTTTGGTGAAACAAAGAGATATTACTATTGCATGTTTTGCTATTCATAATTTTATACGAAAAGAAGGATTAAGTGATGATTTTTTCTCCGAATATGATCGAGGTGAAGTACATGCTAACGAGAATGTACAAGATGGGGACGAGTACGATGAGGACGAGGTTCAACCACATGGAAATACAACAGATCAACAATATATGATCAATTGTCGAGATCAACTTGCGGCACAATTAATGCAAAATGTTGAAAATGTTGTTTGAATATTATCTTTATTTGAAAAATGTTGGCACTATGTTTGAACATTTTTATGAATGTTTTTATTTAAGACGGTTTATAAATGCAACAGTTTAGTATTAATATAGTAAAACAGATGTTACAAAGGAAAAAAGAACATAGTATATTGATTCAGATTCAGAGTTTTAGACCACCTCTGATTATTCAGAGCTGGTATTCAGATTCAGAGGAAAAACCTTTGGTTCAAGAGAACAGCACCTAAGTACAGATGCCTCAAAATCAATTCTCTCACTTAACGAAAGTGAATTGTAACCAAATAAAGCAAGTGTAACATTGGGTTTCACATGCTAATGTCGCAAAGGACATTCAAGGACACAAACTTGAAATAAACTTATAACCAGAGGGCGTAAAAGTACCATTCATACCTATTTTAATTATAGGTACAGGGACATCGTGCAAAAATAAAGCACGGTGTGGAAAAAGTGGAAGTAGATGACTGGTTACCTGATTTTAGTTAATTATTTAAGCTTATAGCAAAATAAAACGCTAGACTTAAGCATAAGGTGTGCTATACCTTCATTGACCCTTTCAGCATACTCAGCGGCCTTCTCAACTTCACGATGTGACTTTGCACCTGATGCAACGAAAACATGTAAAGATTGGAGTTTGTAATTAAAAATTAAATTTCATAATAAATAAAATAAATTGAGCAGGAAAACACTAACCTGTTGACGGGCCTCTGCAAGTTTTAGTATCTGCCTTGGAAAATTTAATGAAATAAAGTATAAAACTAAACCACTGTTAAAATAAAAATTTAGCAAAACACAGGTATAATATATGTTACCAGAAGGCAAATTCAAGGTAGCTGGAAGACGTGGCACAATTACAGATGGATGATTATGCACATGAGCAAGAAGTTTTTCAGAAGGGTTTGGGAAAACAATCTCGTTATAAGATTCAACAATCACAGGTTTCTTGGTCGACTTCAGAGTATAATTTCAGATAATGAAACCTAAAGATCACAACAAAGTCATTACATATGAACTACATACAGAAAGTTAATAAAAAATACTAAATGAATGACTCACAGGTCTAACAGTTTATCACAGACATCATCATGAAAGAAGATCAAAATAGCTCAAATTCACCACATCCACGTTCTGTAAACTCAAACGGAGGCGACGCGGTCACTCTTAGTGAAACTTGGATGCAATTGAAACACAAATTTCTTCATTACATTTCCCAAGTCCTCATTTGTTGCCCCACACACATAAGCAGTCCACGACTGAGATTGAGTTCTAGTGAACATCACCAGAAAATATATCAAACATCTCATTCAAATGAATTAAAAATGCATTACCACATAACTTTACTTGCTCAGTGGCCTTCCTTCCGAGCCAAAATCAGATAGTTCCATAGGCAATGGGGACACATACTTTGTTGTAGTTTGATGATTTCGATTTTGGATTACTCAGAGGCGTGATTCACTTTCAGATCAAAATATTTCGAAAGTACAATAGAAATTTTCAATCGGATAAAACTCAGTATTTAGGAACGTGATCTGTGTATGGTTTTGCGTAAGAATGAATTCAAAAACGTACCAGTTATCTTAACCAAAAAAAAAGGAGTTTAGAACACTTTATAAAATTGCTCATATGCAGTTTTATTAAAACTGCCCATATGCAGTTTTATTAAAACTGCCCATATGCAGTTTTATTAAAACTATTCATGTGCAGTTTTATTAAAACTGTATGCAACATTTAAAAAGGGTCAAAAATGTATCCAATAATATGGGTCGACCCCGCTATCGGGGGCGCTGCCCCCGAACCTCCGTCGTTTGGTTGAGCTTCCCAGGGGGTCACCCATTCTGGAATTACTCTAGCCCAAGCACGCTTAACTACAGAGTTTAAAGCTCTGCAGTGCATGTACCACCAAAACGCGTCGTGTCATTAAAGGCTAAAGGTTTACTCATATACCAGCATCACTCTTATGTACGGGGATGTGGGATTTGCCTAATATGTCACAAAACACATCTAATGATTCATAATATTCCATATGGCTTTTGATGCACCTCTTTTAATATATATTATAGATAGACATGATATTTTGACAAATGCGATTATTGATTTATAATCTTCTACAGTTTAGATAGTGAATCTTGCATACAAAAAATCAAATATTGAAAGCTTATGTTATGAGTGAGAAAGTTGCAGCCCATGCTTAGAGTCACTTGTTGTCTTGTGATAGTTTGATTCCCGTTGATTTAATTGGTTAATTAAAACAATCTATGAGGTTGTTAGCCTTAAATTCTATTATTGGCGACTTTCCACCACATCAACCTATTTTTCTCATTTACCTTTAAGAAGTACAATTAGCCTAAAAAAAATAGGAAGATCCTCGATGTGACAACTGTCACATTCCTTCCCATCTTTTTAAGAGTGAAACGGGTATTTTAAATATCCACTTTCACTCTCTTTATTCTTTTCATTTTTTTTTTTTTAAATTTTCATTTTCATTTTCATTTTCATTTTTTTTTTCAATTTTTTTTTTCTTAGAAAAGCTTTTTTTTCGTTTTTTCAAAAGATATGATGCAACAACTTCTTAATATGATTCAATAAAACTTTTTACGGTTATGCAATAAATATAATGTAACAAATTAATTTAAATTATAATGTAACAACCTTTAACGATGATACAAAGATATAAATTTCGATTAATATCATAATTGTATGACATTATTGATTCATAATTATAATAATAATTTAAATAATTTAACAATGATGCAATATATATAATTACGATGCACTAAAATTGTACACACGATACAAATCAAATTTAAAATATGATGCAATAGATTATGCCAACGATTCTTCAAATTTTTATGTAATAAAATATGGTGGAACAAACTACACATACGTTACAATTCAATATACAAATATGATGCAACGAATTTTATGTAATATAAATATGATTCAATAAAATTATAACTACAAAAAATACCCATCATTTTTTTTATTTCTTTTGTTTTTAAAAAAAACTATATCATAACCGGTCTTATTTTAATATTAATCAAATTTATGATTTAATGGTGTAGTTTAAAGAAAAAATATTAATACAAAAATTATAATAGTTTGAAAATTTTAAAGGTTTTTGATTATTTAATTAGATGAAAATTAACCATTCTACCCTAGCTTGCCTTTTTTTTTTAATTAATTAAAATAATAACATAATTAGTTTTAACCAATTATTTAATTAATCAAAGAACTACAATCCTCTCTATCATTTTTTACATTAAACTTCCTTTTTACAATAACATCCCCATAAAATCAAACCGAGTAATGTTCAGTTCGGACTTAAATATGTTTTCTGATGAATTTCAAGTCGATTGTCACACTGAATTATAACGTTAGTTTCGAATCTTTAACAAAATTTCTTACAGTATCGAATTTATATCATTTCTATGTTTGAGATCATGACTAATTATGCTAATTAAGAGTACAAATCAAGTTAACCGAATTCTATCAAACCTGTGTTCCTTAAAACAAGCTTAATTTATAAAATATTTTTCCCAAGGGATAACACCACCACATGAGAAAAATACAAAAAATGCCTGAAGCATTACAATGATTTAGGTTCATAAAAACTTCATACATGAATAAAAGCTTGTTCAAGGTCCGGTTCCATTGAATGGCAATTTGACGAATTTCATCCCATGACGGATAAAAGAGACATGAAATCTTGTTCATGACAAGGAATGGTTAACCCCATTTCATGGTTGAACCCAAACTCATTCTCGGCTTGGCGTAATAAGCTTTGAAATCCTATGTGTTGTAGCCATGATATAGGAACAACGTATCTATTTCTTGTTTCTCCGACGTACACTACAAAGTGTCCTTTGGGTACGTCTTTTGCTTGTGTTTCCTTGTTGTGTGATCTTCTAAGACCCATTACGGATTTCTTGGTGGTGCATATATGGTTACGATGTGGTGGTGGTGGTGGTGGTGAACGGTTAAGTAGGGGGTGGAGATGGTGTGGTGATGATTATACGAAAAGGTATTTATAGGGGAGAACCGAGGCAAATACATGTGGAGATACAGCCAGGTACTTTTTTGAGAAGATGTATCATGGGTTCATGCCCCTTTCGGTTAACCCTACCTTGCTAGCTTTATTGAATACATGAACACAAAAGACCCCGTTGCATTTATGTATCATGTGTAATGTGCAATTATGTATGTGTATGGTTACATTCTTGGTATTAAAAATGTTTCATACTGGTCCTAGACCGAGGTTGGGTACAGTTACACACCTATAGATGCAACTAGATTTGATAAAACCACCCATAATAAAGACTGATCCACTCAAACCAAAGCCGTGAGTAAAATATATACTATATAAACTTCTAATGACATCAAGTTCATTCCTAACCGAAATCTATTTTTATAATCTAAAACTAAGCGAATCGAATACATCAAAGGGTAATAGAACGTGAATGCTACCCATTGACAGCTGCAGAATTCAATAATGTGGTCATTATAATGTTTATAACAAAATATATTAGTCATACAGTTACATAAATAGAAAAACAAACCTTAGCGGCTTTGAATAATCCCATCTTCCATAATTGGAAATGGACATAACAATACAGCCAGTTGTCTTGTCGGTAAGCAATAACCGGTCATACTATGACTAGAGACTAAGTACAGATGCCCCATAATCAATTCTATATCTTAATGAAAGCGAATTGTAACCAAATAAAGCGAGTGTAACATGGCCTTTCACATGGGAATGTCGTAAAGAACATTCAAGGACAACTTGAAAATGGACTTATAACCAAAGTGCGTAAAAGTACCATTCATACCTATTTTAGTTATATGTACAGGGAGTCTGTGCCGAAAAAAAAACACAGTGCGGAAAAAGTGGAAGTAGATGACGGTTCACCTAATTTTAGTAAATTATTTAACCTTATAGCAAAATAAAACACTAGTCTTAGGCATAAGGTGTGCTAAATGTAAGTTGACCCTTCCAGCATACTCAATCGCCTTCTTAACTTCACGATGTGACTTTGCACCTGATGCAATGATGGACATGTCAAGATTGGAGCTGGTAATTAAAATTTAAATTACATGATAATTGGGTTAATGTTGTCAGAGTATAACTTACTTTCTCCAAATGTTTATTTTATGTAATGAACTTTTTTTTTGTTCATTTGGGTACCTAAACTCTTTAAACCGGCTAATTAACTACCTAAACTTGTTTAAACCGGCTAATAAACTAAGAAATTTAAACACCAATTTAATTAAAAAATTTCACTGTTTTTACACAAAATATTGACTTCAACTATATACATGAAAGTCAACTAACAAAAATTCTTTTGATTCTGATAAGAGAAGTTCATTTTGATTAAAATGATTGTTTAACCGCATGTAATATAATATTTACTCGATAATAAAATCTAACATATCAATTTGTTTTTAACATTTCATAAGATTTATGAGTATAAAAAAAATCAACAAATCAAGGTTTTGTATGATTCGGTGTTATAATTTTAATTTTCTTCATCATGTTATCTTAATCGTTAGATATATGGTGTATCGAAAAGTTCAATTGTGATAAATGAATTTGAATTGATAGAGTTTGATGGAAATGAGTTTCATTTTGAGTTTTAAAACAAATTCGTTCTAAAGTGGAGTTTTAGTGATTTGGTGTTATGTTTGATAATATAAAAACCTTTAGATTACATATTGTGATGTATGTGTGATTTATCTTTTGCGAGATTTCGGTCTTCTTCTCCGCTAAGTTGTAAGAACTCTGGTAGGTACCCAAATATACAAAAAAAAAAGTCTATTACATAAAATGAACATTTCGATAAAGTTGGTTATGTTCTGGCGACTTTAATACAAAAAGTAAATGGGTGAATATAGGAAAACGGGTCGGGTTTAGTGGATTTACTTGAATAACCGGCTACAAACAGGTAGCCGGTAAAATTGGAGCTGAAAAATAATGTTTCAATAAGTACGTTAATCATTTTAAAAATTTCAAAAGGTTTAGGTACCCAAATGAACAAAAAAAAAGTTCATTACATAAAATGAACATTTGGGGAAAGTAAGTTATGCTCTGACAACATTAACCCCATGATAATTCCAAAGAAATTGAGCCGGAAAACACTTACCTGTTGACGTGCCTCTGCCAGTTTTAGTAGCTCATCTGCCTCAGAAAATTTAATGAAATATTGACCATGTGGATGATCTTTAGTGTCACCTTTTTTCTTCCCGTGCACGTTTTCTACTGGTGCTATAAGATAACAAACATAAAATCAAAATAAAAAAATACCCAATATTAAGTAATCAACAAAACGATGCTGTAATAAACATTACCAGGAGGAAAATTCATAGTGGCTGGAAGACGTGGCACAGTTACAGATGGATGATTATGCACACGAGCAAGAAACTCCTCAGAAGGGTTTGGGAAAACAATTTCGTTGTAAGATTCAACAATCACGGGTTTTTTGGTCGATGGGGGACCTTCTACTTCAGAATATAACTTCAGAGGATGAAACCTGAAGATGTATATTAAAGGAAGCCTTAAATACGGTGAAGGAAGACAAAAAAAAAGATTACATGAATTACTCACAAATTTATCTGTTTATCACAGACATCATCGTGAAAGAAGATTGAAATAGCTATTTCAAATTCACCCCATCCACGTTCTGTAAGCTCAAACGGAGGTGACTCAATCACTCTTCTTGCATTAGCGAAACTTGGATGCAGTTGAAACACAACTTTCTTGATTACTGCCCCCAAGTCCTCATTTGTTGCCCCACGCACATAAACCGTCCACGAATGAGATTGAGTTCTAGAAAACATTACCTATCAATCATCTCATTCAAATGAGTTAAAAAATGCATTACAGTAGATTTTTACTTACTCGGAGGCCTTCCTTCCGAGCCAGAATGAGATAGTTCCATAGGCAATGGGGACACTCACTTCAAAATCTTTAATCTTCTTTATTGAGCTCTATGAATCCAAAAACGCAACACATCAGAAAATCTTGAGCCGTTTTATTCATACAAAACCACAAGCAAATATTATCGATAAGTTTCTGATGTATTTAAGTTAGTTAGTTTAATCTTGTTCTCACATGTTTGAAATGTAACATGCTTGACATACAAAGTTAAGTGCTGCTCTGTTTTAGAATAGATATAGATTGCTGCTTTTCTACCAAACAATTACGCAAAATAACAGTGAGATACCAACCTTCCAATAAAAATAACATATATAAGTCGAATCTTATTCTAAGCAAAAATGCCAAACTTGGTAAAATTTAACTTATCTCAGTAGCCAAAGAATTCGTGATTATTTACATGGTACAGTTCTGTTTTGTTTATCATGGATTCTTAATAACCCTATATATGTTTGTCCTAAGGAACCACCACCATATTTCATGTTGACTCATTTTCTACTCTCCGATACATGTCATGCTGTGTGAAGGTCTGGGTTCAAGGCTTTCTTTTGGTGGGTAATTTACAAGCACATGGCCCTTGCATGATGGGATTTGTAGGTATACAAATGTATACCAGGGGCTAACAGACACCTTCCTATTCATCACATCCATTTATTTTTATTTTTATTTTATTCACCTGGGTTTCCAACCCGCTATGTGTGCAAGACTAATCTCATGGCGACCCCAGCTATGCAAGAAGCATGGAGTCATCACAGGTGAACCCCCGGGTTTTTTTTCGGTCCTATAGATCAAACATGGGACATCTAATACTAATAATAATAACAAAAAAACAAAGGCTATGTAGTATACAATAGAATAGAATATTGGGTCTATCCCAAAATAATTTTAATTAATTTTTAACTTCAATAGCGTCATGAAATCTATGAATATATATTATTTATATTTATGTGATAAAATACAAAAAAAAAAATACATTGTTGTCTTCTTCTTCTTGTTGGGGTTGCTCAATTTTGATCGGAGATTCATCTACGGCAGTATGTGAATTATGAGTGTCTTTTAGATCACTCAGAAGCGCAACGCGTGTCATTTTTTTTTATCTTATTTTGTTAATTTTGGGGGAATTTTGTCAGATTCGATTTAGGGTTTGGTAACCCCTGTCAAACATTAGTTTAAGGAATTTTTTATCTTATTTTGTAAATGAGTCCAGATGAGACAAGCAAATGTAGGGTGTTCGTTCGGTCGGGTTTCGGGTTAACGGAGTTATAAGGTTTGGATTATTCGAATTTTTGTTAACTAATAATCTATCCAAAATTAAACTGAATATGGTGACACCGAAACCAAACTATCCAAATAAGGGTTCGGTTTATTTGGTCGGGTTTTGGATCATCCAAATTAAAGTATTTTGAAATTTTTGTATAGTTTTATTCGAATAATTATATTATCCGGATGGAAATTTAAACCGTTAGCAATTCATGTTAGACTAATTTGATACATATATGTATTTAGATTTGGAGTTTGACTATTAGAATATCATTTATAATATTTGGATTAGGTAATTAGAAATGTTTTTTTATAAGAAAATGCTTATTCGGTTTTCGGGTGGGGGCCAATTAAAGATGCACAAAACCGAAACCGAACCATTAAACTAATACATTATTCGGTTTCACTCAAGATCAAATCAAATCCAAATAAGTCAATCCAAATAATCCAAATGATAATTGGACTGGTTGGATTATTCGGTTAATCCAAATAATGAACACCCCTAAGCAAATGACAAACTTAAATTCGACTCAATTACTAATCGACTTTTAAATTTCAAGTTCGAACTCGATTTAGTTATTAAAACTTGTATTTGAGTGATTATATATTTTATGCTTGAACTCGATAAATATTTGTTATATCAATTCGAACTCGTGTTTGATTGGTTATATATTTTAAGTTCGAACTTGTTAAGTATTTGTTATATTAATTTGACTCCCATTGTATACATATTACCTTATATGCTATGTATAGAAAAGGGTATAGTTCTAATTAATCTTAAGTTCGATAAGGTTCGCGAGCCTTACGAGCTGAGTATTTTAGAGCTCAAACTCGACTCGTAAGTTTAGTCTGGTAACTTGAGTTCAAGTTCAACTCGTTTATAAAATTGTTTATGACCAAAAGTTAGTTTAGTGAGTTCGAATAACTTAAATTCAACAGTTATAACTATATTCCTACTAAGCATTTTTGTCCATAAGCAAAAAGTTAGTCCGACGATATGTGAGTGACCTAACAATCTAAAGATTATGGATTCGAAAGGAGAAGGGAATCTGACGATGGTTATGTGAATACTATAATTGTTTTGATGGACGAGTGAACGAGAAAGAAGAGGGAATTTGATAACGATCTCGAGAAATAATTTGAGGATTCTTGAAACCATCCTCAAAACACTATTTCATTTCGAACACTCACTCTTCAAAACAATTTTAGTATTCTTGTTACCATTATTAAATTTCTTTTTTTCCTTTCAGACACATAACAATTTCAATATTCTAATAACCATCATCGAATACAGATTTGTTGTCATTTGACTCAAAATTATCAATTCTTAAAAACCTATTTGACACCGTTAGAGTCACTATCATGATCACTCAAATTTTGAACACTCTTTTAAGGTCTTCCCTTTCTCGATTTCTTCTCAACATTTGCACTTTTGAACAACCATCATCATCCTCATCTAAAATTTTCATATTAATAAATACTTGGAGCTAAATTAAAACAAACATGCCTTGCCGAAAGAAAAATTAGAACACATTTGATATATTAATTTTCAATAGAGACGAATATGTTGTCCACGATCACCATCGTCCCCTCCTTCAGTATTACTTGTTTTCGTGTTTGACAACCACCACCTTCTCCTTATTACTATCGTCCCGCGTAGCGCGGATACCTAGCTCTTTTTTTTTCAAGAACAATACATAATTATAAATTAAAACTAGCAAAATGTTAGACATTACAATCACCAACGACCAATGCTAGACATTACAACTATCTTAACCAATAGCTTCGACCAAAACGACACCAAACCTAATTCTTGTCCAAACAATCCTTACATGGTCCCTAGATCCAAACAATCAAATACAAAGGATTCTTACATCGATCCTGGACCCCAACAATCAAATACAAACAACATTTTCATAAACCCAAGATCCTAACAATTCAAGGCAACGACCCAAGATCCAAACAATCAAATACAAAGAAACCTTCCATCAAAACTAGATTCAAACAATCAAATGATGACCCTCCGCTATCCAATCCTCCTCCATAACTCCACCATAATGCCTACAGTACTATAATTGTGTAACTACTAATTGAACATGGATTACAAATAAACTCTAAAATCGTCACTTTCGTCTATAAAATAACCTAGTAGGAGAGCTTGTGGAATTGTTAGTCTGTTAACCTTGTATTACCATATAAATAATTTGGGAATTTGGTTCATATCTAAGTTTGGGTGATGATACACTATTGAAGTAGACAGCCACCTCAAGTTTCTAACTTTTATATATATAGTATCTAGCAAATAAAGTAACAAAAGATAAGTTGATTCAGTGGTTTGGGTGTTACACATTTAACCTAGGTTTGATTCTTACTTTTTTTTTTTTTTTTTTTTTCTTTTATTTAAAATTTATCTTAACCCTTGATATTTTAATAATGACAAATAACCCCTAATTTTTATTAAACTTTAAATATTGATCCTTTAATTTGTTCTACTTTAATTTTTAAATAATCTTTAACTTTAGTGTTTTCAAATTAATACATACTAACTTCTTTTTATAAAACTTTACTTATCAAGTCAAAATATAACTATTTAATATTATCTTAGTATAAAGTTTTACTTATTGGAATCATAAAACTAATAAATTTTGATAACTATTTGATTAACATGGCATTCAGGGGCGGAGCTAGGAATTTTCGCCATCGGGTTCAAAAAACTATATACCAAAAACGAAATGTAATAATGCATAATTATAATTCTCCACAACGAGTTTTGTCGGATTGAAAACAGCGTGTAATCACTTCATTACATAAACTAATAAACACATCATATTTCTATATAAGTAACAAAGGAAGAGTTCCACCTTGTGCCTGCCGGTCGTTGGACACCCTTTCGTTATTTATACCACGACCACTTTTAAGTTCACTACTTTTTAACGACTCAACAATCTTTTTGGCTTGGTATACAAAAAGGAAATCTCAACGTTTACGTGATGATCCAACAACATTCAATAGAAGTGTGACTAAAAGAAAAAAAGAATAACCAACTGATGTGTCATTCTTGCAACAACTACTAAAGTAAGTTAAAGTTGATGTGTAAAACATGCCACATAATATGCTGAACTATTCTCTTCTACTATCAAGAAGCGTTTTAGATCATTAATTCTCCTTACTTCCATCATCATATCCGAGAAAAGTGCTTCAAGTTCTTTATTCAATGATAAAGCACAAGTATCTGTATTCTGTAGCATGCACCATACCAAAGAAACATTCAATAACATTTCCTTCTCTATTCCCATAACGTAACACAACCACCATTTGCTCTTTACGAGATATGTAACGAGACTCGTCCTAAAAATAAATTATTTCCTAAATCATTAGCAATAGCATTTGTTGTTTAAGTTCCTAAATTGACCCAGCTAATGGACCGATTGTGATCAGCTAAAAAATGTAGAAGCTCGAGAAAGTTTTTCGAAACTTCATATTCAACATGACCCAAAAACGCTAATCCTTGCCTTAAAAGGAACAGAATGCAATCTAGAGAGGCACACAAACGAGTTCTATAATCACCTTTGTTCCTATTATCTTTCCAAAGAGCTTTGCATAAACTGTTTTTGATTCACAAGTCTTCACCCTTAGGACTCGTTAATTTCATCTCCTCCAAGTTACGACTTATTTCAAAATGCCAGTTGTAAAACTATCTATGTATGGTGTCTAATTGACTAAATGTCTAGTGTAAAAGTGTCTTTGTTTCAAGATACTAAATTTACTTGAAATCAAAACGTTCCAATTTCAAAATACTAAATTCTATACAAAAAACAACCTTTATGTTGACCAAGTGTTATTAAAAAAATCAATCGGGTAAAGTAAAAGTGTCTTTGGTTCACCATCAACAATTCAACTACTTCTTTTTTATATAAGTATAATGATTCAAACCTGGTTATTTGGGATTCGGAGACCACCAAGTAAAGTTCAGACATCGACCATCATATGCTTATGGTCTAGCGACTAAGCCCCGTTTAAAAATAAATTAGGAATTCAGGGCTAAAATAAATTTAACTAAAAATGAATACATAATTAGCGAAAATTAGGGGTAAAAATAAGTGGGAATTGGGGAAGAATGGAGAGGGTTCAATCAGCTGAAATCAGAGGGTTCAATCAAACGAAATCAGAGGGTTCAACTAACAAATTCTCCTCAAATTTACAGTTATCCGCAAGAAAAATTGAATTTTGAGTGGGTTCTATTGAACCCTCTCATCTCATATACCTCCGCCCCTCATGGCATTAATATATAATGTATTATTTATTATTAATTTTATTTTTTAGAATACTTTAAGTTATAGTTTACTATAATAAGTATTTATTATTTTTATAGTATTTACCCGATAACTAATTGATAAGTATAATTTTCACGATAACAATAAATCATAAAACTGCATGCAAAATTACCTTCTTTTTATGTAAAACATTAAAACCTAAGCTACGGGAAAATTTTTATCGGTTTAAACATTCTACAAAAAAATCGATTTGCTTCTCAACTTATAAGGACCAAATTAACATTCCCACAACTTAAAAGGACTACTAACAATCTACTTTGATATTTTCCACCACCAACCAACCCATTTAACCAACACCGTTACACCTCCCCCTCAAATTCCCTAACGCCGTGACCAATTCCCTTAACAACCACCGCCGCCGTCAAAACGGAAACGCAACCGAAATCCTCCACCATAGATTCCGATCGGAAACGAAAAGCTCCATCAGATCGGACCTCCGCCGTAGATCACCGTAGCAAACAGAAACACCATCACAAAAGCTCAAAAATGTCGTCATCTTCTTCATCTGAAAAAGTTAGGGCTTCACACATACTAATTAAACATGAAGGATCTCGCCGGAAAGCTTCGTGGAAGGATCCAGAAGGTCGTACTATTAGTAACACTACTAGAGACTCCGCGGTTTCGCAGCTCAAGGCGCTGCGAGACGACATCGTTTCGGGGAAATCGAATTTTGAAGATGTGGCGTCGAGATACTCTGATTGTAGCTCAGCGAAACGCGGTGGAGATCTCGGTTTGTTTTTATACTTTGATTTTGATTTTGTTATTTGCTTGAGATTTAAATTATCTATGTGATTGATCTGATTGTATTGTGTAGATGTAGATAAATTGGAATGCTAAAATTGATTACTAGCTATGCGGTTACATGCCTTTGATAGTAATTAGTATACGATTTACGGATTACAGTAGGTTGTTTGCCGATAGTGTTAATGATTAACATGTAACTGTAGTTAGCCAGGGTATATGTCTGTGTAATTCTTGTGGTATACTTCTCCTTATGATTATGAAAACTGAAGCGTAGATATACCTTCCTTAGTGCAATTGATGCACCTCAAACCTCGCCATTTCCACAAAACAGAACGTATCCATATCAGGAGGATATTTCTTATAATTGTGTTGGTTTTTTTTAAAGAGATTAGTTAGGGACAACTGGTTTCCAGATGATGTTAAAAACAATGATTAATTTTTTTTTTTCCGCTGTTTGACGCCTATATTTATTAACGTATGATATAACCCTAGGTTATAAGCATCTTTCAAATAACTTAATATTGATACGGGAAGATAGATGTTGATGGTGACTAGCTCACCTCTTTTCAGTGTGTCTGCATAAGTGGAAATTCTTTGAATGTAAGTGACATATCAACGTGACGTGAATCCTTTGATATTATTTTAAATAGCAAAGTATTAGGAGAACAAACAATAGTTTTCGTTAAATTATGACAACTAACGATAGTGTATTACAAACCTAGAGGAACTTAACAACCACAAAAACCTTGATCTTTTTTCAGAATTAATGCTTGTATTTGTGCACGCATTGTTTGTTTGGGAAAAGAACCTTTTAATTGTGTTCTATCCTGCATCATTGACATGGAGTACTTGCCTTTGACTTTCTTTGTAAATTATCTAGTCATTGAAATAGTTGAAACAGTATTTCTTGGATAACATTGATGCAGGTTCATTTGGAAGGAAGCAGATGCAGAAGCCGTTTGAGGATGCAACATATGCATTGAAAGTGGGGGAAATAAGCGACATTGTCGATACTGATAGTGGAGTTCACATCATCAAGAGAACTGGTTAACTTGCGAAGCTGCATTATATGTGGTAAGGGCTGATATGAACTTACCTGTTGCTATTGTTCCTTCAACTCCTACCATGAATTTTGTTGTAACATTAGTAGCACGGATTCACACATGTTGTATTGTTGGTTTTGTCCAAAAAATCAAGAACAAACATTTCAATTCTATTTTCATGAAATAGACTGACCAAAATGGGTCTGTCAACCTCTATGAGTGACCGACTTTGGTCAAATGGTTTCTCAAATAATGGTAGTTATTTTCTTATATAATCCATCTTTATAATCAGATACGGAGTACAAGTTTGTTTATTTACATCTTGGTCTAACGCTATCAAGGTAGCCCATCAACCTAGAGTTTGTGGATTAAATCTCGTAAGGATTTGTAGTGTGGAGCGATTTTTATTTTATTTTTATAAATTGGTTTGTTAATTACAATAGACAATCCCTGCTTAAAATAAGACTATAACACTGTGTTCTCAAGTTTTATTTTGAGGGTAAAAGAATGTAAAAGAAAGGAAATAAATAAATTGTTGTGTTCTCAAGTTTTTTTGAAGGAAGGAAATCAAAGTAAAGGAAAGGATTAGGAGGTAAAGTTTATACATTTTATTCAATAAAACAATCCGGCCATATTTGGGGTGATTGTAAAGTAAAATAAATACTTTCCTTTACTTTACTTTTTTTTACATTACTTTCCTTTCCTTTAATTTTAGACTCGAGAACAGAGCGTAAGAGTTGGTTATTTGGATTTCTTTTTCGAGTAGTTAAGATTTCCTGGCTTTAATAATATTTAAATACACAATTAAACTTACTAAAATGAAAACCCTTGGTTAATATAGCATTTTATAAATTTTGTTTCCTGTAAATAATATGGATTTGGTTTCGAAACATTTATCACGGGAAATGGGTAATGTCACCAACAAACAAACCATTTGATTATTTTTTTCATGGCTACTTAAGCCATTACTATCTATCAAATATAGTTTAGATCTAGTCATTTCATACCCAGCCAGCCTAGGAGTTTTATTTGATAAAAAGTTCCCTTATTCGTATGAATGACCAAAAGTTCGAAGGAATGAATAATCTTCTTTTTGTTAATATGCCCGACTTACCAAAAGTTTATTTATTGTACAGGGTTGGACGTCGAGCATTCCACGACCAAAAGGAAACATAAGGTTCACTAGCTTATTTGGACGGAATGTAATAAATTGTTATTTCCTATTTTGACGTACTTCACCATTTGTGGTTTTTTGCTTTAACGGATGTTTTTGTCGGATATTATGTATTTTGTGTTTTTGGTAATAGCTTTCTTAATTCATGGACAGGTTGTAATTTGTGATTTATATGTTATGAGCGTTTTATGTTGTGACAAATTATGAATTTCTAAAGTATGAGACTTAACAACATCAATTTATAAAGCACAATTTTAATTTCTATAGGAATGATTTTCAAAGTGTCGGATGAACCAATTACTATTAGCTGTACAAGTTTAGTAATACAACCACATATTACAAGTTTACAACTTTTATGTTAATGTTCACAATTATGTTGACTAGATTCAAAACTTTAATTCAATTAAAGACAGTTTGATAGTGCAAATTTCCTGATACATAAACACCTGTGCATTGAACCGTCTTCCTACTCGTTCCAACTTATTAGCGCACCGTAAAAGTAAGGATGAACTCTTTGGCATGCAATTTTTTGTGACAACTTATTATGCACAAAACTTAAATATGCTCGAACTTTATTTCGAAACCTATTATATGTATTAAATTTAAAATGTACTCCCTCCGTCCCATATTTATTGTCCAGTTTTGATTTTCTAAGTCTTTTATTTTCAACTTTGACTTTAAATAACTTTTTTGTGTTGTATAATTCTTAATGAAAATTATACCAATGAAAAATACATTTAAAACTCAATCCATTGATATAATTTGCATCAAATATTATATAACAAGAAAAAAGTTATTCAAGGTCAAAGTTACAAACAAAAGACTTAAAAAGTCAAAAGTGGACAATAAATATGGGACGAAGGTAGTATCTATTAGTGTTTGTTAATTTTCAAAAATAATTATTCTATGTATCTATATATAAGTGACAAATAAGTTGTCACATGACGTGAGTGTCATATTATAACTTTAAGAACTTAAATCCAATATATACGTTTTTTGAGTTGGTGCTTACGGTAGATTTCTGACCAAAGTAGAATACATTTATGACTATTGCCCTTTGATTATATTACAATCTTATATAGAGATTATGTAAAATCGCCATTTCATATATCGATCAATTGAAGAGCGTACGTCACTAATTTCTTAGGTTTTTATATATACGACTGGATTCGGTATAACCAATTACGCTCACAATTAATTCACAATTTTAATGCAAATTAAAAATTCCATATGTTACATATGCACATGTTCACAACTTTGTTAAGCAAATCAAAACTTTGTATATCCACCAATGTTTTTTGACCCGCATCGGCTGTAGAGGTCAGGCCAACAGGCGACTCGGTAGCCATCTTGGTATTTTAAGTTATATACATACATACATGAACCGCATCCAAATATGAACTTCAATATACAAATATCGACGTGGTAAGGGAGCTCACGACTCTAGAAGCCACCCACAAGTTTATTAGAGGTAATTAACAACACCTTTGTTGATCACATAAACAACGTTATAACGCAGACAGTAGTACCTTATAATATGGAAACCTGAAAACCATCATTCTGATAGACTGATATATATATAGGGTCATGTTATAAAGACCCCCCCTACCCCACATGTCATATCCTCCCTACTCCCTAAACTACTCACATCACCATATTTATTTTATTTGTTTAATATTTTAGTATTAAATATTTTTTTCTTTTTTCTTTTTATGTTATCTTTATATATAATAAAAGAGTGGCTTAAAATTCCACTTGGCAAAGTAATAACAATTAGATTTTATTTTAACTCCTTTACTTTAAATAATTTAACCCTTATTTTAAATAGTAATAATTAAATAAAACTAATTAACCATTCTATCTTAAATAATCTAACACTTGTATTTTAAATTATTTCTAAAAATTACAAAACATATTTTTTTCTTCAAACACATTCACATTTTTAGTATAAAAAGAAACTAAAATTATTTTATTGTGTTTACGGGTTTTGCATATAAACGAAAAACATATCATATAAAAAAATCTATTGTTTTTTTTTTTCCTATTTACCAAATATTTTTAGTTTTCTTATATATTATAAAAAGAAAAAAAAATTATTTTATTGTTTTACGAGTATTTTAAATAAGGTTTTTTCCAAATTACATAGTAAATTTTTTATTTAACCACAATTTTTAACAAAATTATTTTGTTTACATGACTAATAGTTTTCTATTAATCTTTTTATATAAGTTATATGTCTTTTGTTAATATTATATATTTTTTGATATAATTATCCGCATATTAAGCGAGTCACTAAGCTAATTATTTAATGATAAATATCTTTTAATCTACTTACTTTTTATTTTATTTTATTTCTTTTTTATTTACATATTTTTGTTGTATTTATTTACTTTTTGTTATACTTTGTCTAAAAGGCAACAAAATATGAAATGTATTAACTAATAAAGTAAAAAACTACCAAGATGCGAGGTACAAACGATACCACCATAAATTCGATCAAACGATTTTAAAACAACCACGACCATAACTTCAATTAGCCGAATCTATAACTACCACGACCCTAAAAATTATAACAAATTTGTTTTAAGATATATAACTGTTCAAAAAAGAAAATGTTGGTTAAGAATAATTTTCTAACAATATTTAGTCAATTTAAAAAAAATTAAATGATTGTTAGAAATACATATATAAAAAATAAATAAAAAAACATAATTTTAAAACTTAAAAAATGAAACTTGATATATTAACTTTTTTTTTTTCTCAAAATACATTTTATGTACTTTATTGTAAAAGAAATGACATTGTTAGAAAAATTATATTCTTAATATACTAATAATGCTTAAATAATAAAATTAATTTTAAGGAATATAAAAAATTAAATTTAAATATAAATAAAAGATTACACAATTAATATCATTGGAGACATTTAAGTCCTATTATCCCTAGCTTACAACCATCGGCCACATCTTTTTTTTTTTCTTTTTGCCTTACGTCATTATTTATGTCAACTTTATGTCTAATTGTTTTTACGTTTCAAAATTTTGATTCCTTATGCTTTTTTTTTTCAAAATTCTATAAAATCCGACGATTTTCTTTTATAAAAACACATTACTTTTATACAAATATTTCTCTCGTTTTTTATAAAAAAAGGTGAAATTATTAGGTTTTATAAACATATATTGTCGGGTTTTTAATATTATTCAACAATATGAATAACTCTCCGTTTCACACAGAACAAGTATTTTACAGTTACACATACAATCTTTTAATTATTATTTTCTTGTTAATATTTTGTTAATAAACATATAACAATAACGAAAAGTTCAAAAATTTATTTATATCATATCTGGTAAAAACGAAGGTTGCAAAACAGAAAAATCATGTTTTATCGTCCATTCGATTTTACCAAATATGTGAATAATAAAATACGAATTATACCGAATATGTGAATAATACTGTTTTTTATTATACCAAATATGTGAATAATACTGTTTTTTTATTAATTCATAATATTTGTTCGTTACATCATTATACTGTTTTTTATTATATTGAATATATGAATAATAGAATACGAATGTTGTATTTTAATACAAAATTTATTTTTTTGTTAAATTATGTATAATGTTTGTTATTTTACGATACTTAAAATTAAAAATAACGATAACAAAAAGACAAAAAAAGACAATTAAACAAAAAAATGTCATATCTATGACACATATATGTCATAGATGTGACATAAAGTGGGCCGGGGGGGTGGGGGGGGGGGGGGGGGGGTTGCATAACTATTTAAGGGGGGTTTGCATAACCTATGTCATAGTACAATAGGGCAATATTATTTCTACACCCCCATTTTAATTTTTATTAATCTCACACCCCCTTTTTCTCTAATTAATAATAAAATATTCTTAATTACCTTTAATTAGTATTTAATTATTAGACGGGACCCACACCAATGATTTATATTGATTTTTTAAATTTTTTTTAATAATATGGGACCCACATTTCTTTTTCACACACCCCCCTCCCTATTATATCACTTTTTTTTTTTTTAATGTTGTGGGGTCCATTTTTTTAAAATCACACACCCCATTTCCTATCCCATCACCTTTTTTTTATTAAGGTGGGACCCACTTGTTTCTTTTTATCACTATATATCGAGAGTATATTTGTTTCAATTTCAATCGGAGAGTTATATATCGAGAGTTATATTTATCACATTTCTTGTTTTTGAGTATCATTCGCTAGTTTTCAGTGTTTTTCTAGCAATCAAAATGTCAAGATTTGATGATATTGTAGTTGACAATACAATAGACTTCACTACTACAGAGGTAATTTTATGAATTATTTTTCATATTTCTTATTTATAGTTATGATTTGTTATTATTAATTACTTTACATAATTTTTGTAGGATTTTTTTACTTTTGATGATTTAATGAATTGGGTTAATAGTGTTGCGAGATCTCTTGGTATTATTATAACCAAAAAACGTTCAAAAGTATCAAAAAAAAAATGAATTAAGAAAAGTATGGTTACAGTGCGAACGTGGCGGTGTGTATAAAGATACTAGTTCTCGCAGAGAAAGTGTCACAAAAAAAATCGGTTGTCCGTTCGAGTTGGTAGCTTGTCGTAATGATAATAAATTATGGAATTTAATTGTGTTCTGTGGCACACACACTCACGCAAATGCCTCAAGTTTTGAGGGTCACGCATATGCAATGCGTTTAAATGAAGAGGAAAAGAAGTTGGTCGCAGAACTAACCAAAGCTAATGTAAAACCACGTAATATTCTTGCTATTATAAAAAATCGAAATGAAAATAATTTTTCGTCTTTAACGAATGTGTACAATGAAAGACATAAATTAAAGACGTCTGTGTATCGTGGTAGCACCTGTATGGAGGCTCTTATGATAGCTTTGGAGGCTAACGGTTTTATGTATGAGGTGAATGCAAATCAAGAAACGAATAAGTTGGAAGATTTATTCTTTTGTCATCCAACGTCTTTAGGGATCTGGCGATCCTTTCCGCAAGTGTTACTGATCGATGCAACGTATAAGACAAACGTGTATTTATTCTTTCTTATACTTTTTGAAAACATTTATTATTTTTTTATTTAAATGATCCTAGCAGATATTTATATTTTGCAGATATAACATGCCACTTGTACAAATGATTGGTATGACGTCAACTAACACTTCATTTTCTATTGGTTTTGTCTTCCTGCAAAAAGAAAAAGTACAAAACTATGTTTGGGCATTGAATCAATTAAAGTTGAGGTTGGGACATGAAGTGTATCCAAGTGTGAAAAAAATATCTTAAAGCATTGCAGACCTTCTTTCACATCACAAGGTTGGAATACTTTTTATCACATATGGAATGTGTTGATAAAATCCCCAACAAAAGAAAATTATTCGCATAATTTTAATCGGCTACAACAGTTTCTACATGAAAATCAAGGTACTATTTACTACATTATTTAAAAATAACTTATTCATTTTTTCTACACTCGCAATTCTTTAACAGTTTCAGGTAGTGTACTTGCGTACGTAAATAACACCTGGCTTGATCCGTATAAAGAGAGGTTTGTTTCTGCATGGTGTGATGTATATCGCAGTTTTCATAACAATACGACGAATAGAGTGGAGAGTTCACATGCCCACTTAAAAAGTTTGTTGAACTCATCCCAAGGTAAGCTAGATCAGATAGTCTTAACAATAAGAGATATACTAAATTTACAACACACGGCAATTAAAGATAAACTAGAAAAAAGTAAATCAAAAATGCAACATAAGCTGTGTAACTTGCGTCTATTTAGATTTTTAATATTTAAAGTTTCAAGAAATGGTTTAAAAAAATCATCGAAGAACTCGAGCGTTTAAACAATGATGATGAAATTACTGCTGAAAGTTGTGGGTGCCAACTTCGTCCAAGTTGTGGGTTACCGTGTGCACATGAACTTCAACTTTATATAAAGAAAGACTTGTTCATTCCTTTGGATGAAATTGATATATTCTGGAGGACGTTAGATATTCCTCACCTCAATCCGACGAGAGATGAAGAAATCACTTGTGATCAAGAAATTGTCATGTTGAAAAAACGTTTTGAAGAGCAGCCTAAGGAGGGGAAGGTTGGACTTCTGAGAAAGTTTAGGGAGATTATACATCCATCCAAAAAGGTATTTGAAGAACCTTGGTATTTTAAGTTATATACATACATACATGAACCGCATCCAAATATGAACTTCAATATACAAATATCGACGTGGTAAGGGAGCTCACGACTCTAGAAGCCACCCACAAGTTTATTAGAGGTAATTAACAACACCTTTGTTGATCACATAAACAACGTTATAACGCAGACAGTAGTACCTTATAATATGGAAACCTGAAAACCATCATTCCGATAGACTGATATATATAGGGTCATGTTATAAAGACCCCCTACCCCTGTGACAACCGTCAAAATTTCTGGTACTTGTTCAGTCGCTATATCGGTTCAAAATCATTAGTCACTCGTTTATCGTATTCGCTCTGTTCTAGTTCGTAACTGTTGAGTCTGTACTCTGCCGGAACTAATGTCGGAATAACTTCCGGAATCAATTTTATAAGTCCTAATACCAAGAAAACACATATTGAACTTTCCTAAGTTCATAACTAATCATAATTAAGAACTTTCAATTAACAAAAAGGTCCAACGAAGCAATAACGTAAAAACGAAAAATCAGAAAATTCCGGAAAACTGCTCGGTGCGCAGCACCTCCCTCTGAGGTGCGCAGCACCACCCTCCAGTTTTCAAAATAATTTCAAGATTGGTCCTTGTCTCGTTTTTGTAACTTTTTAACCAATCAATCTCGGGTATAGGTCAGTAATCACTGCATTTTTACATACCCAAAACACTCCATCATTATTACCACCTAATTCTATTTCATTTTCATTTTAGAAAATCACTTTTACACACACTAAGAAAACACACAATTGCATTTTCTCTCTATTCTTCTTCAAGAACACCTTCATTCCAGAGACTTTCCACCATAAAATCAACCTTTCAACCATACAAAAACGTTCAAATCATTTAGAAAAGAAAGGAGGTGCCATTCATTTCGAAAAAGGACCAAGTTTGTAAAGATTTTCGAAGCTCAAATCCGACCAAAAGCATCATCCATTCGATTTCCTTCGGTAGATTACTTTCTTTTCACTATTCTTACTTAACTAAACGATTGCATGAAAGATCTAACGGTTAAAAATGTGTTTTTATTCAAATCTTTGACTTTTATGGTCAAAAACGTTTTTAATCGAAACACACCTTAAATCCACGAATCTGTGAATAAAAGCACATTAGAAACTGTTAAAATGATGTTTTGAATGATATTTACTAATTGCATGTACAATCTAAACAACAAAAATGAGTTTTTATAAAGATTTGTGTCATTTTTCATACAAAAACGATTTTTATCTAAATGATACTTAGATCTATGTTTTTGTGGATAAAAGTTGTTTAGAAACCATAATAATAATGTTTTATAAGTTATCCACCGGTTGCATGTTGAAATCATTGTGTCACAAAACGTTTTTAGCAAGAAAAACACCAAACGGGATGGAAACAGCAGCTAGGTGCGCAGCACCTAGGCTCAGGTGCGCAGCACCGAGCTGCTGTTCCCCCGAAAATCGTCGTTTTATTCGTTTAAAACTCGTACACCCGTTCTGGACTTCTTCAAATGTTATTGTAAGACTGAGATAAGTAAAACTAATAATAATAATGACTTGTATTGGACTTGTGGCGAAGTTATTTAGTATATAGGTGTGTTTTGTGAGCGGGAATGATTGTAGGTTTTGGACATGAAATTTGGGCGCGGAAGCGCTGCCCAAATTTCGTTAGAAAACCTAAATCATTTCAGTAACCAAAACATGGTTATCATAATAATAACTTCGACTTTGAACTTTCAAACTAAAAATAAACGTTAACCACTTCGGACCAATTTTGAGACAATTTGACTTTGTTACATAACCATAAACAAAAGTTACCAAATCTTATATAAAGGACCAAATAAGACATTAACTTTTGAACAATCTTGGTATCCCTAGGCACTCCGTGATTCCCGACTCCGTTCTTCGATCGATTCCGAGTTCACTCTCTTCGCAAACCGTGAGTTACACCCCTCCTATCCTTTACCATTTTAAGTACTCTTTTGGGGGAGACATGAGATCAAATTTTTGTGAACTTGATAAACTATTTGAACTTGTTGAACTTACGAACTATTTTGACTTTTGAACTATTTGAACTTATTGAACTTACAAACTATTTTGACTTTTGAACTATTTGAACTTATTGAACTTACAAACTATTTTGACTTTTGAACTATTTGAACTTATTGAACTTACGAACTATTTTGACTGTTATGCGTAGACCACATCAATTGTTCGGATTGGCTTACTTTAGACTCCCTAGGTTTGCCTCTTTGGATATTAAAATAGACATTGATAGCTTGGTTGTATTTAAGTGCTAAACCCTAGGTGAGAATATAATGCCGTAAGTGCAGACTAAAGGACTTTTGAAAACTGTTCGATCCAAGTCCCACAATTTTTCTCGGGCAACTATACACACTATTAGCAATAGCCGTTAGCATAAATTATGGATATCGATATTTAGGAGTGGTCACTCCTTACCAATGGGTAGCGACCAAGGTACATATTGCTATGTCCTCGCGGACTTGACCTCAGACTTGACTAGTGGGCAGTTCTTGACCAGAATCGGATTAGTGTGTAGACTAAATTTTACGTATATTAAGCTTAGTGGTTGGTACAACTCGAGGATCATAGGTCTATATTACGCATATACTTACGTTCTGTCTTGCACATGTGGATTAATCCACCGCTGAGGTAATGACTACGACCCCGTTGCTCGCTACACTATTTGACTTTGTATCTGACTTAGGCTTACTATGGTCGTACTTGAACTCATTTTTAAACTTACTTAAATTTTTACTAAAGTACTTGAAATTGTCTTGAAATTTGGTCATTCTTGAATTTTAAGCACTTAAATTTAATTAAGTTACTCTCGAATTTTAAGTATCTGATCTTATCTTGAAATTCTTTGACTTGAACTCTTAAATTGAACTTCTCTTCAAAACAAAACTGTAACTCACTCACTACGTTTTCGTAGTTGACACTTTATCTCATGTTTCAGGAATTAAGCGTAAGTTATGAAGTGCATTGCTCGAGCGGTCAAGTCCATCATGTGAAGTGTACTTGGGAAGAAGACCTTATTTTGGGAATTTTATTTAAAAACACTTTTGATCATGTACTATGGTTTATATTGAACGTGGTTGTATCTTTGACATGTACCCTTTTTAATTTAAATCTTAATGACTCGAACCGATATTTTTAGTGTAACCCGTGAAATGATTCTTTGCTCTTCACATTCCGTGTTTCCGCTTTAGCGGGGTGTGACAGACTTGGTATCAGAGCACGGGTTATAGTGAAAACGGTTTTAAATCTTTCAAGAAGTTTTCGAAACCAAAACTATAACCAGGGCTTTTCAGAAAACGTCATTTCGGGTTCAAACTTTAGTGTGTTATTTTCCACAATTGCATGATTAACTTTTTCAACTATGCGTGACTTGATCAACCACCCGTAGTTCAAAATGAATTATGCAAGAACGGAAAATGAAAGGCTATCGTTAAAACGGTTTTTGAGTCCATAAATTCCCGGTCTTGTCAATTCCCGACACTCACATGATTGACCCGTGCATGCATTTTACTTACGTTTTTCCTATTCTTAGTTTCCCCGTACTTATGTAACTCTCTATTCGCAGATACGCCATGTCTCAGTCCTCGAACTCTCGATCCCTCCCTCGAGCCGCCTCTTCCTCTCACGAACCCTCCGAAGGCCACACCGCACCCGAGAGTCAGCGTCACCAGACGACTGACCCAACGGAAGACACCTCCCAGACCATCAGCAGCAGCCACGGGTCCAGCCCAAGGTCGGTACTCCCACCTCCTAGACTGGTGCCCGCTGCCGCACCACAACCCCGAGGACCAAGTGCTGGAGCACCTATGCACCCGCCGTCGGGCCCATTCCGACCCGCGCCTCCCCAGTCTTTCTTGGACCCCTACGACCCCGCTTTTCGCACTCCGATATCGGAGCGATACGCATGGGATCGTCAGTTCCTTGAGGAAAGACGGCGTGCGCAGGAGTCCGGACCCTCCCGACCCATGATGCCACCTACTCACCAGCCTCTTCCCCCGGACGCCTTCCTCAACTTACACCGCCAAGTCCGTGGACTTGCCGAGGAAGCCCAGGAGCAGGGCCTTCTTTTATTTGAAGTCTCCGATGCTGCAAACGAGCTAGCACAACAGTCCCGGCGGATCATACTGACGGCGCATGCCACCGCCCGGACCGTCCAATGCCTCGTCAGAGCTTGCACAGTCATGGGAGCACTTGTCGTAGCTCTCGCCGCCATGATGTTCTTGGAAGAGCGTTATTAGGCATATTTCCTTTTTATTGTACTGTACCGGCTTAGTCGTAATTTTCCCATTGTACACGGCTTGAGCCACTACTTATTGTTCCCCTATGTATTGTACTTGTATGTTTCTCTCAGTGAATTTGTCAGGTGTACCGAAAACTTCTTATTATTAATGAAAAATTCTATCTTTTATCATTGTTTTGTCGTGTCTTGTGAACTTTGTACTTGTTGTGAACACTATGGTTCTATCCTAAGTCATAATCTTGCGTGAACTACTTGATCATTCGTGTTAATCTCGTGCTGTGACTATCTATGATCACTTAAATCGTAATTCGTATCATATCTCATCCGCGCATTCTAAACCCAACCTAAATTCTTTCTATTACAGAATCATGGCACCCCCGCACTTGAGCACTAGTGACCTCGCCGAACAAGTCATCGCCCAGATGAACGCAGCAATACCCGACTTGATCGCCCAGGTGATCGCCGGAGTGAGTGACAGGATCTTCAGAGGCGATAACCCCGACACCTTTCGTTCGGAGATCATTCATGACAACAACCTCCCTCCTCCTCCAGCCCCCGTCACTCGAAGGAAGAGCGAGAAGCGTAAGACTAGTCACCAAACCATAAGGGGGGACCTCAACATGAAGCCCGCCATCAGACGCCGAGAGTATGCTGGACCGCACCCTAAGTGCGGTAAGTGCTACCGGCATCACACTGGGGACTGCCATGCGTGCTACACGTGCAACAAAATCGGACACCTCTTCCGACAATGCCGTGAACATGCTGCTAAGCAGAGCAAGGACGAGAACTTTGGAACCAACCCTTTACCTCCCCCTCTAGCCCTCTCCCAACGAAGCGGGAACAAGAGAAGGAAGCTTCACCACCAAATCTCACGGACTAGCATCACCCAAGGATACCCCAACTTACCTCGAATCCACACGGGACCACACCCCCAATGCAGCAGATGTCCCTTCCCTCATGTCCGGAAGTGCCCGGTATGCAAACTTTGCAACACAGTAGGACACTACCCCTGGTGCTGTCCAGAAAATGCGAACAAAAGGCTACTATGTCTCGAATGTGGGAGCAACCAGCACTTTCGTGAGGATTGTCTCTTAGAACATACTACAGAGACCCTCGGTGCTCTCGCAATCACAGCCAAGGAAACTCCCCAGAACCTCGGAGCAATTACTGGTACGTCCTCTGTCAAATGACCCTTTTTCCTTCCGCGCTACTTGATTCAGGAACTGGAGAAAACCCTGCCCCTTAGTGTGACATCCGCTAATTTCTCGGTATTATTCTATCGTCTCGTATTCGTTTTATTTATTTATATTCGTGTTTTGACCCTATTGTATTTCTTTTATGGTTATCGTATTCGTATTTATCGTATTTTATGAGTATCGTATTTATATTTTATGTGTATTTATGTCTATCGGGTATATAGTATGTGATTCGGATCTTTATGTCGGGAACGTATAGTCTTAAGTGCCTTTAGTATAAGTCTAGTATGCTCTTATGATAAGTTTAGGGGAATTATGCCTTAATTAAATGATTAAAATTAACGTTTAAAAATATTTCATTTTTGGTCTTTTCGGAAATTTTATTACGAAACTAGTCCTACGCGAGAAAACTTATTACAAAACTAGTCCTTTTTCCCAATTTCATTACAAAAATGGTCCTATTCGGTTTTGTCCTTATCTACATTATGGATTTTGTCTTATTCACCTCACAAACTTTCTTCCCAAGTCATTCTAACCTACACTTTCTCTCTCTAAAACTCTAAAAACTCCATTAAAGACCACCACCTTCTCTCTAAAATATCCGACGATCCAACCGTTAAAACTTAGATCCGAGACCGGATTCTTGCTCCTTATCATCATCTTCATATATCCTCCGAGTTTCACCACGATCAAGTAAGTATTACTCCGTTTTGATTTTAAACTTTTATACCATTTTTATACAATCCCGTAACTATCGATTTTAACCATCAAAACTTAGATTTTATTTAAGATTATGATTCCTAAAGGTATTCTAGACATAGGGTATTAATCGTAGATCAAACGGACATCAAAAACTCTCAAAACTCGATTTTCCGGTCATCTTCTTCGTAAGGATTCCGGCCAGCACGTAATTCAACATTTCCGTTCACGAAATTGTCCCTATGGTCACGTAATACTCACCCTGGTCACGTAAGTTGAAGGTCGTGCACGTAAGTTTGAGTTTCGTGCACGTAAGTTCGAGGTTTATCACGTAATTCCGATCGTGTCACGTAACTTCGGTCGATCATCACGTAATTCATTCAGGTTCACGTAAGTCTACCTCTGTGTCACGTAATTCTTGCAGGTTCATGTAATGAAACTTACGTTCACGTAAGTGTTGAGTCCATGCACGTAAGTCTTGTTGTTGTCACGTAATTCCGGCCTGCATGTCACGAAATTCCGGCCTGCATGCCACGTAATTGGGTATTAAACAAGTAATTCAATTGTTATTCATGCATGTAACTCTTGGTGGTCATGCAAGTAATTCCTTTTGTTTCTAGTATTTTGGTTTGTTGTTCACGTGAATTACCTGCCACACTTTTACTTCATCACATGACAAGTTATTATTATTATTATTACTAAAATGAGTTTTCACAAATTGTTATTATTAGTACTAAAATGAGAATACACAAGTTATTATTATTATTACTAAATTAATATTGCACAATATTTAACTTTCCGAAACGTTCGTATTCTGTCATATCGATATTCCTCTGGTTATTTTAAAATCTGTATAAAACGTTAATCATTAAGGCATAACCCTACTAAACTTAGAGATACTTAGACATATTTTATTTACGTGATGTATAGGGCACTTAGACTTTGAAGTTTGACGGTATCGTATTATTTCCCGACATTTAAGGATTTGGATTGCATTGCTACCTGTGAGTTATTCGCTGCCCTTTTTACCGCTTTTATATTTTTGGGCATGATAGCGTTAAACAAAAGTATTTTTATGTTATGTATGTATTATAGTCGAATATTATAATTTGCATTGGTGCGAATGTACAATGCTTATATATTATGGATATGATGCTTTAGATGATCTCTCCCTATACTTGTACCGCCTTTGTGGTAGTACAAGGCCCCATATACACACCTGTTAACTATTAGCCGTCGACATATATATAGCGCTATTTGGGTCTGACAAACCCTCACTCTAATACGTTATTAAGATAAGGGAGGAGCCCTGTCCGTATTAGAGTCTTATGATCGATTATATTTATCCGAGAACAACCTAGCTTGAGACACTAGGTGGGGTGGTTGCCTTTATTGTTGAGGTTCGGGTGTATTACATATTCCTAAAGCTGTACTCTATCCAGGATGATATTTATGCTATTATACGATGATGATATTTTTTGAAATGAGTCTGGTATTTTATGAAATGTTTATGTTACCGTATGGTACAAATATGGGTATTTTATCAAAAGGTTTTGTAAACCTCAAACATATTTTTGAAACATCATTTTCAAAAGTCTTATCTTCAAATCTTATCTTTTGGGTCAAAATTTATTGAAAACCTTTATCCTATTATGTTTTTATTTATAAATGCGATTAATTCACCAACTTTATGTTGACGTCGTATTTTTAACGCTATTTCAGGGATTTGAGGTTACCCTATCTGCTTGCTATGCTTTATCTGACTACGTGGGATTTTGCTGGAATTTATTTTGGTTATTGTAATTCCTTAGTATCCCAAACTCTGTAGTCGTACTTTGATATTCGGATTACTGTAATAAGCTTTATACTCTCAAACTCTTTTATCTATGCTGATTATGTTTGGTTATTTATGTTTGATGTAACCTTGAATCTCTGATACCATATACACTGTACACCTCGGTTCCGCCATTTCTATGCGGGGTGTGACAGAAGTTGGTATCAGAGCCAAAGGTTATAGAGAACTAAGTGACCTTACTGAATCACTTAGACTATGACCTAGGCTTTTGGACCTATCTGATTTACCTTATGTGCGCATTTCTTTCTTATGTGGGCCTTTATGTGATTCGTATGCTATATGTGCTTTTATATTGCTTTTTATGTTTTTGAGGCCTGCTCGTTTTAGTCGCACATTCGGTATTCGTTCTGATTTATTCGTTTGATATTCGTAGAAGATGCCGCCTAAGAGATCCACTTCTAGAGCTACTTCTACTAGAGCTACTCCTGCCGCCACTGCTACCAGAAGGTCGGCAAGACGAGGTCGCCCTACTGCGAGATCGGGTGCTATACCCCAAAGTACTACTGCTATTCCGAATGCTACTGCTTCTACCGCGCCAGATATTAGTCAGCTGATTGCGGAGCAGATCGCCGCAGCTATACCAGTTATCGTGGCTCAACTTAAGGAGACACCGGTACAAGAGGCTGACTTAGGGTTGGAAGAACCCGAGATGCAAGATGTTGAAGCTGAAGGTTTGGCGTCTGGGCGCGATGGATCCGATATTGGTAGAGCAGTACATGTTGGAGCTGGGAGACCACATGTTGTTATTGAAGATCCACCCAGAGGTTGTTCATATAAGGCTTTTCTCGACTGCAAGCCTACTGAGTTCAGAGGTACTGAAGATGCAGTTGCCACTCTCCAATGGTTTGAGAAGATGGAGTCAGTATTTGACGTTTCTGGATGTGCTGATGAACGCCGTGTGAAGTATGCCACCTATCTATTCCAGGGTAAAGCCCTCACATGGTGGAATTCTGTTAAGAAGGTTCAAGGTCGAGCTGCTATCACCTTGATGACCTGGGAAAATCTGAAAGTGATGATGGAGAATGAGTATGTGCCGTCGTCGGAGACGCAACGTTTGGAAGACGAGTTCTGGAACCTAACTATGCAAGGTTCTAACTTTCGGGGTTATGTGAACCGCTTCTACGATTTATGCGTCCTAGTTCCTCGTTTGGCTCGTACTGAGAACGAGAGGATTGAGCGATTCGCTAACGGTTTGCCGCAGACTATGCGAGACCATATCATCTCTCATCTTCCGGGTACACTCCAGAGTGCCGTGGATATTGCTGGTAGGTTGGTCGCTAGTGCTATCCGTGGTGGTACACTGCAACCAGTTGTGAGCCGTAGGGATACTGGAAGATCTACTAGAAGAGATGGGAACAACTCGAGGAAGAGGAACCGTAGCCAAGAGCAGAGGCCGCAACTTCCTCAAGTGTATGCACTGACTGGTACTGAAGCTGGCTCGCAAGGTCGATATCCGAAGTGTGACACTTGCCGTAGTGCTCATGCGCCCAATGTAGCGTGCTGGGTTTGTAAGCGCTGCAAGAAGCTAGGGCACACGGAGCAGTATTGCAGAAAGACTGTTGGAGCATGCTATGAGTGTGGAGAAATGGGTCATCTCCGTCAGCAGTGTCCCAAGTTTAAAGGACCTACTTCTCTTCCTACTCCCGGAGCTGGTACTAGTGCTAGAGGGAATCCTGCTAAGAGCAGAGCTTTTGCTATGGAATCTACCGAAGCTCATCAGGATCCTACCGTAGTTACTGGTACATTTCTTGTTGACGATTATCCTGCTTTTATTCTATTTGATTCGGGTACCGATAGAAGCTTTATTCCTAGTGACTTCCGTCCCTTAGTAACTCGTGCTTCTAGTCCTTTAGGGCCTGCTTATGAAGTAGATTTAGCTGTTGGTAGAGGTGCCTGCGTTAGAGAAGTTATTCGTGATATTCTCCTCGTTTTAGCCGATATTCTTTCTTTTTCTATCGACCTTATTCCTTTGAAACTCGGTAGTTCGACGTCGTAGTCGGTATGGACTGGTTAGCGAAGCATAAAGGAGAGATAGTCTGTTATGAGAAGCTTATTCGTATTCAGAAGCCGGATGGAGATCAGTTGATTGTTCATGGAGACAAGGCCGGGAAACGCCTTAAAGTTATTTCTTGTATGAAAGTTCGCGAGTATGTCCGTCAGGGTTGTTCTTTATATCTCGCTCATTTGGTGAAGAAAGACTCTGCGATAAAGATTGATGGTGTGCCGATCGTTCGCGAATATTCTGACGTTTTTCCCGACGATTTACCTGGAGTCCCTCCCCAAAGACAAACCGATTTTCGTATTGATCTTATTCCTGGAGCTGCACCTGTTGCTAAGGCTCCGTATCGTTTGGCTCCTTCCGAGATGCTCGAGTTGTCGAAACAGATTCAGGAACTGGTAGATAAGGGTTTTATCCGTCCTAGTTTCTCCCCGTGGGGTGCTCCTGTCTTCCTTGTTAAGAAGAAGGATGGCTCCATGCGTTTATGTATTGATTATCGGGAGTTAACAAGTTGACTGTGAAGAACCGTTATCCCCTTCCTCGTATTGATGACTTATTTGATCAACTTCAGGGTTCTTGCTATTTCTCTAAAATCGATCTTCGGTCTGGTTATCATCAGTTGAGAGTTCGGGAAGATGATATCCCTAAGACCGCTTTCCGTACTCGGTATGGTCATTACGAGTTCATGGTGATGCCGTTTGGTATGACAAACGCCCCTGCAGCATTCATGGAACTAATGAACCGTATCTGTCGTCCTTATCTTGACAAGTTTGTTATTGTATTCATCGACGACATTCTTATCTATTCCCGAAGTCGCAAGGAACATGAAGAGCATTTGCGTCTTGTTCTAGAAGTGCTTCGAAGAGAGAAGTTGTATGCAAAATTCTCTAAGTGTGAATTCTGGTTATCTGAAGTTCAATTCCTTGGCCACGTGGTTAGCGCGAAGGGTATTCACGTTGATCCTGCTAAGATTGAAGCTGTTAAGAGTTGGGTTGCACCGAAGTCACCAACCGAAATCCGTTCATTTTTGGGTCTTGCTGGGTATTATCGCCGATTTATCGAGAACTTCTCAAAGATCGCTTCACCTATGACTAAATTGACGCAGAAGAGTGAACCATTCGTTTGGGGTACCGATCAGGAAGAAGCATTTCAGATATTGAAGCAGCGGTTGTGTAACGCTCCGATTCTGAGTCTGCCAGTTGGTTCCGAAAATTTCGTGGTTTATTGCGACGCTTCGCACAAGGGTCTTGGTTGTGTGCTTATGCAAAATGGTAAGGTTATAGCTTACGCTTCGCGTCAGCTGAAAATCCATGAGCAGAATTATACGACGCATGATCTAGAGTTGGGAGCTGTCGTCTTTGCATTGAAGATTTGGAGACATTATCTGTATGGGACCAAGTGTACTGTTTTCACCGATCACAAGAGTCTTCAACACATATTCGATCAGAAGATGCTGAATATGAGACAACGACGCTGGGTTGAATTACTGAACGACTATGACTGCGACATTCGCTACCATCCTGGTAAGGCGAACGTTGTTGCTGATGCTTTAAGTCGTAAAGAAACAGTCAAACCAGTTCGTATTCGCTCTATGGTGATATCTATTCAGACGAGCTTGAAGGCTCGGATTATTCAAGCCCAAGAAGGTATTATGACTGAAGACCGTATTAAGGATGAAAGATTGTATAAGTTGGCATTGGAGTTAGAACCGAAAGAGGATGGAGTTCTGTATTATCTCGAACGTATTTGGGTTCCTGTTTGTATCCGTCAGTTGATTCTGGACGAAGCCCATAAGTCGAATTATTCCATTCATCCGGGTTCCGACAAGATGTATCACGACTTGAAAGATTTTTATTGGTGGCCGGGTATGAAGCGTGAGATCGCTGAGTATGTTAGCCGATGTTTGACTTGTTCAAAGGTGAAGGTTGAGTATCAGAAACCGTCTGGGCTACTACAGCAACCGAAGATTCCCGAGTGGAAATGGGAGCGGATCACTATGGATTTTGTTATGAAGCTCCCGAGATCTTCGAGTGGTTATGACAGTATTTGGGTTATTGTGGATCGTTTGACGAAGTCTGCTCGATTCTTACCGATTCGTGAGAACTATCCGATGGAGAGATTCGTACGTTTGTATATTTCCGAGATTGTATCGAAACATGGTGTTCCAGTATCGATTATTTCCGATCGGGATGCTCGTTTCACTTCTCGATTTTGGAAGACATTTCAGTCCGCTATGGGTACAAGGCTTGATATGAGTACCGCTTATCATCCGCAGACCGATGGTCAAAGCGAGAGAACTATTCAGACTATGGAAGATATGCTCCGAGCTTGTGCAATTGATTTTGGTGGTAGTTGGGATGTTCACTTGCCGTTGATCGAGTTCTCGTACAACAACAGCTATCACACGAGTATCAAGTGTGCACCGTTTGAAGCTCTATATGGCCGTAAATGTCGATCACCTGTATGTTGGGCAGAAGTTGGAGATAGTCAGATTTCCGGTCCGGAGATTATTCAAGAGACCACTGACAAGATCTTCAAGATCAAGGAGCGACTAGTTACTGCCAGAGATCGACAGAAGAAGTATGCCGATAAGCGCAGGAAGCCTCTCGAGTTCAGTGTTGGAGATATGGTATTGTTGAAAGTATCTCCATGGAAAGGGGTTGTCCGATTTGTGAAGCGCAGCAAGTTGAGTCCAAGGTACACGGGCTCATTCAAGATCTTAGCCCGCGTCGGCCCAGCTGCGTATCGATTAGAATTGCCGGCAGAACTGAGCAGCGTACACAATGTATTTCATGTATCTCAGTTGAAGAAATGCCTGGCTGACGAGACATTATTAGTTCCGCTGGAACAGCTTCAGATTGATGACAAGCTTCACTTCGTTGAAGAACCGATCGAGATCGTTGCTAGTGATGTCAAACAACTTCGGCGAAGTAAGATCCCTATTGTCAAAGTTCGCTGGAACTCCCGCTTCGGAGCTGAGTTCACGTGGGAACGCAAGGACGAAATTCTGCGGAAGTATCCTCACCTTTCTCCCGGAAGTGGTACCAAGTGATAATTTCGAGGACGAAATTTCTTTTTACTTGGGGAGACTGTGACATCCGCTAATTTCTCGGTATTATTCTATCGTCTCGTATTCGTTTTATTTATTTATATTCGTGTTTTGACCCTATTGTATTTCTTTTATGGTTATCGTATTCGTATTTATCGTATTTTATGAGTATCGTATTTATATTTTATGTGTATTTATGTCTATCGGGTATATAGTATGTGATTCGGATCTTTATGTCGGGAACGTATAGTCTTAAGTGCCTTTAGTATAAGTCTGGTATGCTCTTATGATAAGTTTAGGGGAATTATGCCTTAATTAAATGATTAAAATTAACGTTTAAAAATATTTCATTTTTGGTCTTTTCGGAAATTTTATTACGAAACTAGTCCTACGCGAGAAAACTTATTACAAAACTAGTCCTTTTTCCCAATTTCATTACAAAAATGGTCCTATTCGGTTTTGTCCTTATCTACATTATGGATTTTGTCTTATTCACCTCACAAACTTTCTTCCCAAGTCATTCTAACCTACACTTTCTCTCTCTAAAACTCTAAAAACTCCATTAAAGACCACCACCTTCTCTCTAAAATATCCGACGATCCAACCGTTAAAACTTAGATCCGAGACCGGATTCTTGCTCCTTATCATCATCTTCATATATCCTCCGAGTTTCACCACGATCAAGTAAGTATTACTCCGTTTTGATTTTAAACTTTTATACCATTTTTATACAATCCCGTAACTATCGATTTTAACCATCAAAACTTAGATTTTATTTAAGATTATGATTCCTAAAGGTATTCTAGACATAGGGTATTAATCGTAGATCAAACGGACATCAAAAACTCTCAAAACTCGATTTTCCGGTCATCTTCTTCGTAAGGATTCCGGCCAGCACGTAATTCAACATTTCCGTTCACGAAATTGTCCCTATGGTCACGTAATACTCACCCTGGTCACGTAAGTTGAAGGTCGTGCACGTAAGTTTGAGTTTCGTGCACGTAAGTTCGAGGTTTATCACGTAATTCCGATCGTGTCACGTAACTTCGGTCGATCATCACGTAATTCATTCAGGTTCACGTAAGTCTACCTCTGTGTCACGTAATTCTTGCAGGTTCATGTAATGAAACTTACGTTCACGTAAGTGTTGAGTCCATGCACGTAAGTCTTGTTGTTGTCACGTAATTCCGGCCTGCATGTCACGAAATTCCGGCCTGCATGCCACGTAATTGGGTATTAAACAAGTAATTCAATTGTTATTCATGCATGTAACTCTTGGTGGTCATGCAAGTAATTCCTTTTGTTTCTAGTATTTTGGTTTGTTGTTCACGTGAATTACCTGCCACACTTTTACTTCATCACATGACAAGTTATTATTATTATTATTACTAAAATGAGTTTTCACAAATTGTTATTATTAGTACTAAAATGAGAATACACAAGTTATTATTATTATTACTAAATTAATATTGCACAATATTTAACTTTCCGAAACGTTCGTATTCTGTCATATCGATATTCCTCTGGTTATTTTAAAATCTGTATAAAACGTTAATCATTAAGGCATAACCCTACTAAACTTAGAGATACTTAGACATATTTTATTTACGTGATGTATAGGGCACTTAGACTTTGAAGTTTGACGGTATCGTATTATTTCCCGACATTTAAGGATTTGGATTGCATTGCTACCTGTGAGTTATTCGCTGCCCTTTTTACCGCTTTTATATTTTTGGGCATGATAGCGTTAAACAAAAGTATTTTTATGTTATGTATGTATTATAGTCGAATATTATAATTTGCATTGGTGCGAATGTACAATGCTTATATATTATGGATATGATGCTTTAGATGATCTCTCCCTATACTTGTACCGCCTTTGTGGTAGTACAAGGCCCCATATACACACCTGTTAACTATTAGCCGTCGACATATATATAGCGCTATTTGGGTCTGACAAACCCTCACTCTAATACGTTATTAAGATAAGGGAGGAGCCCTGTCCGTATTAGAGTCTTATGATCGATTATATTTATCCGAGAACAACCTAGCTTGAGACACTAGGTGGGGTGGTTGCCTTTATTGTTGAGGTTCGGGTGTATTACATATTCCTAAAGCTGTACTCTATCCAGGATGATATTTATGCTATTATACGATGATGATATTTTTTGAAATGAGTCTGGTATTTTATGAAATGTTTATGTTACCGTATGGTACAAATATGGGTATTTTATCAAAAGGTTTTGTAAACCTCAAACATATTTTTGAAACATCATTTTCAAAAGTCTTATCTTCAAATCTTATCTTTTGGGTCAAAATTTATTGAAAACCTTTATCCTATTATGTTTTTATTTATAAATGCGATTAATTCACCAACTTTATGTTGACGTCGTATTTTTAACGCTATTTCAGGGATTTGAGGTTACCCTATCTGCTTGCTATGCTTTATCTGACTACGTGGGATTTTGCTGGAATTTATTTTGGTTATTGTAATTCCTTAGTATCCCAAACTCTGTAGTCGTACTTTGATATTCGGATTACTGTAATAAGCTTTATACTCTCAAACTCTTTTATCTATGCTGATTATGTTTGGTTATTTATGTTTGATGTAACCTTGAATCTCTGATACCATATACACTGTACACCTCGGTTCCGCCATTTCTATGCGGGGTGTGACACTTAGAGATTTGGACATCTCATCAGTTTAGGACCTCAGGCCTTACGGATAGTTCACCTTTCGAAAATGCCAACGATCCATTAGTCGCAGCTACAACGCAAATTTAGGATTCCCAGAACTTTGTTTGCCTAAAGCTTATTCCACCGACCCAGTCCTTACCAAACCATCGAGCCCTGACGCACCCGTCGGATAAACCAACCGCCGCACTATTGAGTTAAGGTCGTCCGTTCCGACAAACTCACTAACTTTCCGCGAAGAACCACGACGCACCCTCCGCTCACGACGTCGAGTATAAACCTAAGGGAAGCCGAGTCCAAGACACCTCTGTAGTCAAGGACCATCCAAAGTATTCTTGAGAAATCGCCCGGACTACCGCTGAGAGCGACGAGCGGGAATTCCAGATAAACCTTGTTCCTAGCACGGCACCACTAGCCAAAGCTCCCTACCAACTAGCACAATCCGAGATGCTAAGGCAGCCAAAGCCGCTGTAGGAACCTCCCAACTCTAACTCTACCACTCAAAGTCAACCCGAGGAGTCCAGCTCCCTAACAAGAGACAGACAGACCCCTTCGTTGTTCGCCAAGTGTCATGAACTCATCGAGCAGACCGTCGTGAACCGATAACCGTCCCCGAGGATCGACAACCAGTCTGAATAGTTGAAGGATGCAACACCCCTCTAGAAGGTCGACCCCGCCCGAGTTATCACCATGTTCGCGACATCCTGACCAACACTTGCAAGGACCGCATGTTACGAACTAGATGCAAACCACCCAAGTCCCTCCCCTGTTAGTACGCCTGAACAGCACATCGCCGGTATTCATGGACTTAATGAACACGGTGTGTAGGCCGTACTTGGATAACCGATAACCTTACTCCTCGCCAACACACACACCTACCCAAGGAAGATCATGTGAGCATCCCGAGCTCACCCTTGAACCCTTCCACGGTCATGAATCGCACGCCAACTTCCCTGAATTCGAACGCTGACCCCGAGCAGGACACTTCCCGACTCTTTGGTCAACCTCGAAGGAACTCAGGCCAGGCCAAACGTAGCTTGTAGTACCAAGCCCCTAGCATGAACTCGGAAGTCCGAAGATAATCACGAACCCATACCCGTCATGTTATAAAGACCCCCCTACCCCACATGTCATATCCTCCCTACTCCCTAAACTACTCACATCACCATATTTATTTTATTTGTTTAATATTTTAGTATTAAATATTTTTTTCTTTTTTCTTTTTATGTTATCTTTATATATAATAAAAGAGTGGCTTAAAATTCCACTTGGCAAAGTAATAACAATTAGATTTTATTTTAACTCCTTTACTTTAAATAATTTAACCCTTATTTTAAATAGTAATAATTAAATAAAACTAATTAACCATTCTATCTTAAATAATCTAACACTTGTATTTTAAATTATTTCTAAAAATTACAAAACATATTTTTTTCTTCAAACACATTCACATTTTTAGTATAAAAAGAAACTAAAATTATTTTATTGTGTTTACGGGTTTTGCATATAAACGAAAAACATATCATATAAAAAAATCTATTGTTTTTTTTTTCCTATTTACCAAATATTTTTAGTTTTCTTATATATTATAAAAAGAAAAAAAAATTATTTTATTGTTTTACGAGTATTTTAAATAAGGTTTTTTCCAAATTACATAGTAAATTTTTTATTTAACCACAATTTTTAACAAAATTATTTTGTTTACATGACTAATAGTTTTCTATTAATCTTTTTATATAAGTTATATGTCTTTTGTTAATATTATATATTTTTTGATATAATTATCCGCATATTAAGCGAGTCACTAAGCTAATTATTTAATGATAAATATCTTTTAATCTACTTACTTTTTATTTTATTTTATTTCTTTTTTATTTACATATTTTTGTTGTATTTATTTACTTTTTGTTATACTTTGTCTAAAAGGCAACAAAATATGAAATGTATTAACTAATAAAGTAAGAAACTACCAAGATGCGAGGTACAAACGATACCACCATAAATTCGAGCAAACGATTTTAAAACAACCACGACCATAACTTCAATTAGCCGAATCTATAACTACCACGACCCTAAAAATTATAACAAATTTGTTTTAAGATATATAACTGTTCAAAAAAGAAAATGTTGGTTAAGAATAATTTTCTAACAATATTTAGTCAATTTAAAAAAAATTAAATGATTGTTTGAAATACATATTTAAAAAATAAATAAAAAAACATAATTTTAAAACTTAAAAAATGAAACTTGATATATTAACTTTTTTTTTTCTCAAAATACATTTTATGTACTTTATTGTAAAAGAAATGACATTGTTAGAAAAATTATATTCTTAATATACTAATAATGCTTAAATAATCAAATTAATTTTAAGGAATATAAAAAATTAAATTGAAGTATAAATAACAGATTACACAATTAATATCATTGGAGACATTTAAGTCCTATTATCCCTAGCTTTCAACCATTGGTCACATCTTTTTTTTCTTTTTGCCTTACGTCATTATTTATGTCAACTTTATGTCTAATCGTTTTTACGTTTCAAAATTTTGATTCCTTATGCTTTTTTTTTTCAAAATTCTATAAAATCCGACGATTTTTTTTTATAAAAACACATTACTTTTATACAAATATTTCTCTCATTTTTTATAAAAAAAGGTGAAATTATTAGGTTTTATAAACAAATATTGTCGGGTTTTTAATATTATTCAACAATATGAATAACACTCCGTTTCACACAGAACAAGTATTTTACAGTTACACATACAATCTTTTAATTATTATTTTCTTGTTAATATTTTGTTAATAAACATATAACAATAACGAAAAGTTCAGAAATTTATTTATATCATTTCTGGTAAAAACGAAGGTTGCAAAACAGAAAAATCATGTTTTATCGTCCATTCGATTTTACCAAATATGTGAATAATAAAATACGAATTATACCGAATATGTGAATAATACTGTTTTTTATTATACCAAATATGTGAATAATACTGTTTTTTTATTAATTCATAATTTATTTGTTCGTTACATCATTATACTGTTTTTTATTATATTGAATATATGAATAATAGAATACGAATGTTGTATTTTAATACACAATTTATTTTTTTGTTAAATTATGTATAATGTTTGTTATTTTACGATACTTAAAATTAAAAATAACGATAACAAAAAGACAAAAAAAGACAATTAAACAAAAAAATGTCATATCTATGACACATATATGTCATAGTCATAGATGTGACATAATGGGGGGGGGGGGGGGGGGGGGGGGGCGGGGGTGGGTTTGCATAACCTATGTCATAGTACAATAGGGCAATATTATTTCTACACCCCCCATTTTAATTTTTATTAATCTCACACCCCCTTTTTCTCTAATTAATAATAAAATATTCTTAATTACCTTTAATTAGTATTTAATTATTAGACGGGACCCACACCAATGATTTATATTGATTTTTTAAATTTTTTTTAATAATATGGGACCCACATTTCTTTTTCACACACCCCCCTCCCTATCATATCACTTTTTTATTTTATTTTAATGTTGTGGGGTCCATTATTTTAAAATCACACACCCCCTTCCTATCCCATCACCTTTTTTATTAAGGTGGGACCCACTTGTTTCTTTTTATCACTATATATCGAGAGTATATTTGTTTCAATTTCAATCGGAGAGTTATATATCGAGAGTTATATTTATCACATTTCTTGTTTTTGAGTATCATTCGCTAGTTTTCAGTGTTTTTCTAGCAATCAAAATGTCAAGATTTGATGATATTGTAGTTGACAATACAACAGACTTCACTACTACAGAGGTAATTTTATGAATTATTTTTCATATTTCTTATTTATAGTTATGATTTGTTATTATTAATTACTTTACATAATTTTTGTAGGATTTTTTTACTTTTGATGATTTAATGAATTGGGTTAATAGTGTTGCGAGATCTCTTGGTATTATTATAACCAAAAAACGTTCAAAAGTATCAAAAAAAAAATGAATTAAGAAAAGTATGGTTACAGTGCGAACGTGGCGGTGTGTATAAAGATACTAGTTCTAGCAGAGAAAGTGTCACAAAAAAAATCGGTTGTCCGTTCGAGTTGGTAGCTTGTCGTAATGATAATAAATTATGGAATTTAATTGTGTTCTGTGGCACACACACTCACGCAAATGCCTCAAGTTTTGAGGGTCACGCATATGCAATGCGTTTAAATGAAGAGGAAAAGAAGTTGGTCGCAGAACTAACCAAAGCTAATGTAAAACCACGTAATATTCTTTCTATTATAAAAAATCGAAATGAAAATAATTTTTCGTCTTTAACGAATGTGTACAATGAAAGACATAAATTAAAGACGTCTGTGTATCGTGGTAGCACCCGTATGGAGGCTCTTATGATAGCTTTGGAGGCTAACGGTTTTATGTATGAGGTGAATGCAAATCAAGAAACGAATAAGTTGGAAGATTTATTCTTTTGTCATCCAACGTCTTTAGGGATCTGGCGATCCTTTCCGCAAGTGTTACTGATCGATGCAACGTATAAGACAAACGTGTATTTATTCTTTCTTATACTTTTTGAAAACATTTATTATTTTTTTATTTAAATGATCCTAGCAGATATTTATATTTTGCAGATATAACATGCCACTTGTACAAATGATTGGTATGACGTCAACTAACACTTCATTTTCTATTGGTTTTGTCTTCCTGCAAAAAGAAAAAGTACAAAACTATGTTTGGGCGTTGAATCAATTAAAGTTGAGGTTGGGACATGAAGTGTATCCAAGTGTGAAAAAAAATATCTTAAAGCATTGCAGACCTTCTTTCACATCACAAGGTTGGAATACTTTTTATCACATATGGAATGTGTTGATAAAATCCCCAACAAAAGAAAATTATTCGCATAATTTTAATCGGCTACAACAGTTTCTACATGAAAATCAAGGTACTATTTACTACATTATTTAAAAATAACTTATTCATTTTTTCTACACTCGCAATTCTTTAACAGTTTCAGGTAGTGTACTTGCGTACGTAAATAACACCTGGCTTGATCCGTATAAAGAGAGGTTTGTTTCTGCATGGTGTGATGTATATCGCAGTTTTCATAACAATACGACGAATAGAGTGGAGAGTTCACATGCCCACTTAAAAAGTTTGTTGAACTCATCCCAAGGTAAGCTAGATCAGATAGTCTTAACAATAAGAGATATACTAAATTTACAACACACGACAATTAAAGATAAACTAGAAAAAAGTAAATCAAAAATGCAACATAAGCTGTGTAACTTGCGTCTATTTAGATTTTTAATATTTAAAGTTTCAAGAAATGGTTTAAAAAAAATCATCGAAGAACTCGAGCGTTTAAACAATGATGATGAAATTACTGCTGAAAGTTGTGGGTGCCAACTTCGTACAAGTTGTGGGTTACCGTGTGCACATGAACTTCAATTTTATATAAAGGAAGACTTGTTCATTCCTTTGGATGAAATTGATATATTCTGGAGGACGTTAGATATTCCTCACCTCAATCCGACGAGAGATGATGAAATCACTTGTGATCAAGAAATTGTCATGTTGAAAAAACGTTTTGAAGAGCAGCCTAAGGAGGGGAAGGTTGGACTTCTGAGAAAGTTTAGGGAGATTATACATCCATCCAAAAAGGTACTTGAAGAACCTTCTGTTAACAGAAATAACCGCGGTCGTCCAAGAGGTAGCACCAACAAGGGCAAGCAACCGCAACAGCAATTCGAGCCACCACGACACAGTGAATACGCTTATCGGGACTTCAACGACCAAACCCAACGCGATCCACCACGTCATAGTGAATATGCGTATCGTGACTTCAACGACCAACCCCAACGCGATCCACCACGTCATAGTGAATATGCGTATCGTGACTTCAACGACCAACCCCAACGCGATCCACCACGTCATAGTGAATATGCGTATCGTGACTTCAACGACCAACCCCAACGCGATCCACCACGTCATAGTGAATATGCGTATCGTGACTTCAACGACCAACCCCAATATGAGCTACCACAATATAATGAATACGTATATCCACCGGCATATGCTGATTCCACAAATCAACAACCGACATCTTCGATGAACAACTTTTTTGATGAAGATCCGTTTATGCAGAAGTTAATAAATTATAACCCACTGCCAGTGTTTGATCAATCTTTTAATCAGGAAGAAACAGTACAGGTATGTTATTATTATGCCTTTTTACATGTTTTTTCATTGCCCATTTGAATGACATTAGTTTACATGATAAACATTAGGAACCGATAAATCCATTACAATATGGATACACTTATGCTGAACAATCACAAGAAGAAGAACATTATTATCATCAGCCAAACTTTCAGGTAAAATATTATATTAATTATTATTTTCGTGGTTTATTATGTGATATGATAAATTTATCTACAACTTTTTATAGGAACCAAAGAGCTATAGAGATCAACTGATTGGTGAAATTCCAGAATATTTTCAACCATATGTCACTGGAATCCAAAATGTTAAAGGTGATGGAAACTGCGGGTTTCGATCAGTTGCCGTTGCTATGGGTCGAAATGAGGAGGAATGGCTTGCAATTCGTCGTGATCTACTAGAGGAGCTAAATGAAAATAGAAAGCAATATAAAATTTTTTTTGATAGTGAATACAATCGCTTGGAAGAATCCCTCAATTTTTTTGAGGACCGTGCTGCACCTTTTTGTAATTGGATGTGGATGCCTAACACTGGTCTTCTGATCGCAAATAAGTATTATTGTATACTTCACTATTTAACAAATGGACGCTGCTTAACATATTTTCCTCTTTGGTCAAAGCCGCGATCTCCAAAAGAAAATCATGCCACCACAATCGCACTTGTACATGGCAAACATTTCGTGAAGGTTGATTTACAAGAGGGACACCCAATGCCAGATGTTTCTGGATTCAATATGTCTAAAAAAAGCCGAAAGAAAGAGAGTGAATGGGTTGAAATGTATAAAGATCGATTGCTCGCCTATAAGCCACTTAATTGTAATATAGATCTAAATGTTGTACCCGTGGACTGATAATGTATAAAATATTCAATGATGAATTAATTTGAGTTTTAATATTTATTTATGTCAAATTATTATATCAAATCACAATTAAAATACAATAATTTATATCAAATCATTAATTAATTCCTTATATCAAATCACAATTATTAAACAATGATTGAATAATTATTAAATAATGATTGGTTAATTAGAAAGTAATTAGAGGGTGGTGTGAGATTAATATTTTGGGGGGTGTGGGATTAAGGATGGCCGTACAATATTGTATACTTGTAAATAGTTCTAACTGAAACGTCCACTTATTATAGTACTATGACGTGACTTCATCAAATTCACAACTTCCTAGGAGATGTTTTTAAATAAATCCATTAGAAGCTCACATTTTATTAATATTTTATTTTTGAACCAAAGTCACTAAAGAAGTTAAAGTTTGGTATAGTTAAGCCAGCCCGACGTGTGAACTTTAAGTCTAAATATAAACTAGAGGATCTCTCGTGCTTCGCACGAGTTCGATTACAGTTCATATAAACAAAAAAACCCTTTCATCAACGTGTTTCCCATAACCTCCGTCGCATGCAAGATGAAGCCATGGTTCGTGCCTGGGTATGGGCTGAGGGTGTTTTTTTGGGATTCGTTTGGGCTTATTATTGTTGGGCTTCCACGTCTTTTTTATTTCTTACTTCTCGTAACTTTTTTTTTACTTTAAGTAATACTTTTACGACCTTCCATCCCATCAGCTCCGGATCAAGTCATTGATCGAAGCGAGAAGAGGAGAGGATGTCGGTTATCCTAGTCCGGATAAACGACTCGATTTTTTGTTTTTTTACTTTTTTATCGAAATATAAATGTAGCTATTTGCTAAAACGATGTCGTTATTTATTATTAATCTGAGTAGATGTTCGTATTAGTTGAATCCAAAAAAAATTCTGAGGGGTAGAAAGCGTAAAAGTATTATTTAACTAATACGAACATCTACTCAGATTGTGTATTATTTTAATTGTGTATCGATGTACTAAACTATGATATACCTTATTGTTATTTTAAAATCTTCTAATAAAAAATATTAAAACAAGTGTATAAACGTAAAGGTGTATATGTTATTATAATCATAAAAACATGTGTATAAACGTAAAGCTATATATGTTATTATTCGTTGTCACACCCCGCTAAAGCGGAAACACGGGATGTGAAGAGCTGGAAAATCTTTACACAGGTCATATAAAACATAACGGTAAATGAGTCATTCATTAAAAATAAAAAGTGTTTAAAAATCCATTCAAGCAACCAAGAGACAATAGTTTAGTACATCGATACACAATTAAAATGTTTCATTAAAAATTCCCAAAATAACTGGCCAAGTCTTTTCCACATAAGTTCTCACACAACCGCCTCGACCCGTCCATGCCATGCACCTCAGGCTTACACTAATTTCCTGAAACATAAGATAAAGTGTCAACTACGAAAGTAGTGAGTGAGTTACAGTTTAAATAGTTGGCATAAAAGGTATGAGTAAGTATATAAAGTAAGAGTTTTCCCGTATGGGAGATTAGCGGAGAAAAGTCGCTTAAAAAGTTTATATACTAGTAAAGTTTAAGTAACGGGCGAATTATGCCCTAAGCTTGTAAAGACTAAATAGAATCAAATTTAGTCAAAAAGTAGAAGCGGATAACAGTCGCTAAAAATTTATAAGTTTATGCGTAAGTAACTAAATAGATTTCTTGTATCAACCACTTGGCATCTATAACTTAAGTGTTCACACTAATCCGATTATCAACCGTGCGGCCCCAACTTCCCGCCTCTCAAACGGGAAATTAAAAGAAACTCAGTAAATATGTACTTAGACTGCCATCTAAGCAAGGAACGGTTCTTTCCTAAGTATCGATACCCATAATTACTATACGGCTAAGTAGTTAATAGTGTGTAAGAGAGAAACTAAAGAATAATTGGGCACTATGTAATTTTGTTTTAAATGAGAGAGAATCAATATCACTTAAGAACGTGTTATAGTTCCATCAAGGGGTCGGTTACGCATACAAGTATCAATAAATAGTTGAGTTAAAGAGACGAAACAATAGTTATAAATAGAGAAAGAAATGTTTTACGCATAAGAAACTAAGTAGACGTTTCAATGTCAAAGTTTTGATAAAGTCAAAGTCAAAGTTTAATAAGTCAAAGTTTGATGTATTGCAATTTGTTTCATAAAGCTTAAAATGCAATTAATCTTATGTTTCCCCCAAATTCATGTAAAATATATATAAAACAAGGGGTTGTAACTCACGGATTGCGAAGAGATCGAGAACTCGGAAATTCGGTCGGAATGTGTAAGCCGGGAATCACGGATTGCCTATTAATACCAAGGTAGTTTAATGAGTTGTTATATTATTAGGTTCTTATATAATAATATAGGTAAGATGTCATTAAAGTGTAAGTGTCAAATTTAAGTATCGTCAAAATAGTCCAAAAGGGTAATTGTCACGTTTTTGTCCGAAAGTCCGATTTAACGTTTTAGATTATTGTATCTTAAGTGTTTTTGCTCGCTGAGGTGATTTACAATTTCTGAGGAAATTTGGGCAGCGCTTCCGCGCCCAAATTTCATGTCCAAAAATTGTAAATCAATTCCGCTCACAAAGCACCTAAAATACAATAACACATATATTATAGCTTATTATAGTTCAAATAGTCCAACACAAGTCACTTTCATTACGGATTTCATTTATCTCAGTCCCCTCATGATTTTGGTAAAAGTCCAGAAAGTAACATATTCTAAAAACGAGTAAAACGACGAGTTTTGGGGGAGACAGCAGCCCGGTGCGCAGCACCTGTCAGGGGGTGCTGCGCACCTCCTTGCTGGTTTCCCCGTTTTTGAGATTTCTTTGTTAAAAACGTATTTTCACCCATAGATTTCGACATGCAACCGGGTAAAACTTATTAAAACATCTTTTTAACAGTTTCTAAAGAGTATTTGGTTACAAATCTGTGGATCTAAAGATTATTTATGTTAAGAACGTTTTTGACCGTAAAAAGTCATAGATTTATGTAAAAATACATTTTCAACCGTTAGATCTTACATGCAATTGAATGTTTATGTAAGAATAGTAAAAATAAAGAAATCTACCGAAGGAAAAGCTTGGATGATGAGTTTTGGTCGGATTCTTGCTCCAAAAATCTTTACAACCGTGGTCCTTTTTCGAAATATCAATACTTCCGAGCTTCTCTTGAGGTTTAGAACGATTTGAATGGTTTAAATATGGATTTTAATGGTGAAATGCTTCTGGAAATGAAGGTGTTCTTGAGAGTTTTTAGAGAGAAAAGAAGTGTGTGTGTGTTTTTAGTTTTTGTAAAAATGAAAGTGAAATGAAAAGAAAAGATAGTGGGGGTGATAATCTGGCATTGGGACAGTAATTTAGCAGTAAAGGCTCGTTTGTGATTGGCCAATTTGGGTGGTGGTGGTGTAAAACGAGAAAAGGACTAATATTGTAACATTTTTGAATTTCTGGCGCGAGGTGCTGCGCACCACTGCACTAGGTGCGGCGCACCGGGCCATTTTTGGCCTTTTCGAAATTTTCGTTTTTTACGTTTTTGCTTCGTTGGACCTTTTTGTTAATTGAAAGTTCTTAATTATGATAGGTTATGAACTTAGGAAAGTTCAATAGGTGTTTTCTTGGTATTAGGACTTAAAATTTTGATTCCGGAAGTTATTCCGACACTAGTTCCGACAAAGTATAGACTCAAAAAGTTACGAACCAGAATAAAGTGAACGAGACAAAAAGTAACTAACGTTTCGAACTGATATCACAACGGAATAAGTACCTGAATTTTGACGGTTGTCACATTCTCCCCGGGTTGAAAGAAATTTCGTCCCGAAATTTAGTGCGTCTTATCAGGTAGAAGAGTTCTCGAACAGATGAGGATATTTCTGACGGAATTGGTCTTCACGCTCCCACGTGAATTCGTGACCGCGTCGAGAGTTCCATCGAACCTTGATTATCGGAATACGGCTCTGTCTAAGCTGTTTGACCTCGCGGTCGACAACTTCGAGCGGTTCCTCGATGAAGTTTAACTTGCTGTCGATTTTGACCTCGTCTATAGGGATGACGATGGTCTCATCAGACAGACACTTTTTCAAGTGTGAGACATGGAACACGTCATGCACACTCGCGAGAGTTTGAGGAAGGTGGAGACGATAAGCAACGGGACCGATACGTTCGATGACTTCAAATGGGCCGGTGTACCTTGGACTCAGTTTACCGCGCTTCCCGAAACGGACTACTCCTTTCCAGGGCGATACTTTGAGGAGTACACGGTCGCCCACTTGGAATTCGAGGGGTTTCCTTCGGTTGTCAGCGTAGCTCTTTTGTCGGGTACGGGAAGTCTTCAGTCGTTCACGAATGGTGGTGATCTTGTCGATGGTTGCCTGGACGATATCGAGTCTCGTAAGTTGTCGGTCGCCCGCCTCTAGCCAACAGAGCGGTGACCGGCACTTACGCCCGTAGAGAGCCTCGAACGGGGCACACTTGATGCTGGCATGGTAGCTGTTGTTATAGGAGAACTCGACCAAGGGAAGGTGAGTGTCCCAACTTCCTCCGAAGTCTACCACACATGCTCTCAGCATATCTTCAAGTGTCTGAATCGTCCTTTCGCTCTGGCCGTCAGTCTGAGGGTGATACGCCGTGCTGAGGTCTAATCGAGTACCTAAGGATTTCTGGAGAATATTCCAAAAACGGGAGGTGAATCGGCTGTCCCTATCGGAGATGATGGAGAGTGGGGTTCCATGACGAGAGACGATCTCGTTGATATAGACTTGAGCTAGCTTCTCCATCGAATAATTCTCCCGAATTGGCAAGAAATGAGCGGATTTGGTCAGACGGTCCACGATTACCCAAATCGTGTCGTTACCCTTAGCCGTACGGGGCAACTTGGTGATGAAGTCCATGGAAATCTGCTCCCACTTCCACATGGGAATTTCCGGTTGTTGAAGTAAACCTGAGGGCTTTTGATATTCCGCCTTGACCTTGGAGCAAGTAAGGCACTTGGCTACGTACAAGGCGATATCCTTCTTCATGCCCGGCCACCAGTAGTACTCTCTGAGGTCCTTGTATAACTTATCGGATCCCGGATGGATAGAATATCTAGATCGGTGGCCCTCATCCAAAATGAGTTGGCGAAGATCCTCAGATCTCGGAATCCATGCTCGACCCTTGAAATAATAAATTCTGTCCGACTTGCGTTCGAATTCTTTCTCGTGATTATGAAGCGTTTCGGCCTTAATGTTCTCGGGCTTTAACGCCTCTTGCTGCGCGTTTGCAATCTGCTCTCGAAGGCTCGTCTGAACCTGAATACCCAATGCTCGAACTCGGGATGGTCTTACCCTTTCCTTCCGACTCAGGGCATCTGCTACTACGTTTGCTTTACCCGGGTGGTATTTGATCTCGCAATCGTAGTCACTCAGCAGTTCTATCCATCTCCGTTGCCTCATGTTGAGCATTTTCTGATCTAAGATGTGCTGGAGGCTCTTGTGGTCAGTAAAGACCGTACACTTAGTACCGTACAGGTAGTGTCTCCAAATCTTCAAGGCAAACACGACTGCTCCTAACTCTAAGTCGTGCGTGGTGTAGTTCTGCTCGTGGATCTTCAGCTGCCTGGAAGCATAAGCGATGACCTTGTCCTTCTGCATTAGGACACACCCAAGTCCTTGGTGGGAGGCATCGCAAAACACTATAAAATTGTCCGTGCCCTCTGGCAGGGATAGGATTGGTGCGTGACATAATTGGTACTTGAGTTTCTGAAAAGAATCCTCCTGATCTTTTCCCCAAATAAAGTCCTTATCTTTTTGAGTGAGTTCGGTGAGAGGCTTCGCGATCTTTGAGAAATTCTCAATGAATCTTCGGTAATAACCCGCTAATCCTAGGAACTGACGGATTTCTGTCGGGGTTGTCGGAGCTTGCCATTTTTCAATCGCTTCGATTTTGGCTGGATCTACATGAATCCCTTCTTGGTTTACCACGTGACCAAGGAAATGTACCTCTCGGAGCCAGAATTCACACTTCGAGAATTTGGCGTACAATTTTTGTTCTTGGAGG